>CM066033.1:464062944-464662944 GCA_033557465.1 Ichthyophis bannanicus | reverse complement strand
TCGCCAATTTCATTTGAGGGGGGAAATGGGCAACAGCAGTATTTCCAAAAATGGCGGCAAAAAGCCACCAGTTTTGGAAATACTGCCACTGTCCGCCTCCCCCTCCCGAAACAGTATTGGTGGTAGTTGGGGGGGGCATCAGCTGTTTGGGGGTGGTGGCAGCTGAGGGGGGCGGCGAGGCTGGGGTTCCTACCTGAGGTGGCAGAAATCCTTGGGCTGTCCTTGCTTGCACTCAACATGTGAATGTCACGTTTCTCCCTCCAGTAACGGGTCCCTTCTCTTCACCATTTAACATTCCACCTTTTACTTTGCTGCCCCTTTGCTTTGGAACTCCCTTTCTCCATACATGAGTGCAGAATCTATTTACAATAAGTTTAAATCAGGCTTCAAAAGTTTTTTCTTCACTCTTTCGATGAACAGTAGAGCGTTAATACCTCTCCAAAACCATTTCATTCCTGAACCCCATCCACCCATGCAGCAGTTCTTACCTTTCCTACCCCTGCAATTCTCTCTTTCCCATCATTGATGTTCTGTGTTTGACTGTCTTTAACCATTTATCTTTTGTTTTTGATTATGATAGCAAACTACTTTGACACTGATTGAAAAGTGGTATATCAAATATCCAGAAATATAGTAATTATTATTACTAGTCTAGCTGATACTCAAAAATGCTGATATCTACAAGCCATGCCACTATTCAGACGACAGACAGCACTAAATATCCACATACAGTAGAGTGGTCAGCATGGGAGCTCTCTGGATATCGGTGATGCTGAGTCCAAGATCTGGATAGCTACCCGGGTGTATTTAGGACAGCTTTTTTGCTGTCCTAACTTTATCCAGGTGGCTCTCCAGATAGCAGACTGAATATTGCTGTTCTCTGGATAACTTGCCACTCCACCCACGGACCACCCTGACATATCCGGATAGTGCTGAGACGGATTGTAAGGATATTCAGCAGTGACACCCGGATAGCACCACTGAAAATCCACAGATGACAGTGGCTAAGACATTTATTCAGATGACAGCGGCCAGATAAATGCCTTTGAATATCAACCCAACAAACCCAGCAGGATTTCGCCCAGGTCACAGTACAGAAACCGTTCTTCTGGCACTACTGAATGAACTCCACATTGCCCATGACCGTGGAGATATCACCCTCATCGTTTCTCTTGATCTTTCTGCGGCTTTTGATCTGATCGACCACCACATTCTTCTTTCCCGTCTGTCTGATTTGGGGTTACGCGGTGTAGTCTGGAAATGGTTCTCTTCTTTTCTTTCCAACCGCTCTTTTACCGTCCGCTCCAATAACCAGTTCTCTTCTTCGTTCCCTCTTACCTGTGGTGTGCCCCAGGGTTCTGTTCTTTCACCTCTTCTGTTTAATATTTTCCTCTCTCCCCTCCCTCTTTTGATCCAGCAATATCTGGTCTCATTATATATCTATGCTGATGATATTATTCTTTTATACCATACTTCACCGTTGAACCTTGACATCTCCCAGTTTAATCGTTGCCTTGCTCATGTCGCTTCTTGGCTTTCCCTGAACCTTCTACACCTAAATCCTGCAAAGTCCACGGCTATGTGGGTCTCTCTGAGCAGCTCTTGCCCAACTGTTGCCCCTCAGATCGATCTCATTCCAATTCCGCTTGTCCCCTCCTTCCGCTACTTGGGGCTTACTTTAGACTCCACTCTTTCTTTCCATGGTCATATTTCCACTCTCGCCCACTGGTCTTTTGCGGTTCTACGTCAAATTAGAGCTGTTCATTCCCTTCTCCCTTCTACTGCACTGATTACCCTAGTTCTGGCCTTGGTCATCAGCAGACTTGACTACTGCAATGTTTTTCTAGCTAACCTTCCTACTTCTCAGCTTAAGCGCCTTCAGCTAATTCAAAATACGGCAGCTTGACTTATCACTTTTTCCCATCGTTATGAGCATGTCACTCCCATCCTACTTCGCTTACATTGGTTGCCTCTCTGTTTTCGATTCCATTATAAGTTTCTTATTCTAACGCATAAAGCCATTTACACATCTACTCCCCTCTATCTGGCTGATCTTATCTCTCTTCACACACCATACCATCAACTCCATTCCTTACATGCGAATTGCCTGTCCTTACCCTCTCCGTCACAAGTACATTTGGAACAGACCCGTCACTCAGCTTTCTTTTTTCTAGGCCCCTCCCTCTGGAATGCTCTACCACCCTCCCTCCGACTGGAACCTTCGTATCCCAAGTTTAAGGAGCTGCTGAAAACCTATCTGTTCCGAAAAGCCTTTGACCTTCCCCCTGATGCCCCCCCTTGAGTCTTTGTTTGATCTGTCTCTCGTGTTGTTACCTAGTTTAGTTGTGGATTGTCAGCTCCCTTTGGTTGTTTTGGCTTCCCACCCTGTGCTCGTTGTCTTTCTTAAATCTTCTGTCTGGTTTGTCTTTTGTGTTCTTATTGTATGTTGTTGTACGCTGTCCTTTCTCTCTCTTTCCTATTATAATTTGGCGTTCCTTTTCTATAGTTTAGTGGCGTAGACCTTTTATTGTACACCGCTCTAATGTTTCGACAAGAGCGGTCTATCAAATGATGGAATAAAGATAAAGATCAGTATCACCAAAAACAGAAAAGGCATGAGTAGCTCGCAAATTAGAATTTGTACTATTTCATACTGCGTTCCGCCTATCTATGGTGGTGCAGATGACTTGGTACATGCATTCCTTTACAACTGACCGAAGATGGGCACACTGGCATTCAGCAAATTATTTTGACCTTGTATTGCTAAATTTGTGTGTGACTTCTCTATGCTTGTGTAAAAGAAGTCTTCCAAACCTCCTGTGCACTTCCCACATGGACAACTCCCAGTAATGGGTATTTAACTGCAGTGCAACTTCTCCTGATTCTAATTTGATGTTTTTCGACTTTGTACATGTAGATTGCTGGTTCTTTCCTTCTCCGAGCTTAACTGCTTGCAGAGGAGGATATGATGTATTGAATGGATTTGCTCCTGTCTCACAAATTATCCTAGAGCTTCTTTTTATATCACATCATAATCAGTGACCTTGTAGTCACCTTGTGGTGAGCAGCTTTCACAGATGATCTCAGATTTCCCAAGAGGCAATTTCTATAATACGTTCCCCAGGAAGAGAAAGCAAATTAATTGATTTATAGGTATATTTAAATTCAGTGACAATAGAAGGTCAGGACTTGTTTAAAAAATGAAAGAGAGAATTTACTTTCAACTTGTAAAGGGTCACAAACAAGATGGTGCAATGGGAAAGGTACTTTAATGTTTCCATATTGCTTTAGAAATGCTTTGCATTTTTTAAGCTTTTTTTTCTGGGGCTTTTATTCATTTTTATATAAATCTTAAGGAAATAGATCCTCACTATGCCATACTTCATTGACTGGTGTTTGCTTACCTTTTTAGAAGGACATTTTCAAAGCTTTATTTAGCTATACAGCTGTTAGTCTCTGGCTGAAAATGGTCTCCCTTCATTGTTCATAAAAGTAAAAGGGATGGTTAAAGGACAAGGTTTGAAACATTTGCACCTACTTTTAAGCAGATGCAAATGTATGTGGATACTAAGTATTTGCTGCCCCCCTGCAGGCTAGATTTTCAAATGGAATCCTCTTTTTGGAGTTACCTTTTGAAAATGTGCTTATAATTGTATAGACTGCACTGCAAACCTGGGGCCCAATATTCAGCGACGGTGACTAGAATGATTACAGTGGCTAGCTGTCACCGCTGAACCATAGACCCGGATAAACAATGCAGGGGCCATATCTGCCTACCAGCATTGAATATTTGGGTCATCTGGATAGCCAGGAAACTACTCGGTCAGTGGCGATAATAAGCCGTTGCCCAGTTAGCATCGGTGGTGAAAGTTAAGGTAGTCTTTACTGCTCCTGACTTTCGCCATTGAGGGATAACGAGGCATCAGACGAATATCGCCGTTACTGGTTATCCCCAGGATCCGCCCCAGGAACGCCCCAATACTAGCCAGTTTGCATCGGGGTATGTAATGGTGGCACTCACGGATATTCAGCAGCACTAATTGTCTTAGTGATGTTGAATAACCTGTTCCCTGCGATTAATGCAATTTAGCAGGTTTGCTAACTACGTTAATTCTTCTAAATATTGCGCCACTCATGTCCAGATTGCAAATGGCCCCATTAGAGCTCACTCAGTCCTATTGTTCAAATATATCTGCCTGATCTATTGCACGGCTACAAAAGAAAAAAGTGAAAAACTATCAAAATTGATCCAGTTACTATAGAGTCTTTCAGCAATCTTTAGTCAGGTTTTTTTGGAAATCAAGAGGGCAGTTTTCAAAGGGATTTCCTTGAGTAAAGGAGATTAATATCCAGCGATTTTCGGCAGTACAATGAAAAAAGTGCTGCTGAAAATCATTACTGACTGTCCCAGCACATTTGTATAGTGCTGGAGAAGTACATGGGGCAGACTTTTGGCAGTCTCACAGGTTATCTGGGCAGTAGCAATATTCAGACTACTATACAGATAAAATAGAAACATGACGGCATAAAAAGACCACATGGCCTATCTAGTCTCCCTTTCCATATCAACCACTACAACAGTCCCCTTTTTCCCTTTAGAGAGCCTCTGTGTTTGTCCCATGCTTTCTTGAATTCAGATACTGTCCTTATCTCTACCACCCCCAATGGGAGACTATTCCATGCATCTACCACTCTTTCCATAAAGAAATATTTCTGCATATTATTCCTGAGTCTATCCCCTTTCATCCTCATCCCTATGTCCCCTCGTAGCAGAGCTTGCTTTCAACCGAAAAAGGCTCTCCTCCTGTGCATTTATGCCACGGAAGTATTTAAACACCTCAATCATATCACCTCTATCCCGCCTTTCCTCTAAAGTATACATATTAAAATCCTTAAGTCTGTCCTCATATGCTTTATAACGAAGACCACCAACCATTTTAGTAGCCATCCTCTGCACCGACTCCAACCTGTTTATATCCTTTTGAAGGTGCGGCCTCCAGAATTGCACTCAGTGCTCCAAATGAGGTTGCACCAAAGACCTATACAGAGGCACTATCACCTCCTTTTTTCTGCTGGCCATTCCTCTCCCTATGCACCCAAGCATCCTTCTAGCTTTCACCGTCGCCTTTTCTACCTGTTTAGCTACTTTAAGATCATCAGACACAACCATGCCTACGTCCCGTTCTTCTTTTGTGGACAGAAGTACTTCATCCCCTATACTATATCGCTCCCTTGGATTGCTGCAGCCCAAACACATGACCTTGTATTTTTTAACATTAAATCTCAGCTGCCAAATACTAGACCATTCTTCAAGCTTAGCTATACCCTTCCTCATGTTATCTACACCTTCCTGGGTGTCTACTCTATTGCAGATTTTGGTATCATCTGCAAAGAGGCAAACCTTACCTGACAGCCCTTCCGCAATATCACTAACAAATATGTTAAAAAGAATCGGATCAAGGACAGATCCCTGGGGCACACCACTGGTAACCTCCTTCTCCTCAAAGTGAACTGCATTTACCAGTATCCTTGGTCGCCTCCCACTCAAACAGTTTCTAACCAAAGCAATAACTTTAGGATCCATCCCTAGGGTGCTCAGTTTGTTTATAAATCACCTGTGCGGAACGGTGTCAAAGGCTTTACTAAAATCTAAATTCACCACATCTAGGGCTCTCTCTCAGTCCAACTCCCTGGTCACCCAGTCAAAGAAATCAATCAGATTTGTCTGACAAGACCTGCCTCTGGTGAATCCATGCTGCCTTGGATCCTGTAATCCGTTGGACTCCAGAACCTCACTATTTTCTCTTTCAGCAGTGCTTCCAATAATTTACTTACCACCGAGGTTAAACTAAGTGGCCTGTATTTTTCGACTACATTCTTACATCCGCTTTTGTGTAAGGAGACCACATCTGCTTCTCTCCAGTCCTCTGGCACCACTCCTGACTCCAACAAGGCATTAAAAAGGTCAGTTAGTGGAGCTGCTAGAACGTCCCCAAGTTCCCTCGGTATTCTCGGGTGTATCCCATCTGATCCCATTGCTTTGTCTACTTTAAGTTTAATTAATTTCTCACAAACACAGTCTTCTGAAAATTGTTCAAGATGGCCCTCACTTCTGTTCCTGTCTGTGGGTGTTTTCTGAGGTTCTACTCCTGGTTCTTCACCTGTGAACACAGAACAGAAATATTTGTTAAGCAATTCCGCTTTATCCTCATCAGCTTCTACATATGTATTGTCACCCTTGGGTCTGACAATACCACTTTTTCCCTTCCTCTTCTCACTAACATATCTGAAAAATGTCTTATCCCCCCCATTTTATTGCATTGGCTATTTCCTCCTCTTTCTGAATCTTTGTTTTCCTGACTACTTTGTTAGCTTCTTTAAGTTTTTCCAAATATAGATTCCTGTCTTCCACTCTCTGTGATCTCTTGTACTTCATGAAGGCCTCGCTCCTTTTCCTCACCTTTTCAGCTACTCCTTTCGAAAACCATAGCAGTTTCCTTTTCCTTTTACCTTTATTTACCATTTTAACAAAAAGGTTGGTTGCCCTTAGAATATCCCCTTTCAGTTGTGCCCACTGTTTTTCTACATCTCCCAGCTGTTCCCATCCCACTAACAACTCCCTGAGATATTGGCCCATCTTGGCAAAGTTAGTTTTTCTAAAGTCTAAAGTCTAAAACCCTCACTTTTGAATGGATTTTATCAGCCCTTGTCCTAATACTGAACCACACCATGTGGTGATCACCGGATGTGAAATGATCTCCCAATATAACATCAGAAACACGTTCGCCATTGGTAAGCACCAAGTCCAGTATGGCCCCTTCACGTGTGGGTTCTGTTATCAGTTGCCTGAATAGTTCTCCCTGTAGAGAATACAGGATTTCCTTAATTCTATATGATACTGCAGCAGGGATGTGCCAATTAACATCTAGCATATTGAAATCCCTTATCAGTTGCACTTACCCTTTCCTGGCGATGATGCGTATGTCTTCAATTAACTCTCTCTGTCCACCTCTTCTCCTTGTGAGGGAGGTCTGTATATCACGCCAATGCAAATAGATTTCTCTTTCCCTCTTTCTAGTTTAACCCAGTGCCTCCTCTCTCCCTTTTAAGCCCTGTATTTCCATAGCTTTAATATGAATTTTACATATAGTGTCACTCCTCTTCCCCTTCTTCCTACCCTCTACTTTCTCAATAAAATATAGCCTGGTATAGTTACATCCCAGTCATGGTTGTCCATGAACCATGTCTGTGTTACTGCCACTAAATCCAAGTCAGTCTCTCCCATTAAAGCCTCAACATCTGGGATCATTTATAGACACTGCCTTCCAGATGTTGCCCCTCTTACCTATTTCTATAAGGGTATTTAATGTTTCACTTACCTGGGGGCTTTCTTCACCCATCCCCAACGAATCTAGTTTAAAGTCCTCTTCAGTAGGTTAGCCAATCTGCTAATGAAGACACTTTGACCCTCCTTGGACAGATGGACACTATCTCTGCTCTGCAACCCTTCGAACAGCATCGAACAGCATCCCATGGTCCAGGAAAACAAAACACTCTCGATGATACCATCCACACAGCCATGCATTCATCTCCAGGATGCAAGTTTCTCTGCCTTGGCTTTTACCCTCAACAGGGAGAATTGAAGAGAATACCTTGTGCGCCCCTATCTGCTTCACCCTCTGTCCCAGAGCCATGAAGTCACTTTTGATTCACTCAGAGGGATATTAGGCAGTTTCATTTGTGCCGACATGGATGAGCAACATCCGGTTATAGTCAGTGGGCTTGATGAGTCTTGGCCAAATGTCCATAACATCTCGGATTTTGGCACCTGGCAGACAGCATACCTCTCTGGACATCAAGTCTGATTGGCAGATGGACGCCTCAGTACCCCTCAGAAGAGAGTCACCAACCACCACTATCCTTTGCTTCCTTGTGGTCACTGATTCTGCAATTTTGGGATGCTTGAGCTCTGGTTCTCCCCTTTCCAGGCATGCTTTCACCTCCTCCACTTCCAGGGCTGCATAATGGTTCTTCAGTTCAAAGGCTGGAGGAGTTGGATTGGTAATTCTGCAGGCCCTGGTGACTTTTGTCCAACCTTCGTCATTCTCTAGGTTCACATCTTCTCCTCTGCTGGAGAGCTTGGATGTTACAAGAAGCATCTCATCAATGTACTTCTCACTGTCTTGAATGCTCCTCTACCTTGCCACCTCTTCTCTGAGCTCTTCCACTTGTTTTCTGAGAACTTCAGCATGCAGGCATCCTATACATGGAACTGGTTCTTCAACTGGCATTCTGATCTCTGTCTGGACAGAGGCAGAAGCTGTAATGGGGGCAACAACTTTGGCGAATGTCTCAATTGTATTTGAACGCTGCAGTCAGAAGTTTAAAAAAACCTGTCAATAGCAATGTTTAAATACTGGGCCATTTAAAAACTTCCAATCCCCCCTCCCCCATCCCCACCCATGTCAACATGTGGATAAGTTTCCTTGCAGAAAAAAGGTGTGGGATCGCCGGAAGTACACATTGGAATTCATTGTGAAATCCTGGCATGTTCTTTACCCTGAAAAGTATCCCTTACACATGCAAAGTGTGCAGGTTTGGTGAGCCCCATGGCACCAGCAGGCCAACAAAGTTTTAAAGGGAAAGTCTACAGAAAATCTTCTTATAAAAACTGGCTTGCAGGCACTCTCCCCACACTCTCTAAAAAGTCACATCCCTGCTGAAGGAAATATCTGTAGGTGATTTAAAAAATTGATTTACAATTGATGTATTTGCTCAAACCTCCTATTTTTATGTATTTATTTTAAAATGTATATTCCACACAATCCTAGGCAAATCGCAATATTTCTCTTTGGTACAGCAGCAAATTTACTCAAAATGGAGCAACAGAATTGGTTCTTCCTGTCTATCCTGCTTCTGTTTCAGCAACATTCATATCTTTTCAGTTGGACAATTGTAGATAAATGTGCGCTGTTCACATTTTATCACTCTGACAGTGTCTATGTTTTAACTGTCTTAACATCATATTAGTGTGCATCTCATTAAAGAGTCTTAAAATTCTCAGCATATAGGAGCTAACCTAATGGTTCAATGACAAGTATTGTATGATGCCTTGTGGGAAGTGCATTCACAGCAGCTGTGTGGGGGAGGGAATCTCAACCATTACTTAACAAGGACACCTACTGGTTGGACTTAGGATGCACACTTAGTGGGTTTGAGAGGGAGCACTGGTGTGTGACCCTTGACCAAGGGTGATCACTGCAATGATCAGGCAAGATACTAAAGGGGGTTATAATAGAGAAAGAAAACCTAGGTAGTTGGGAATGAAGGCTCCCAGCACAATAGCCAAGGTTTAAGAGAACGGGAAGCCCAAGAAGCAGAGGGAAACGTCCAAGTCCAAACAATAAACATTAATAAAGTTATCCACCGATAGGAGATTACACCATAGGTCAGAACAAAAGAAAATCAGCGATCCATTAAGTCCAGCTATCTTTTATCTAGGAGTGGAGGAGTATCAGCCTACTACCCAAGAGATCAGGGTTCGATTCCCATTGACACTCCTTGGGACCTTGGACAAGTCACTTTACCCTCCATTGCCTCAGAAGAAAAAAGGCCTGGCAATCTACTTCCAGTCATACCTTGCCAATAAATCCCAGAGGGTGGCTGGGTTGCCAGGTGTCTGCATTGACTTGACAGCCCTTAAAAAAAAAAACCTTTAACTATCTACAACAATCTCTGCATAGTAGTCCAGTGGAAGATAAAAAAAACGCTACAGGCTTTATTCGTGAACGCTTATTCCCATTCTATGCCAATAGGAAAACAAATCCTTCTTGAATAGTTCTCTGTCTCTACAGCTATTCTGCAGCACAATGAAATATATTTTATTCCTGTCTGCATACATATAGCTATTAGCTTGAGTTCCAGAATCAGCACTATTCCTCAGAAGGGTCGCCAGGAGTCGAAATCAACTTGATGGCCCACAACAACATCATAATGCTTAGTCATTTGGCCCGTTTTCCTTTCAATTCATTTAGAGGGTAATTTTTTAAACGCTTACCTACGCCAGAAGGGCAACTAGGGATCTAATTTTGGCCCATTTTATAAAAATACAGTAATGCCTATGTTTCCTTATAAAATTGCCTCATAAAAGCTGCAGAAATCATAACTAAAGCTGCTCAGGAGTAGGTGCAAATGTTTGTGTGTAAAACACGCATGAAGGCATGATATTATAAAGTACACACATAAATCACAACTCCACCTGCATGCCACCCAAGAGCTGCATCTGAACACCTACACCCAAGTCAAATAAAAGTGTGCATATTTTTGTCACTGCAGGTATGTTTATGGGGGGTAATATAAGTGGCATGTTATGCATACATGCTTGAATAAGTGCATGAAAAAGTCTGTATGAAATGACTCCCATAGCCTACTTTTGCAGTTAACACAAGGTAACAGCAAACGTTAACAGGCAGTTGTTACCAAACCTGTGCAATAAATTTTGGAGTCATTCCCAGATGAACTTGCAGCTTGGCTTTCAGAAAACAAGCTGAAACATAGGGGCCCTTTATATTAAAGTGCAGTACGTTTTTGCACTAAGTGTGTATCATGCACAAAAAATAACACGTGGTAAGTGCAAAGCCTGTGTGCTGTCACGTGCCCAATCAGCAGGTGCCAAGGCATAAAATGCAGGCCCCTGTGCAAAATTTTCAAAAATGCAGCTGCTATGGCAGCACAAAACAATCCCCCAATTAAGCACCCCCTTAATACAAGCCCCCTACCCTAAACCCCCCAAATAGCATTCCCTTTGTGAAGAGCAAGTTCCCCCCAATAAGCACCCTCTTGCAGACAGCAAATCCCCCAGTCAGCAAGCCCCCAAATCCAGATCCCCCCCATTTGAGCCCCCCTCATTCAGATACCCCCAACAGTAATACCCTCACAAGACAGACACTCCAGGATAACCCCCCCAAACAGGAGACTCCCCCTAAAAGTGAACTCCCCTACAGTACTTAAACCAACCCTCTCCCTACCCCCAGCACTCACCCTGGGATTTCCATGGTGTCTTGTTGACCCATGCAGGAGTGGTCTTCCTCCATTCCTACCTGGTAGCTGCCAGGTTCCAAAATGGTGGTGATGATCCCTCGCAGTAGTCTTGCGATGCTACTGCTTGGGGTCAATTTGCTATATAAGGCCAATCTCTCCTTATATGGCATGTTGACCCCCAGATGGCAGCTACTGGGTGGGAGCAGAAGAGACCACTCCTGCTTGGGTTTAATAGACAACAGGAACACTCACAGGTGAGTCCAAGAGGAAGATCAGGGGAGAGAGTTGGATTATGACCAGTGGGGGGCTTCCTTTTTGAGGGATTCCAGTTTAAGGGGATCCTATTTGTGGGGTAAGCCTGGGTGGAGATCTACTGTGTGTAAGAGGGGGGCTGATCTGGAGGGTTACTGTTGCAGGAAGTCTGGATCAGTGAAGCTTGATTAGTAGGATATCTGTCCAGGGGGGGCTTGTTGTTCAGGAGACTGCTGATCAGGGGAGGACTGTTGGAGGAAGTCTGAATTGAAGGGAACTTGTTGTTGAGGAGATTGGACTGAGGGACAGATCGGGACGGGGCTCCGAATGAGGGGAATTGGGTCAGGTGTGAATGGTGGCCGCGCAAGCGTTTGAGTGTCTTTAAAACCTATGGGCAGTGGCCACATTTGCTAACTGCTGGTAGTGTAGTTGCACTTAGCATCACGTCTTCAGGTGGCATAAAGTGCAGCCATGCTATTCGCAGTCATGACAGCTAATGCACTTTAATGCACTGCCGGCCACGCCTGATCTCTACCAGAACATACCCCAATCCCACCTCAAACTGCACCAGATATTTAGGGGCTCATTCTATAAGGGTTATTTACGAGTCCTATTTTAAAGGACCTATGTGCATGAATACTTACGCATGCATTTTGGACAGTCATTATTCTATAAGTGCATAAGTCCCATTGCAATTGGGGTGTGCATGGTCGGAGCACAGGCAGGGCTGCAATGCACACACTTGGGTTATGCATGTATCTGCACCCATCTAGATGCAGCCAGCTACGTTAGCTCTAGGGCTGGCGTAACTGACAAGGCTAGGTTGAGGCACATCCATAGGTTGGTATTTCATGAAGCATGCGAGCGCATCACTTTATAAAATAGACTCCACATACACTCCTGGAAATGCATGGCGCCTGAGCAGGTGCTTATAAAATTAACCTCGTAGTGTGGATTTTTCACTGCAGAAATGTTTCTAGTGCACAGTAGCCATTGGGGAGGGGGCCGCGCTAGTGGTTAGCACACACTAAAACCCATATTAAGTGCTCAATGCACTTTAGTAAAAGGGGCCTTTGAATCCTTTGAAATCAAGAGCAATGTGGGCATGAGTAATTGTCCTTCATGATACCCTAGTACTTCTGGGTCAAACTGTCTCTCTGCAAAAATCTTTAGTAAAGTTAGCTTGTTATTTTGACCTGGAATTCTGTTTTAAGGAACAGATTGCTTTGGTCACTAGCTTTTGTTTTTACTCTTTATGGCAGATTTTTTCCCTCAAATCCCTGCTTGATCCAAAGGCTTTACCTATTTTGATTTATGTATTCTTTTTGTCCTGGATTGATCGTTTGTAATTTACTGTACTGTGGACTGAAAGTGTCATCACAGAAAGGGCTGCAAATTTTTCAAAATGCTGTGATAAGACTAGTCTACAATGCTAAATTAACAGATCATGCTACTACTCCATTGCTATACACAGAACACCGGTTATTTATTTTTTATAGAATCAAATTTAAAGTCCTTCTACTTATCTAAAGAGCTATGTAATTATATCACTGAATATATCTCTGCTTTGTTTATACTGTATGTACCCTTACGTTCCCTCCAGTACTAGAATGAACATCTACTAGTTTGCCCTTCTAATCTTTGAGTTCACTATGGGGGTCATTTTAGAAGCCTTATTCATGCTTTGGACGTCTGAAAATGGGCTTAGAGATGTCTCCAGAACCATTTTAGAAGCTGGCTCTGGGCCTGTCTGAATTTGAACAGGGGGCATGGCAGAGCATTCTTGCGAACCTGGAGGCATGGTTAGGGCATTTCCAGGGACCAGGATGTGTTCCTGCCTGATCACAGAAACATCATGGACATCCGGCATCACATCTAATCCTAGACCTGTTTGCCAACGAACAAGCATCTGAAAAGTGCATATTTTTGCTAAAAAAACACACCCAGAGGGTGTAGAGAAGAATGCACTCTTTCATCCCCAAACTCAGCACAATGTCAATGACAGCAACAGCGGGATGTTCCTAGACCAGTACTGTAACTAATAGGATACCCTAGACGTCCAGACTCTATAATATCAAGCTTGGGATGTCTACTGTAGGTAGACACCTCCACAGAAGTCCATATCGAGCATATCCAGTTTTGTGAAATCACATCTGCACCTGGACATGCCTGAAGTTTTTTCCAGACGTTCTGGCTTAGACATCCCAGATTGCAATGCGACGGATCTTCTAAAATTCCCCTCTATGAGAGCACCTGGAAATCAGCTTTCTTTTGCCAGACTCCTGCATTGTGGAATTCTTTACCTCCATACCTGAGAGCAGAAACAGCCCTTGCAAATTTTAAGAAAGGGTTAAAAACGTTCTTTAAACAGGCATACAATGAAATGGGATGAGTGACTGACATCAGTGATCAACCGTTATGTCCAGAGAACACTTATTTTTTATTTTCTACTTAATTCTATTGGCAGTTTTTTTTTGTTTGTTTTATTTTCTAATATATTTTAATTATGCTCTTTTATACTTTCTTTTTTAATTTTGCTATTATTATTATTTTACTATATAAACTGCTTTGGTGTTACAATTTGAAAGGCAGTCTAGCAATATATATTTTTTTATTTATACACTATAACATTTCCTCATAAACATGAAAAAATTAGGAAATCCCATCAGCCCATAAAAATACTGAGGCAAGATACAGGAAACAGCAAACACCCACAAGCAGATAAATCTAATTACAGTTAGGATACATATGAGATTTACATGTCCAAGCCAGCAACATCAGGAAGCCTGCCACCCTCCCTCCAAGACAAAAATTCCTCCAATTGTTTAGACTCAAAAAACAGGTAATCTTTACTTTCAATGGAAATTATACAATGACAAGAAAATTTCAACATATAAGTAGCTCCCCGTGACAGAGCCCTAGGTTTGAAAGCCAAGAACTCCTGTCGCCGTAGCTGAGTCTCCCGAGAAAAGTCTGGGAAAACTTGAACTTTCGAGCCAAAAGACAAAATATCCACATTCCGAAAGTACAATCGAAGGACCATATTCCTGCCTGGTTCAAGTGCAAATGTCGCAAGAAGTGTAGATCTTTTATTCACTACCTCCAGGGAACTCTCAAGAAACCCAGTCAAGTCGAGTGATTCCTGCATAACTGCCAAACCACTTGCCCGCTCTGACAATGACTTCAGAGACAAATATTGTGTTCAGACTGCTGGTGGACATGATTCTGCCAGGATGTTTAACACCTCCACCACATACCTGCACAGCATATCAATAGGCGCAATCGCTGGAGACTTTGGAAAATTCAGCAAGTGCAAATTATTGTGCCTACTCTGATTTTCCAGCCTCTCCAGCTTCTGAGCCACCAACATTTTCTCTTTTATCACACTAACATTAAAGTCCACCTGTTCAGCAGACCGGGCTTCCAAGAGGATCAGCCATGCCCCCTACTGGGTCTGCTCTCGAGCCAGGACATCCATAGTCCCAGAAATAGCCAGAAAATCCTCCTTTGCTTTAGCAGCATTCAAAGTAAGAGAAGAGTTCAGCCTGGTGACGGCATCCCATAATACATCTAACATTATCACCATGGGTCTCTCTACTGTACCAGGAACCAAAGCACCTCTTGCCTGGTCTCCAGGGATCAACTCCTTCTTGTCCAGGCCACCAACAGGTGTTTCTCTGGCACAGGTATCCCCTCTCCCCCCCCCCCCCATGGAGACGAAGTAGCAGTGAGGGCTCGCTTGATACACACCGGGGACTCCGAAATAAGGCTAACCCGGAACTGCTCCTTTCCCCCTCCGTCGACACTTCCAGGTTTCACTGGTGCAACTTGATGCTCAAGTCCAGAAGGGCAGTCCCTACTGGACCAGCTGAAGGAATGCAGTCATCTCCTCGAAGAACGAAGGCATCCAGGAACCACTAAACAACTGCACTGGCTGCTCCATGGTTGCCGAGGTGAGCCTCGATGCTCTCATTCAAACAGGGGCGGCCCAAGGGGGGTACGGGGCCATGTGCGGAGACTCGGTGCGGGGCCTCATTTGCATAAGGTGCCTCATTTGCATAAATATTTGCATAATGTTACCATACAATAACTTTTAGTAAACATGCCTCTTAATGAATATATGGATAAAGAAAGACTAAAAGGTTTCTACATTACTATAATCCAGTACCAACCGCCAGGCACATTAGGAACTACTACAAACACTGCCCATTTAGAACCCATAGCAAACCCGCCGTATCCTAACAGCACTACCAGGACTCACAAAGCACCATACCCTAACTATCAAAAAGCAACACTGCAAATATTAAACCAATACATTTCAGAGAACAATACATGACCTACTGGGGAAAGAACAAGTGGCAATGTCAAATAGGAATTATATAAACAGAATACCTCAGCTCAGTTACACATGCAGAACATAGACCATCACCAAACAAGGAATCACAATTTAGAAACAGGAAGACAATAATTAAACTGGGAACCCCAAAAGCCAAACTTGGAATATACTACAACACTGCAGAAATAAAACTATAAATTAATTTCCTCTTGTACTAAACAAAGTGCAAAAATTAATGATGCACATTTCCCAGAGCTGACATATTCCAGTTAATAAATTCAAAATAAAGAGATATTTGTCTACCTTTTGTGCATTTTTTTTCAGTTGCAATTGTTCCAGACACTTTCTTCTGGTTTCTTCGTGTCTTCTGCTAACTCTCCATCTGCTGTCCATTTGTCCTTTCTTCTGTCTTCTTGTTTTTTTTTCCATTCTCTCTCTACATCTGCTTTAACATATTAATCTTTCTCCTTTTGCTCTTTCCTCATTCCTATTTCATCCACTCAAATTTTACCCCTCCATCCTCAATCCCCACTTACTCTCCCAATATCCGGCCAATTGTAGATTTGTCTTCCCTCCCACGCAAAATATTTTTCCCTCTCCATTTCACTCTCCCAGCTCCATCCCATTCTAATCCTCCCCCAACATCAGCTCCTTTCTAGTTCCAGCCCCACCCAGCATCTGCTCCCTTCTTGTCCCTGCATCAGCCCATTTCCAGTCCTAGTCCCCCATCAGCCCATTTCCAATCCTATCCTAGCCCCACCATCAGCCCATGTCCAGTCCTAGCTCCCCAGCCATTTCCAGTCCTCTCAGTCCCTCCATCAGCTCAGTTCCAATCCCAGCCCCCCATCAGCTTATTTCTATTCCTTTCCTAGCCCCACCATCAGCCCATGTCAAATCCTAGCTCCCCTCCACTCAGCCCATTTCCAATCCAAGCCCCCCATGAGCCTACTTCCAGTTCTAGCCCCTCCATGAGTCCATTTCAATTCAAGCCCCCACCACAGCCCATTTCCAACCTTAGCACCCCAACAGCCCATTTCCAGTCCTATCCTGGCCCCTCCATCAGCCCATTTCCTGTCCTAGCCCCCCCCCCCCACTCAGCCCATTTCCAGTCCTAGCTCCCTCTCCTCACAGCCCATTTCCATTCCAAGCCCCCCTCCCCATCAGCTATTTGCAGTTCAAGCCCCCTTTCCACTCAGCCCATTTCCATTCCAAGCCCCTGTCCCCATCAGCTATTTGCCGTTCAGGCCCCCCTTCCACTCAGCCCATTTCCAGTCCTAGCAACCCCCCATCCCATTACCAGTCCTAGCTCCCCCATCAGCCAATTTCCAGTCCTAACACCCTCTAGCCCATTACCAGTCCTAACCCCCCCATCAGCCCACTTCCAGTCCGAACCCCCTATAGCCCATTACCAGTCCTAACACCCCCCATCAGCCCACTTCCAGTCCTTACCCTCCCATCAGCCCATTTTCAGTCTTACCCCCCCCATCAACCCATTACCAGTCCTAACGCCCCCCACAGCCCATTACCAGTCCTAACCCCCTATCAGCCTATTTGTAGTCTTAGCCTCCCCATAGCCCATTACCTGTTGTAACCCCCCATCAGCCCATTACCTGTCCTAAACCCCCCCATAGCCCATTTCCAGTCCTAATCCCCCCATCAGCCCACTTGTAGTCGTAGCTCCCCATAGCCCATTACCTGTTGTAACCCCCCCATAGCCCATTACCAGTCCTAATGCCCCCCACAGCCCATTACCAGTCCTAACACCCCCCATCAGCCCATTTCCAGTCTTAGCCCACCGCCCCATGGCCTGTTTCCAGTCCTAATCCCCCCATCAGCCCACTTGTCGTCGTAGCCCCCCATAGCCCATTACCTGTCATAACTTCCCCCATCAGCCCATTTCCAGTCTTAGCCCCTCCATAGTCTATTACCTGTCCTAACCCCCCATAGCCCATTCCCAGTCTTAACCCCCCCCCCATCAGCCCACTTCCAGTCCGAACCCCCTATAGCCCTTCACCCTTCCTACCCCCCCCCCATCAGCCCAGTTCCATTACGAACCCCCCCCCCTCCCTCCCCATCAGCCCATTTACAGTCCTTCCCCCCCCCCCATCAGCCCAGCTAAGTTTAAAAAAAAAAAAAACAGAAACCGGCTGCTGCTGCCGCTGCCGCCGTGGCAGCGGTAGAATCGAGAATCCCGCGGGGCCCCCCTGTCCTGCAGTCTTCTATGCGGCCTCAGCGCGGGCTTTTCAGAGCCGCGTGAAGGGAGAGTTTCCCTTTCTCGCAGCTCTGTTAATCCCGCCACGGGGCTGATGGGATTTCCCATCAGCCCTGCGGCGTGATTAACAGAGCTGCGAGAGGAGAAGCTCTCTCTCTTCGCGCAGCTCTGACAGCCGACGCTGAGGCCGCTTAGAAGACTGCAGGACAGGGGGGCCCCGCGGGATTCTCGATTCTGCCGCTGCCACGGCGGCGGCGGCAGCAGCAGCCGGTTTCTGTTTTTTTTTTTTAAACTTAGCTGGGCTGATGGGGGGGGGGTGGTAAGGACTGTAAATGGGCTGATTCTCGATTCTGCTGCAGCCAGTTTCTGATTTTTTAAAACTTTGCTGGGAAGCAAGAAGTTTTTTGCGCGGGGCCCCCTGAAACGCGGGGCCCTGTGCAAAAAACATTCTTGCTCAATGGACGGGCCGGCCCTGCATTCAAAGGTGGCCGGAGCGACAACTTCTGTACATTTTTCCCCCTGGGTCTTAATAGGTCGAGTGCTGCAAAGAATAGAGGGTCATTTCAGGCCTTGGAGGCTTCGGTGTCACATGTGCTGGCCTTTTTGCAGGATGGTTTTGACAAGGGATTAGCGGTGGCGTCCTTGCGAGTGCATGTAGCAGCTCTGGCGTGTTACAGAGGAAAGATAAGAGGGGAGATGCTGGGAACGCATCCAGATGTTAAACGATTTTTACGAGCGGTGTCTCTTCTTAGGCCTCCTTGTAGATCTCCAGTTCCTCGGTGGGATCTAGCTCTGGTGTTGGACACATTAGCACATGAACCTTTTGAACCTTTGGCGAAGGCGTCGGATAAGGATCTGACACTCAAGGCGGTATTTCTAGTGGCGTTATGTTCGGCACGTAGAATTTCGGAGCTACAGGCTTTATCGTGTCGAAAGCCTTTTCTGTCCTTTTATGATAACAAGGTAGTTTTAAGGCCGGTGCCATCGTTTTACCAAAGGTGGTTTCTCTCCCAGTGTTTGTCGACTCGGGAGGGAAATCGGCCTCAGGTTCCTTGCACTCTCTGGACGTTCGGAGAGGGCTAAAGAGGTATCTTAAGGAGGACAGCAAGTTTCCGAAAATCGGATAGGCTTTTTGTTCTTTTTGGAGGAATGCGAAAGGGGGAAGTGGCTAGTAAGGCTTCCATTGTGAGATGGCTGAAGGAAACATCCATTCTGAAAGGGAGGTCAGTGCCGGACGGCATCAGGGCTCATTTGACAAGGGCGCAGGCGGCGTCTTGGGCGGAGTACAGTCTGGTGCCAGCTAGTGAGATTATTTGGTATTATTTGGTATTTGGTTAGAGACTATTTACAATAATAAGGATACTATACATACTAATATTAATCACTATTAATCACTTATATAGTGCTACAAGGTGTACACAGCACTGTACAAACATAGATAGAGACAGTCCCTACTTGTCAGAGCTTACAATCTAATCAAGACAGACAAGACAAAAGATAGGAATAAGGATAGAATAGGGAAGGGTAAGGAGACACAAGGAAATAAGGGATCAGGATCCAAAAGCAGGTGAGCCTTTAGCATAGATTTGAAAAAGGGGGAAAGAGATGAAGAAAACGTACAGACTCTGGAGGCATTTCTAACAGGAGCTCTGCATTTCAAGCAAAGGGAAAAGTGTGAGGCTTTTAATTACTAGCTCTCTACCTGAGAGCTCTTAAAAGGTTTTTGGTACATTTTTAAAACAAAGTTACATTCTTTTTGGTACTTTAGTTCAAAAGGGGAAATATTTTCTTTAGTGGTGTAGGTTTAAAACTCTGCTATTAGCATCTTTCTCAGCTCTTTAAAGCTAGTCCCCTCCATGTGAGCAGTCTTGCTTTATAGGACTCCTCCCCTGTTAGCTACACACAGGGACTTGAACAGCACATTTAGAACACACTTAAAAAGGTGAACTCATTTTTCTCTGAAAGGACAGCTGGGAAACCGGTTGGTACTTTGGTAGGTCTCTCTCTCTCTTTTGCTTCAACAGGTATCTAAGCTTCACCAACTGAACAATGGCTGGGAAAATTGTATCACCAAAGTTGTTTCCTCCATTACAGCTTCTGCCTCTGTCCAGACAGAGATCCCAACGCCAGTTGAAAGACTGGTTCCATGTGCAGGATGCCTGCATGCTGAAGCTCTCAGGAAACAAGTGGAGAAGCTCAGAGAAGAGGTGGCGAGGTTGAGGAGCATTCAAGACAGTGAGAAGTACATTGATGAGATGCTTCTTGTAACATCCAAGCTCTCCAGCAGAGGTAAACATGGAAGTCTACAGAATGACGAAGGTTGGGCACAAGTCACCAGTGCCTGCAGAATCACCAATCCAACTCCTCCAGCCCTTGAATTGAAGAACCATCATGCAGTTCTGGAAGTGGAGGAGGTGGAAGCATCCCTGGAAAGGGAAGAACCAGAGCTTGAGCACCCCAGAGTTGCAGAATCAGTGACCACCAGGAAGCGAATGGTAGTGGTGGTTGGTGATTCTCTTCCGAGGGGTACTGAGGCATCCATCTGCCAACCAGACTTGATGTCCAGAGAGGTATGCTGTCTGCCAGGTGCCAAAATCCAAGATGTTATGGAGAGTTTACCGAGACTCATCAAGTCCACTGAATATTACCCGATGTTGCTTATCCATGTCAGCACAAATGATACTGCCAGGTATCCCTCTGAGCATATCAAAAGTGACTTCATGGCTCTGGGACAAAGGGTGAAGCAGATAGGGGTGCAAGTGGTGTTCTCTTCAATCCTCCCTATTGAGGATAAAGGCCAAAGCAGAGAAACTCGCATCCTGGAGATAAATGCATAGCTGTGTGGATGGTGTCATCGAGAGCGTTTTGTTTTCTTGGACCATGGGATACTGTTCCAAGGGTTGCAAAGCAGAGATGGTGTCCATCTGTCCAAGAAGGGTCGACATGTCTTCAGGAGCAGACTGGCTAACCTACTGAAGAGGGTTTTAAGCTAGATTCATTGGGGATGGGTGAATAAAGCCTCCAGGTAAGTGAAACATTAAATGCCTTTATGGAAATTGGTAAAAGGGGCAACATATGGAAAGCAGTGTGTATAAATGCCCATAACATTTTATGCTATTTGCTGAAACTTATAATTTGATATATAATTAATAGTTTTTACCAATAGGCCCATTTAATTACATTAATTCATCTTAGTTTTATCTGTTAATGTCTTATCTACCCTATGTTATTTTTAACCTTCCACTTGTATTGTGACCACTTTGATTGAAGGATAAGGTGGGATACAAATCTGTCTAAATAAATAAATAAATAACATGGGAAATAAGATCCCAGATGTTGAGGCTTTAATTGGAGAGGCTGACTTGAATTTAGTGGCTACCAGGTTAAACTTTATTCAAAAAGGACAGGGTAGGAAGAAGGGGAGGAGGAGTGGCACTATATGTAAAAAAAAATATTAAAGCTATGGAAATACAGGGCTTAAAAGGGAGAGAGGAGGCACTGTGGGTTAAATTAGAAAGAGAGAAAGAGAAATCTATTTGCATTGGCATGATATGCAGACCTCCCTCACAGGGAGAAGAGATGGATGGAGAGTTAATTGAAGACATATGCAGCACTGCCAGGAAAGGGGAAGTGTCACTGATAGGGGATTTCAATATGCCAGATGTTGATTGGCACATCCCTGCTGCAGTATCTTCTAGAAGTAAGGAGATTCTGGATTCTCTATAGGGGGAACTATACAGGCAACTGGTATCAGAACCCACACGTGAAAGGGCCATACTGGATTTGGTGCTTACCAATGGTGAACGTGTTTCTGATGTTATAGTGGGTGATCATTTCGCATCCAGTGATCACCAGATGGTGTGATTCAGTATTAGGACTAGGGCTGATAAAATCCATTCAAAAACGAGGGTCTTAGACTTTAGAAAAACTAACTTTGCCAAGATGGGCCAATACCTCAGGGAGTCATTAGAGGGATAGGAACAGCTGGGGGATGCAGAAAAATATTGGACAAAACGGAAAGGGGATCTTTTATTTTTATTTTATTTTTTTATTTTATTTAATACTCTTATATACCGCGCTATTCGACATCAGTGCGGTTTACATAGAACATCAATGGGATTTTACGGTGTGGGTTACACCGTAATTACAGATAACAGGGCCTTCAACTTGGATAACATGTTAACTATTTTACACAAGAATACCAGAACATATATACATATATATATATTTCATCACATTGCGGTGAGGTTACTGGGTAGTCATGGATCAGTGATTATGTGCGGGCACTGTGGGGCACCTACTTCCGGGTAGCACTTGATGAAGAGGTGGTGCTTAAGTGCCTTCCTGAATTTCGTTATTTCTGAGATTGCTCGTAAGTGGGGTGGCAGGGCGTTCCAGCATCTCGGTGCACAAATACTGAAGGCCCTGTTTGCGGTTGACTGTGTACACTGGGTTATTGTTTTGGGGATTACCATAGTGTTTATTGCTGTATGTCATCTGGTTCTGGTGGGGGGAGTCATGAAGGTGATGCTCGCCAGGGATGAGGGGGAGAGCCCGTTGATGGCCTTGAATGTCAGTAGAAGGGTCTTGAAGGCGATCCTGTAGTGGATAGGGAGCCAGTGTAGACTTTTGAGGATAGGTGTTATATGTTCTCGCCTTGAGGCCCCGCTTAAGACTCTGGCTGCGGAGTTCATGGCAAGTTGAAGTGGGCTTAGGGTTGATTGAGGTAGCCCTTGCAGTATCGCGTTGGCATAGTCAAGATGTGGGATAGTTAGTGCCTGAAAGATTGTTCTAAAATCATCAGGTTGTAGCAGTGGGCATAGATGTCGGAGTGTCCTGATTTTATGATATGTTGCTTTCACCATGTTGCCAATATGTGTCTTCATGTCCAGTTTTTGGTCCAGTGTAACACCCAGGTAACGGATTGTGGGCTTGACTTGCAGTTCTGCATCTCCGACTTTTAGGTAGGCTGGTGAGCAGAAGTTAGGGTTTCTGGGGACGAACAGCACTTCCGTCTTCTTATGTTGTATCCAGAGATTCTGATTTTGGAGCCAGTTTTCTACTGCGCTGAAACAGTTCGTCAATGATGTGAGGTCGAGCTGGTCAGTCTTGAACGGTGTGTAGAGCAGGACGTCATTGGCATATATCATACACTCAATATTGAATGAGCATATGAGGCTGCAGATGGGCTGCATATAGATGTTAAACATTAGGGCTGATAGGGAGGATCCCTGCGGAACACCCTGTTTCTGGTGGAACGGTTCGGATGTTGATGTCTCTGTTCACACACGCTGCAATCTATTAGATAGGTATGATTTACACCAGGACAGAGCTAAATCACAGATGCCTTTCTGCTCGAGTCGTCTCAGGAGGGTCGTGTGGCATACGGAGTCGAATGCTGCGGCGATATCCAGGAAAATAAGAGCCATACCTTGGTGAATGTTATCTATTGTGTTGAGAATGTTGTTGAATAGGGTGGTGAGTAGCGTCTCCACACCATGGGCTTCTCTGAAGCCATGTTGGCAGTGGTCTAGGGGCACAACATTGTCGACATGGTGTTGTATCTGGCATTGGACCTCCTTTTCTTTATCTTGGCCAGGAGTGGAATACTAGCAATTGGTCTATATGATTCCACTTTCTGGGGGTCAAGCTTGGTGTTTTTCAGTAGAGGTCTGATAGATGTGTGTTTGAGATTTAGAGGGAAAAATCCTGAGGTGAATGATGAGTCAAAGAGTCTGGCTAAGAATGGGCTAAACTCTGATTTTAGTTCCTTTATCCAAAAGGCAGGACAGGGATCGGTCTGCACAGTAGAGGTGTTGATTGTAGGGCAACCAACCTTTTTGTTAAAATGGTAAATAAAGGTAAAGGGAAAAGGAGGCCGCTATGGCTTTCGAAAGAAGTAGCTGAAAAGGTGAAGAAAAAGAGTGAGGCCTTCATGAAATACAAGAGATCACAGAGAGAGGAAGACAGACATCTATATTTGGAAAAACTTAGAGAAACTAGCAAAGTAGTCAGGAAAGCAAAGATTCAAAAAGAGGAGAAAATAGCCAATGCAATAAAATGGGAGGATAAGACATTTTTCAGATATGTCAGTGAGAAGAGGAAGGGCAAAAGTAGTATTGTCAGCCTCAAGGGTGAAAGGGAGGAACATGTAGAAGCTGATGAGGATAAAGCAGAATTGCTTAACAAATATTTCTGTTCTGTGTTCACAGATGATGAACGAGGAGCTGGACCTCAGAAACACTCACAAACAGGAACAGAAGTGAGGGACTTCTTGAACAATTTTCAGAAGACTGTGTTTGGGAGAAATTAGTTAAAATTAAAGTAGACAAAGCAAAGGGACTGGATTGGATACACCCAAGAATACAGAGGGAACTTGGGGATGTTCTAGCAGCTCCACTGACTGACCTTTTCAATGCCTCGTTGGAGTCAGGAGTGGTGCCATAGGACTGGAGAGAGGCACATGTGGTTCCTTTACACAAAAGTGGAAGTTAGAATGTGGTTGAAAACTACAGGCCAGTTAGTTTAACTTCGTTGGTGAGTAAATCATTGAAAATGCTGCTGAAAGAGAAAATTGTGAGGTTTCTGGAGTCCAGCAGAGTAATTACAGGATCCGAGGCAGCATAGATTCACCAGAGGCAGGTCTTGTCAGACAAATCTGATTGATTTCTTTGACTGGGTAGCCATGGAGTTGGACCGAGGGAGAGCCCTAGATGCGGTGTATTTAGATTTCAGAATGTACCATCCTGGCCTCTGCCTTCAGCATACTTATCTCCGCCATGCAGAGCGGCACTGGCATAGGCATCTCTCACCAGAATCCCTACCGCTTTCTAGCATAAATATCGCCTCTACCGTGATATGATCTGCTCCGCAAAACTCACCTTCTATTCTAACTGTATTACCTCTGCCTCCAAGTCCTCCCATCAGCTTTATTTGACTCTTCGCTCCCTCTCAACACCGCACTCTTCTACGCCAACCTCTATGTCATCCTCCGCCACTCCAGACCCCACTAGCCTTTCCACCTTTTTCTCGAAGAAAGTCTATACTTTGCATCTCACCTTTCCCTCTTGCCATTCCCCCTTTCCACATCCTTCTCTTCCCCTCCCGCATCCCCCCTCTCCCACCCCCCCCCCCACCTGTCTTCCCCCTCCAAGTTTAAGTTTGATGCAGCATACCTGGAATTCCTTCTGCCCCATCACTGCTGCCAAGCTCTCTAAAGTCCTCGATTCCTCACATAAGACTGCATGCCCTTCAGATCCTAACCTCTCCCACTGTCTGTCAGAACCCTCCCTCACTCTTCTCCCATATCTGCTTCACATGATAACTTCAAGCTTCTCCTCTGGCTCTTTCCCTATAATGGCAACATGCAGTCGTCCATCCCATTCTGAAGAAACCTTCCCTGGATCCCTCTGTCCCTGTGCATTGGCATCCCATCTCCAACCTTCCCTTTCTATCCAAGAGAGAAAGTAGTTTTTTCAGAATTATCCATGCATCTCGACTCTACCTCTGCTCTCCATCCCCTGTCAATCCAGGTTTCGAACCAGCCACAGTACAGAAACCATCCTCCTTTCCTTTCTAAATGAATTTCACTTGGCACATGAACAAGGTGATTTCTCCCTTGCAGTATCCCTGTACCTGTCATCAGCATTTGAACTTGTTGACCATCCTACACTTCTGTCTTACCTACACGACTATTGGATTGGGTTTTGTTCCCAATCCTTTTCCATTCACATTGGTCCCTCCTCCTTGCCTGCTACTCCCTTCCCTTGCGGGGTCCCCCAGGGATCTGTATTAGAACTCCTTCTCTTCAACCTTTTTCTGATTCCACTCACTTTAGTTATACAGCAATCTGGACTGTCGGCATACTACTACGTCTTAGACATTATTCTATTATTCTGCACTAGCCCTCTTTTCCCCAACCTTGCTCCCCTAAATTCCTACCTTGGCCAGATCTCTCATGGCTGTCCTCCAAATACTTGCACCTTAACCCACCTAAATTGGCTGCTATATGGTTCACCTTCGGTGCCCCCTGCCCTTCAGTAGCTCCCGTTCCGTCTGACAGTCATATACCTCTCACTTCATCCATTTGATACCTTGGTTATCACTCGAATCTTCCCTCTCCTTTCAACAACACGTCACCTCATTTGTGCACTGCTCATTTATCACTCTTCGCCAACTATGGGCAGTGCGCTCCATTCTCCCTCTGTCCTCCCTAACAACACTTGTAGTGTCCCTTTTTCTGTCACATCTTATCTACTGCAATGTCATCCTAGCAGGTCTACCCCAGTATCAGCTCCAACATCTACAATTACTTCAAAACATTGCTGCTTGACTCCTCACTCACTCTTCACACACAGATCATGTATCCCCTCTCTTTATTTGCTTGCACTGGATCCCCCTCAGATTCCGGTTTCAATACAAGATACTTATCACCATGCACAGGGTTATTCACATGGGCATACCTCAATACCTTGCTGATCTATTGTACATGCATACCCCTCTCCGTGCCCTATGCTCAATGCATAATGACCACTTATCCCTCCCGTCCCCTGCCCGTGCACGTTTGGCGCTCACCCGTCTGCATTCTTTTTTCTTGGACCAGCACTTTGGAACTCACTCCCAGCTTTACTCTGCACTGAACAGTGCTTCCCGAGGTTCAAAGCAATGTTGAAGACCCATTACTTTGGCCTTACTTTAGACCTCTCTCCAACCCCATTTGCCCCTTTTGATTTGCCTGGCTGCTCTTATAAGTGTGTTCTTCCATCCTTTCTCTGTGTGCCCTGTTTTCTCTGCTTTCCTGTCTATGAATTGGCGTTCCTTTCCCACTTACTGCAGCCCATTTATTGTAAACCACCCTGATGCTCCTGTCTGGGCAGTCAATCAAGTGCAAGAATAAAGATAAAGATAAAGTGACTTCCCCATAACTAAGAATTGTTAACTCTGTGTGATCTGCTTCTATAACCAATCTGTATGCATACAAAAATTGTACCTGCCTTGATTCGGCAGTTTCTCAATGTAATCATACCCGCTTCTGATCGCTGGAAGGAGCGGGATACAAATACTTGCTAAATAAAATAAATAAAGTTACTGCTTGGGTTAAAAATTGGTTGCGTGGGAGGCGACAAAGAGTACAGATAAATGGAGCTCACTCTGAGGAGAAGGATGTTACCAGTGGTGTGCCCCAGGGATATGTCCTTGGTCTGATTCTTTTTAACATCTTTGTTAGTGATATTGCGGAAGGGCTGTCGGGTAAGGTTTGCCTCTTTGAGGATGATACCAAAACCTGCAACAGAGTAGGCACCCAGGAAGGTGTAGATAACATGAAGAGGGATCTAGCTAAGCTTGAAGAATGGTCTAGAATTTGGCAGCTGGGATTTAATGTTAAAAAATGCAAGGTCATGCATTTGGGCTGCAGCAATCCAAGGGAGCGATATAGTAAAGGGGTGAAGTACTTCTGCCCACAAAAGAAGAGCGGGACCTAGGCGTGATTGTGTCCGATGATCTTAAAGTAGCTAAACAAATAGAAAAGGCAACGCCAAAAGCTAGAAGGATGCTTGGGTGCATAGGGAGAGGAATGGCCAGCATAAGAAAGGAGTTGATAGTCTTTGGTGTGACCTCATTTGGAGTATTGTGTGCAATTCTGGAGACCGCACCTTCAAAAGAATATAAACAGGTTGGAGTCAGTACAGAGGGTGGCTACTAAAATGATTAGTGGTCATCATTATAAAGCATTTGAGGACAGACCTAACAATCTTAATATGTATACTTTAGGGGAAAGGTGGGATAGAGGTGATATGATTCAGACGTTTAAATACCTCCATGGCATAAATGCACAGGAAGAGAGCCTCTTTTGATTGAAAGCAACCTCTGCTACGAGGGGACATGGGATGAGGGTGAAAGGGGATAGATTCAGGAGTGATATGTGGAAATATTTCTTTACAGAAAGAGTGGTGGATCCGTGGAATAGTCTCCCAGTGGAGGTGGTAGAGATAAGTTTCTGAATTCAAAAAAGCATGGGACAAACACAGAGGATCTCTAAAGGGGAAAAAGGGGACTGTTGTAGTGGTTGATATAGAAGGGCAAACTAGATAAGCCATGTGGTCTTTTACTGTCGTAATGTTTCTATGCTTCTTTGTTCCATGCATAAGGAGCAGCAAGGTGAAAGGATCGAAGTTTGGAGTTGGCAGTGGAAGAAAAGGACATAGAGAGAAGCAGGTATAGGGAGAGAGGAAAGGCAGTGAGGATCAGTAGAATGAATGCATTCATAGGTCAGAAGGAGAAGTTTGAATTGAATATAGAAACGGAAGGGGAGTCGATGAAGTGACTTGAGAAGGGGGGTTAAATGAGTATAATGGGGCTGGTGGAAGATTAGCTGCGCAGCAGAGTTCTGAAAAGTAACTCTGGATTTAATATCTAGGACTATATAACCACAGAAACAAATTAAATTAAATCCATTCCCTGAATGTGATCTGACTTGCCCAACTTAGCCCTCATGTTCATAGATAGGATACAACTAATTAAAATGACCATAATATAGAAATAAAAACTTTTCATACTGCAAATGTTACCTCTAGTGCTGACAGAGGTAGACCTACAAGGTAAAAAAAAAAAAAAAGCTAACTCCCATTTTTTCCGGGAAGAAGCTCTGTCAATAAAGAGATTTTTGCCCCCAGAAGAGATCAGAGACCTAACTCTCCAAATTCTTAGAAAATATAAGATAGCGTTCCAACACTATCAAAGTAATGATTATTTGAAGGGCTTTGTTCCATAATACTAGTTTAAAATATGTTTGACATACCCAGTCCAGGTATCTGTCACTGCGTGTTGAACATACTATGCAGATTAGATCACTGAAGTGGATTTGGCACTTGGCCCTTGGAAAAACCCAGTCTCCTTGCAAACTGCTTAGCACTCGTCTGATTTGTAGTCCATGCACCTGGAGTACAGAGAAGGGATTTCATCCAAGGGCTTGCCAAGGGAGTCACATGATCCAAGTGGTTATCGTCATATATTTGCCAGCTGATTAGTGATTTGTCAGTGCATAAGGATCGACATTTTGAGGGTAGTTTTATAAAACAGTGCCTACGAACAGAAGGCACTTAGAGGCATAGGCTGCACCTGTTTCATAAGGAGAACCTATGGGCTCAAACGTCGTTATAAAATAGCCTACCTGAAAGCTAAGCCAGCCCCAAGGCGAGAACAGAAATAGACACAAATGTGGGTATTTTAGAGAATACTGCAGCTAGAGTGATTACACTAAAACCAGATATTCAATGCCGGGCCTTATCCAGCTACTGGCTTTGAATATCTGGGTTTGCTGCCGAAGAGGAAGCTAACCGGCAACGTCGATATTCAGCCGCTGCCCAGTTAACCCTAACAGTTGAATGGCTGTCCTAACTTTAGCTGGTTTTACAATCCAGCCAACGGCCGAATATCACCGCTGACGAGATTACAAAATCGCAATTTGGGCAACCTGAATATTCAATACCGGGACCCAGATATGACCCAGCCATTGAATATCTGGGGCGCATTCAAAGCAGCGATGGCCGGCCGCTTTAAGTGTGCTGGCTGCCACTGCTGAAAATCATCTTCTACGTGCCTACATGAGTGCGTAAAACATTGTGCCACATTCTGAAATTTCTTATAAAATGTCCTTTGTTATGCACATATATGGGGGGTTCTGGTTGGGGGTGGGGGTGGGGATAATGCAGAAATAGTCTGTTAGTATGTGCTCTTGTTACCTGGAAACTCCGAGTGTTCCAGTTATGTTTTGCTTATAAAGTTCTCCAGAGAATTTCCCCTGTAATATTGGTAGTATGTTTACTTTAATGATGAAAAGATTTGAATAAAGTGTTGTGATTAGTGTTCTTTATAACATTAGACAGGAACATGCTGCTCTGTGTAGTTCTCAGCACAGAGGTTCATGCATTCTACAGTGCTCTCACAGCGGGGAGGTGATAGCCTAAATGTCTCATTGTAAAACCAATAACATGCCTTGTTTTCCCTGTGTACTGTATGTATTATTTCAGAAATGTTAATGTTGAAGGCCCTTCTGTATTCTCAGGGAATCTATTCTAGGGCTGTTAGCAGCATAAGTAATCGTGACCATAGTGTTCATGGTTTGAATTAATCTCCATCCTGCACTTAATTGTCATTTAAGTGTTTTATTATTCCATAACATGCCCTTAGCACCAACAAAATAGAAATGTACCATTTTTGTAAATTATGGGTCCGTCATTCATAAAAAAAAAAAAAAGCTGAGCTCCTAAATGGGAGTTCCACGTGGGAAGTGGGATGTCCAGGTTGAGACACTCACATTTTGCGAGTATTTTACAGAAGGCTCTGCAGATCATGGAGCCTTTTGTAAATTACATATGAAGATGCTAACAAATAATGCATAGTTGCCGGCATGTGCAGAGGGAGCAGTACTCTCACAAACCTACGCACAGAGGAAAAGGACAACATCACTTGGCAGCTTCCACATGTAAGTGCTACCAATTCACTGGTCAACAAATTTTTACAAAAGTCATGTTACTGAAATAAAAATAGTCATTTCTTATCAATTTTTATATGCTGAACACGAATATGACAGTGGAATTGTAAAGTTGGCTCTAGTTTTTTTGTAATCTACAAGAATTAATGTTTACATCACAAAATGCATGTCAATAGTAAATATAATAGGCCTTCGGTTAATACCTGTAAAAAACCAAGTCATAGACTACTTAGATTTTTTCGCCTGTCTCTTGTACAGCTGTTCGGGAGCTTCTCTGGGGAGTGTCCAGCAGTAGTCAGCCAGCATTGTAGTGGACCATTTTCTCTGGTATCTTTGCTTCGTCGTTGCGATATCCTGGTGAAAACGTTTGCCCTGTTCATCACTAACCATACCACAGTTGTCAGGAAAGAAATCGAGATGGGAATCAAGGAAATGGATCTTTAGAGACATATTGCAGCCAAGTTTCTGATACTGCATCAGCATGTCTTCTACTAGTTCCTTGTAGTTTTCTGCCCTAACATTCCCGAGAAAGTTTGTTGACACTAGGCGAAAAGCATTCCATACTTGTTTCGCATCACCCTGCAGCAAGTTGTTGAACCGGTCATATTTGAAGAGCTCTCGAATCTGAGGACCCACAAAAACTCCCTCTTTAATCTTTGCTTCGCTGAGTCGAGGGAATTTTTCATGCAGGTATCGGAAAGCTGGCGAAGTGCGGTCCATGGCTTTCATGAAGTTTTTCATCAAACCTAGTTTGATGTGAAAGGGTGGTATCAGGATTTTGTGAGTCTCAACCAGAGCTGGGTGCTGGATATTCTTCTCTCCAACTGTTACATTTTATCTGCAATTCCATTCCTTCCGCAAGTAGTGCCAATCCCTTGCTCGGCTATCCCACTCACATAAGAAACACATGTATTTTATATATCCCTGCTGCAGTCCCATTAAAAGGGCAACTACCTTCAAGTCACCACAGAGGTGCCAGCTGTATGTTTATGTTTATGTTTATTTATTTGATATACTTCCCTACTTTATCAATCAGAGGTTTACAATTCACAAACAATTAGAAACCGGCACAGGGCCAGAAAGGAGGAAAGAGAGTTACAATTGTTGATATACTAGGATACAGGACTATACGTAGGGGACAGGATCAGACAAGAGGGGAGGGAAGGTCATAGGCCAAGGAAAAGAGGTGGGTTTTTAGGTCTCGCTTAAAGGTGGCATGATGGGGTTCTAACCGGAGGGAGGTGGGGAGTGAATTCCAGAGTGCGGGGCCGATGAAAAAGAAAGCAGAGGAGCGGGTGGATTGAAGGTGAGCGAGGGAGGGGGAAGGGAGATTAAGGCGGTTAAGGTGGAAGGAGCAAGGAGTGTGTCTGGGGGTGTGGAATGTAATAAGGTCTGCCAGGTATTGTGGAGTACTAGTGTGAAGAGCCCTGTGAACTAGAGTAAGTAACTTAAACTGAGTGCGAAAGGAGTGGAAGTCAGTAGATCTTTAAGTTATCGTATGTCTCTTTCATGTGGACGGCATGCGCTACTGGAATAGATGGAAGACGGTTCCCATTGTTCAAAAGCACAGCCTTCAGACTCAGTTTAGAAGAGCCTATAAATAGTCTCCAGTCTTGTGGGTCATGAGTGATTTATAAGGCATTCATGAGGCTTTCAATATCAGAACAGAATAACAGATTACTTTCCTTTCCGACTGCGTATAGTACACTGCTGACGTCAGATGGCTTCAGCAGCCGTCTGGCAGTAGTATTGCATTGCATCAGAAAATGATGCAATCAACTCTGGATGATGTGTGCATGCTGGTATTATGCAATGTGATGCAATATTACATTATTCAAGGCTTATTTGGGATTTTGTTGATGTCCTACTGGATAAATTTACACGGTGAAACGTCAAAAATGAACTATCAATATCTTCAAAATACAATATCTTCAAAACGAGAGCCAATAAAATTGTTTTAATGTTATATTCGTGTTCAGCTCACCAAGATACTACAGATTAGGGCCTTTTAAAGTCAGTAACGATTTCAGTGTTGACCAGTGTTATATGTAAAGCAGTCCCCGTTCAGAAAAAACTCTACACATAATTGATGCCAATGAAGCAGCAAAGCTTCCAAATTCTTGTTTTTCCTTTCAGAAGAGAAAACAATACAAAACAAAGAATTAAGGGCATTCGTTCTCTTAATTTCTCTTGTTAACCCCTGGCTAAAACAAGCATTTGTAAAAGTTGTGCTCACTTCAAAGGGGTACAAAAAAACGATGGAAACATCATTTAGATTAAAAGGGTAATTTTATGGGGAAGTACCTGTTTTGACCTGCCAGCAATGCACATAAATGTTGGTACTTTAGTCATTTATGCACGCAAGTGGCCAATAATGAGTGTAAATGTCTAAAACTTTAGGGCTGGTATAAGTGATAATGCCTAAATTTAAGGCATATTTTTGTCACTTATGCTATGATTTTATAAAATCTAGTATGTGCATACTTGATTTTTTAAAATAGGTGCATAAAAATGCACATTAACTAGGTGCGGCTTTATAAAATTTCCCTCTGTGTGTATATTTCCATTCTAAAATGTGAAAGGTACCTATGATTCTTTGGCCTACCAAACCATGTGCAAGATAAGCCCCGTCCAAATCTGTACTCTGAGGCACTTATATGTCTAAATAGAGGCTTTCTGAAATTGCTGTTTCCATGTGTAGCCAATTTATATCTGTAAATACTTATATTTGCATATGTAGATGCTTCCAGAATGACCTTCGATTCTTAAGCACCTAAATTTGTCCCCTACACTCAGCCAGAGGAGCCTAAATTTTCAACTGAAAAGTCACCTAAATTTAGGAGCTTAATTTTATCCTTGAAATTTAGGCCTTCCATTCATTTGACTAGATTTAGAAGTCTAATTTTAGATGCATAATGTTGAAAATCATTCTTAAGCTACCACTTTTTTCCCCACCCTAAACATTAGTAACAATAAATAATCCATTATTATTGCTACCCACTCTTTAGGCTCCTAAATTTAAGGGGTTAATGAAATTTGAGGATAAATTTAGATACTGAGCTCTAATAAATTCTCTAATACATTTTCAATGAAGCTGACCTAGGAGCCTATCTCTCAAAGTTAGAAGCTTAAACCCTTGGAAAATTGACCCCATGAGTCTTTACTTACCTATTGTCACTTTCCCATCAATCACTTCAGTAAATCAGGTTCTGCAATTTGGATCAAACACTATCATTTCTGTGATATCATCCAAATTATTAATATAGTACTGTATGAACAACTAAGGAGTAACGAAGGAGAATCCAAATAAATCTAACAACTTGAAGAGTATATGCTAGCAGTGTGACACAATGACGCGGTTCCCCCATCTTACAAGACTTTAAACCATGAGATCATTTGAACATCCTCCACTGTGGGGCTCTACCATTCAAGAAAGCCGATCGTGGTGGGGGAACCCTGAACCTTGATATTTCAGTAGCCTTGTATATGCATGTTTGCACGTATAATATGGACAGACAATTTCCCTGCAACCAAATCCTCAACAATAGGCTCTATGCCTTAGCAAAACACCTCAAAAATAGGAAAAAATGGAATACTTCCTGATGAAAATATGGAAATGAGATCAAAGTGTAACATCAAAAGGGGAGCATTTCTACCTAGAAGCATTCTTGGAAGGAAAGGGTACCAGGCCTTCCTGAAGACCCCCCTCCTGACTGATATAGCTAGCTATTCATGCTTTACCATCAACTATCCCTCTCCTCCTTGGGCAAGTCACTTAACCATCCATTGCCTCAGAAAAATCCAAGTTATCAACGTCCCTGTTTAATGCACATTACCAAGTTGCAGTGACAATGTAAACCATCTTGACTAAAATGATAAAGCTATGTAAAAAAATTGTTAAATAAATAAATACTCATTGCTCAATCTTCTAACCTGCTTACCCTTCCTTCATTGTATGAGTGTGGATCCTTTTCCTGTTTGTTATAGTGGAGTTCCCTTCTATCTTTTATTAATTTTATGCTATGTGAACTGCCTCGCTATTGTATATCGAGTTTTAATAAACTATAAGCAATTCTTTGTTTGGTACAATTTGTAGATCTCTTACAGTAATTAACTTCTTTAAAATTACAACAAGTTCAATTCTTTATTTAAGGAGCTCCAGTTGCCTTGATCCCCAAGTACTCATTGATGGGACCATTTAGAGGACACATGAGCATCAAGAGCAGCCGTGAGTATTTTCCCAGGACATGGTTTCAAAATGTACTAACTGAGCATCAATAAATGGTGCACAAAAGCTTTTGCCACTTTTAAAATCAAATCGGCAAAGACGGATGCAACATTAGTGTCTCATTGACAATGGCTTCACTGAAGATTAAGATTAGAGCAAGAGCACTTTCCAACTTCTGTCGATAATGGGATAAAATGTAAGAAAGAGTTGAGCGTTCACATCATTTTCAGCACTAGAATGGCTAGATCCTACAGGAAGCTTATCAAGGTTAATGACTTTCTCATGGTCATAGGGAGGGCTCAATTTTCACAAAGGCCGATATTCAAACTCCATGGCTGTCAGCCACCGTGCTTAAATATCAGTGGGATATTCAATGGCAGCATCTGGGTAGAAGCTACCGTTGAATATTTGGGATGAGTGATGCTATCTGGCAAAGTGCCAGCACTTATCCAATTAGTGCAATTTTCAGCCAGCATTTATCTGGATAGTGGATTTTCAGTTGGCACTCGTTCGGACAGCAACTTAGGCCTGCTTTTCATGATAAGAGCCAGCTGAAAATCACATTAATCAAATAAGTGCCAGCACACATCTGGATAATACCAATAATGCCGTTGCACCACTCACAGACCATCCCTGTACTAACCAGATAGTGCCTCTGAATAGCTCAGTCAGCGCCCTTATTCAGAAGGCTTTCCGTTGGCCATCCAAATAAGGGTTTTGAGTACAAGTATCGGCCTGAATGAAAAAACAGTTTCTCTAATTTGTGTTAAATCTGGAGTGGAGCATCCTCAAGTCTTATACTATTTGAAAGGTTAAATAAGAGATCACTGTTTATCTGCTACTCTATCATATTCTCTCTTGGTCTTCTCTTCTCCAAGCTATTTAGCTTTTCTTCATAGGGGAATCAGTCCATTCTTTTTAGCATTTTTGTTGCCCTTCTTTTTTTATTTTTTCCAATCCCGTGGAAGTTAGAAAGAATTATATGAAAAGGGTCAGGAATGTTTGTCCATCTGCCTGTCTGTCCGCCTGAGGGTAAAATAATTCTCTGAAAATTTAACGGAACGGGATGAAACTTTGCCTTTGGGAAAAACAGGAACAAAGGTACAGTACCATCAAGCCAGATTGGACTGGGGGTTCCAGAAAATAAGCTCCCAGAAACCTAGCCAATGTATTTCTATGGGAGAAGGAGGTCCAGCTGCTACATCATGGAAACGTACCTGCAGTGGAACACAGCAATAAGGGAATTGCCCCTTTCAAACTCCCTCTCCCCACTGGCTATTCTATGAACCCACCCCCCGAATGCCCCACCATCAAAAACTGCCCAAACCCCAAAATTACCCCACCACCCGCACTCTATCCATACCCCATGAACAATAAACACACAAACACAAAACCCACAAACACATGAATACCACACAAACACATGTGAACGCCAAACATACAACAAACACGAGCACATGAACACCACACCCACACATACAAAGGAATAACAGATAATTTCCTAGCTTTGGTGTACTGCATTTTAAATTGGAGAACACAAGGGGCGAAAGCCAACAGAGGTCACAGGTGCCAAGTTTATTGATTAAAAATCCCCTATGCGTTTCGGCATGTAGCCTTCATTGGGGGGTATGCATGTGATACACCATGTGAAAGACACATATGAATGGAAGTCTTGAAAAAGACCTTTTTTAGTAAGATTAAGCACTAGAAATCACCAGGTTGCTACTTGCAGTGCACCTGTGACCTCTACTGGCTTTCGCCCCTTGTCTTCTCTGCTACCCTTGCGAGGGTCTTTGCTCCCCTTGTGTACCTGCATTTTAAATTATTCACAGGTACATTTCATTTTCCTTGATGTGATTTGGACTGTGAAAGCTACTGACTGACTTGTGCTGATCTCTTATTGGTTGCTATGTGTATTCACAACCAGGGCCGGTGCTACCATTATGTGAATTAGGCAGTCTCCTAGAGTGCCGGCCCTCCAGGGGCGCCCATGGCCACCGCTGTCACCCCTCTCGGCACAGACAGTGGCAGCAATGGCTGCAAACAGCCCTGCGGCACTTAACGTTAAACTTTGGCACAATGGGGATGCTTGCTTCCGCCCCTCTGATGACCGATGCTGTCTTCCTGCTGCAAACAGGAAGTCAGCAGCGGACGTTGGAGAGGGGGCAGAAGCAAACAGCCCCACAGTGCCAAAGTTTAAAGCTAACCACCGCTGGGCTTTTTACGGCTATTGCTGCCGCTGCACATTCCTGAGAGGAACGACAGCGGTGGCAATGGGCGCCGGAGGAGGGGGCAGGCGCTTCATCTTCTTGCGCTGCCCCTGTTCACAACTAATATCTGTTGCCATGCACTCTCTGTACTCAGGAGGATAGGACTGATCATTTCTTGTTTTTCCAGGATTGTACTGATTTTTAGATTAATATCTGGAAGTAAAAAGGGTAGCTATTGACTGACATGTCCGGATATTTTTCACCTTTTAAATCCTCTATCTGCACTTCTTTATAGGAAAAGCAGTTCTAACAGCAGCACCATACAAACATTGATTGACTAACATTCCACCTCATCCCCCCATACATAGAAACTTCACTTGTACAACGCTGTAAACTCCGTCAGCTCAACCTCTCCCTTCTTGTGACTAAAGCAGCCTTAGCATGCTGTGCTGCAATGACACAAACAAATGCATATACATACAAACACACACCCACAAAAATACACACACAGACAAAACACATACACAAGACGCATACATACATGCACACAAAGGCAATGCAGATACAAATAGGCACATTCTGCTTTATATGTCTCTGGGCTGTCCGGACATCAAGATGGCCGGGAGACGTAGCCAATTCTGCTCCCGTGGGGGCTAGATGTCCCCACGGGAGCAGAATCATAGCACAGTGGTTGGACGTTCGGAACGTGCCCCTATTCAGGCAGCCCGGATGTCCAGCCACTTACCTGGCTAACTCTATCAGACTCCTGAATGAAGCCGCTGTGCCATGGCATCCCATTGCCATGGTACCATGGCTCCATTCAAGAGCCGCAATCCCCGGCCACCGCCAAAATTATCCTTTCCCCGCAGCTGGACCCTTGATCTGGCCTCCCATGGCCAGGGTCCAGCTGCGGGGAACTTACTCCCGCTCTCTCACCTGTCTCTGCTGTTCGCCAAAAGCCTGCATCCAGGTGGAATAAATTCCCTGTCTACCCAGCCGACCTCAGAATAGGCCCTGTACGTCCAAGTGTACGTCCAAGGAGATGACTCATCCTCACTCCACCCTTGTTCTGTCCTCCCCCACCCCCGTCTAAGGCTCCCCATACAACTCAGTTGTACGTACGGGGAGCCTTTTTCCAGCAGCCACATTTGGACAGATATCGGGGATGTACGTCCATGCTCTGCATGCTTTCCTTATGCACATTTTTTTTATTTATAGAATTTATAATTTTATATCAATATTTATATCTTTTTAAGTAAAAGTGAGAAATACCATAATTACTACAAAAAGGAAACTATAATGAAAGCAGCAATACAACTATTCCATCGACCAACTAAGTCCACCAATTAAGGAAAAAGAGCTACCCAAACCCCAGGTAGCTTTTAAAATCAGGAAAACCTAACATGCAGAAAGCAAAAACCCATTAGAACTAAACAGAAGGCAACCAAGCATCCTACATTAGCCCACCCCTGGGTCTTTAGTGGTTCCATCCTGAGGAAGTTATCTATTGCTCAGAAAAAAGCTCCATTGATGAATGATGAAAAGATGTATTTCACATTATTATGTTTAACAATCCACTTGCATGGATATTTTAAAAAAAATTATCCATAACACCCTTGGATGCAGTAGTACCTCGTAAGAACTGTCTCCATCTCTTCGGAGTTGTTTTAGCTACAGCAGCAAATATGCAAATTCTATGCCCCGAAAAACAAGAGAAGTATCAAGTCTCTATCTTTTTTCCAACACCAGGATGACAATCAAAGCAGCTGTGGAAACCTCTTCAAGTCCAGAACTCTCTAGGAAAGCATTTAAATCAATACTATCTGTTAATATAGCAGATGTATCTAGACCATCCTTGGGCTTTTTTGGTGGTGGAATAAAGTAAGCCCTAGATATCAGTGGTAGCGATTGCTGTGTCATTCTAAATATTTCAAGCAACTATTGCAACCTAATCTACCATGGTCTCCCCAAAAATACAATCCAACCACTCCAAATAGCCCAGAATACGGTAGCTAGACTCATAACCAACAAGCCCAGACGTGCTCATATCACACCTGTCCTCCACGACCTTCACTGGCTCCCCATACAACGCAGAGCTAAATTTAAGGTCCTTACTCTTATTCATAAAATAATTGTAAATGAATCAGCACCCTGCCTCACTTCACTCCTTACCTTTCCTAGTAACACAAGAACACATCGTACTGTAGCAGCAAAGCGCAGACAAACCAATGATACCAGGAGTCTGTTCAGAAGGTCCAAATCATTTATTTGTGCACAAGTCTCGAACCAATCAATTTCAAAATGGCTGAGCAAAGTTTTCAAGCATTACAACAACTTTTATAGACTTCTGTTCCATTCTAGGTATAGAAAAACATTTCATTGGTCCCGGTAACCTCCCGTACCTCCCGTACCTCTTCTATTGGTCCCGGTACTGATAAGTTTATCCAGTTATGTCCCTCCAGTGGGCATGACACCTGCATACCCCCCTTCTAGTCCCAATTACAATGGTCAGTTCATCAACTTGTTACTTTCACACTCTCAAGGTTATAGAACCAATTTGTACGTGCAGAGGAGCTGGGCTCTGCAACTCATCTGTCAGCACTCCCAATTATTTCTTTGCAGATGTACTTTTTCTTATCAGTAACTTTTAAACATGTATTTTCTGTATTTTTCCATCTTTCAATACTGCAGTTCTGCTTACCTAAGCTAATTCAATACTTCTACTGAGTTCTATCTTACAATAGCAGCATATTGGGGGATGTGCAATCCTATATGCCTCTCCACAGGCCTCATTTACAGGTCAAGCTAGCCATGCTGGCCTGCTTATGTTCGGACACTGTGGGTCACAGGCCTGCACCTGCCACATTCCCCCCTTTGATTAATCTCACCCTATTACTTAATAAGGTGTGAGAATTAAATCACTTTCTGAAGAATCACATCCTGGCTAAAGGATTTCTACCAGGACTGGCTGTATATAAAGCCATGATTTTTGTTGCGGTCTTCCGCTCTACTGTACTATCAATAGTGCTATGAATGGAACGCATACAACATGGGATTAAACATGGTAATAAGAAGATAACAGCAACAAGGATTAGTACCAATACGATGAAAGTCTTAAATCCTCCCACCCATGAAAAGAGGTTAGCAAACCAATTAGGAAATTTCAATGAGTGCCAAGTCTGTACTGGCACATAAGCATGTCTTTGCATATCTTTAGCAATTTCTTCAACTACTTGACCTTTATCATCTATTTTCAAACAGCAATTGGTTAAGTTCAGTTTACCACATACTCCTCCTTCAGCTGCTAACAAATAATCAAGTGCTAAGCGGTTCTGATATATTGCAGTGCGCATCTGTGTACTTTGTCTAGCTAAAAGTGTAAGTGCATGACTAGTCTCATTAGTTATTATCTCAACTACTGCTTGTAAGCGAATAATACGATTGATCATATAAATTGGGGTGCGATAACCATACATACCATCATCATTCCAAGTGGCGGGTCCATAATACTCAATAATTCTTTCTGGTGGCCAATCATCACCTTGCCACTTCTCCCACTTACCTATCTGTAAGGCTTCTCTTTTCTGTCGCAATGCTCTTTTGTGTCGGTGGGTAGTGTATACTGGGTATCCTAATTGTTCTCCATGTTCAGTGTTTAAAAGAAAGAAAGAAGGTCTGATGGTTCCTAAGACACATGCTCCTCCCCAGTGTGGTGGGAGTTGTGCATATGCTCGGTTTCCACAGATCCAATATAGGCCAGGTGGGGCTTGCCAGGCTTGGACTTTGGCAAGGTCAGTCCATAAACCAGCAAGTTCAGGAAATCTGGCTAATGGGTTAGGAGGTTCAGGATGTCTAATTCCTGACCACCAAGCTGTCTTTTTGGTCGTGGCATTATAGTACTTCTGGCTAAGACAGACCAGCTGTCCTACCTTTTGGGTGAACTGGGGTCCAGTTCTGGCATAGCAAAGACGTCCAACGATTGAGTGCGCTAACACCCATTCACTGGTAGTCTTGTGTAATTCCGTCTGATTGTAAATCATGGAATAATTCAATTCTTGGGCTTCCCATGGCCACTGATCTCCCATTTGGGTTCCGCCACAGAAATAACAATCTGAGATCTTAAGACTAGATACTACTGCTCCGGCTAATTCTAGAAATAAATTCTGTGAGGGGTGAGGGATCTCAAACTTATTTACATGCATGGCTTCATAGAAAGTATTATGAATATGATATTTAGATGACTTGTGGGCTTGGGTATTCAATCTGATATACACAATGGTCCCTGGATCTATTGCTCCTCCAGCAATACGTAAACCAAACTTGTATCCTTGTTTCCATGCATGGGGATTATGTATACGCAAGTGTAAGGGGTTGCAAGCATCTTTCTGACATTTATCATTTGTGGTTGGCTTGGTTAGAGTAGCCATCCGTTTATCTATTTTCTCATCAGTTATACCAGTGTTCCAGGTAGCATAAAAAACACACCCCCAATACGGGCAATAGTAGTCTGCTGCTGGGGCAGTACTATAGCCTGGCTCCTTTTTACCTGTACACTTTCTCCATCCCGTGGCACCTTCTGGACACATATACTTATGGTCATTTCGATACGCTTTCTCCCATGTACCACAGGTGGAATAACTATCTCTATTAATAGCATTACATGCATCAAAATTCAAAACAGCAGGTTTAGTAATGTCCTTAAGTGGTGGCGTTGCAGCTAATATAGGTCCATCTGCATCCTTCCATCTTATTTCCATCGTGTAATAGGATGGATTCTGATGCGGATTATAGCATGTTTTAATTTTTCCATGAGTGCAAACATTTAGTTCAGTGGTGTTATAGATACACCGAGTTACTGTCCCCTTGCAGGTATAGTAAGAATGATAAAGCAAAGTCTGAGTTACTTTCAGTCCAATTCTAGTAAAAGTAATGCAGGCAGTGCATGGAGGTAAAGCATGAGTCTGTTCAAAACCTCCAAAGAAAGCAACCAAAGCAAAGCAAAAGTAGAGATGCATGTCGATGTTGATTGGAGTTCTTCTGAATCCTCAGCTTGCTGATCTTGATCACGACGGTCTTTTATTCTTCGTCCCGTCTGCTAATGAAGCAATTTAACGGGTGCTGAGTGTTGATTGAAGATCCTCAAGTTGTCCAGTACACATTAACCAACTTATTAGCAATTTCAGTTGGCTTGTGAAGTCTGGCTTAGTCAATGTAGTCTCTAAGTAGTGTGTCAGATCACACACAAATTGGGTTCGTTGAAACAAAGCTGTTGCTGCATGGAAAACAGCAATCCTCTTTGAAAGACTTGGCTACTGCAAAGCACTTGTGATGAAGTGTCTAAGCTGCTGGTTGCCGTCTCAAAGTAACTCGCAAGGGTGCATCAAGATGCTGTTCTGCTGTCCACTGCTCAGGTTCAGGATCAGCGGCGGGCTTGACTCTGCTGTGGTGGATCCAGGCGTCGATCTCGGCTACCTTTACTGCAGTTGGGGTAGACAGGATGACGGTGTACGGTCCCTTCCAATGGGGTTCCAACGGTGTCCTCTTCCAATCTTTGATCCACACCGAGGTACCAGGCTGGTAGGGATGCAAGGGTTCCGTCAAGTTGATAGGCAACTGGTCTTGGATCCACGTATGGAGAGTCTGCAGAACAAAACTAAGAGCTAGAAGTTCTTGTCTGGTTATTTCTGAACCAATTTGGGCTAGACTTCCTTTGATTCCCTGCACTATTGGTGGGGGTTTACCATACAAAACTTCAAAAGGGGAAAATCCTGTTGACTTTACAGGAGCTGAGCGTATTCTGAATAAAGCTATGGGGAGCACTTGGGGCCACTTCAATTGTGTCTCCTGACAAAGCTTGGACATTTGGGCTTTCAAGGTACGATTCATTCGCTCAACTTTCCCTAAACTCTGGGGTCTGTATGCAGTGTGGAGTTTCCATTGTATCTGCAAGGCTTTTGCTAACTGCTGAGTAACTTGGGAGACAAATGAGGGTCCATTGTCTGACCCTATTATTGCTGGGATTCCAAATCTGGGGACAATCTCTCTCATTAAGACTTTGGTAACTTCTCGGGCTTTCTCAGTTCTGGTTGGGAATGCTTCTACCCACCCAGAGAAAGTACAAACTAATACTAATAGGTAATGGTACCCATTGGCTTTTGGCATTTCGGTGAAATCAACTTGGAGGTTGTGCATGGGGGTCACACCTCTTGACTGAACTCGGGGTGCTGTAATAAGGCCTTGCTTGGCATTATTCTTGGCACAAGTTTGACATTGTCGTGCTACTGAAGCTGATATGGTTGTCATCAGAGGGATGTAGAAATGTGGTCTGAGTGCTTTTTCCATAGCACTCTTCCCATAGTGGGTGGCTTCGTGGAAAGCTTTGACAAAGGATGGTCCTAACAGTTCAGGAATTACTATTCGTCCAGGAGGTTGACTGCCCTCATCTGGTGGCAGCTCAATCCATCCGTCTTTCAGTACTCCATTTTCTCTGTTACAGTAGTAATCCATTTCTTTGGTGGTATATCGTGGTGTCCATAAATTCAAGGGTACTGGAAACAATGCTGCTTGCATTGGCGTAGCTTGTGGGGCAATTTGTCCTGTCATAGCGGCTTGTCGTGCTGAGGCATCTGCAAATCTATTCCCTCGGGCAACTTCTCCTTTTCCTGCTTGATGTCCTCTGCAATGCATGACAGCTACACGTGTTGGGGCCCATACTGCATCAAGTAACATCAATATTTCGGGACCATATTTGACTGATTTTCCTCCGGATGTGATGAGTCCTCTTTCTTTATAGAGAGCTCCATGGGCGTGCAAGGTAGTGAAGGCATATTTGGAATCTGTATATACATTTAGCACAAGTTTTTCTCCTAACAACAATGCTCTGGTGAGTGCTATCAATTCGGCTTTCTGGGCTGATGTGCCTGAGGCTAGAGCTGATGATTCAACTACTTCATGTTGGGTGACGACTGCATATCCGGCACAGCGTCTTCCATTGAGGATGAGACTGCTCCCATCAACATAATAGGTTTGGTCAGGATTGTCTATGGGCACATCTGTCAAGTCAGGTCGGCTGGAGAACACAGTCTCCATGACTTCGATACAGTCATGTTCTGGGAGTTCTTCACTGATGGGTATCAAGGTGGCTGGATTCAGGGCATGGCTCACTTCAAGCTGTATCTGTGGGTTTTCACATAACATGCTCTGGTACTTCAACATTCGGGAATTGGTGAGCCAATAATTTGCTTTCTGTTCCATAAGGGCAAGGACTGCATGTGGCACAGTGACTCGTATGTTCTGTCCTAGTGTGAGTTTGTCTGCTTCACTCACTAGTAGCGCTGTAGCTGCAACTGCTCTCAAGCAAGGTGGCCATCCTTTGGCCACAGGATCCAATTGTTTCGATAGGTAGGCTACAGGTCGCTCCCAATTTCCCAATTTCTGAGTCAACATGCCTAAGGCATTTCCCTGTGCTTCATGTACAAACAAGTGGAAAGGTTTGTGGACATCTGGTAGTCCAAGTGCTGGTGATGACATCAATTCTTCTTTTAACTTCTGGAAGGCTGTATCCTGCTCAAGTCCCCACTCCAGCGGCGACTTTTCTTCTCCTTTCGTGGCTTCATTCAGTGGTTTGGCAATTTGGGCAAAGTTGGGTATCCAGATTCGGCAATATCCTGCTGCACCCAGAAAGGCTCTGACTTGCTTTCTAGTTGTTGGAGTTGGAATTCTACATACTGCTTCTTTTCTTTCTCTGCCTAATCTTCTGCTTCCTTGGGTGATACGAAAACCCAAGTATTTCACTTCTTTTTGGCCTAGCTGTGCTTTGGCTCTGGAAACTTTGTATCCAGCTTCATCTAGTAACTGCAAGAGATCTTTGGTGGCTAGTATACATTCACCTTCTGACACGGCAGCTATCAACAGATCATCCACGTATTGGAGAAGCACTCTCTTCCCCGGGGCTACTGGATAGCTTGAAAGGTCTTGATTCAGTGCGGCACTAAAGATGGTAGGCGAATTCTTGAATCCTTGGGGTAATCTTGTCCAGGTAAGTTGGCCCCCTCTTCCAGAGATGGGGTCCTGCCATTCGAATGCAAACAATATTTGGCTTACAGGGGCTAATCTTATGCAAAAGAATGCATCTTTTAAATCCAGTACAGTGAAATGGGTAGCTTCAGCAGGTATCAGTCCTAGGAGGGTGTAAGGATTGGGTACGACTGGATGTATGGTCTCAGCTGCATCATTTACTCTTCTCAAATCTTGCACTGGGCGATAATCATCTGTCCCAGGTTTCTTTACTGGCAAAAGTGGGGTGTTCCATGGGGATTGACATACTTTTAGTAGGCCATACTCAAGCAATCTTTGTAGGTGGCGATGAATGCCTTCAATTGCGGCTCTTGGGAGTGGGTACTGTTTGACGTGCACTGGTGTAGCACTAGGCTTGAGGGTTACAATTACTGGAGCTATATGCTTGGCTAGACCTGGGGGACTGCCTTCTGCCCATACTCCAGGTGGTGCATCGATGTTCTTTATAGTTTGTTCAAAATAGGTATCTTGAATGGAGTCATCAACGTAATACCTCCATTCTTCTTCTCGAGGAACTGTCAGCAGCATTACTCCTGCTGGTTTGGTTTGGGGATTTACTGTCATTTGCATTTCTCCTTGTTCAGAGAAAGATATCTGTGCTTGAAGCTTGGCTAACATATCTCGTCCCAGTAGTGGTACTGGACATTCGGGCATGTAAAGGAATTGATGAGTTACTTGCTGTCCTCCCAGACTGCATATTCGGTTTTGAAGAAAAGACTTTGTGGCTTTGGCACCAGTTGCTCCTATAATGGTGACTGCTTTTGTAGTGAATGGGGCTATCTTTTTGTCTATTACTGAATGTTGTGCTCCAGTATCAACCATAAAGTCCATAATTTGGTCTCCTATTTGTATTCCGACCATAGGCTCCTGGAGACCTAAAGCAAACTTGGAGCCCGGTCTGTCCTAATCCACGTCATTCTCATCATGGGCTGGTGTGGCCAATGCTTGAATGGCTCCTCCTCTCTCTCGCTGGAATTGTTCTCGATTGGCTCCTCCTCGGCTTCGGGGATAGCTTCGTCTTTCTTCTCGCCACTGATGGCTGCTGTCGTCATCATGCTGGGCGTCTTCGAGTTGCGGGCACGTATCTCTCCAATGTCCTTCCTCTCTGCAATAGGCGCATTGGTTCACGCCTAGTCTCTGGGTCCGGCCTCCGCCTTGACCCCGCCCTCTTCCTCTGCTCCTTCGACTAGGGACACCTCCCCTTTTCTGTTCCACTATGGCCGCAGCCAAAAAATCAGCTTTCTTCTTCATCTTTCTATCACATTCTCTCTGTCTTTCAGTATCACGATTCACATACACTTTATGAGCGACTTCCAATAACTGTGTTGCATTCATGCCCGCAAACCCTTCTAACTTCTGTAATTTGCGTCTAATGTCTGGTTGAGACTGGTTTACAAAAGCAGAATTCACCATACATAAACTTCCTGGTGCCTCGGGATCATAGGGAGTATACATTCTGTATGCTTCAGTTAATCTCTCATAAAAATCTGCTGGGCTCTCATCTATCCCTTGGATAACTCCTGCAACTTTGGAAAGGTTCATAGCTTTTTGGCCCCCCCTTTTCAGGCCTTGTAAAAAGCCTTGGCGAAAACGGGCTAGGGCTGTGGATCCTTCATCTGTATTTGGATCCCATTGGGGGTCTTCATTCGGGAATTCTCTCTGAGCTGCTTCCCGACGGTCTATTATATTCTGCCCCTGTGCCGGAGCTACAGGGTTCTCTGCCATCCATTCAATAGCTGCTTTTCTAATTCTTGCTCGCTCTTCTGTCGTGAATAGGGTGGTCAGGAGCTGACGGCAATCTGGCCAAGTGGGTTGGTGAGTTTCCATAATACTAGTTACTAATTCTGTCAGCTCCTGGGGCTTACTAGTATAGGAGGCGTAATGCGACCTCCAATTTAATAAATCAGTTGTAGAGAAAGGGATATACACATAAGTTAGGGGTCCCGCTACCACTTCATCATTATCATTCTTTACGGGCACTCCCGGGACTTGCCGTAAGGGAAACAGTTTGGCTGCCATGGGTGTCTTTTGGGATCTAAGGGTTATCGTTGTTGCCTTTGCAGGAGTCACTTTCTTTTTCTCAACAGGTTTTGCTTTGGGTTTCTCTCTCTCTGGCGTGCTAGTGCTAACGCTGGCTTTCTCAATTATTTGTACACTTTCCTCCTCATCTGGGGGATTCTCTCTTTCTCCTTCTTCGGTCTCCACTTCTGACTCGCTTTTTAGGTCCTCCTCTTCTTTTCCCGCTAATTCTTCCTCTTTCTCTCCTCCGGGAGGGGGATCAGGGGTTGGGTCCCGCCTCGGCTCTGGCCGTCTCTGGGGTTCTTGGGGCGGACGCCGGGCTACTCTTACTGGACCTGGGGTTCGGGGCTGCCTGAGAGTTATTTCTGGGGAATCAGGATCTGCCAGGATGGGCTTCTTTCTGGCTTTCTTATCCTGCTCTTTCATTCTAGGCTGTTCCGTTTTCTGTCTAGAATCTGTTTTAGCTAACATTATTCTGCACTGTTCCTCATAACAGCGCTGCGCCCAGGGGGGCGGATCTTCACAAATACTTAACCAGGAATCTATATAGGGGTACTGGTCGGGGTGCGCTATCCGCACTCTACGGTGTATTGACTGAATAATCTCTACATTGAACGTTCCCTCTCGGGGCCAGATGGGGTCTAGATCGGGCCACTCCCTAGTACACAAAATCTGCAAACGGGCTGCTGCCATTTTAATACCATAATCTCCTGAATATCCCTCTTTAAAATGTGCGATCATACATTCTAATGGAGTGTTTCTAGTAGACCCCGCCCCTCCCATTTCGATGTGTGCGCGCAACAACAGACAGAAGGGAAAAGGAGGGCGGACCGTGGGTAAGGGGTCCTCATGGCCCTGGAAACGTATAAGGAGTACAAATAACAAGACAAGACGACAATCGCTTCCCCCTTTTTGCGACCTGAACGCGGTCGCCCGGTCAGGAAATGCGCTACTCAGGGGTCCGCCTTCACTTGGTCCGTGCTGCCAGACCTCTCATTCACACTTCGCTCACACAATCATGCTAGCAACGTATCCCAGAATGCATTCGTTTCTATCTATTCTGACTAGTCTTTTCCAATTTCCCAATTACAAAAAGGATGGGGGTTTCACCCGGCGAATTCCCATGCGGGGTTACTCGGCCCTTCCTTGAGAGTTGATCATGCTCTCTTACCAATTCCCAATATCTCGAGATTACAAATTCCAAAGTTCCAAGTTCCAATGGCAGTACTGCGCTTTCTATTTCTGTCTAGACCCAAAATCAAAACTATACTCACCGGATCCGGTCCTCAAACTTCCCAAGCAGGCGCATGAGTTGGACCTCGGACTCCCCTCACTCGGGTTCGAGGCGTTGACTCCAGCCGGGCTCATCACCCGCCGAGGTCCGACCAGCTCCCTCCGATACAAGGGACCGGTGGCGCCAGGGAGCAGCCCTCGTCGGAAGGGCGCGATCCCGGCAGGACCAAGCCTATAGAGGCGGAAAGTCGTGGTATATTGCCCTATATACACTTTGATTCCACAACTTCCCGGCCAATGCACCAAGGAATATGTAGCAGCAAAGCGCAGACAAACCAATGATACCAGGAGTCTGTTCAGAAGGTCCAAATCATTTATTTGTGCACAAGTCTCGAACCAATCAATTTCAAAATGGCTGAGCAAAGTTTTCAAGCATTACAACAACTTTTATAGACTTCTGTTCCATTCTAGGTATAGAAAAACATTTCATTGGTCCCGGTAACCTCCCGTACCTCCCGTACCTCTTCTATTGGTCCCGGTACTGATAAGTTTATCCAGTTATGTCCCTCCAGTGGGCATGACACCTGCATACCCCCCTTCTAGTCCCAATTACAATGGTCAGTTCATCAACTTGTTACTTTCACACTCTCAAGGTTATAGAACCAATTTGTACGTGCAGAGGAGCTGGGCTCTGCAACTCATCTGTCAGCACTCCCAATTATTTCTTTGCAGATGTACTTTTTCTTATCAGTAACTTTTAAACATGTATTTTCTGTATTTTTCCATCTTTCAATACTGCAGTTCTGCTTACCTAAGCTAATTCAATACTTCTACTGAGTTCTATCTTACAATAGCAGCATATTGGGGGATGTGCAATCCTATATGCCTCTCCACAGGCCTCATTTACAGGTCAAGCTAGCCATGCTGGCCTGCTTATGTTCGGACACTGTGGGTCACAGGCCTGCACCTGCCACAGTACCTCTACCAAAAACCTGCTATCCATACCAAAAGCCAAAAGGTACCATAAACAATTTACTAGCAATAGGGCCTTCTCCCTCTACGCCCCATCCTTATGGAACACCCTCCCTCCCGAACTGCGCAACTGTGAGAGCCACCTTGAATTCCGCAGGAAACTAAAAACACACCTCTTCCTAGAGTATTTTTCCCTCCCACCCTAGCTCCTAACCTTCATGATCTACCTCTCTACCCAAGTTGCCCCCAAATCTTTACAAAATTAACTGTAGGCATATTTATCTAATGTAAAAAGTTAACCTTTGATCTCGATCTCTGATCATGGTAGTCAGTTCTACTGCCACAGTCGTACCTATTATGTTACATTGTTAATTGTTACTTGTTACCTAGGGGCATGTTTACTAAAATCCGCAAAATAGCGCACGGCAACGCAGCACTGAAATGCGCAGAAACGCGTTTAAATGCCCCGCACACGTGCGTGTCACCCCCGCACAGGTACGCGGCTCACTAACGGGCCCCGTACAAGTGCGGGCCCGCAAATGTCCGATAGAGGCGTGGAACAGCGAAAGGAGGGCGGAGGAAGGCTCTGGAGGGGCGGAGGGACGGGGTCAATGGGTGGAGAGTGGGAGGGGAGAGGCTCCCCGCACAGTATCGGGCCCGAATTTGCATGTAAAAACTACCGCGAGTGAAACACTCGCGGTAGAAAGCATTTAAAGGGAAGAGAAACCATTTCCGTCAGCAATGTACAGGAAAACCGGGGAAACCAGCAAAACGTGCGCAGTGTGATATATGTGCACAGCACAAAAGTGAAAATAAAAATAGAAAATGACCACAACAGAACAATTAAAAATAGTAATTCAGCTGGGGAACAGTTATAGTGATGGGCAAATACAGAAAACACACCCAGCAAAGCTCCAGAAAAAAGAAATGAATTTTGGAAGGGTCTACTGAGAGGAGACTCTTCCAAAAAACATTTCCACGTTTTGGAGCTTTCCTGGGAGTGTGTGCTATGGTTGCCCATTAATATCACTGTTGCCCAGCGTGGTGATATTTTGTCCCACATTTCCCGTGGTCATTTCCGGGGTTTATGTGCACGTTTGTCACCAGACAGGGTGCATATGCCCACAGTAGAATTGCGTAGAGCAGGGTCTGTGACTCCATCCTGCCAGGCTTACTACCTCCAGGGGGTGCACTGTCTCTGTGGCCATAGTGTGGTGCAGCAGACAGAGTCAGTACCTCTAGGACCAGAGGGTCAGAGGTTCAAAAACCAGCTGGGGCACTTGCCAGCCCAGTCCCTATATTTTACCCACCACTAAACACAGATAGCGCAGACACCCCTGTATTGCAGGGGACATAGGCATGGGGAAAACACCCACATTTTACCCAACAACGCACACACACCACAACAATGGGCATTACCCACAGCCAAGTACCCCAAATGCAGTCCCGTACTGCCATATTCCAATCAGGTCATCTGCTCTTTATGGGAGACGCTCATGCCAGCATGATGGCGGACGAGTACATGTGGTGCAGGGGGCAGTGGCTGCTAGCGACAGAGGACAGCGGCCTCCGTCCACTGCAACAGACTGCAACAGACAGGCCCTGCCGGATCCACAGTCATGGACATTCCATGGAAGCCACCCAATCTGTGGCTACACGGTGGTGCAGTGCACACAGACACTGTATACAAGAGCAGAAGTTCACAGGTTCAAAGCCCAATCTTTTTTTCCCCCAATTAAACAGTGATAGTAAGGGCACACCTTTCCTGGCGAGGACATATGCAATGGCAATATGTCTATCTTTACCCCACTGAGCACAGACACCAGGAACAGGGCCAGTACCCAGAGCAGAATCACACAAATGCCGTCCTGGTGGGGCACACACCAGTCAGGTTCCATGATGGCACTCATACAAATGCCTGTGCTGTATATCTATGCACCACACCCATGGTATGTAGATGTAGCTCATGCATATCCATGAGGGACAGCAGGAAAACCAGAACAGTGTGATGCAAACCTGGACTGGAGTTGGGAATCTGTGCCGTAAAGCAGCAGCCATCAAGGGCAGACACACCCACACCCACACCCACAGGCCTCATTGGCCAATGTCTCCTGGAGAGGCAGACCATTGGACCCTGCATGCATCTCCCAAAACTAGCAATTGCATAACCTACCAATGTCACCCTACACCTGAGGTATACGATGCACAGCTCTGAGACGTTTGCTAGTTCCGCACATACTGCTAGTTGACCCCATCCGAACAATCTGTAGGTGTTTGCGGTGCGTGCTCCAGGCCTGGCCTCTAACGGTGTTTACCACCCTGGGAAGTGGCCACCAGCTGTACTGCCTACCATATCCATGCCTTGCCGTGCTCAGGACCGGTTTTGGTGGGCAAGGCTGATTACCTCCTCAATAGTAGCACCATGATGGCATAGGTGTGGAAGTGGGTGTCTGTCTATACAGTGGGTGTTGGCTGCAAGCTCCTTCCACAGCCCACACTGCCAGCACTGTTGCCAGTATTGGCCAATGTGCATAATGAGGTGCAAGGTACCATGGGTATAGCCAGGACAGGGTGGCCTGGCCAGGATGCATCTGCACCGGGCATAGGGCACTGGCAGGGACACTGTAGTGTCTGGCCACCACCTACACAGACAGGGTGGCCAAAGCATGTCCCTCTGGGAGATCACGCTCACCCTGACTGTGTAGTGACCACAGCATGGCTAGGTACCCCCCATAGTGCTATACAATCTTTCTCTCATGTGATGGGTATGGGTATCTATTTGGGGCCCAGTCACTGAGTTATCTGCTTGCTGTGTATGCTGGCAGCCCAGTTCTGGGTGCATGTGTATGCACTATGGACCAACCAGCAGACTGTTTGTAGCTGGTATGTGTCTTGCTGGAATGGCTTGCAGGGTGCAGTTGGCTTGCTGCAGGGGAATACCTGGTGGTGGGGTGTAACCTAGTCATATGTTTGTCTGCTATTGTGTTATGGCTGTGTATGGGGTGTGTGTGTGTGTGTGTGTGTTCCTCAGCAGGACTGGGATTGAATGTTGCCCTCTACTGCCACTTTGCAGGGAGTTAGAGTGTGGATCCCTTGATGGGGGACCATGTTTGCCGCGGGCAGCTGTGCCTGACTGGGATATCCATGGTGCTTGTGCAGAAACTAGCTATCTTACACATTAACACTGCTTTGGAACTCCCACTTGGCCTCCATCAGCCATGGTAGGTGTTGTGGACCTGGACCTGGGCGCCTCATTGCACACTCAGGGTGAGCCCAGAACCCGCACGATGTAACGGTGTGTAGCTACTTTGTGCCAGTAAAACACCCGGTCAGTGCCCCCTACCAGGCCGAGTTACTGTGTGGGTGCACCCGGTCACGCCCCCCAACAGGGCCGAGGTGCTGTGGGTGTGCATTCCCCATCTTGTGTCCATCTGTGGACAGCTAATTTGCATGTGCAGTGCATCATGGGTATGTGTGGCCTAACCCTATCCTGTTTACACTGGCAGACTGTCTGTGAGGTGACGTGCAGGCTATCTGCAGCCAGCCAGGGGCTTCCTTACAGCTATGGAGCTGTAGCCCAATGGTTATGTCACTGCCTGTGCAGCCAGAGGTCATGGGTTCAAACCCACAGTGGGGTTCTATGAGACAGGTGTTCAAAGCATTTTTTAGATTTACTGTACATATGTTGATGCCAGCAATGACACCCTCAGTGTACTGTACCCATAAGGTGCCTCTGAGGGTGCTTTATGGGGCGCCCTATAGGGCACTGTATGGTTGCCATCCATATAGGGTGCACCATACATTATCCTGTGTCGCAACATACATGCTGCCCTATAGGGGACATTCTAGGGTGCCTTGGCGGACGGTGCACTGTAACATGTGCCTTATGGGCGGCCCTATATTAATATGCTGTGAGTGTGCGTTTGCTAGTAGTTATCACAAAATAAAATTAAACAGCCTCCTACAGCTCTCCCCAACATAAAACATACTGCCTCAGCTAGCCTTTTCCCTGGGCATTGTGAGGGATTGAACCCGTGGCCCCTGCACCATTGCTCAGTGTCTTGACCATTGTGCTGTGGCTCTGTTTCGGCAGCAGCGCACAGCCTTGTAGCCATCGGCGCACCGTCTTGTTGCGCACAAAATTACAATTAACAGCGCGCCACCTTCTGGCGTGTAACATTAACAGCGCCCAACATGGGCATGCCCCTTAAAATACTGTCTCAGCCAGCTGTCTTCAATGGGCACTGTGGGGAATTGAACCCATAATGCCTGCACATGTGGTCAGTGTCTTAACCATTATGCTATGGCTCCATTCCTGTTAGTTGCACATCAGCGCGCCACTTATCCCTCCCACTATTGGGCTGCCCCCTCACACATCAGCGCGCCGCCTTCTGCCCACCGGCTCGCCGCCTTCTGTTGCCCAATTTTATCAGCGCGCCGCCCTCTTCCGCCCAACCTTAACAGCGCGCCGCCATCTGCCGCCCACAATAAACAGTGCGCCGCCTCATGCCGTTTAAAAAAATAAGTGCGCCGCCTTCTGCCGCCCATGATTCAATATGCCTCCTACACCACTTTTGCCCATAAAAGCTGATGCCTCAGCTGGTCTTTTTTGTTGGGCACAATGGGGGTTTGAACCCCTGGCCCCTGCACCATGGGTCAATGTCTTCACCGTTGTACTACGGCTCTGCTGTTTGGTTAAGCAGCAGCGCCCCACTTAGCCTTCCCACGCGCTAATGTGGGACCCGCACATTAGCGCGACGCACACACGTACGGTCCGTTTTTTTCCTTTTTTCTGCCTGGCCCGCCCACTCCTTATATGGCACCAGCACACTAACGGGAACCCGCACAGCACCGGTGTTTAGTAAACATGCCCCCTAGTTATATTACTTATATTGTTTTCCTTGTTCCTTGTAAACAGTTGTAATATACTGTATTATAATGTTTCATGTGAACCGTCTTGACTTGTAGAAAGACGGTATATAAAAACTGTTAAATAAATAAATAAATAATTCCTTGCATTGTGTAACTGTGGTTTGGTTTGTTCTTCACTAAGTGCATAACTTTGCACTTGTCCACATTAAATTGCATCTGCCATTTAGACGTCCAGTCTCCCAATTTGTCAAGGTCCTCTTGCAATTTTTCACAATCATCTTGACATTTCCAGGTCATTTATAAATATGTTAAAAAGCAGCAGACCCCGCTGCACAGATCCCTGGGGTACTCCACTGTTCACCTTTCTCCATTGAGAAAATTGTCCATTTAGTCCTACTCTTTGTTTTTGATCTTTTAATCAGTTCCTGATACAGAATAGTACATTGCCTCCTATCCCACGACTTGTTAATTTCTGCAAGAGTGTCTTATGAGGGACCCTGTTAAAGGTTTTCTGCAAATCCAGATACACCATCAACTGGCTCATCTTTATCTGTTTATTCACACCTTAGTGTGAGACAAGACTTTCTTTGGCTAAATCCATGTTGGCTTCCTGACATTAAGCCATGACTATCCACATGTTCAGTAATTTTGTTCTTTAAAATGGTTTCTACCATTTTGTCTGGTACAGATGTCAAGCTCACTGGTCTATAGTTTCCTGGATCACCCCTGGAACCCTTTTTAAAAATTGGCGTTACATTGGCCACTTCCCAATCCTCAGGTACTACAGATGATTTTAAGGATAGTTCACAGATGACAAAAAATTGGTTTGCAATTTCATATTTCAGTTCTTTCAGCACCCTGGAATATATGCCATCCAGTTCAGGTGATTTGTTGCTCTTTAATTTATCAAATAGCTGTATTACATCTTCCGGATTTATTGAGATTTGTTTCAATTCCTCTCATACATCACTTTTGAATATCATTTCTGGTATGGGTAAGTTTCCTACATCTTCTTCTGTAAAGATGAAAGCAATGAATTCATTCAATCTCTCTGCTATGACCTTGTCCTTTCTTAGTGCCCCTTTTACCACTCTATCACCTGATGGTCCAACTGGCTCTCTCACAGGTGTTTTAATGTGAATGTACTTGAAAAAGTTTTTATTATGCGCTTTTGCTTCCATGACAAGCTTCTTTTCAAATTCTTTCTCTGCCTGCCTTATCAATGCCTTGCATTTAACTTGCCAATACTTATGTTGTTTCCTGTTTTCATCATTTGGCTCTTTTTTTCCATATTCTGAAGGATTTTCTCAAGACTTTCGATTTTACAATGTATCGCAGTACAACAATAGATAAGATATCCACACTAGTCACTATTCCAGCCACTTTTCCTCCAAATTACGGCATTGTGTACTAATGACCATAATCTGATCATGCTTTACCAGCTTAGACTTAACATCACTAATCTACATGTGTCTGTTTTGCCAGTTTTTTCAATGCTTGCTGTAAGCCATCTCATCCATAATCTGCTATCCTGGGCTGCAACTATTAATCTCTCATTCTTCGGTTTCAGTTCAATCTCTCCTTAACCATTCATGTGTCCTCTCTTGATCGACAAAGGATTCATGGAGTAACACTTTGGGGCTTGTTTACAAAGCCGCGGTAGAGGTTTCCGATCATTATCGGAGCCGCGGCCCCATTGATTTCAATGATTTCATTGATTTCAATGGGGCCGCGGCTCCGATAACAATCGGAAACCCTACCGCGGCTTTGTAAACACACCCCTTTGTATTTCCCACTGTATTTATGCATTTACCACTTATTTTTCCTTGTTTGCTGATCTAATTCTTTGAAAAGTTTTTTCTCTTGTTTTGCAAATCTGTTACTTCCTTCCCTGTATATGCTTTTGGATTCTCACTCATTCCTTCTAACCTTCAGAATTCTTGTCCAAATTTGATGGTAGAGACAGATTCTGGACATCTATTTTCATATTTCCGCACTTTTTGCATATTTGGATCCAATCAGGCTATTAGGTAGGTCTGGAGATCTATTATAGCAGCTCTGTTTGTGTAATCAACCTCTATGAGGCCTAGCCCTGCTTCAGCTCCAGGAATGTACAGTCTTGGCATATACCTACTGTCTAAATGTTACCCTTATGATAAATGTAAACCTCCAATTGTACTGTCTTGATGTTGTTAAGTTCCCCTATGCTAAATGTAACCCAAGTGTGATGTGACCACTTTGATTGTAGGATAAGGTGAAATACAAATCTGTTTGTTTAAATAAATAAATAAATACTGATTCTTGTAAATTATCTGATGGGCATGGAGGAGTTTTCATGTTCACACATCCAGTTTTAAAGATCTTTAATAGGCCAGTCCACAATCACAAATTGCCCAAATCTATGCTAAAGGCTTCCTCTTTGAGGCTGCTTTTGGATCCTGATCCCCTGTTTCCTTATGTCTTCTTACCCTTTCCTATTCTATCCTTATTCCTATCTTATGTCTTGTCTGTCTTGATTCGATTGTAAGTTCTGACGAGTAGGGACTGTTTCTATCTGTGTTTGTATAGCACTGCATACACCTCGTAGCACTTTATAAATGTTCAATAGTAATTGTAATAGTAATGGTAGATGAATATGCTGGGCTCCAGGCAAAGGAAAGATTACCAAAGTTAACACCTAAGTTTAAAACTATGATAAATAAGGTCATATCCTATATAAAGGAGCCATTATGGACATCACCAAAATAAATCAAATACAGTATTGTGCTGCCAAAATTATTACTGAAAGAATACTACAAACTAACGTGCAGGGCCAGAAGAAAAAGTGAATAACAATTCCTCCTTGATAAAAGCTCATTGAAGAGAAAATAGAATCATTGTGTGTGTGGCGGTGTCCCTGATAGACGGGTATCTCAAAGGATTAAGATCATCAACAATACTGAGGAAGATCCAAAACATCAAGCTGAAACATGCTACATTAACAGAAGACCTTAAATTTATATGGTCCAATAATAAATTGAAAGTAGCAGTAGAAGCGCAAAAACTGTGAAGATATGAGAAAACAGAAATGATATCAAAATAAACTATTTAGAGAGAATCCAAAACAATTCTTCAGGGAATTGGGAAAGAGCATTAGTATGGTAAAAATGCCACCAACCACAGCTGAAACGGAAACCTTCTGGAGAAAACAAAAAAGGACCCCATAGAGCACAATCAAGAAACAGAATGATTACCCAGCATAAGAGAACATTAAAAAAAAAATCAAACATCAAATCTATGGAATGGCCTGTAGTAACAACAAAAGAACTGGAAAGCAGGTTAAAATGAGCCCCAAACTGGAAGGCCTAGAAGGAGTGAACAACATCTGGCTCAAACAGTTAACATCACTCCACCAAGACCTACCAAACTGCAAGAACTAATTGATCAAGCAGCCAGACTTAATACCACAATGGCTTACAACAGGAAGAACATTTCTGCTTCCAAAGGGGGCCCCAAATAACGTTTCCAAAAATTACAAACCAATAATTTGTTTGCCTACAATCTATAAGCTGTTCACTGCAATAGATGCAGACAGAAAATACGATCATAGCGAGTCCAAAAACATCATGGCAATAGAGCAAAAGGGCAATAAGAGGAGAGCATATGGAACCAAAGACCAGTTAATGTTGAATAAGGCCATCATGGGCAGCGCTAACAAAGCAGAAATCTCAGTATAGCATGGATTGATTATAAGAACACTTTTGACAGTGTCCCACACTCCTAGATAATAAATTACCTTGAAAAGTATAAAATAAAGAGTAATTAGGCCTTACCTGCTAATTAGCGTTCCTTAAGGAACTCCAGTCCAGTCCCTTTCCTCTGGGTTGTGCCCCCCTTCCAGCAGCATGGAGACTGAGCACATCATCCTTTTTGATGACCCTGAAGTATATATAGCACTGGCACCTCCCACCAGCTCCAGTTCCTATTGACAAAGCAGACTTAATGGAGAAACAATTTAACAATAATTCTAACTATAAACTATAAAAGAACACCAAAATCCACCTCTCCCGGAAGGGATTTCCCACCCCCCTTAAGAGGAGGAAGCTTACCTGAGAATGCAATTGCCCTTACCTAGGCCCTTGCTCATCCACACTGCCTCCTCACCAGAAGCTCCTTCTGATAGACTTTACCCCTCACTCTGCTTAGCGCACTTAACGCTTTGGACCAGCAAAAAGAAACCTGTCAGAAAACAAACCAACAAATCTGGGTGGGATCATGGACTGGACTGGAGTTCCTTAAGGAACGCTAATTAGCAGATAAGGCCTAATTACTCTTTCCTAAGCATCCCTCCAGTCTAGTCCTTTTCCTCTGGGATGTAACAGAGCAGTTCAAGCCTGGGAGGAGTCTGCAAAGCCGGACCAAAGCACCGAGCCTCCAAATCCCACATCTCCTGCGGCCTGAATGTCCAACCGGTAATGCTTGGCAAAAGTGTGCAATGAAGACCAGGAAGCCTCTTTGCAGATCTCCAGTGGCAGAACCAAACTAAATTCCACCCACGAGGCCGCCTGAGCTCGAGTATAATGAGCCCTGAGTCCGACCGGAGGCTGCCTTCCCTTTAGGATATACGCCGAAGAAATGGCTTCCCTAATCCACCTAGAAATGGATGCCTTGGATGCCGCTTCACCCTTACGCAGCCCACCGAACAAAACAAACAATCTCTCGGACCTGCGAAAGGCAGATGTTCGACTCAGGTAACGCTTCAAGACTCTGCGCACATCCAAGAGGCACAAACGAGCATTGCTCCCCCCCTGTCCCGCCCCCGCGAAGGAAGGGAGAGAAACCGTCTGATTCACATGAAAAGAAGAAATCATCTTAGGCAAAAATGAAGGAACCGTCTGGAGAACCACCTTCTCCTTAAAGAAGGCGAGGAAGGGCGGATGACAAGACAGAGCCTGCAGTTCCGAAATACGCCTAGCCGAGCAAATGGCCACCAGAAAAACTGACTTAAAAGTCACATCCTTCAGTGGCAACCACTGCATTGGCTCAATGTGTTCCCCAGCCAAGACATCCAACACTAGGTTGAGGTCCCAAGGTGGAACGGGCGACCTCTGCTGAGGCCGCAAACGCCTCACCGCTTTTAGAAATCGACTTACGTCCGCATATTCACCCAAGGGCCTTCCTTGGACCTTGCCCCTGTAACAAGAGATAGCAGCCAACTGCACTATCAGAGAGTTGGCTGCCAGCCCTTTATCGAAATCATCCTGCAAGAAATCCAAAATTTCTGGAATGTAAGCCCAAAGGGGCCTTCTTTGATGGTCTGTGCACCAACTCTCAAAAACATGCCAAACTCTTACATAGGACAGACAGGTCAATAGTTTACGGGAACTCAGCAAGGTGGAAATCACTGCTCCAGAGTACCCCCTCTTCCGCAGCCGTGCCCTTTCAATAGCCAGGCCATAAGCGAGAACCGATCCACCTGCGGCATGTACACTGGCCCCTGAGACAGGAGATCATCCCTCACCGGAAGGCACCAAGGACGATCGGCCAGGAGCCATATGAGATCGGCATACCATTGGTGCCGAGGCCAATCCGGGCTATGAGAATCAACCGACCCAGATGTGCCTCTATCCGGTGAAGAACCCTGCCTATGAGTGCCCAAGGAGGGAACACATACAGGAGACCATTGGTAGGCCATTTCTGAACCAGAGCATCTAAGCCTTCCGACATTCTTTCTTTTCTCCGACTGAAGAATCGACTCGCCTTGGACTCCCCCCACCTTGCCATGAGATCCATCATGGGAATCCCCCAACAGCGCACTATCTGCCCGTACACCTCCTGACAGAGCTCCCACTCCTTGTGATCCACTCTGTTTCTGCTTAGATAATCTGCCGTTACGTTTTCCACCCCGGCCACATGTTGCGCAGACAAGGCCTTTACATGGACCTCGGCCCACTTCAACAGTTCCTCTGCTTCCTCCTCCAAGGGAGGACTGCCTGTGCTGCCCTGCCGGTTGATGTATGCTCCCGCGGTCATGTTGTTGGACAATACCTGGACCGCCCTCTGCAGGACTAGCGGCTCGAGCGCTTTGAGTGCTAGAGCCACCGCTCTCAATTCCAACCTGTTGATCAACCACTGGGCCTCTTGAATACTCCATAGACCCTGGGCAAACCGCCCTTCGCAGTGAGCCCCCCAACCGGAAAGAGAGGCATCCATCATCACCTGCACCCACAGTGGAGGCTCAAGGGTCATACCACGCTCCAGGGCTCCCTGGCTGGAGCCACCACTGTAAGGCCTCTTTGGTCACCGACGGGCACGGGAGAATCACGGACATGGACTGGTGCTGATGAGACCACCGTTGGAGCAAGGCCCGGTGAAGGGGCCACATGTTCACTCTTGCCCAGGGCACCAGCTCTAACGTCGCCACCATGGTTCCCAGAACCTGGAAATAATGCCAGGCTGAGGGTGACTTCATGTTTAGAAAATCTTGCAGCAGCTGCCTCAGCTGTTTCACCCTGTGATCCAGCAAGAACACCATGCCTTTGCTGGTGTTGAACCATGCCCCCAGATACTCGATTTCCAGCGAGAGCCGTAATTTGCTCTTTGTCAGGTTGATCACCCAACCTAGGTTCCTTAGAAAGCCGACTACCTTGGACGTTGCCTTTCGACTCTCTTCCTCGGACTTTGCCCGAATCAAACAATTGTCTAGGCATGGGTGCACCAACACCCCCTCCTTGCGCAGTGCCGCCGCCACCACCACCATGACTATGGTAAAAGTGCGCGGAGCCGTGGCCAAGCCAAAGGGCAACACCTGAAACTGGAAGTGCCCCTTTGGAACCGCAAACTGCAGAAATTGTTGATGAGACTCACGGATGGGAATATGCAAATATGCCTCTGTATGGTCTAGAGATATCAGAAACTCTCATCGCCTTACCGCTACTATAACCGACCACAGGGTTTCCATCCGGAAATGTGGTACCCTGAGGCAGCGATTGACTCCCTTCAAGTCTAAGATCGGCCTGAAGGACCCTTCTCTTTTGGGCACCACAAAATAAATTGAGTACCAACTGCAGCCGTGTTGGTTAGAGGGGACCGGAATGACCGCCCCTAGCAACAGCAGTTGCACCAGCGTCTCCTCCACCGCTGCCACCTTGGCCGGAGACTTGCATGGGGAGAGCACGAAGGAAGGAAGAACAGGTCTTCCAAATTCGAGAGTATAGCCCTCTCTTACCACTTCCAAGACTTGTAGCTGGGTTTAAAAAAGGTTTGGACAAGTTCCTGGAGGAAAGGTCCATAAACCATTATTAAGAAGGGACCCAGGATATCAATGCTTGACCCAGTACAAGCATTGCGGAACCTGTGTCTTTTGGGGAAACTGCTAGGTACGTATTGACCTAGATTGGAAACAGGACACTGGGCTTGATGGACCTTGGTCTGACCCAGTATGCCATATCTTATCTTATCTTATCTTAAGACCCATTGATCAGACGTGACCCAGGCCCAGGCTGAAGCGAACTGCCGAAGACGTCCCCCCACCGGAAGAACCCTTTGCTGGGCTCCCGTTGTCTCATTGCGGCTTCCTAGGCTCCAAGCCGGAGAAAGAGGCACCGAACCCCTTACCTGCGCCTCAAAACCCCCGGAAGCCCTGTCTCCTGGAGGGGAAGCGACCTCTCTGAAAGGACGCAGACCGAGCCACCCGAAACCTCAATGAATCCCGAGATTGCGGTCGAGAGGGAGCAGGAAGGTGGCCCTGCTTGGCCCTATCCTCAGGGAGTCTACCTCCCTTAGACTCCCACAGCTCCTTTACCAATTTGTCCAGGTCCTTCTCAAAGAAAAGCTTTCCCTTAAAAGGGAGCCTGCTGAGACGGGCCTTAGAAGAACCATCCGCAGCCCAGTTGCGAAGCCAGAGGTAGCGACGAGCCGCCACCACCAAAGCCATGTTTTTAGCTAATCTCCTAATGAGATCTTAACCAGGGCTCCACACATCAAACAGTAAGTAGGGATTTGAGGGTTTCTTTGTTTGGTTTTTTTTGTTACATTGCTAGCTCTCTGACTGGGAGCTCTTAAAAGGGTTTTGTGTATATTTTTTAAAGCAAGTTTAATTTCATTTTTGCTGTTTTAGGGGAACTGTACTTGAGCACAGTAGTATTGCTGAACTCTGTAACCCCCTCAGGTTCAGGAACTGCTAACACCTAATCAGGGGTTAGTGGGCCTGTTTCCTGAGTGCAATTGAAGCCTGCATAAAAAGGCTGCTTTGCCCTGCCCTTTGAGGCTTTCTTAACCAGGGCTCCACACATCAAACAGTAAGTAGGGATTTGAGGGTTTCTTTGGTTTTTTTTGTTACATTGCTAGCTCTCTGACTGGGAGCTCTTAAAAGGGTTTTGTGTATATTTTTTAAAGCAAGGTTAATTTCATTTTTGCTGTTTTAGGGGAACTGCACTTGAGCACAGTAGTATTGCTGAACTCTGTAACCCCCTCAGGTTCAGGAACTGCTAACACCTAATCAGGGGTTAGTGGGCCTGTTTCCTGAGTGCAATTGAAGCCTGCATAAAAAGGCTGCTTTGCCCTGCCCTTTGAGGCTTTCTTAACCAGGGCTCCACACATCAAACAGTAAGTAGGGATTTGAGGGTTTCTTTGTTTGGTTTTTTTTGTTACATTGCTAGCTCTCTGACTGGGAGCTCTTAAAAGGGTTTTGTGTATATTTTTTAAAGCAAGGTTAATTTCATTTTTGCTGTTTTAGGGGAACTGTACTTGAGCACAGTAGTATTGCTGAACTCTGTAACCCCCTCAGGCTCAGGAACTGCTAACACCTAATCAGGGGTTAGTGGGCCTGTTTCCTGAGTGCAATTGAAGCCTGCATAAAAAGGCTGCTTTGCCCTGCCCTTTGAGGCTTTCTTAACCAGGGCTCCACACATCAAACAGTAAGTAGGGATTTGAGGGTTTCTTTGTTTGGTTTTTTTTTGTTACATTGCTAGCTCTCTGACTGGGAGCTCTTAAAAGGGTTTTGTGTATATTTTTTAAAGCAAGGTTAATTTCATTTTTGCTGTTTTAGGGGAACTGTACTTGAGCACAGTAGTATTGCTGAACTCTGTAACCCCCTCAGGTTCAGGAACTGCTAACACCTAATCAGGGGTTAGTGGGCCTGTTTCCTGAGTGCAATTGAAGCCTGCATAAAAAGGCTGCTTTGCCCTGCCCTTTGAGGCTTTCTTAACCAGGGCTCCACACATCAAACAGTAAGTAGGGATTTGAGGGTTTCTTTGTTTGGTTTTTTTTGTTACATTGCTAGCTCTCTGACTGGGAGCTGTTAAAAGGGTTTTGTGTATATTTTTTAAAGCAAGTTTAATTTCATTTTTGCTGTTTTAGGGGAACTGTACTTGAGCACAGTAGTATTGCTGAACTCTTTAACCCCCTCAGGTTCAGGAACTGCTAACACCTAATCAGGGGTTAGTGGGCCTGTTTCCTGAGTGCAATTGAAGCCTGCATAAAAAGGCTGCTTTGCCCTGCCCTTTGAGGCTTTCTTAACCAGGGCTCCACACATCAAACAGTAAGTAGGGATTTGAGGGTTTCTTTGTTTGGTTTTTTTTGTTACATTGCTAGCTCTCTGACTGGGAGCTCTTAAAAGGGTTTTGTGTATATTTTTTAAAGCAAGGTTAATTTCATTTTTGCTGTTTTAGGGGAACTGCACTTGAGCACAGTAGTATTGCTGAACTCTGTAACCCCCTCAGGTTCAGGAACTGCTAACACCTAATCAGGGGTTAGTGGGCCTGTTTCCTGAGTGCAATTGAAGCCTGCATAAAAAGGCTGCTTTGCCCTGCCCTTTGAGGCTTTCTTAACCAGGGCTCCACACATCAAACAGTAAGTAGGGATTTGAGGGTTTCTTTGTTTGGTTTTTTTTGTTACATTGCTAGCTCTCTGACTGGGAGCTCTTAAAAGGGTTTTGTGTATATTTTTTAAAGCAAGGTTAATTTCATTTTTGCTGTTTTAGGGGAACTGTACTTGAGCACAGTAGTATTGCTGAACTCTGTAACCCCCTCAGGTTCAGGAACTGCTAACACCTAATCAGGGGTTAGTGGGCCTGTTTCCTGAGTGCAATTGAAGCCTGCATAAAAAGGCTGCTTTGCCCTGCCCTTTGAGGCTTTCTTAACCAGGGCTCCACACATCAAACAGTAAGTAGGGATTTGAGGGTTTCTTTGTTTGGTTTTTTTTGTTACATTGCTAGCTCTCTGACTGGGAGCTCTTAAAAGGGTTTTGTGTATATTTTTTAAAGCAAGGTTAATTTCATTTTTGCTGTTTTAGGGGAACTGTACTTGAGCACAGTAGTATTGCTGAACTCTGTAACCCCCTCAGGTTCAGGAACTGCTAACACCTAATCAGGGGTTAGTGGGCCTGTTTCCTGAGTGCAATTGAAGCCTGCATAAAAAGGCTGCTTTGCCCTGCCCTTTGAGGCTTTCTTAACCAGGGCTCCACACATCAAACAGTAAGTAGGGATTTGAGGGTTTCTTTGTTTGGTTTTTTTTTTTTACATTGCTAGCTCTCTGACTGGGAGCTCTTAAAAGGGTTTTGTGTATATTTTTTAAAGCAAGGTTAATTTCATTTTTGCTGTTTTAGGGGAACTGTACTTGAGCACAGTAGTATTGCTGAACTCTGTAACCCCCTCAGGTTCAGGAACTGCTAACACCTAATCAGGGGTTAGTGGGCCTGTTTCCTGAGTGCAATTGAAGCCTGCATAAAAAGGCTGCTTTGCCCTGCCCTTTGAGGCTTTCTTAATCAGGGCTCCACACATCAAACAGTAAGTAGGGATTTGAGGGTTTCTTTGTTTGGTTTTTTTTGTTACATTGCTAGCTCTCTGACTGGGAGCTCTTAAAAGGGTTTTGTGTATATTTTTTAAAGCAAGTTTAATTTCATTTTTGCTGTTTTAGGGGAACTGTACTTGAGCACAGTAGTATTGCTGAACTCTGTAACCCCCTCAGGTTCAGGAACTGCTAACACCTAATCAGGGGTTAGTGGGCCTGTTTCCTGAGTGCAATTGAAGCCTGCATAAAAAGGCTGCTTTGCCCTGCCCTTTGAGGCTTTCTTAACCAGGGCTCCACACATCAAACAGTAAGTAGGGATTTGAGGGTTTCTTTGTTTGGTTCTTTTTGTTACATTGCTAGCTCTCTGACTGGGAGCTCTTAAAAGGGTTTTGTGTATATTTTTTAAAGCAAGGTTAATTTCATTTTTGCTGTTTTAGGGGAACTGTACTTGAGCACAGTAGTATTGCTGAACTCTGTAACCCCCTCGGGTTCAGGAACTGCTAACACCTAATCAGGGGTTAGTCGGCCTGTTTCCTGAGTGCAATTGAAGCCTGCATAAAAAGGCTGCTTTGCCCTGCCCTTTGAGGCTTTCTTAACCAGGGCTCCACACATCAAACAGTAAGTAGGGATTTGAGGGTTTCTTTGTTTGGTTTTTTTTTTGTTACATTGCTAGCTCTCTGACTGGGAGCTCTTAAAAGGGTTTTGTGTATATTTTTTAAAGCAAGGTTAATTTCATTTTTGCTGTTTTAGGGGAACTGCACTTGAGCACAGTAGTATTGCTGAACTCTGTAAACCCCTCAGGTTCAGGAACTGCTAACACCTAATCAGGGGTTAGTGGGCCTGTTTCCTGAGTGCAATTGAAGCCTGCATAAAAAGGCTGCTTTGCCCTGCCCTTTGAGGCTTTCTTAACCAGGGCTCCACACATCAAACAGTAAGTAGGGATTTGAGGGTTTCTTTGTTTGTTTTTTTTTTGTTACATTGCTAGCTCTCTGACTGGGAGCTCTTAAAAGGGTTTTGTGTATATTTTTTAAAGCAAGGTTAATTTCATTTTTGCTGTTTTAGGGGAACTGTACTTGAGCACAGTAGTATTGCTGAACTCTGTAACCCCCTCAGGTTCAGGAACTGCTAACACCTAATCAGGGGTTAGTGGGCCTGTTTCCTGAGTGCAATTGAAGCCTGCATAAAAAGGCTGCTTTGCCCTGCCCTTTGAGGCTTTCTTAACCAGGGCTCCACACATCAAACAGTAAGTAGGGATTTGAGGGTTTCTTGTTTGGTTTTTTTTGTTACATTGCTAGCTCTCTGACTGGGAGCTCTTAAAAGGGTTTTGTGTATATTTTTTAAAGCAAGGTTAATTTCATTTTTGCTGTTTTAGGGGAACTGTACTTGAGCACAGTAGTATTGCTGAACTCTGTAACCCCCTCAGGTTCAGGAACTGCTAACACCTAATCAGGGGTTAGTGGGCCTGTTTCCTGAGTGCAATTGAAGCCTGCATAAAAAGGCTGCTTTGCCCTGCCCTTTGAGGCTTTCTTAACCAGGGCTCCACACATCAAACAGTAAGTAGGGATTTGAGGGTTTCTTTGTTTGGTTTTTTTTTTTTACATTGCTAGCTCTCTGACTGGGAGCTCTTAAAAGGGTTTTGTGTATATTTTTTAAAGCAAGGTTAATTTCATTTTTGCTGTTTTAGGGGAACTGTACTTGAGCACAGTAGTATTGCTGAACTCTGTAACCCCCTCAGGTTCAGGAACTGCTAACACCTAATCAGGGGTTAGTGGGCCTGTTTCCTGAGTGCAATTGAAGCCTGCATAAAAAGGCTGCTTTGCCCTGCCCTTTGAGGCTTTCTTAATCAGGGCTCCACATATCAAACAGTAAGTAGGGATTTGAGGGTTTCTTTGTTTGGTTTTTTTTGTTACATTGCTAGCTCTCTGACTGGGAGCTCTTAAAAGGGTTTTGTGTATATTTTTTAAAGCAAGTTTAATTTCATTTTTGCTGTTTTAGGGGAACTGTACTTGAGCACAGTAGTATTGCTGAACTCTGTAACCCCCTCAGGTTCAGGAACTGCTAACACCTAATCAGGGGTTAGTGGGCCTGTTTCCTGAGTGCAATTGAAGCCTGCATAAAAAGGCTGCTTTGCCCTGCCCTTTGAGGCTTTCTTAACCAGGGCTCCACACATCAAACAGTAAGTAGGGATTTGAGGGTTTCTTTGTTTGGTTCTTTTTGTTACATTGCTAGCTCTCTGACTGGGAGCTCTTAAAAGGGTTTTGTGTATATTTTTTAAAGCAAGGTTAATTTCATTTTTGCTGTTTTAGGGGAACTGTACTTGAGCACAGTAGTATTGCTGAACTCTGTAACCCCCTCGGGTTCAGGAACTGCTAACACCTAATCAGGGGTTAGTCGGCCTGTTTCCTGAGTGCAATTGAAGCCTGCATAAAAAGGCTGCTTTGCCCTGCCCTTTGAGGCTTTCTTAACCAGGGCTCCACACATCAAACAGTAAGTAGGGATTTGAGGGTTTCTTTGTTTGGTTTTTTTTGTTACATTGCTAGCTCTCTGACTGGGAGCTCTTAAAAGGGTTTTGTGTATATTTTTTAAAGCAAGGTTAATTTCATTTTTGCTGTTTTAGGGGAACTGTACTTGAGCACAGTAGTATTGCTGAACTCTGTAACCCCCTCAGGTTCAGGAACTGCTAACACCTAATCAGGGGTTAGTGGGCCTGTTTCCTGAGTGCAATTGAAGCCTGCATAAAAAGGCTGCTTTGCCCTGCCCTTTGAGGCTTTCTTAACCAGGGCTCCACACATCAAACAGTAAGTAGGGATTTGAGGGTTTCTTTGTTTGGTTTTTTTTGTTACATTGCTAGCTCTCTGACTGGGAGCTCTTAAAAGGGTTTTGTGTATATTTTTTAAAGCAAGTTTAATTTCATTTTTGCTGTTTTAGGGGAACTGTACTTGAGCACAGTAGTATTGCTGAACTCTGTAACCCCCTCAGGTTCAGGAACTGCTAACACCTAATCAGGGGTTAGTGGGCCTGTTTCCTGAGTGCAATTGAAGCCTGCATAAAAAGGCTGCTTTGCCCTGCCCTTTGAGGCTTTCTTAACCAGGGCTCCACACATCAAACAGTAAGTAGGGATTTGAGGGTTTCTTTGTTTGGTTTTTTTTGTTACATTGCTAGCTCTCTGACTGGGAGCTCTTAAAAGGGTTTTGTGTATATTTTTTAAAGCAAGGTTAATTTCATTTTTGCTGTTTTAGGGGAACTGTACTTGAGCACAGTAGTATTGCTGAACTCTGTAACCCCTCAGGTTCAGGAACTGCTAACACCTAATCAGGGGTTAGTGGGCCTGTTTCCTGAGTGCAATTGAAGCCTGCATAAAAAGGCTGCTTTGCCCTGCCCTTTGAGGCTTTCTTAACCAGGGCTCCACACATCAAACAGTAAGTAGGGATTTGAGGGTTTCTTTGTTTGGTTTTTTTTGTTACATTGCTAGCTCTCTGACTGGGAGCTCTTAAAAGGGTTTTGTGTATATTTTTTAAAGCAAGTTTAATTTCATTTTTGCTGTTTTAGGGGAACTGTACTTGAGCACAGTAGTATTGCTGAACTCTGTAACCCCCTCAGGTTCAAGAACTGCTAACACCTAATCAGGTGTTAGTTCCCTCCCTACCCACCCCGACTCCCACCCACCCCTAGTGAGCAGTCTTGCTTTATAGGGCACCTCCCCCTTTAACAAATCACAGTGAATTGGACCAGCACATTTTGAATATAATTAAAGAGTTTTAACTGCTTTTTCTCTGAAAGGACAGCTGCGAAACCAGCTGGTACTTCGTAGATCTCTCTCTTTTGCTTTAACAGATACCTAAGCTCCACAAACAGAACAATGGCTGGGAAAAATCGTATTGCTAAAGCTGTTGCCCCCGTTACAGCTTCTGCCTCGGTCCAGACAGAGGTCCTATTGCCAGTTGAAGAACCGGTTCCATGTGCAGGGTGCCTGCATGCTGAAGCTCTGAGGAAACAAGTGGAGGAACTCAGAGAGGAGGTGGCGAGGCTGAGGAGTATTCAAGACAGTGAGAAGTACATTGATGAGATGCTGCTTGCAGCAACCAGGCTCTCCAGCACAGGAGAAGATGGGTGCCAACAGAATGTCGATGGTTGGACAAAAGTAACCAGAGCCTGCAAAATCACCAATCCAACTTCTCCAGCCCTTGAATTGAAGAACCATTATGCAGCCCTGGAAGTGGAGGAGGTGAAAGCATCCCTGAAAAGGGAAGAACCAGAGTTCAAGTACCCCATAGTTGCAGAATCAGTGACCAGAAGGAAACGAAGGGTAGTGGTGTTTGGAGACTCTCTTCTGAGGGGTACTGAGGCGTCCATCTGCCGACCAGACTTGATGTCCAGAGAGGTATGCTGTCTGCCTGGTGCCAAGATCCAAAATGTTACGGAGAGTTTGCCGAGACTCATCAAGCCCACTGACTATTACCCAATGTTGCTAATCCATGTTGGAACAAATGATACTGCCAGGTATACCTCGGAACGTATCAAAAGTGACTTCATGGCTCTGGGACAGAGGGTGAAGCAGGTAGGTGCACAGGTGGTGTTCTCTTCAATCCTCCCTGTTGAGGGTAAAGGCCAAGGCAGAGAGGCTCGCATCCTGGAGATTAATGCATGGCTGCGTGGATGGTGTCTTCGAGAGCGTTTTGGTTTCCTAGACCATGGGATGCTGTTCCAAGGGTTGCAGAGCAGAGATGGCATCCATCTGTCCAAGAAAGGTCAATACATCTTTGGTAGTAGACTGGCTAATCTACTGAAGAGGGCTTTAAACTAGATTCGTTGGGGATGGGTGAAGAAAGCCCCCAGGTAAGTGAAAGCCCCCAGGTAAGTGATACATCAAATACCTTTATGGAAATGGGTAACAGGGGTAACATATGGAAAGCAGTGTGTATAAATGCCCGTAGCATGGGAAATAAGATCTCTGAAGTTGAAGCTTTGGTGGGAGTGGCTGACTTAGATTTAGTGGCAGTTACAGAAACATGGTTCACAGAAAACCATGACTGGGATGTAACTATACCTGGCTATACTTTATTCAGAAAGGACAGGGTAGGAAGAAGGGGAGGAGGAGTAGCACTATATGTAAAAACTACTATTAAAGCTTTGGAATTACAGAGCTTAAAAGGGAGAGAGGAGGCATTGTGGGTTAAACTAGAAAGAGGGAAAGAGAAATCTATTTGCATTGGTGTGATATACAGACCTCCCTCACAAGAGGAAGAGGTGGACAGAGAGTTAATTGAAGACATACGCAGCATTGCTAGGAAAGGGGAAGTGCTACTGCTGGGAGATTTTAATATGCCAGATGTTGATTGGCACATTCCTGCTGCAGTATCATCTAGGAGTAAGGAGATCCTGGATTCTCTACAGGGAGAACTATTCAGGCAATTGGTAACAGACCCCACACGTGAAGGGGCCATACTGGACTTGTACTTACCAATGGTGAAAGTGTTTCTGATGTTGTAGTGGGAGATCATTTTGCATCCAGTGATCACCAGATGGTGTGGTTCAGTATTAGGACTAGGGCTGTTAGAATCCATTCCAAGGTGAAGATCTTAGACTTTAGGAAGACTAACTTTGCGATGATGGGCCAATGCCTCAGGGAGTCGTTAGTGGGATGGGAACAGCTGGGGGATGTAGAACAACAGTGGGCAAAACTGAAAGGGGGTATTTTAAAGGCAACCAACCTTTTTGTTAAAATGGTAAACAAAGGCAAAAGGAACAGGAGACCGCTATGGTTTTCGAAGGAAGTAGCTGAAAAAGTGAAGAAAAAGAGGGAGGCCTTCATGAAATACAAGAGATCACAGAGAGAGGAAGACAGGCATCTGTATTTGGAAAAACTTAGAGAAGCTAGCAAAGTAGTCAAGAAGGCAAAGATTCAAAAGGAGGAGGAAATAGCCAATGCAATAAAATGGGGGGATAAGACATTTTTCAGATATATTAGTGAGAAGAGGAAGGGCAAAAGTGGTATTGTCAGACTCAAGGGTACAGGGGGGGAATATGTAGAAGCTGATAAGGATAAAGCGGAATTACTTAACAAATATTTTTGTTCTGTGTTCACAGATGAAAAACCAGGAGCAGGACCTCAGAAAACACCCACAAATAAGAACAGAAGCGAGGGACATCTTGAACAATTTTCAGAAGACTGTGTTCGTGAGAAACTAGCTCAACTCAAAGTAGACAAAGCGATGGGACCGGATGGGATACACCCTAGAATACTGAGGGAACTTGGGGACGTTCTAGCAACTCCACTGACTGACCTTTTCAATGCCTCGTTGGAGTCGGGAGTGGTGCCAAAGGACTGGAGAGAGGCTCATGTGGTGCCTTTACACAAAAGCGGAAGTAAGGATGTGGTTGAAAACTACAGGCCGGTTAGTTTAACTTCAGTGGTGAGTAAATTAATGGAAACGCTGTTGAAAGAGAAAATAGTGAGGTTTCTGGAGTCCAGCGGATTACAGGATCCGAGGCAGCATGGATTCACCAGAGGCAGGTCTTGTCAGACAAATCTGATTGATTTCTTTGACTGGGTGACCAGGGAGTTGGACCGAGGGAGAGCTCTAGATGTGGTGTATTTAGATTTCAGTAAAGCCTTTGACACTGTTCCTCACAGGCGACTTATAAACAAACTGAGCACCCTAGGGATGGACCCTAAAGTTACTGCTTGGGTTAGAAATTGGTTGGGTGGGAGGCGACAAAGAGTACAAGTAAATGGAGCTCACTCTGAGGAGAAGGATGTTACCAGTGGTGTGCCCCAGGGATCTGTCCTTGGTCCGATTCTTTATAACATCTTTGTTAGTGATATAGCGGAAGGGCTGTCGGGTAAGGTTTGCCTCTTTGCAGATGATACCAAAATCTGCAATAAAGTAGACACCCAGGAAGGTGTAGATAACATGAGGAGGGATCTAGCTAAGCTTGAAGAATGGTCTAGAATTTGGCAGCTGGTATTTAATGTTAAAAAATGTAAGGTCATGCATTTGGGCTGCAGCAATCCAAGGGAGCAATACAGCATAGGAGGTGAAGTACTTTTGTCCACTAAAGAAGAGCGGGACCTAGGCGTAGTTGTGTCCGATGATCTTAAAGTAGCTAAACAGGTAGAAAAGGCGACGGCAAAAGCTAGAAGGATGCTTGGGTGCATACGGAGAGGAATGGCTAGCAGAAAAAAGGAGGTGATAATGCCTCTGTATAAGTCTTTGGTGCGACCTCATTTGGAGTATGGTGTGCAATTCTGGAGACCGCACCTTCAAAAGGATGTGAACAGGATGGAGTCGGTACAGAGGGGTGTTACTTAGATGATTAGTGGTCTTCATTATAAAGCATATGAGGACAGACTTAAGGATCTTAATATGTACACCTTAGAGGAAAGGCAGGATAGAGGTGATATGATTGAGATGTTTAAATACCTCCGTGGCATAAATGTTCATGGAGAGAGCCTCTTTCAATTGAAAGCAAGTTCTGCGACGAGGGGACATGGGATGAGGGTGAAGGGAGATAGATTCAGGAGTGATATGCGGAAATATTTCTTTACGGAAAGAGTAGTGGATCCGTGGAATAGTCTCCCAGTGGAGGTGGTAGAGATGAGGACAGTAACTGAATTCAAAAAAGCATGGGACCAACACAGAGGATCTCTAAAGGTAAAAAGTGGACTGTTGTAGTTGTTGTTATGGAAGGACAGACTAGATGGGCCTTGTGGTCTTTTTCTGTCATCATGTTTCTATGTTTCTATGTTTCTATACTATCTGCCAAATAGGCCGCTCCAGATTCAATTCTCGCCGCCTCTTCAAGCGATTCCCCCGAAGAGTCCCCAGCCAGCTGAAGCTGCTGAGATCATTGTAAGCAAGCACGGGCTACCCCAGCCCCACATACCGACACTTGGAGGGCTAGAGCACTAACATCAAATGCCTGTTTCAACAGGGTATTCAACTTCCTATCCTGAGTGTCCTTGAGGGCAGCACTGCCCTCCACTGGTATCGTAGTCTTCTTCGTAACTGCCGATACCGCAGCATCTATTCTGGGCGAGCGGAGCAAATCTTTCTCCCCTTCTGGCAAAGGGTAGAGCCTCGACATAGACCGTACCCCCCTTAGCCTGGATTCCGGCTGATCCCACTCCTCTTGAATCATCTGCCGAACTACCCAGTGCACCGGGAAAAACTTCTGAGACTTCCTGACCGCCTGAATTAGCGGGTCCTCCCACACCTCTTCTTCCACTCGCACCCCGACCGACATATTTAAAACTTTAAGAGCTTCACCAATCAACGCCGGCAACTCTTCCCGGTGGAAACCCGAACAATCCTAGCATGCTCCTCCTCCAGGAGCTCACCTTCCTCGAGCTCTTCCTCATCCTCCCCCAACTCCCTGTCTGATACCTCGCTTTCCAGGGTATCCGACAACGTGGGATGGAGGAGCTCCTCCTGTGAGAGAGTCTGGCCCGCTTCGTGAGAGAGGCCCCTGCCTCCTCCTGAGCCCTGGGATCGGCATGACACACTATCACACTCCCCTGTGCTGCGCCCTGTCATTGTGAACCATGTTGACACAGGCAGAATGCCTTATGCATTAGCAAGACAAATTCAGGGGGAAAACCCCTCTGGTTTCCGTCTCCAATCCTGCCAAAGAAGTGGAGGGCCGGGTTGAGGCAACGGAAGGGTGGACTGTTCCAGGGGGGAGGGAAGGGCGGACAGAGACTGGAACATCACCTTCAGAGACTCTACTGAATCCTGAGAGGCAGGAGGAAGCGGGTCCTGAGAGCTACCTGCCTGAATCCCTTGCTCCACCAAGGCTGCCTCCTCTGCGCAGCCTCTGCACACGCTGGCCTCCGACACCATCCCCCAGCGGATTCCGCAGACCAAACACGGCGGTCTGGCCAGCATGGTGAAAACCCCCCAGAAAAGTAAAATCCATGAATAAACCAATAAAAGTAAACAAAAATTAAACTTTTTTTTAAACAACTGGACTAAATGTGTCTAAAGAACTAAAGCCCCAAGCTCACAAGGAACCCTGCCTGACCGTTCCAACCGCCTCAAAAAACGGACGGCAAAAACGGACGGCAAAAACTCCGAAAAAAATTAAAAACATATCTATTCACAAAACACTATAATACCATGGAAAACCTTGCACTCAACTTAGATAAAGGCTAAACAGGTATCTGACCACAAAGTACAAACCCTCCCACTTAAATGGACAACACACATAGCTGAAACGAATTGACGACCCAATCTCTCATGCCCTAATACCTCCACATGTATATAGTTGTATCTGTTATGTACTGTCTTACGCTTTATAGACACTACATTGTTAGTTAATTGTTATTCACACTGTTCCAGTTTAAATATACTGTTTAGTTTACTAGACTTAGCTTTGTTTAATTTAAGATGTTCTATGTAAAATTTAAGATGTTCTATGTAAAACAAACCTCGCTTTGTTAATTTGTTGTTGATTGTACACCGCAAATGATCTCTGGAAGATGCGGTATATAAATGAATGTTAAATAAATAAATAAATAAAAACACGAGAAAACCAAAAGAGAAAGCTACAAAATGGAGGGTACCTGAAGTAATGCCGGTGCTTTCTCATCTGTTGACACCGGCGGCCTTCTCTGTACCACGCGGCTGACGACCGCGAGGCTTCAGCCTCCTGTGGATCACCGCCATGCTCTGTCCCCCACTGCCTTCAGGCCTCTCGCGGCTCTGCTCTGCACTCCTGCCCCAAGACACGTCTTTCGGCACTGGCTGGCCGAGAGTGTGTGAGGTTTCCTGCCGGTGCGCTCAGCCTCCAGAAGGGCTTCGGCGGCACGGCAAGAATGCAGCAAGGGCTCCTGCCGGTACTAACCCTGACGAGGACCTTATCTCTGCCCCCCGTTTTTTTTTTTTTTTTTATTTTAGGCGGTCAGCCTGACGTAAGCCTCCTCCTCCAAGACCCCGAGGCAGAGAGCATGCGGGGGGGGTCCCTTAAACTAGCTCCTACTTAAAGCTGCAGAAAGAAAAATTAATTAAAATGCAGAGGAACAAAAATAAAACTAAATTCTTTCCACTAATCCTAAGTCTCTCCTGTAAGCCTAACCTCTAAGGTTACTGACTCCCTACAGCTGCTTGGAGACTGAGCAAAACTGGGGCTGGTGGGAGGTGCCAATGCTATATATACTCCAGGGTCATCAAAAAGGATGATGTGCTCAGTCTCCATGCTGTTGGAAGGGGGCACAATCCAGAGGAAAGGGACTGGACTGGAGGAACGCTTAGGAAATCCTGATTTGATAGAGTACATTAAGTTCACCATTACCTGTCGCCACTTCTGTTTTGTATGGTGCTTAATCCAAAGAGTACTCTCATCATCTCTTTGGGATATGGATTTAGCCTGAATCCTAAAGAAGGTAACAATCCAGAGGTAACTTTCCATTTACTATTTGTAGATAATCTGAAGCTCTACAGTTCCAGTGACTAACAATTAGCAGAGCAACTCCATTTAGTGAATAGCTTTTCTGATGACATCAGAATGACTTTGGCCTTGACAAATATGCTAAGGCAACTTTTTTTCAGAGGAAACTGGAGCAAAATGTTAAACATATCCCTGGCTGAGGGCTGTGACATCAAGGACATTGAGCAGGAAGGCATATATAAATATTTCAGAGTAGAGGAAGGAACAACAGTCAAGCAGAAATTACTGAGAGAAAGGATCAGTAAAGAATACCTCAGAAGCTTAAAATTGTTATTGAAAAGTGCTTTAACATCATGGAATAAGATACGAACAAACAATCAGCTAGCAATTCCTGTACTCTCATACAGCTTTGGGATTATGGACTGGCCTCTTAAAGATCTTGAAAAACTGGATATGCGAACAAGAAAACTCCTCCATGCCCATGAGGTAATTTACAAGAATCAGTGTATGCCAGAACTGTATATCCCTAGAGCTGAAGGAGGGCTAGGCCTCAGACGTTGATAGTACATACACAGTTGCTATCACAAGCCTCCACAGGCCTCCATATCTAATAGTATGATCGGATCCAAATATGCAAAAAGTGCTGAAATATGACAGTAGACATCCAGAATCTGTCTCCATCATCATACTTAGACAAGCATTCCAATGACTAGAAGGAATGAGTAAGAATCCACAAGTATACACAGAGAAGGAAGTAACAGAATTTGCAAAACAAGAGAAAAGACTCTTCAAAAAATTAGATCAGCAAACGAGGGAAAACAAATGGTAAAATACATAAATACAGTGGGAAATACAAAGTGTTATTCCAGGAACCCTTTGTCAATCAAAACAGACACATGAATGGTTAAGGAGAGGTGAACTGAAAGCTAAGGATGAGAAATTGATAGTTGCAGCCCAGTCAGCAGATTACAGATAAGATGGTTTATAGTGAGCATTGGAAAAACTGGCAAAAGAGGCATCTGTAGATTCTGTAAGAAAGAGCTGGAAACAGTGACTCACCTCACAGCTGGCTGTGAAGTTCTGATAACAGAAAATTTCTATACAGAAAGGCACAATAAAGTAGCATGCTTCATCCACTGTAAACTTTATAAATACTACATCACTGTGCATCACTGTGCCTGAAAAGCACTGGGATAATGGCCCTAGAAGAATTAGAGAATGAAGAGGTTATGATCTCCTGGGATACTTCTCATTCTGACCAATAAAAAGCTGGATGTGAGGAAGCTGGATATAGTGGTAAAGGAGAAGAACACCAGAACGGCATTGAATATAGAGATGTCAGTTCCAAATTACTACTCTGTGAATCGCATTGAGAGAGAGAAAATATTCAAGTACCAAGAAATGCGGCCGGAGACCAAGAAAATGTGGCAGAAAAATACCAAGTTATTTCCCATCATGTTGCATCCCACAGGCTTAATTAAGAGGAGTATTGGAGTCAATATTCCCATGCTCTATGTTGCACTGTTCATCAACAAGACATTTGATCTGATTTGTTTTTCTTCAGAGTAGGAAAGGGCGGACTTTATTATTTTCGTAATGTTTAAGGGAGGAAATGTCCAGCAGGAGTACTTGGAGGCCTGAGGTTTCCTGCTGCAGTACTCAAGAAGCTTGAGAAGTAGACTGGGCATGTTTTCTGTGACGGAATTGTGTAATTGCTGAAGATTGAGACATGGACTTTACAGACTTGTTTTCCTTGTAATTTTTTCAATGTTTTCTATGGTTTTGCTGATCTTTTATGACAGTAAACTGAATAGAACCATGTTTGAACTATTCTTTTTGTGTGAAGTAACAGATTAGGTGATCCCTGAGGCTACTGCTGTTCCCCATCAAAGAACCTGATTCAGTTAGCTGTTTTCTTTCACACATCAGCCTCCAAAGATAGATCCCCAGCCTCTTCAGAGAAGGCCCTATAAAAGACTGATATCTAAAATCACCTTATTCCATGAATACTTCAATACGACTCCCACCAAAAAGTGCACCAGAGAAGGCCCTATAAAAGACTGATATCTAAAACCACCTTATTCCATGAATACTTCAATACGACTCCCACCAAAAAGTGCACCAACATCTGATCTGCCCACCGTAATCCACTGATCCAAAGCTGCACTAACCTGTCCATGTCCTAAGTCCGTCTCATATCAAAATCATCATTGTTGTCTCCCTGGTGATAGTCCCACCCTTTTATGTAATTTCCCCTCCCTTGAATGTAACGCCGCTTTGACCCGGTGAAAAGCGGGATATAAATACAGTTAAATAAATAAATAAATAAATCTCCCAAACATCTTTCATAATAAAGAGCAATGCAAATCATTTATTTAGTTTATCTGCTATGGCCTTATCCTCCCTGAGTGCCGCTTTCATCTCCTGGTCATTTAATATAGTGACATAGTAACATAGCAAATGATGGCAGATAAAGACCAGTATGGTCCATCTAGTCTGCCCAGTAAAATGGCAAGAGTAGGTGCACCTGCCGCTCCATGCAGGCCACCCCTCCCCATGTCTTTGTTTTAGGGGTGAACCCACCACTCCGTGTAGGACACCCCTGTATGTTGAGAAATTAGTTAGTTAAGTTTATTTTGATTTTATTGTGTTGCTGTAAAGGGATCCACTGTGTCTGTCCCATGCAATTCTGAATTCTGCCACTGTATTTGCCCCCATCACTTCCATCGGGAGGGCATTCCAAGCATCCACTGCCCTTTCTGTGAAAAAGTATTTCCTGACATTGCCTTTCAATTTACCCCCTTGCAGCTTCATGTTATGCCCTCTAGTTTTACAGCTTCCCGTCTTTGGAAGAGGTTTGTTTGTTCATTATTTCTCTTTAAGTATTTAAAGGTCTGAATCATATCTCCCCTGTCCCTCCTCTCCTCCAGAGTGTACATATTTAGGTCTTCAAGTCTCTTCTCATAAGGCTTCTGACACAGGCTCCATATCATCTCCTCTAAACAGTTTCCAGTCTTTTTATATCCTTTGCAAGATATGGTCTCCAAAACTGAACACAGTATTCCAAGTGAGGCCTCACCAGTGACTTATACTGTGGCATTAGTACCTCTTCCTTTCTGCTGGTAATTCCTCTTTGTATGCAACCCAACATCCTCCTGGCTTTTGCCACCGCCTTGTCGCACTGTTTTGCCACCTTGAGATCCGCAGAAATAATCACACCAAGGTCCTTCTCCTGGTCCGTGCACACCAACCTTTCGCCCCCTATCGTCCTTTCGCCCCCTGGATTTCTGCTTTCCAAGTGCTTGACACTGCACTTCTTCGCATTAAATCTTAACTGTCAAGCATTAGACCATTCTTCCAGCTTTTGTTGATCTTTCCTCATGTTATCCACTCCCTTTGTTGCAAATTTTCATGTCATCTGCAAAAAGACAGACTTCTATGCAGTCCTTCAGCAATATCACTCACAAATACATTGAACAGTGCAGGTCCCAGGACCGAAACCTGCGGCACCCCGCTAATCACCCTCTTTTCATCCGAGTGAGCTCCATTTACCATCACCTTCTGTCGTTTGTCAGTCAACCAATTTCTGATCCAGTTCGCCACCTTGGGACCCATCACCAAACTACTGAGTTTATTGATAAACCTCCTATGAGGAACAGTATCAAAGGCTTTGCTGAAATCCAGGTAGATGACATCCATCACATGCCCCTTATCTAGTTCTCTGGTCACCCAGTCAAAGAACTTAATCAGCTTTGTTTGGGAAGATCATCCTTTGGTAAAACCATGTTGCCTCAGATCATGCAATCTGTTGGTTTTGAGAAAGCCCACTATTCGCTCTTTCAGAAGCGCCTCCATTACTTTTCCCGCCACCGAGGTAAGGCTCACGGGCCTGCAGTTTGTCACTTCTTCCCCATCACTACTTTTGTGAAGAGGTACCACATCCGCCCTTCTCCAGTCCTGAGAAGCTACTCCTGTCTCCAAGGATCTGTTGAAAACATCCTTTAACATCCCTGCAAGAACCTCTCTACTACTACTACTCATCATTTATAAAGCACTACCAGTCGTACACAGCGCTGTACAGTATAGACATGTAAGAGACAGTCCCTGCTCATCAGAGTTTACAATCTAGTCGAGACAAAACACACAGACACACAAATACTGAAGGTGTAGGCAGGGGTGGAAGAAGGGGGGGGGAGACAAGGAGGCTAGGTGAGTCATGATCCAAAAGCTCTTTCAGTATCCTGGGATGTATCCCATCCGGTCCCATGGTCTTGTTCACTTTCAGTTTTGTAAGTTGTTCTAACACATCATCTTCAGTGAATGGTGTGGTATCTACTTCATTCCCATTTTTATATTTGAGAATCACAGGTGGTCCTTCTCCAGGATTTTCTTTAGTAAAAACAGAGCAGAAGTATTTGTTTAGCATTTTCGCTTTTTCAATGTCACTTTCCACAAATCAGTTCCCAGCACTTCTGAGTCCTGCAATTCCATCTCTGATTTTCCTCCTCTCCCGAATATACCTGAAGAAAGTTTTGTCGCAACACTTCACATCTTTAGCCATCTGTTCCTCTGCCTTTGATTTTGCTTTCCTTATTTCTTTTTTTGTCTCTTTTAGTTTGCTCCTGTATTCCTTTCTGTGGTCCTCTGTTTGCAAGCTTTTGAATTTTGTGAAAGCTGTGGTTTTTTACCTTTATTTGAGCAACCACTTCTTTGGAGAACCAAATAGGTTTCCCTCTCCTTTTGTTTTTATTTACTTTCCTTACATATTTATCTGTTACCCCTTTTATTGCCACCTTTAGTTTAGCCCATTGCAATTCCACTTCCTTTATCCAATCCCATCCTGCCAACTCCTCCTTCAGGTACTTGGCCATTCTACTGAAGTCAGTGTTTTTGAAGTTTAGGACTTTGAGCTTGCTATGATTGGACTACACCTTGGCTTTTATCTCAAACCACACTGTGTGATGATCGCTGCTGCTCACAGGGGCACCCACCCAGACATTCAACACGCTCTCACCATTGGTGTGCACTAAATCCAGCATCAAGCTTTCCCTGGTTGGTTCCATCACCATTTGTTTAAGTGACGCATCTTGGAAAGCATCCACAATTGTTTTCCTTCTTGCCAGATTCGCAGAAGGATTAATCCAGTCCACATCGGGTAGATTAAAGTCACCCAATATGATCACTTCCCCCTTTGTGGCTATTTTGGCAACATCTATAATCAATTCATTATCTATTTCTTCTATTTGAGTCGGAGGTCTGTAGACTACTGCAGTATGGATGACAGTGCCATCTCCTCTTTCCAACACAATCCAGAGCGCTTCTTCCTTTCCCCAGCTCTTTCACTTGTAGGTTTCTTGTTTTTAATCTACTTCTCTCTTGGCCTGCTTTATTAATGTTGTACATCTAGTTTTCCAGTGCTTAAGTGCCTTCCTATTTTTCTCATTAGATCCTGTTTTTCATGTTTTTAAAGATACCTCTTTGGCTTTAATGGCCTCTTTCACAGCAACATGTAGCTATGATGATAGATACTTGTTCTATTTATAACCTTTTTTAAAGTTCAGAAACTATTTATTGATTTCTATGTTTAAAGAAAAAAAACACACAACTAATCAAGCCACACATATAGAACTTGTGGGGGGTGGGGAATTTGCAGGAACTTGCCACTGGTATTGTCAGAGGGGTGGGATGGTTATGTTATGCATGTCGGGAGCACTGTTGGGAGGTGAGAGGTTATGTTATGTGAGTCATGGGGTTCTTAAAGTGAAATTCTTTTAACAGCAGTGGCCTCATGGGACATTGCTGCTAATACAGAAGTAACCATGTTATTGGCAATGCAATCAAGGTGCAGCAAATGCCTGAAGCTTTTCAGCATCAGGCTCCATATTTTTAATTTTATGCAAGATAAGAAATTCCTTTCTACACAAATTTCCCTAAAACTGAAAGGGTAAATTGAGCCCTGTAGATATATGTACATGAAACTGCACGCTTTGCAAGATTAAGCGTTGGGTTATTCCAATAATTTCCCAAATTCTCCCTGGAGATAAGCAGAGATGACTTTTGAGGAGATTAATTATGATAAAATTGTGATTAAAACTGTAGAGATAAGCCTTTAATTTAAAGCCGTGAGGTTATTTAAAAATGAATAGTCTTGCAGCTGTACACAATACTGAATATGAATTATTGGTATAGAGACACATTTCACAATGGGACGTCCGAGTGCAAGCTGGGACGTCAAAGCCAGAACATCTGAAAAAAAGCAGGCACGATTTCAGAAACTTTGACATCAACGTGTATCAAACATCTATATACTGTAGACATCCCCAGGATAGCATTCCAGAACCAAGATGTCTAATAGCATAATGGTTAGAATAGTGGCTTAAGAGCAGTGTGGTCTCTGTTCAAATCCCATTGTTGGCCTTTGTGATCTAAGGCTAGTCACTTAATTCTACACTCTGGATGTTTTAAGGTGAAAATAAGCACTTTCCTGATGCCTATTTGTGCCTGGAGCAGGTATAAATATTGACATGCATGTCTCAGACCTGTAACTACATTGCCACACCCCTGGGATAGGTATTGAGGCGACAGACTGAACATCACCACTCGCCGGGTGACTTGGCTCTCCATGCACACTCCACCCATGCACTGCCCCAAGGTAGTCTGGAATGACTTTCAGCACCACTGTCCATCTAGTGTCACCTAAAATCCACAGATAATGCTGCAGAAGGAAATTATCTAGATAGCAGCTGGTGATATCCGGATATTCCCTTTGAATAGTCACCTGTGTATTATTTTCTATTCTTTAAATTCTGATATGATTATGAGATACATTTGAGCTAGCACGGCATGGTAACCATAATTAGTTAAGTCCTGGACCCACCGATAAACAATTTGTGCACATACGAGGTGTGACAAAAAAGAAACGAGACTGTGGCAGCCACGCCAATGACTCAGTGCCAATTGGCTAACCACCAGGGGCGGCTCAAGGCAATCTGCTGCCTGAAGCGAAGGATGAGATGGCGCCCCCTCCCCCCCCTTAGAGGGAGGTATGGCTTTTTCAGAACTCCAATCAGGAACTGAACCAAACCAAAAAGCCAATTAGATTATATGGAGAGAATGCAAGATTTTTGCACACAGGGCCGTACCAAGCTGCAATCGCGCCCTGTGCGACTTGCAGTTTGGGCACACGCCCTCCTCCTCCCTCCATACCTCTGTCCAGTGCTGCCTGCTCTTTCCCTGTTGCTGCCGCCCTCTGTTTTTTTCATGGCGGCACCGGCAGCAGGGAAAGAGCAGGCAGCGCTGGACGGAGGTATAAGAAGGAGGAGGGGGCATGCACCCGATCTGAAAGGCGCCGGCACTTTAAGCAGATGTGTCCCTCCCTGCTCTGACATCGCGTTGGAGGAGGGAGGGACCAGATCTGCTTAAAGTGCTGTGAAAAGGCTTGGGGGCACATTTCGGCTGCCTGCTATTGTCCTGCCAGTACTACAAAAACCAACCTGATACTGTGAAAAAATTTGACATCCAAAGAAGCATTCACCGGTATAGTCCCCAAAGCAAATACAAATTTTTTGTCGGAGCGTACCGAGAGAGGAATGAACAATAAATCATCCACACCAGACGGTGCACTTCTTTTATTCATGTAAGGTTCACCACCCACACTATTATATTTAAGTCCACATATCTGAAGTGATGCCACTGAAAACTGCAGTTAAAATTGTAGAAAAGCACGACATGCACGTTTCGGGCTTGATGCCCTGTCTCAAGTGCCCATTCAATCCATACTAGTGTCAACTGTCAAAAAACGCCAGATTCATATACGGCCATCTTTATAAGGACCTTAAATTTACATGAATGGCTGGTATACTATCAATCAAAGGAGAACCTCCAATGAAAACAGGGAACACCCCACTCTCAGGGGAACACCTCTTACCAGTGGTTAACACAGACAGATGCATCATCGGGAGATCAAATACTTCAGGGGATTTCCAATTCAAAAAAGACTAGCCCAGTCAATCTCCCAATTTAATCCATAAGGTTGAATGGTGTTCAAAAGAAAAATCCATCGTTGTTCAGTCCACTGGAGTCTACAAATCCTATCACCCCCGCAAGGATCATTTTAGCTGGTCAATAACCATCCAGCTAAAATCTTCAGAAGTATGATGTTGTGCCACGCAGTGCTCCACAACAGGTGCTGACTGAATCCCTTGACGTATACGAGATGCATGCTCTCCAAGCCGTAATTTAATAGATTGGGTTGTCCTTCCAATATAAAGCAGCTTACACGGGCACTGTAAAATGTAAACCACAAAGGAAGACAGACAATTCGTGGTCCATCGCCGTGTATGCGAGTAAGTTGTAGTTGGATGCTGCCAAACTATTCCCGACAGAGTTTGTGAACAAGAAGTACAATTATTACATGTTATTAGATCACTTCTTATAACAGGTTTAGAGAACGGTTGGATTACATCTAAGGAATATAAATTTTTGCTGATATCACATCCAAACATTCCGGTTATCTACATGGTTCCAAAATTCACAAATCATTGAGTTCTCCTCCAGGTCGACCGATTGTTTCTTGTCGGGGGTCAATATTAGAACCACTTTCAAAATTTTGTGATGTGTTTTTACAGCAAGAGGCATCCCAGGTATCCTCTTTTATTCGTGATTCCACATACTTTATACAACAAATGTCTCTATTATCGTTACCTTCTACGACTGTTTTTTTAATAACACTGGATGTTGTGGCTTTGTACACGAATATTGACCAATTAGAGGCTATAGATTTGTTGCAGAGTTTGTTCCAATTTGCCCATGCAAGACTCCCCAAATCGTTTTTGATTGTTCTGATGCGATTTGTTCTGACGAAGAATTATTTTCTGTCAGAAGGAGTGTTTTACCAACAGGTTTTTGGTATAGCCATGGGTGCGACAGTGGCTCCCTCAATAGCTACCTTGTATATGGCTGAAATGGAGGATTGGTATATATCGGGTTCCCCATATTTTGCTCAGGTCTTAATCTGGAAACGGTTTTTGGATGATATATTTTTTATTTGGACATCCGATTTGCAATCCCTCCATAATTTTATCATATGGTTGAATTCTTTAAAACCTAATATTCGTTTCACAGAACATATTGATCAACAAAAAGTTGAGTTTTTGGATATGTTGGTTTTTTTGGAGGAAGGGGAATTGCGAACTACTCTGTTTAGAAAACCAGTACAGCGTTTTCAGAGTTTTCATCCTGGTCCACTTCGTAGAGGACTTCCATTTGGCCAATTTTTAAGGCTACCAAGATTATGTTTTTCATTGCATGAATTTAAACGCCATGCTCTAGATTTAAAATCTAGACTTCTTTGCAGAGTTTATTCTGCACGTATAGTTGATCGGGCTTATCGGCGTGCCTATCATGTTCAACGTGAATGGCTATTGAATTGTGATCGCCCTACAGCTGAATCGCAATGCTCTGAGGAGATTGTGGGAGTACTACCGTTTACTGTACACAGTCCTGAGATTGTTCGGATTCTTCATAGACACTGGTCTATGCTACAATTGCATTCATGTTTTGATAAGTCCTTGATGATCACCTACTCTAGGGGCTCAAATTTGAGTGAGATCTTGGTTAAATCAACCTCGCCAATTGACCGACCGCCTAAGCCGATACAGGGCTCTAGGGGACATGAACCTTGTAATAATTGTACTTACTGTTCATAAACTCTGTCGGAAGTAGTCTGGCAGCATCCAACTACAACTTACTCTCATACGCAGCACTGGACCTGAGGCTCCTCTCCTGCAGGGGACTGAGCCGGCGCAGGCCAGCTCCACCCACTGCCGATCTACCCAATTGGGGCAGACAACGCTGATTTAAAAAGAAGCGCCATCGGGCGCACGACCAGATGCCTGCAGCACCAGACCTGACGCTCCTCTCCTGCAGGGGACTGAGCCGGCGCAGGCCAGCTCCACCCACTGACGATCTGCCCAATCGGGGCAGACAACGCTGATTTAAAAAGAAGCGCCATCGGGTGCATGACCAGACGCCCACAGCACCGGACCCAACGCTCCTCTCCTGCAGGGGACTGAGCCGGCGCAGGCCAGCTCCACCCGCTGCCGATCTGCCCAATTGGGGCAGGCAACGCTGATTTAAAAAGAAGCGCCATTGGGTGCATGACCAGACGCCCACAGCACCAGACCCGACGCTCCTCTCCTGCAGGGGACTGAGCAGGTGCAGGCCAGCTCCACCCGCTGCCGATCTGCCCAATTGGGGCAGGCAACGCTGATTTAAAAAGAAGTGCCATCGGGTGCACGACCAGACGCCCGCTGCACCGGACCTGATGCTCCTCTCCTGCAGAGGACTGAGCCGGCGCAGGCCAGCTCCACCTGCTGCCGATCTGCCCAATCGGGGAAGACAACGCTGATTTAAAAAGAAGCGCCATTGGGCGCACGACCAGACACCCGCAGCACCGGACCTGATGCTCCTCTCCTGCAGGGGACTGAGCCGGCGCAGGCCAGCTCCACCCACTGACGATCTGCCCAATCGGGGCAAACAATGTTGATTTAAAAAGAAGTGCCATCTGGCGCACCCGCACCTGGTGGGCCCGCGCCTTAAGGCCTCACCAGAGGGCCCTTTGGCGTGGTCCTTAGGCGGAGGCCACAACCGGAGGCCCACCACTAACCACCTGGCCAAGTCAGAAAGCAGACACGGCCGAAGCTTGAGCTCCCCATTAAGGGTGAGTTAGCTCACCTCCGACGCCGCCTGCCATCACCAATCCGAACCGGCCACATCACTCCCGCCTGCCCAATTGGGCTGCAGCCGCAATCTTTAAAGGAACGCCGTCGGATGACTGACAACAACGACAGACCCCCTACTACTAGCAAATCCTACAACATGCAAGCAGGCCTAAGGACAATGGCCCACCAGCACCAGAAGTCAACCACCCTGCAGAACCTTGGTGAGAACCTGTAGTACTGAATAGACCCGCACCTATTAGCCTTGGATTGTCCTCATAGACTTGTGTAATTTAGAAATAGTGCCTGACAATGTTCCCTCTAATTTTCTGTAGGCTGTGTGCGCATAAAATATCAGCTGTGCAGCTTTTGAAGGAATGTTAAATTTTTGTGCACCACATAACGACACTCGGAGTTATATACTTTAAAATTTGACTACACGTCAGAATACAGTATGTACACCACATTGATTTTAATCAAATTAAATGAAAATAGACGATTACTAAATGAAGCGGAAAATTTCTAGTAATTACAATCACAACTTTTAAATTTTAAGACGTCTGTGTTGTTTTCTATCAGAATCAGAACCGTAATTTTTGTGCGCTCTGTTGTAAAGTATGTGCGCTTGCTCGGCGAGGTGTGTGCGCGCGCACACACGCGCAGCTTAGAGGGAACAGTGGTGCCTGACATACAAGCGTGTTATCTATCCCTCAAGACCCATACACATTTGTACCTATTGCCTAATATTGTCTATCCTTTCAAGACCATATACATCGTATCTATTGCAAGATATTACCGACTTATCTAGACCCGCATACTGTAAACTGTGTACCTATTGCCTAATATTGTCTATCCTTTCAAGACCGTATACATTGTTTCTATTGCATGATATTACCGACCCATCTAGACCTGCATACTGTAAACTGTGTATCTATTGCCTGAATACAAACTAGCATCCCATCCAGCACCTTACACCTAGCTGAGCCTGCTTATTACACTATTCCACCATGATAACACCCATGATGACTCTCTACCAGTGTACCCTTGCCAGCTGCTGCGTATTCTTAGCGTTGACACATAGTGCTGTAGCCCTCACCTCCTCTCACAATCCCATCCCAGTCCTAGAGGGCTCCTGGAGGAGGTGGTTCGCCTCCCCCCCCCCCGCCACCAGTCAGGTGGGACCAGACGCATGCCAGGCCCGCACCTAATCTATGTCGCGCTCCAGCAAAACTGAAGTGTGCCCTTATAAACGCACGATCGATCCAAAATAAATGGCCAGCTGTGGCCGACCTGGTATCCACCCATGACCTGGACATCCTATTCATCACTGAGACATGGCTGTCCACCTCAGACGCCGGTATCCTACACCAACTTGTCCCCCCCAACTTCGCTATCCACCCCTGCTACAGGGCCGACAGAAGAGGTGGAGGAGCACTCATCCTAACTAAGCTGGAACTACATTGCCAGGTAACTGCCTCCAGCAGCTCTATGAACCTTGACTCTATCACCATATAGAATAAACACAGCACTATCAACCTGTTCTATAGGACTCCATCCCCTTCCCAGAGGACTTATCCACAATTATAGACATCGCCTGCAACCCCAAGAACCCTCGTATCTCAAACTGGGTGCTGGGAGATTTCAACCTTCCAGCTCTCCAAGACACTCACTCCAAGGCCTTCATTGAGGCCCTTAACGAGTTAGGATATATCCAACTGGTCAACGCCCCTACTCACGTACAAGGAAATAAACTGGACCTGATCTCCGCTCCACAAGCTGCCCTCGACCCCATGCACAAGCTGGATCTATCCATCAATCCAGTACCATGGTCTGACCACAGCCTGATAAGGTTCCAGATGCCATCACACCCCAACAAAAATAGAACCCAAGCCTCAAGTGAATCCACCACAGCGTCATCAAAACGCTTCTGGCCTTTCAACAAAGAGGAAATCCTGGTCAGAGCTCAGCCTCTCCATAACCCCCCAGCACAGAGCCTCGACGACATGATCTCCACGTGGAACACAAGCCTGGATGCCATAGTCAAACTACTTCCCATCAAAAAATCAGCAGGAAGAAGAAAGAATGCTCCCTGGTACTCCCCTGAGCTACGGACGTCGCTTCTCCTCAGAAAGCTGGAAAGACGCTGGCGTCGCTCTCGATCAGCTGAGAACCACAAAACTTACACTGTTCACTTGGGAAGACACCATTCAGCAGTCACAAAGAGAATGAAGCAATTCCATGCAGAGATATTACAGCACTCCCTAAATAAACCACACGAGCTCTTCAACCTAATTAAGACCTTAACGAAGGAGCCCTCTCCCACGCAACCAAGCCTCCCTGACCCTCAGGAATATGCTGACTACCTGCATGCCAAGACAAGCCAGACCAGCATGTCCTCCTCATACGGTGCACCCCACCCAACCCGACACAATCCATGAAGGACATCAAGCACATCATCACCGCCTTCTCTGCCCTAACTGGAAAAAGCATCCAAGACATCATCACCGCCATAAACACCATCACAGCACCTAACGACCCATGTCCAGCATTTTGGATAAAATCCCTGCGTGCTGAGCTCAGCCCTTTTCTATCCAAACTCATAGGACTATCATTCTCAACTGGGACTTTCCCCCAAAGCCTGAAGCAAACAGCCATCAGACCGCTACTAAAAAACAGCAAGTTGGACCCAGCAAAGATGGACTCCTACAGGCCAATATCAAGCATACCACTTCTGGCAAAAATCATCAAGAAGGTCGTACAATGCCAACTTCACGACCACATTTGAGTCCAGCGCACCCCTCGACACCTGCCAGCACGGATTCCGGGAATCACATGGGGTGGAAACGCTGTTGACCACATTATTCAACACATTGACCATTGGGTTGGATAACATCAGACAAGGGTTTGCTCTGATCTTCTTGGACATTGCAGCAGCCTTTGACACTGTGTGCCACGAAATACTCCTTACACGTCGCAGTGAGAAGGGCATCCAGGGCACCGCGCTAACCTGGTGTGCATCGTACCTAACAGACAGATGGCAGCATGTTCGTGCTGGCCCCTCCACCTCCTCACCTTTCCTGCAAGAGAAAGGTGTGCCACAGGGATCCTCACTATCAGCCCTACTATTCAACGTCTACATGCAGCCCATTTGCAACCTCATCTGCTCTTTCAATATTAACTGCCTGATCTACGCTGATAACATGTTACTATATATGCCTGTCTCGACAGGTCAACCAGACCTCTCACCACTATCTGCCTGCTTCGATGCTGTCACAGATTGGCTACACATGCAGAAACTCAGAATAAATTTAAAAAAAACAGAGGTCCTCTTTATCACCAGGATCCCAACATTCACTCCGCCCACCTCACTGAAGGTGCGGGACGCAGAGCTCCTCAGCAAGCCCACAATTTGGTACCTAGGGGTCACGCTGGATCAACAGCTCAATATGAAGGCCCAAATAAGTAACATGGTCAAGGCGATCTATAACAAAATTCGGACGCTTCACCACCTGCGACAACTGTTAGAGCCAGAAGACTTTCTGACAGTCTACCAAGCACTAGTAATTCCACACTTCGACTATGCGAACGCCATACTACACGGTCTCCCGAAAAACACGCTGAATCCTCTGCAACTGGCAATGAATGCGGCCGCCAGAATCCTGCACGGAGCCTCCAGGAGGGAACATATAACCCCAATCATGAAACACCTGCATTGGCTCCCGGTCCACTGCAGAATTTCCTTTAAGATTCTAATGATGACCTACAAAGCCATCAACAAATGCTCCTCCACCTCACTCTCAGATCTCATACAGACCACCCCCCTCAACAGAGTAAGGAGATCAGCCGCCCTCAATACTCTGAAACTCCCGAGGGCGATCACAAAATGCTCGCAGGCAACTAGAAACAGAGCTTTCGCGTTATATGCACCCACATGCTGGAACACCCTGCCACCTGCCATCCGGGCTATCAATGACTTCACCCAGTTTAGGAAGGCATTGAAGCACTATCTGTTCCTCCAGCACTACACCGAACCTGAAGACAACCCGCAGATAGTCACACTCAGGACCCAGGTAGACGCCCCCGACGCAGCCACTCCACGAGTCTCCAACCCAGCCCGTTAGACCCCGAGCCCCTCGACGAGTAGAGGTATACTCCCCTGCCTTGTCACCTTGTATATAGCTGAGCCAAGGTGTAAATAGTTGAGCTGTCTTCATAACCTATGACAGCAAGTTATCTTGTACATAGTCACCCTGTTAGCCCTGTATATAATACCCTGTTTATTGTAAGTCCAGTGTAGGCCAGCCTGCACTGCACAAATCTGTTACCTGTAAACCGCACTGATTTTTAAAGAGCGCGGTATAGAAGAGACAATAAATAAATAAATAAATAGTCTGTCTTCCTTTGTGGTTTACATTTTACAATGCCCATGTAAGCTGCTATATATTGGAAGGACAACGCGATCTATTAAATTACGGCTTGCAGAGCATGAATCTCGTATACATCAAGGGATTCAGTCAGCACCTGTTGTGGAGCACTGCGTGGCACAACATCATACTTTTGAAGATTTTAGCTGGACGGTTATTGACCAGGTACCATATGATCCTCGCGGGGGTGATAAGATTTGTAGACTCCAGTGGACTGAACAACGATGGATTTTTCTTTTGAACACCATTCAACCTTATGGATTAAATTGGGAGATTGACTGGGCTAGTCTTTTTTGAATTGGAAATCCCCTGAAGTATTTGATCTCCCGATGATGCATCTGTCTGTGTTAACCACTGGTAATAGGGGTTCCCCTGAGAGTGGGGTGTTCCCTGTTTTCATTGGAGGTTCTCCTTTGATTGATAGTATACCAGCCATTCATGTGAGTTTAAGGTCCTTACAAAGATGGCCGTATATGAATCTGGAGTTTTTTGACAGTTGACACTAGTACAGATTGAATGAGCACTTGAGACAGGGCATCAAGCCCGAAACGTGCACGTCATGCTTTTCTACAATTTTAACTGCAATTTTCAGTGGCATCACTTCAGATAAGTGTACTTAAATATAATAGTGTGGGTGGTGAACCTTATATGAATAAAAGAAGTGCACCGTCTGGTGTGGATGATTTATTGTTCAGTCCTCCCTCGGTACGCTCCGACAAAAAATTTGTATTTGCTTTGGGGACTATACCGGTGAATGCTTCTTTGATTGTCCTGCCAGTGGCAGCAGGGCAACAGCAGACAGCCAAAAAGCAACCCCCCAAGTCTTTGCACCCTGTGCGGCTGCACTGCTTGCACAGGGCTTGGTGCGATCCTGTTTGTAGGGAGGAGTAGCCTAGTGGTTGGGGTAAGGTACTTCAGGCTGGAAGGTCGGGGGTTCAAATCCCACTAGAGAACAGCAACCTTGGGCCGGAAGGACTGGGGTTTCTAGTCCCACAGATGCTCCTTGTGGTCTTGGGCAAGCCACTTAACCCTCCATTGCCCATGTTCCCTGTAAGTATTAGTGTATGTGTCTCATATCCCCATGTGTTAAATGTATCCCCCAATTGTGTTGTGACTGCTTTGATTGAAGGATAAGGCAGTATACAAAACTGTCTAAATAAATAAACAGCACAGTTTATAAAACTAAATTATAACTCATTTTTATTTTGTTGTTATAAACTGCGTTATGGTTCTTGCTTTTTATTTTTCAACATATATTTTGCATCCATAGTGGGTGCAGAGCAGAACCAGGACATTCACCCACAGAACTCAATATTTTTTTAAAAAAATCTGATTCTGGTCATCTCGCTAACAACAACAACCACCACCACCACTATTCTCCAGCACCAGGTATATCGTCAACTAATACAAAACCCTACAACAAAGAGCAAACCTACCATACCGTAACAGCACAAACTTCCAAAACTCACATAAGGAGCCCATCCAAAAAAAGGGTCACTGTAAACACTACAGTGGGCCCTGGAACATCCATACACCTATCTGAAAAGCCGAACAAGTCAAAAGCAGAACACCTGGCCTCAGTCACACACTCACAACATCGACCCTCACCAAGTACAGAATAAGTAACCATAATCTAAAGTAAAAATAAAAATATGTAGACAAAATTTAAACCGAAACCCAAAGAAGCCAGAGTCCACATGCATTGCAACATCAGATAAATAAGAGATGCAGTTCCCCAGTACTGTGTAAAATATAAAGATAGCACAAAGTCCAATCACTAAAATGAAATAAAATTATTTTTCTACCTTTGTTGTCTGAACATTTTATTCTCTGATCATGCCGGTCCCGATCTGAGGCTTCTGCTTTCCTGTCTTCTCTTAGCTCTCTTTCTGTGGGCTATGGTCCATCTGCCATTTCTTATCTCTTCTTTTGTTTTCTTCACTTCTTTTCATCAGCCTATTTCTAGTCCCCGTAACCCTTCCCAGTATCAGCCCCTTTCCAGTCCTCCCTCCCGGTACCTTCCAATGTCAACTTGCATTCCCATGACTGCCACTGATGTCCATTCCCTTCCAGTCCCCCTCCTTCCCCACTGTCCAGCTCCTTCTAGTCCAAATACCATGGCAGCCCCTCTCAGCATCCACTCCCTTCCAGTCCCAGTCTCCCATCCCCTCTCATCAGCCCATTTGTAGCCCTAGCCCCCAGTTTTCTTCCAAGGCCACCAGCTCTATCCTCCCCTCCATCAGCCCATTTCCAGTTGAAGCCCCCCCCAATCAGCTCACTTCCAGTGCTAGTCCCCCCTCAACCCCATTACCAGTGCTAGCCTCATCAGCCCATTACCAGTCCTAGCCTCTCCTAATCAGCTCATTACCAGTGCTAGCCTCCCCTAATCAGCCCATTACTTGTCCTACCCCCCATCAGTCCATTACGTCTTAGCCTCCTCTAATCAGCCCATTTCCAGTCGATCAGCTCATATCCAATGCTAGCCCCCCATCAGTCCATTACCAGTCCTACCCCCCATCAGCCCATTCCCAGTCCTAGCCTTCCCTAATCAGCTCATTTCCATAGCTAGTCCCCCCCTCAGCCCATTACCAGTCACCCCCCCCCCCCCCCGCTGATCAGTCCATTCCCAGTCCTAGCCTTCCCTAATCAACCCATTACCAGTCCTAGCCACCCCCTGATCTGCCCATTACCAGTGTTAGCCCCCTCATCAGCCCATTATAATCCTAACCCATACTGTGTCTCTCCTCTATCCAGCATTTATCCCCTGTCTGTCCAGTATGTCCCCCTGTTTTTCCCCTTTGTCCAGCATTTGCCTCCGTCTCTCCCCTTTGTCTAGTACTTGTCCCCTGTCTCCCCCTTTGTCCCCAATCTCTCACCTTTGTCTTTCCTTGACCTCCTCCTGTCCCCACTCCCTCCACCTGCACCTCTCATCCGATGGTGGCGGGGGCACTCTGGCTGTTTTAATTTTAGATTTTGCTGCCTCTGCCCTCCCGCTGTGTTTTTTTCCTCAAGAATGTGTGCATCAAAAAAAAGCAGTGGGAAGGCAGAGGCAAGGCAGAGGCGGCAAAATCTAAAATTAAAAAAACTGCCGCAGCCGCACAAATTAGCCTGATCGCTTGCAGCGATCAGACTGATTTGTTCGATGCCAGTTGTTCCTGCTGGATGAGAGGGAATCCTTGTCAGTTCCCTTCCAGCCCACTCCCTCCCCCACGTCAGCCCCCCCCTTCCCTCCCTCCATATATCCATGTCGGCCCCCCTCCCTCCCTCCCTCCTTCACTCCATCCATCCATCCATGTCAGCAACCCCCCACCCCCATGTCAGCCCCATTGCAGATTCCCTGCCCCTTCTTCCCCTCTCCCCATGTCTGCCTGCTACCGCCCTGTGCCTCCTTCTTCTGCAGACGCGGTTCTCTGTCTCTTAGGGAACTGCAGCTGTGCCGGTGAACAACTTCCTTTGGGGGCAGGACAATGCTGCACGGAGCCCACCGAGAGACGGGAAGGCTCTGCAACGGCTTCACCAGCACAGCCGCGGTTCCCTAAGAGGCAGGGAGCCGTGGCTGCAGAAGAAGGGAGGTGGTGAATTTTCTGCTGCCGAGAAGCGGACTCGGCAGCAGCAGCAGCAACTTGTGCACTTTTTTTTTTTTAGTTTTTTGGCGACGTGAGGCGGCTGTTTTGGGGGCATTTGCCGTCCTCAAAACTTTGTCACTTGAGGCAGTCGTCTCACTTCGCCTCATTATAGAGCCGCCCCTGCTAACCGCTTATGTCATTGTGTTGTGCAACATCTCACCACTATTCAGCTATAATAGTTTTCATCTCTATCACTCTGTTTTTCATTTTCAGATTTTTTTGTAGCACACTGCTCCATTGCTTTGTCACACAACTGGAGGTGGCAGATATATGGAGCAAAGAACCAACTTGAAATTTCTGGTTAAGTTGGAGAAGGGCCCAATTGAGTGTCTCCAACTTCTCAAAAGCTTATGGAGAAGATGCAATGTCAAGGCTGTGAGTCTTCGAGTGGCACAAACGCTTCAAGACTGGCCGCGGGGAGGTGGAGGATGACCCCAAGTCAGGACAGCCTTCCATGACAAAGACGGCTGAGAACATTGACAGAGCCAGACAGCTGGTGCGGAGTGATCGCAGATTGATGGTGCAGATGATAGTTGAGGAGCTCAGCCTAAACAGGGAGTCAGTGTGGAACATCTTGGTGCAGGAGCTGAGAATGCGGAAGGTGTGCACCAAGATGGTGCACAAGCTTTTATTGGACGACCAGAAGGAGCACTGGGTCAATGTTTGTCGAGACTTGCTAGAGAAGATTGGAGAAGATCCAGAGTTCATTGGCTGAGTCATCACAGGAGACAAGAATTGGGTCTTCCAGTATGACCCTGAAAGCAAGAGACAGTGCCTGCAGTAGAAAACCTGACTGTCACCCAGATGCAAGAATGCACACATGTCCAAATCAAGGATCAAGGTCATGCTGATTGCATTCTTCGACCAGAAGGGAGTGGTCCATCATGAGTTTGTGCCTGAGCGTCAGGCAGTCAACCAGCACTTCTACCAGCAGGTCCTCAATCACCTCCATGACCAGGTTCAGCACAGCAGGCAGGCTCTGTGGAGAGACAAGTTGTGGCTACTCCACCATGACAACACGCCTGCACACATTGTACTTAGTGTGAGGCAGTTCTTGGCCAACAAACAGATCACAGCTCTCGACCATCCTCCTTATTCCCCAGATCTCGCACCGTGCGACTTCTGGCTCTTCCCCAGGATGAATACTATGCTCAAAGGAACTCATTTTGCCTCTGTAGAAGAGATCAAGGCCACTTTGATGAGAGACCTCAAGGAGGAGGACTTTACCGAGTGGTTTCGTACGTGGCAGAAGCGAATGCAGAAGTGCATTAAATCGAGGGGGGGGGTACTTTGAAGGGGACAATATGTAATTTCTCTGTAGATTTTGTAATAAAATATTTATAGGACAGTCTCGTTTCTTTTTTGTCACACCTCGTAAAATGCTGATTTACACAGAACATAAGAACATAAGAAATGCCATACTGGGTCAGACCGAGGTCCATCAAGCCCAGTATCCTGTTTCCAACAGTGGCCAATCTAGGTCATACGTACCTAGCAGTTTCCCCAAAAGACACAGGTTCTGCAGTGCTTGTACTAGGCCAAGCATTGATATCCTGGGTCCCTTTTTAATAGTGGTTTATGGACCTTTCCTCCAGGAACTTGTCCAAACCTTTTTTAAACCCAGCTATACTAACAGCCCTTACTACATCCTCCGGTAACAGATTCCAGAGTTTGATTACACGTTGAGAGAAGAAATATTTTCTCCTATTTGTCTTAAATAGTTTACCCTGTAGCTTCATCCCCTTCACCAATTTGGTGGCTCTTCTCTGTACTTTTTCTAATAACTCTATGTCCTTTTTAAGATACGGTGACCAGAATTGCACACAATATTCAAGGTGCGGTCGTACCATGGAGCGATACAGAGGCATTATAATATCCTTTGTTTTATTCTCCATCCCTTTCCTTATGATACCTAGCATTCTATTTGCTTTCTTGGCCGCCGCTGCACACTGGGCGGAGGGTTTTAACATGTTATCCACGATGACTCCTAAATCTTTTTCCTGGGTGGTGGTTTCTAATGTGGAGCCTTGCATCTTGTAACTATAGTGTGGGTTGTTCTTTCCTAGGTGCATAACTTTGCACTTGTCCACATTAAATTTCATCTGCCATTTGGATGCCCAGTCTTCCAATTTATCCAGATCCTCCTGCAGTTTTCCACAATCCTCTTGGGTTTTAACAACTTTAAACAGTTTTGTGTCATCTGCAAATTTGATTACCTCACTAGTTATTCCCTTTTCCAGGTCATTTATGAATATGTCAAAAAGTAGCGGACCCAGTACAGATCCCTGGGGTACTCCACTATTCACCTTTTTCCATTGGGAATATTGGCCATTTAGCCCTACCCTCTGCTTTCTATCTTTTAACCAGTTCCCGATCCACAATAGTACACTGCCTCCTATCCCATGACTTTTTAGCTTCGCCAAAAGTCTCTGATGGGGGACCTTGTCAAAAGCTTTCTGAAAGTCCAGATACACTATATCAACCGACTCACCTTTGTCTACCTGTTTATGCACACCTTCAAAAAAACAGATCAGATTAGTAAGACAAGATCTTCCTTGTCTAAAGCCATGTTGGCTGTCTCCCATTAGGCCATGACTATCTACATGCTGTGTAATTTTGTTCTTTATGATGGCTTCTACCATTTTCCCTGGTATTGACGTCAGGCTCACCGGTCTGTAATTTCCCGGGTCACCCCTGGAACCCTTTTTAAAAATTGGTGTTACGTTGGCGACCCTCCAATCTTCAGGTATTACAAATGATTTTAATGAAAGTTCACAGATTACCAATAACAGGTCTGCAATCTCATATTTCAGTTCTTTCAACACTCTGGGATGTATACCATCCGGTCCAGGTGATTTGCTACTATTCAGTTTATCAAATAGTTGTAATATATCTTCCCGGTGTAGCGATATTTCTCTCAATTCCTCTGCAGTATCACCTTTAAATACCACTTCAGTCTTGGGTAACACCCCTACATCTTCCTCAGTAAAGACCGAAGCAAAGAATTCATTCAGTCTCTCTGCTATAGCCTTGTCTCCTCTTACTGCCCCTTTTACCCCTCTATCATCTAATGGTCCAATTGACTCTCTCACAGGCCTTTTGCTACGAATGTACTTGAAAAAGTCTTTATTTCGTGTTTTTGCTTCCGTAGCAAGTTTCTTCTCAAATTCCCGCTTTGCCTGCCTTATCAATGCTTTGCATTTAACTTGCCAGTGCTTGTGCTGTTTCCAGTTTTCATCATTTGGCTCTTTTTTCCATTTTCTGAAGGTTGCTCTTTTGGCAGCAACAGCCTCTCTGACCTCACCTTTAAACCATGCTGGCAGTTTTTTGGACTTTCTTCCACTTTTCTTAATGCGTGGAATACAGCTGGTCTGGGCTTCGAGGATAGTATTTTTAAATAACACCCAAGCTTGCTGTAAGTCTTTAACCTTTGGAACCGCTCCTTTTAGTTTTTTCCGAACTATATTCCTCATTCTATCATAGTCACCCTTTTGAAAGTTAAAAGGTAGTACTGTGGATTCCTTTACTATCTGTCCTCCACTGATTAAATCAAACATGATCATACTATGATCACTATTGCCAAGTGGTCCCAACACCCTTATTTCTTGCACCAGATCTGGCGTTCCACTAAGGACTAGGTCCAGTATGGCTTCCCCTCTGGTCGGTTCATGAACCAGCTGCTCCAAGAAGCAGTCATTTATTTCATCTAGAAACTTTATCTCTTTAGCTTGTCCTGCTGTGACACTGTCCCAGTCGATACCGGGGTAATTGAAATCACCCATTATTACTACTCTGTTGTGGCTTTTGTTAGCTTCCTTGATTTCTTTGAGCATTTCATCATCCATTTGTTCATTCTGGCCAGAAAAAAGGCCTAATTATAAACTTGGATCATGTCGATAAGCTGGTACACTGCAAGATGGTGTATATTTGCAGAGGAGGTGTGATCAGGGGAGAAGATATGGAGGGGTATGTTTAGAGTCATGAATCCCGCACATATTTTATAAAATACGTGCACATGTGCATAAAGCACATGCTGAAATTTACACTTGCTCTCAAGCAGGTGTAGTGCTATGCCTGCAGTCTGGGCTCGATTTCTGTAGGATTTGTGCTAGTGTTTCATAAAGACATAGAGGCACCTATATAGAAACAGTGTCGCCAGCCATTTAAGTAGCAGTACAGAATATGCATATTCAACAGTAATCATACTGGCATCATCCATTTAGATTTCAGCCTCCTATTTAACAAGTTTAAACTGCACAGATAACATGTCCGTTTAGGTGATGAGTATCATTGTTGAAATAATCATATCTGGTACTGCCTCCACCCCTTCCTTAAACTGGCCCCTTAATATCCAGATAAAATCTGGCCACTTGACAATTTAAATGCCTCAGTTTTATCAGGCTAGTTTTTGAAAATATCCAGATGGAAAAATTTATGCTTCCAACCAATCCTGACGAACACCTAACTTGCATTCAATATTGGACTGATAGTTTATTGCAAAACGTACTGTAAGTTTAAAGAAAAATATATTAACTTACAATAAACCTTAATTCATACTTTATTATACTGAATATTTGCAATATGAAATATGAATATTCTAGTGCTAGACTCATGATTTAGATCATAGCACTGTGCAATATTTCACAAGGGATATGCCTGGGCGTGCTGCAGAAAGGGCTATGGTCAAGCCTAGGATAAGAAGGAAAACTGATGCCTTTCCAGCCATCAGTCCAGTGAGCTTCTTCTAGGCTGCCCAAGCATTCCGTTCAGAGAATAGGGGAACCAAACTGGCTGCATTTAGGGGAAGATATTTTAAAGTGACTCTTTCTAAATGTTTAAAACAGAAAGGTTCTCTAATAAATATATATTTTCTCAGGTCGTTAACTATAATGAGATGTCATTCTTACAGCTTTTCTTCCAGACTCCTCATGCAAACTGTCGACCCAATACATCATTCAAGATCACATGGCTACCCATTACAGGAAATTACTTTCTGCTAAAGGTATTTGTAAATTATAATTTTAACTATTGTAGCTATAAAACTGGCATGTAAAATATCATAAATATATGGCTTTATGATTCATTTCTGTGCTTGGGTTATTACCAGATAAATCCCTTTTAGCAAATACAATGCGTGAATTAAAAGAACACCAAAATTAGATACAAGCTTGGGAGATGTTTGTGAATGATGGAACTACACACATATTTGAAACACATAATACCATGTTTCACCATAACTTAGGAAATGATAAATGTTTTGTGTCTGTCACCCCATAGGATTCTTTTTAGAGCCCAATAATGCAATAGTAAGTTACATGAAGAGAAGGAAAATTTGCATTGTATTGGAATATCATTCTTTGGCTGAAGCATTAATAGAATACTACACAAAGACATTAGGGAGGCAGGTTGGAAGTGGTGCTACATGTCACTCTGTGAAGACAGAATCCCTATCTGATAAAGCCAACAGTTGAAGGTTAGGAAGTTGAAAAATTCCTCAAATCCAAATCTAAATCTATTTTCTCATGTATTGTAAGTCAAATAAATGAGAACAAACAAGAGTAATTTCAGACTCTTCCAATCTCAGAATTTTGAAGGAATGTTTTCATTTGTAGGTTACGTTACAGATTTTTGAAAATAAAGATGGTTATTTTAGAAACCCTATTCACGATCTGGACAGCTAAAAACAGGCATTCAGATGTCCAAATCACGGACCCATTTTAGAAAGCCGGTTATGAAGATGTCTCCAGGGTGGGCACGTCCATGTTGGAAGGGAGTGTGGTGGAGGAGTGTCTAGGGCAGTCCTATAAACTTAGACGTCTGCACTGCCCGGCACATCTCAACCCTCATCCAAGTCTATACTTGCTCCAGAGCTCGAATAGACAACAGAAAAGTGCTTATTTGGAAAACATCTCGAGGATACAGAGATGGACTCTGCTCTCCCCAGGACTTTCCAGAGTTGTAAAGATGAATGATAAAAAATGGAGAAACATGGATTATAGATGCCGCGCCGCTGAAAGTCAGTTTACAGACTGGCAGATTGGGACATGTCCCCTGTCTAGAATACCATTGCGGAGACATTTATGTACCCATCTCTGATGATGTCCATAACGCGTACATATATGTTTTTAAAATCATGCCCAAACTTGTACGTGCCAGCCTTCTTTATGGGACGTTTAAGCCTGGACATCCCATCTTGCACCTAGACCTTGGGCCTGATATTCCAAGGCATTTACACGGTTTGCAGTCTTGCAAACCATGTAACTGCCACTCAGCTGGATATTTAGCGACACTAACATGGTTAGAGCTGCTGTATATCTGTGGGTGCCACCGCTACATATCCTGAGCTAACCGGTTAGCATTAGGGCATTCCAGGGCGGCACCTGTTGTTATCCAGATAGCAGCAATATTGCTGCTGCCCGGTTAGAGACACTTGGATAAAGTGAGGCACAGCAAATATGGCCTTACTTTAGCTACAGAAGCTAATCAGGCAGCGGCTGAATATCGCCACTGCCAACTAGCTTCCAGGTTCTGCGACCAACCCAGATATTTAATGCCGGGGGCCGAATATGGCTCCAGCACTGAATATCTGTGTCTAGGATTGAGCACCGGCGGCTAGTTGCTGTAGGAGCGATAACCGCCCGCACTGAATATCAGACCCATCATTTCTAACATGTGCCTTATAATGTTTCAAAAAGAAGGAGCTGAGCAATGCATGTAAAAGTAGGGGCATGCATTCAACATGAAACAAAATGAAAAGCACAGTGAAATGGAGGAGGGCTGTTTCATTTGAAAATGAGCCAAAAAAAAATCCCATCAAAATTTGGAATTTTTGTTTTGTTTTATTAATCAATGCATACACTATCAGCAAACCAGAAAAAAAATGGAAAAAATAAGTAAAAAAAATGGAAACTCAATGAATCAAAATAGCATGAAATAAAAAAGGACCTGCACATCCCAAGATGTATATTTGTAGTTGTTTATGATGCCTGCATACGGACCATTTGTTTTCGTTTGTTGTTTTTGGGGGGAGGGTGAGGGCTTTCGCGCCAGCAACAAGGTAATTATTGTGACTTGTATGTTTATGATATGATTGGTTTTGATGTTGCATCAGTTACCTCTTTGTACTGATATCCTCACACTTTCTAAATAAAGAATGTATTATGAGTCTTCTATATATAATGGGTTCATTATAACTGGGTTTTTTTCAGCTACTGTTGATTCATCTCCACCAAAGAGTTTATATTCTAGCATTAAACGTGAGTATACAGTTCTTTTGATGACAAAATATGTATTAATAAGTTCTAAGCACATATACTTTTAGGTGAAAACTTAGAAAGGCACTGTACATAGCGGCTTATGCAGTAAAACCTGGAATGCATGTTGAGGTCATTTAAGGACTCGTGTATTAAAGTGCAAAGTGACTTTGCAAAAGGGAACTGCAAGAAAAAATAGCTTGAAATGCCTGAATACACATAAAACGGCAAATTTCAGGCATTTTGCACTATTTTCCCTTTGAAGAACACTTTTGCAAAGTTATTTTTAAAAAGTACACTTCTCAGTAGTAAACCTCTGTTCGAAGTACACCTTGCAGAAAAGTTTATTTAAAATCGGCATTCATAAAGTTCTGCAATGCACATACATTCAAAGCATCTCATTAATACCAAACATTTGCAAAATTATCATAGGTGTAGCTGTTTTTTTGGGAACTTCAAAAAGAGTTGTCCTTTTGCATAGCAGTGGTAAGATATAAAGATCCCATATGGCCCAAATCAGAGTCTCTTTGGCTACATCAGGGGGGCCTTTGATGCCCACTGAGCCAGCATCCCTCTAATGGGACCCTAAGTTCCAGCTTGGTGTATAAATATTAAAAAACAACCTCTCAAAACCATAAGAACATAAGATATGCCATAATGGGTCAGACCAAGGTCCATCAAGCCCAGTATCCTGTTTCCAACAGTGGCCAATCTAGGTCATACGTACCTAGCAGTTTCCCCAAGAGACACAGGTTCCACAATGCTTGTATTGGGTCAAGCATTGATATCCTGGGTCCCTTCTTAATAATGGCTTATGGACCTTTCCTCCAGGAACTTGTCCAAACCTTTTTTAAACCCAGCTACACTAACAGCCTTTACTACATCCTCCGGTAACAAATTCCAGAGTTTGATTACACGTTGAGTGAAAAAATATTTTCTTTTATTAGTCTTAAATAGTTTACCCTGTAGCTTCATTGCATGTCCCCTAGTCTTTCTATATTCTGATAACGTAAACAATCGATCTACGTTTACCCGTTCCACTCCATTCATTAATTTATAGACTTCTATCCTATCTCCCTTCAGCCGTCTCTTTTCCAGGTTAAAGAGCCCTAACCTTTTTAGCCTTTCTTCATAGGAGTATCCTTCCATCCCCTTTACCATTTTGGTGGCTCTTCTCTGAACCCTTTCTAATATCACTATATTTCTTTTTTAAAATACGGCGACCAGAATTGCACATAATATTCAAGGTGCGGTCTCACCATTGAACGATATAGAGGCATTATAATATCCTTTGTATCTCCAGGAACAAGCAGGAATGAGTCTTCACACGTGGGAGACGTCGCCGACGGAGCCCGCACGGGAATGCTCCCCAGCATCCAAACACAAAGCCTTTGGGAGCACCCCTCGCGCCTGCGCGGTGGCTTCCCGCCCTTCCTACTGCCTCTCCCCAGTTTTTCGTTTTCCGCGGAGCAAGCAGGACGTACCTCCTGCTACCGCATAAACTTTTTTCTTTTCTTTTCCTTTTCTTGTTTCTTGTGGTCGCGGCCTTTTTTCCCGCCGACACCGGCACCACCAGTGGTTTTTCTTCTTTTAATCACTTGAGGGAACTTCTTTCCCTCTGGTCCTTTTGAGGCTTACCGGGCTTTCCAGCATGGAGCCTTCTTCCCCTAAGAAGTGCCCTCACTGTGGAGACTTCGTTTTTTACTTAGACTCCAATGCCTGGTGCCTCTCCTGTTTGGGCCCTGATCCTTTTTCCCCCGGTCCTCCGGGCTTCAGTATCGGGAGAAGACCTTCCCTTTTTCGGGTGTCCCTCGATGACGTCTTTCCTCCTAAGGTGCGGTCATCGGTTTTCTCTTCTCTCCAGGATCAGGTAACCACACAACGGTCTGTTAAGACTAGCCAAGTCTTGAGGGGTGAGTCTCATGCGCAGCATGACGACGGCTCCGGCCTCCCCCTCGAGTCCTCCTTGGCAAATAAACCCCGGCGGGAGACTTCGGGCTCCAAAGCATCCGCGGGGTTTTGGGTTGTTCCTGGGGTTCGCTCCTCACAGAACATTCCCGAGCCATGCTCGAGGGTGGTATCCGCTTCGAGCGGTGCCGATTCCCCGGCATCGGCGTCGGCGTCGAGTGTTCCACTCTTCGCCAGGGATCGTCAGCTGGTGTCCACGGCACCTCTGGGGCCAATCGACTCGACCCAGTCTGACTTTCCTGCATCCCAGCCGTGCGCGGGGGTGGTGCCCGCCTCGGGCGGTACCGATCCCTTGGCATCGGCGTCGGTGTCGAGTGTTTCACTCTTCACCGGGGATCGTCAGCTGGTGTCCTCGGCACCTTCGGGGCCGATCGTCTCGACCCAGTCTGGCGTTTCAACATCCCAGCCATGCGCGGAGGTGGTACCCGCTTCGGGCAGTACCGATTCCTCGGCATCGGCGTCGGTGTCGAGTGTTCCACTCTTCGCCGGGGATCGTCATCTGGTGCCCTCGGTACCTTCGGGGCCGATTGATTCGGCGCGGACTGGCTTTCCTGCATCCCAGTCCTGCGCGGGGCCGGTACCAGCTTTGAGCGGCACCGCCTCCCCGGCGCCAGCATCGGTGTCGAGTGCTCCACTCCTCACCGAGGATCGCCGCCTGGCTCCCCTGGTACCTTCGGGATCTATCGATCTGTCCCGGATGGGCGATCCCCCGGCATCGATGCTGACGTCGAGTGCTCCGCTCGCTGCTAGAAGGGGGGCCTCGGGGACTTCGATCGATTCGACCCAGCCGGGTTTTCCGTCGTCCCGGCCAACAGCGGGGTTGGTTCCAGCGTCAAGAAGCCCCAGTGTCCCGGCGTCGGCGCCGGGGTTGTGCGTTTCACTCCCCGCCAGGGCTCGTCGTCGGGTTGCCTGGGTACCCTCGGGGCAGGTTAGTAAGCCCCGGAGGGGTTTTCCTCTCGGTAAGACAGGCTTGAGAGGAGTCCCGGCGTCTAGCGGTGCCTATCTCCCGCAGTCGTTGACGGTGTCGGGTGTCTCCCCCTTCACCGAGCTTCGTCCTCGGGGGTCCTCGATGCCTGCGGCACCAATCGATGCGATTCCGATTCGCCTTCCGGGTTCGGCATCGCCGGCACCGCCACCGCTGCCGAGGCCCTCTAGGAGGGGGTCGGTCTCCCCGCTCAGTTCGATGCCCTGTCTCGAGTCGATACCCAGCCTAGAAGGCTTGGTTACGACACGTTTCGGGCGACACAGTGCAGAGATTACTGACCACTGCTCTCCGGTTGCCTCGGAACCACTTCAACCGCCGGGGGCAGTGCCGTTCCTGAGGCCGGGGTCGGGGCCGAGGCCGATTTCTGCGGTTCCATCGACCCCGTCGATGCCTAGCTGGGAATCAATTCCCGGAACTGAAGACGCAGTACTAACTGCCTCGAATCGGGACTGTTGGTGTCCTTCTCTGTCCAGTGGGCACCAGTCCGCTAGGCCTTCTGGTGTCCAGGCGGCACCTTCCGCCTTAGCCTTCCCCGGAATAGCCCCTCTGGGAGAGCCGTCCTTTCAGGATTTTCTCCTTGACATGGCGGACTTGCTTGCCATTCCTATCCCGGGTCCTTCCCTAAGTCCAGGTCCTGCGGAACAGGCAGCCGTAATGCTTCCTCTACACCTTTCCCTGCAGGATCTTCTGCTGGGGGTTTGGCGGTCGCCTTTGAGGGTTCCTGCACCGTCTACAGCCATGCATGCTCAGTATCGGGTGCCCCCCTCCCCGGGTTTTCAGGAGCACCAGCTTCCACATCATTCCATTGTGGTGGAATCGGCGCTGCGGAAGGTTGGAAGTAAGAAGAAACATTCTTCTCGCCCTCCCGGTCGTGCCTCTAAAGCGCTGGATACCTTTGGGCGTCAGACCTTCCAAACGTCCATGTTGGCTTCCAGAATTATTTCATATATGTTTTATATGAGCCTGACACTCCGGGAGGTCACCGAGAGATTATCTCTCTTGTCCCCCTTTTTGTCTGCAACTAAGGCCTCTGAATATTCCTTGCTTCTTTATCATTGCAGGAATATCTCTGGGTTCCTTTCTCGTGCTTCTCTAGACTCCTTTCAGTCTGTTAGCAGGTCCTCTGCTATTGCCATTGGAGCGCGTCGTACAGCCTGGCTGCAGGCGTCCGACTTGTGTAGATGGGCACAACATAATCTGGGTAATTCTCCGTGTGCTGGAGAAAACCTCTTCAATAGCGAAGCGTTACATCAGGTTGCTCAGTGCTCCGCTGACCTTCCTAGCACTGGAAGCCACCCTAAGTCCTCTCTTCTCCCCGGGAGTGGGAAATGTCCTGCCAGACCTCCTTTCCCGAGGAAGAGAAAGTTTCAGCCCGCCAGGTGCGCCCAAGCAAGGGACGTCTCACTCCAGTCGACGGTTCCCGGGCCCGCGCCAGGATGCTCATACCAAGCAGCTTTAGGCTCTTGTATGCGGCGGCCTACGATTAACTTCTCTAACGGAAGTTTATTCTTCTAGCTCTACATTGGGGTTCGTTTTCAGTATGGCAAGTGGTTCGGATGCTTGTCCGGGGTTTACGGTATTCCCTCTTCCTTGTTGGCAGAGGGAGGTCACCGCTATTCCATGATAGCTCTGGCCCCAGGGACTTCTATCCTTCAACTGACTTACCCTTAGGTACGTCCCTCGAACCCTTCTCCTCCAGGGTTTCCCTGCTTGAGCAGATGCCATACCAAATTTTCTTCTTCCAGTGTAGACCTTTCCCCCTGTTCTTTGTCAGTTACTGTGCGTGCAGGAGTCACCAAGAGTGCTTACTGCTTCTGCCAGATGCTCTGCTACCTGGCGTATTGCCACTCCCCGCAGGTTCGTCCTAGCTTCCGGGATGTGGCGACGTCTCTGACTCCTGTCAGTTTCCCCCGCCTCCTGCACGCTGCCCTCTGCAATCTTCAGAGCAGCTTCCCATAAGGCAGGGACCCTTGTCTCTGAGGGTTTTTTCCATATGAGGGAATGGACTTCTTAGTCACTCCATGGCTATCGATGACTATACCCTCTTGTCTCCCGTTTGGGGCGGGGGACAAGTTTTTTTCTGCGTGCCTGCCATGGGGACACATCATAGATCTTTCCCCTGATGTGCCCTTCACGCAACCGTACTGTTAATCTCACTGATCTGCCACTGCTCCACAGACATAGACCCCCCCCCTTGTTCTTGGATGGATCTCTCCCGCCACCTTCCCAGGTGGGTGCTCTTCTGTGGATCAGTGGCAGGTCCGACTTATCAGTATTATACTCCCGTATGTATGTTCCTCGGCATACATGTTTTTAGTACCTGGGTGGGCGCTCTCCCTGCCCTACTTACCTAGATATATATTACATATTTATCTGTATAGGTAGGCGCCCACTGGGAGATGTCCACAGCACCCTGTGTATTACCATCTATCTCCCTATTGCAGGTACTTGCATTTACTCCTTACGGGGTCCGACCAGTCCGCTTGCCTATTTTCTTACGGCTCGATATCTGGGACCGGTTATACTCAACTTGCTGCTGTGAAGTCAACAGCTTCTATTTTTTTTTTTTTGTTATGCACCTCTTCCTGAGGTTCAGGCCCTATGTCTTCCTTTTCTCAACTAGGGCTGATAGTGTACTCTTCGGTTCAGGGGTACGCCCCTGTTCTCCTCCGGACTGGGCTCTCCAGATCGGCCAGTCTTCTACTTCTAGCCCTCAGGGTTAGGGACTCTGCCCCTGAAGGAGTGCCCAGCTTTTCCCATAAAGCTTCCTTGAAGACCTGCCGTTCTTCTCCTGCACCAGTTGACACCTGGGTCTCCTGCCCTTCCGGATTTGGAACTTCCCCCTCACTGCTGTGAAGTTCCCTCGAAGACTTCGCTACTGAGTCTACGGTACCTTCCATCACAGTTCTCCTTCCTACGATCCGGTAGGTGAGCTCTATGTGGTACTAGTTCATTAAATACTTAATGATACTGACTTGCATTCTAAAGACTACTCTCCCCATGTAGTCTTTGGTTTTGCTGTTCCTCTGGAACCTTTTTTTCTTCTCAACTCCTACCCTCCATCCCTCAGGGGATGCCGGGGATCCAGGTTGGGAAAATGCCTGCCTGCCAGGGCTTCACATTTTATGGGATCTCCCCTGGCACCCTCAGCTAGGGAGTCCCCACATGTGAAGACTCATTCCTGCTTGTTCCTGGAGATAGCACAGTTACTTACCTGTAACAGGTGATCTCCGGAACAGCAGGAATTAGTCTTCACAACCCGCCTACCTCCCCTAGGAGTTGTATCTCTCTATTCCTTCCTCTTCCTCTCCTTCTCTCTCAGCTATGAACTCAACTGGGGAGAGGCAGTAGGAAGGGCGGGAAGCCACCGCGCAGGCGCGAGGGGTGCTCCCAAAGGCTTTGTGTTTGGATGCTGGGGAGCATTCCCGTGCGGGCTCCGTCGGCGACGTCTCCCACGTGTGAAGACTAATTCCTGCTGTTCCGGAGATCACCTGTTACAGGTAAGTAACTGTGCTTTTATTTTCCATTCCTTTCCTTATGATACCTAGCATTCTATTTGCTCTCTTGGCCGCCGCTGCACACTGGGCCAAGGGTTTTAACATGTTATCCACAATGACGCCTAAATATTTTTCCTGGGTGGTGGTTCCTAATGTGGATCCTTGCATTGTGTAACCATAGTTTGGGTTGTTCTTCCCTAGGTGCATAACTTTGCACTTGTCCACATTAAATTTCATCTGCCATTTTGATGCCCAGTCTTCCAATTTATCAAGATCCTCTTGCAATTTTCCACAATCCTCTTGGGTTTTAACAGCTTTAAATAGTTTTGTGTCATTTGCAAATTTGATAACCTCACTCGTTATTCCACTTTCCAGGTCATTTATGAATATGTCAAAAAGCAGCGGACTCAGCACAGATCCCTGGGGTACACCACTATTCACCTTTCTCCATTGGGACAATTGGCCATTTAGCCCTACCCTCTGCTTTCTATCTTTTAACCAGTTCCTGATCCACAGTAGTACACTGCCTCCTATCCCATGACTCTTTATTTTTGCCAAAGGTCTCTGATGATGGACCTTGTCAAAGGCTTTTTGAAAGTTCAGATACACTATATCAACCGACTCACCTTTGTCCACCTGTTTATTCACACATTCAAAAAAACATAACAGATTAGTAAGACAAGATCTTCCTTGTCTAAAGCCATGTTGGCTGTCTCCCATTAGGCCATAATGGACACTTTAATAGCCTGGTGATATAATGGGCCCCTCAACTCCCTAGACACACCATAGGGTAAAAATGATCATATCCCTCTTCCTTCCTAAGCACCACCCACTTTAGGCCCTGCTCCCTTTGGCTCCCAAAAATTTGACCTTCAAGGACCACTTGCCAGGAGTCTCTCACTCACCCTAGAAGTGTGCCGGATAGAAGGGTACAGAAGTGATTCCTACTCCTGCTTTGTGTTGGTTATCTTGTTTAAAGAGATGTCCTGATCCCTAGTAGTACATTGCCAGGAAAGTGCTAATCTTAGCCTCTCTGTGCATGTACATGAAGGATCATCATATGTAAATGCTACTTACCATTCACCAAACATTTAAAACCAGCTTCAGAACAGGTACTACTACTTTCTTGCTATGCACATTATTTCAAGGATTCAGCTGTCGAGCACTGTGCATGAAAGATGAAAGTCGTGCACATGAGATGAGGCTGCAAAGGTTTTCCAATAGACCCTTGAGGTGTAACGCATCATTCAATACTTTGCTTTGGAAAGAAAAGATACATCAGGGCACACACTTTTGTGACATCCTGCATAGAACTACATTTATTCACACCATAAAACCATCTTCTCAAACAAAACAAGAACACAAGAGCTCACCAAGAGTTTTAGTTTGAGTGCAGAGCTCTTTTCTTTCAGCTTTGAGCCGTGGGACACTGTCTCATCCAATTATTGCAGGATCTACACTACCGGATGGTTGTATAAGGGCAAGTGGTCTTATGATGATACACTTCCTGAGCCAGATTCTTCTCTGGGTAGCCCTCTTCCAGGCTGCATTCTTTCACCAAGTATATCCCTTTGCACCCCTCTCAAAATCTTTCTGAAGATAGATGGGAAGAAAAATGCACTGATGTCTGGAGGTATCCCGTCTTGGAACTCCTCTCTTTCATCTCCTCCCCTAGGGTCCATTAGCTCTCCCACTTTTCCCCTCAAACTGATAAGGAACTCTAATCCTGTGGCCAAACTGTGGTAGCCTTCTCTCTTTCAAAGGGCACCAGACAGGGCTGCCCTCTCCCCCCACTCCCACCCTTCTTTTTATTTATTTAACATTTCTTATATACACCTTTCAGTGGTATCAAGGCGGTTTACATCAAACAAACAACAAAAGTTACATAGAACATGGTACAACTAACAAGTTACATGCAATTTGAATCCTTGTGCAATTACCTATATACAGTTTAACCCTTAGACAGTTAAGTATTTACTGTCTGATCCATGGGCTGTTAACTATTTACATTTTGAATGGTATTGAATCCAGTTGGTATGTTTTAGGCATTTGGGTGTGAGGGAGATTAGCAGTCTGTCCCGTAACATTTCTGGAATATGTGCATTTTTAGCATCTTTCTGAAGTCCTTCAGGTCAGTAGTTGCTCGGAGATTAGCCGGAAGAGAGTTCCATAAGGTAGGTCCGTATATGGAGAAGGTGCGATGGCATGTTTCTTGCATACTGGCTGTTTTATGTCTGAGGACATTAAGGAGATTCGTGGTTTGATCTCTTCTTGGTCTGTTGTCTGTAGGTGTGAGTATGAAAGATTGTAAGCAGCCTGCAGTTAGGTTGTGTATACTCTTCAAGGTGTTCATGATTGATTTGTATTGTATTTGTGCTTGGATAGGCAGCCAATGTAGCTCCTTTAAGGAGCGGCTCAAGGCAATCTGCTGCTTAAGTTGAGGGATGAAATGGTGCAACCCCCGGGGGGGGGGGAATCTTTCTCAAAACTCCAGTCATGAACCAAACCAAAAAAACGATTAGATATTATGTAACAAATACAAGATTCTACACCCCCACCAACTGGAACAAGCTACCCCCCGCCATACGGTGCCTCCAATCCCACACCCTCTTCAAAAAAACAGCTCAAGACCTTTCTTTTTGAAGAATACTTTAACACATCCACTGCTACAAATCCCCCACAAGAACTTCCCCTGCTCCTCCTCACCACTCCCACGACTCACCTCATGCCACCTCAGTGCCCCCCTATCCCCCACCCCCTCTACACTACCCAGCTATCTCCCGCCAAGTAGGTGAACACAACGCCTAGTCACATAGCCTCTACGCTGTTTGTAAATAGTTCAATTTGTTCTCTGTAAACACTCCCAGGTGAATTGTAATCTTTATATCAAAGTTACTTGTACATAGTTCTAACTGTTCCATGTAAACGTTCTTTTCATGTTCTATGTAAGCCGTTTTGCCTCATAGAAAAATGGTATATAAAACCAGTTAAATAAATAAGATGTTCGCACCCCAAGGAACTAAAAGAAAGAGCAAGAACCACAGCAGTTTATAACTCCAACTTATAATTCATTTGTATTTTGTTGCTATAAACTGCGTTATGGTTCTTGCTTTTTCTTTTTGAACATATATTTTGTATTCACAGAACGCCCTCCTCAACAACGTGTGCAGAGCAGAAGTAGGGCATTCACCCACAGAACTCAATATATTAAAAAAAAATCTGATTCTGGTCTTCTCACCAATAACACAGAGGAGGAGGGGCACAGTCAACCGCGTTAACACACCAAAAGACATAAACAAGATACACAAAGACACTGAGAAACGAGCCATATCAACGGCAGCACCTTCAATCTGGAACTCACTCCCCAATGAACTTCGCTCAACAATGGACATTAAAGACTTTAGGAAGCTGCTCAAGACTACCCTCTTCAGGGAGCACTACGGGGATGTCAGCTAAGCAACCCAATGGACAACAACAGAATCAAACCCCCATCCCCCCCAACTCACACAAATTTGAATGCAAATTTATGTTGTAAATGTATGTTGTACATAGTATTGTATATAGCGCACATTGTAAATAGACCCACAAGAATCAACGACACACTACAGCTACACACACGCACCGACCATTGCATGCTCATACTTAACACATTGTCTGTCAATTGTTTGCTGTGCGGGCCGCCTTGATTGAAAGATAAGGCGGCATAGAAATCAATTTAAATAAATAAATAAATAACATTCTCCATTACCAGGCATATTGAGAACTAATATAAAACCCTATAAAAGTCACCAAAGATCTACAAGGCCAAATCTACCCTACCACATACCAGCATAAACTTCCAAAACTCATATAAACAAGGGCTTACCCAGAAAAAGCAGCACTATAAATACTGCAGCGGGCCCTAGAACACCGATACACTTATGTGAAAAGCTGAACAAGTGAAATTATTACAGTACAGATCCCTATATACAAATTAACAGAACACCTGGCCTCAGTCATGCACTCAGAACACAGACCCTCACCAAGTACAGAATATGTGACCATAGCCTAAAGGAAAAATTAAAAATAGGTAGACAAAATTTAGACTAAATCCTCAAGGTGTTGCATTGTTACATGTCCTGTTACAGGATATTAGATTAATGATTCCATTCAATTAGCTTCACTATTCTAATAATATTATGTATTGTAGCACCCCCTACTGGTTAGGCGGTTGCCTATTAGTAGTGGACCTACCTCTTTATGTCCTTTGCCAGCCTGATTGCTCAATGCTGGGGCTTTCAAATCATGTAGTTGTGTAAATAAGCAAATTTTGCCGAGGGTTTCAAAAGGTGCACAGGAAAATTTATTAATGATTATTTTCTTCTTAGCCACAGAACTTCTTTATCAGCAGTTCATGTATTATCAAACATAAATTGGATATTTCTCCATTCAAAGAAACAAAACTTTATAGCATAGTCCATGCATCACATGTTCTCAACAGCTTGCTTTAAACTTGCTTGCTTTAAACAAAATCTTTTCCTTCCATAAAGATCAGCTTCTTCAGAACCAGGCTTGATACAACAGAGACCCGTATCTCCTCAGGGTTCTGCACAGCATATAAAATACTTGGCTACAAGCTTACAAACATTGATATCGTTTCCTTTTAAACAGTTTTGCATTCTTCATTCTTAAGTTGCAAACATTGGCTTTTCTTTCACTTCAAGCATTTACCGTCTTCTCTGAGCCTGGCTGGCTAGCTCAGACCTTAATGCTTTAATTAACACAATTTTCAGTGAGACATGTATTTTCCAAAGCTCCTGGGGTTTTTTTTCACTGCTTTAAAAAAAACGCTCAGCTTTGCTACTTCTGACTAGTGCAATAAGAGCAATCCATCTCTGAGTCAGAACAGGGACTATCTGAACAACATTCCTCTACTTCCATGAGCTCCTCATTTGATTCACTCAGCACCTGTCTGTCCTCAGCATCTATAACAGGCTTTAACTTCTCCAAGAGTTTCAAAACCTGACCCCACTGGGATTCCTTTCTAGGCTGAGTTACAGGGGAAGGATAGAGGAGATTCTTATCTCTTAACAAACTCTTTAGAGCTTGCAACATGCTCACCTTTTTCCCAGCAACCAGTCTTACATTTTCTTCTGGTCATTTTCACTGTTTATTTACCCTTTTGTTCCGTGCACATGTATCACACTTATTACTTTTTGTAGGTTTCCCTGGTTTTGCTGTACATTGCTGACGGAAATGGTTTCATTTCCCTTTAAATCAGCTCTAACACCAGGGTTTCACTGGCGTTAGTTTTCAGCCTCGAATTTCACAGTGTTAGTGTGCAGGGAGCCTCTCCCCTCCCACTCTCCGCCCATTTACCCTCTCTCTCCGCCCCTGGGGAGCCTTCCTCTGCCCTCTGGGAGCCTTTCTCCACCCTCAGCGCTCATTTGCACTCTCCACCCTCAGCGCTCAACCTATCTCTAAGGTACCTCTGCGCCCGGTAAAGCACCATTATTGCGCGATAAGGTACCTTATTGCGTGATAACATCGCCGGGCGCACGTTAAAACAGTTTAGTAAACATACCCCTTAATCTTCCATTGCCTCAGATGCAACCCCTTTTTCTAAAGTGCGCTTAGCACATGGTAAGCACACACTCAGGTTTGCAGTAACTGTTAGCACAGGGACATGATAATTACTGTGCACTGATTTGCGTGCTAATTGCCACTCATGCATTGGGGGTTAGGGGTGGAGAATGAGCATAGTGAGCACCATGCAGGTAGCATAGGGTACGTATCAAAAGCTATTAGCTAACTGCTAATGTTGCAATTAGTACAGGTATAATGCAGGTGGAGGTAAGTGCACCCACGGTAATGGCTTGTGCACTCTGCATGTTAACTACCAGGAACATGCTGATCACACCCCCAACAGATACCGCAGAGGTTTTGCACTTCATGCATGTTAATTTTCATGTTAATTGGGTTGAGTGCAAAACCATAGCACACTTTAGTAAAAAAGGCCCCATAGACTATAAGCCCTCTGTGTACAGGGAAATAGTTACTGCATCTTACTGTAGCTAATCTTTTTTTCTATTTTAGTGAAATACTAAAACAGGAAAAAAACACTTGGTAGAAACAGTGATGCAGAATAAGAAAATAACTCAGGAGTGCTCACTATATACCAATAATAAAACTATTGTATATTACTGTGGCTTATTGTGCATGATTTCCACATATGATTAAAAGAGCTCTTCAGACATATCCTTGATTTTCACATTCTGTAAAATATACCAAATGTGACATGCAACTATATTTGCACTTGTCCATAAAAGTCTTGTATCTCAAATTAGGAATGCATACTCTAAGGGGGTTGATTTGGAAGCCTTGTGCATTATTTCCAAATGGAAATGGCGGATTTTGGGAAGGCTGCAATGTATACATAGAAATGCCTGAGGCGTAAAGATTTCCAGGTATTGAAAGAGATGCTGTGGGCCCGATTTGGGCAATGCTGGGGTTTACATGTCTATAATATATTTTGCAAAGCATTTCAACATCAAGAGCAGTACACTTCAACATCAACACTTATAATTTCTATAAATCATGCACAAACACTGATCTCACTTGTCTTTTAGGACTGCTTGCATTGGTGGTGGCTGGAGGATTCTTTTTTTTTTTTTTTCATGAACATTAACACCATTGCAAAGCAATGTATGCCTTCAAGTCAATGCTGACTCCTGGCAAACCAGAAGCTCCTGGGTTTTCTTGGCAGTGTGACTGGAAATAGATTGCCAGGCCTTTCTTCTGAGGCAATGGAGGGTTAAGTGACTTGCCCAAGGCCACAAGGAGTGCTAGTGGGAATTAAACTCTAATTGCTTAGTTAACAAGCCAGTGTTCTAACCACTAGGTTACTCCTCCACACCACATTAATCAAAATATTCGCATACATACTCTCCCCTCCCCTTCCCCTGGCTCTCTTATTACTTTATTTTCATTCTATTTTTATATACTATCTATCTTCGAACATATATCTTTTCTCTACGTCGTCTTCCGCCTATCTATCCATACTCCCCAGATACCTCCTATATAGCCATATATTTATTTAACATTTTCCATTTTTTTCCATTGGCCATGGCTTTCGATGTGAATGTATAGTATACTTTTTCATATTTTCGATATAAACATATCCAATTCCACCACTGCTGCGTATATAGAAGATCTAAGTTTTTCCAAAGCAGAAATATATTTTTTATTGTAATGCTGATCATCAAGTCAAATAAAGGAGAATCCATTTTCCTTAGCGAGTCTATCCCTGCGAGGGATCTGTATATTACTATATTGTACGTAATTTCCTCACTGATGTGGAAAATATCCTAGAGTTTTCTCCATACCTCTTGCCAATAAGCACGAACATATGTACAAGCGAATAACATATGTCGTAGGGTTTCTGTCTGGGTGGTGCAGGTCCAGCACCTGTTCCCTTGCTGTGGGACCTATTTTAATATCACCACTGGTGTTATATGTACTCTATGTGCCATAAAAAATAATGTTTGGGTTAGAGCTGCTGAATTTGAGATACGTACCAGTCTACCCCAGGAGGAGTGCCAGTGTTGGGGTGTGAGCAGCTCTCCAGTGTCTAATGACCTTATTTTTTTCAGTACCCGTACATTGTCTAGATTTCTCCTCTCGAAAGAATATATAAATTTTTGATGCAGCTTTACCTGAACTAGTTAACTCTGAGTTTCATATTCTGTGGGAGATCTTCCAATCATTTTGCCGGTACCACCCTGGTTGCTTTTAAACAATATTTGAGCTGGAGGTATTGGAATGCAAATGCGTTTGGAAGAGTGTATTCTGTTTGAAGCGTTTTGAAGGATTTAAAATTTGTATTATTGGTTATCTGGTTCAGCATCCATATCTACTTATCTATCCTTTGTTTCCAATAGATGGGACATTTATGTATCCTCAAGAGAGGGTGTAGACATATTGAGAAGTTGGCTTTCTGTTTGTAGATTGAGGAGAAATATTGGTAAGCTGTTACCTGTCTTTTATTATTGGGTCTTTCCATTTATTGCTTATCATTCCTAATGCTAAATGCATGAGTATGGGCCATAGAATCTCTCTCCAGTGTTTTCCAGGTCGGTTCTAATATCTCCTCATTCAGCCAATATGCTACTTGTTTTAGTATAAAGACAGTGTGATATAACAGGGAAGTGAACTCCCCCTTCCTCTTTTGAAAGTTTCCCATAGAGCTATATGTGGAAAATTCTGCCTCTAAAGGAAGCTCGTCAACATCTTCTCCATCCCTTTATAGAAGGAATCTAGGTACATTATTGGGAGCATACCCAGTATAATTAATTTTTGGCACCAATGTCATTTTTATAGCTTCCAGGCAACCCATTATGTCATATATAGGGGGGACCATCTGTCAAAGATTTCAATATTTCTCTACACTGCTCTGCATTTTGTTGAATTGTTCGTTGAAGTGTCGAACTGAAGGTTATTCCTAAATATTTGAACGAGTCCGCCCATCTAAAGGGGAACTCTCTGAGGTCTTCCAATTTATCTTATATCTCAATAGGGAGGCATATTGCTCAATTACCTCTAGCATGTTCGGTATGGAAGAGGGTTCTAGAAACAACATTAAATCATCTACATATGCAGATAGCCATGCATGGTAGTTCCCTAAATTCACACCCCTAATTTGAGTTGAGCTCTGAATTAGGAGAGTTAATAGTTCTAAAGGCAGATTAAACAAGAGAGGTGAGAGAGGACATCCTTGTAGTGTACCCCTCTCTAACGTAAAGGTATCCGACAGGCCCGAGTTGGCACATATTCGACCTGCAGGGTTTGTATACATTAGGCTAATCATGTTGATAAATTGCAGCCTATTCCAAACTATAGTAACACCTGGTATAGAAACGTCCATTTGAGTCTGTCGAACGCCTTTTCTACATTGAGTGAGAGCCCAAGTATTGGCATGGGGGACTTTTTTGACGTGGCACATTAATCTTTCTTTATCTGCTGTTGACCTTCCACTTACAAATCCACATTCGTCCTGGTGAATTAGTTGTGAAAGGATTTGTTTTAATCGATTAGCTAGAATTCGTGCATAAATTTTATAATCTTTATTTAATAGAGATAGCGGGTGGTAGTTCTCTACTTTCCTATGGTCTCATCCCGGTTTTAGGTGTACTACAATAGTGGTTTCCAAAAGGTTTCCTACTTCTGGTGTCTGTGAGAGTAGTGTTTTGTAATAAAAAAAGAACTAGCCCCATATCTTACGATTAAGTGTTTGGTATATTTCTTCCGGCAATCCATCCGTCCTTGCAGCCTTTCCTATTGGGATGTTGTAAATTGCCTCTATTACTTCATTTTCTTTTATCTCTCCTTCTAAAATTTCTTTATGTACTTCATCTAAGGTAGGAAATGCTATTTTACCAAAAAGTTGCTGAAATCACTGATAGTTCTCTATTACTTCTGACGAGCATAATGATTTATAGAATACTCAAAACTTCGGTCATTTACTGTTTCCTTTCCTTTTTCATCAGTAATTGTGACTATCCGGGATTTTTCCTTTTGAATTTGTAAAGAGCACGCTATTAGTCGTCCTATTTTATTATTTTCCATGTGGTATCTTGGGTTCTGTTGTGTTAAAAGTTGATTTGCTTCATTACTTAGAAGGGTATTATATTGATAGCATAATTTATGAAGTGTAAGTAGACTTCAGGGATTCGATCTTGCTAACAACCGGTCTTCTTCACTCTTAATCGGTTTTTCAGGTTCTATAATCTTTGCTTTATTTTTTCTTGCGTCTCCAATAGCATAGCTTGTTATTTGAGCCTGCAGGTATGCCTTAAAGGCTTCCCACCAGGCCCAACATTTTGTCTCAGTGAGTAGGTTAATTTTAAAGTAAATGACTATATGCTGTTTTACATGTTGCAAACTTTGTCTTCTAGGAGTCTCCAATTAAGAGGAGATCTGATTCTAATTCATTTGCCTCAGTGACGTAAATTCCGCCCAAGCAGCCCTCACAATGCAGGGGGGGAGGGGGCAGACAGGAAGGGTCCACACAGCAGTGTGAAAGGCAGAGCAGCAAACTTATCTTAAAATGTTTGCCACGCTGCCTCCGGTTCCTCCTTTCATTAAAGTTTTGAGGCACAGCAGTTGACAGACATCACCTCCATTGCTAGGCTGAAATCTCATGATAACAGCTGCATGAGACTTTGGCCCAGAAGCGGGAGGTGACGGCTGCCAGACCTCAAAATTTCAATGAAAGACGTGAAGTGTTGTAGCAGCATGGAAAACATACTTATATGTCATGTGGTTGATGGACTGGAACAAGCATATAATAAATAGCGTTTTACATGTCACTCCTCTGTTGCATTCCTGTGGTTTTGGTTTGATTGCATCAGCCTGCTGTAACATAGTATATGACGACAGATAAAGACCAGTATGGTCCATCTAGTCTGCCCAGCAAGGCGGCAAGAGTAGGTGCACCTGCCGCTCCGTGCAAGTCACTCCTCCCCATGTCTTTATCGTTTATCTTTATTTCCACATTTGATTGACCACCCAGACCGAAACATCAGGGCTCGCTACTAAAAGAGAGAAAAGAATGCCAAAAACAAGATAGGACAGAAGAGAGGACAGGGCACCCAGGAAAGATAGAAGATAGGAAAAGAGAAGGACGGGCTATGTAATATGAACCTAGGTAGGAGGGAGGTCAGACGTGGGAGGAAGGTCAAAGGCGATGCCGAAGAAATGGGTGTTCAGCATCACCTTGAACCGGGGGAAAGATTGCTCTGCTCAGAGGGTAGGCAGTAGGGAATTCCAAAGGGCTGGTCCGAGAAAGAAAAATGCAGAGTGACATGTAAGTTCCATATGTGCATGAGCCGGGGAAAGGAGAGACAGATGATTATTGTGAACAGAGCGGAGGGCATGGGGGGAATGTGCAGATGTAGTAGATCAGCCAAATATTGTGGAATACCAGTATGTAATGCGTGATGCGCAGTGATGAGAACCTTGTATTGAAATCAGTATTGGAGAGGGAGCCAGTGCAGATTAAACAGGAGTGGAGTCACATGATCAGTACAAAAGGCATGAGTGATGAGCCGGGCAGCTGTATTCTGTAATAGCTGTAGACAGCGAAGCTGGTAATGGGGAAGTCCGGCTAGAACAGAATTACAGTAATCAAGTCTGGACAGAAGAAGGGCCATTGTGAGGGTAACCAGGGAAGGTGCTGAGAGGACAGAACGTACTGCCCTCAGTTGACACAGTAAGAAAAAGGAATGACGTACAACAGAGGTGATATGCTGATGGAAAGAAAGAGAGGGGTCGAGGGTGACGCCCAAGTACTGAAGAGTCGACGTCAGGGGTATAGCAGTGCCAGAGAGAACGGGGGTCAGTGAGGGTGGAGGGGCACCGAAGGTAAACCAGATGGCAGCGGACTTAGTGGGATTCAGATGCAAGTAATTGGAAGATAACCAGGAGGAAATCTGGGCCAGACAGGTGTTCAGAGGAGTGAGATCAGGCAAGAGAGAGCTGATGCAGAGGAGGAGGATGATGTCATTGGCATAATAATATGCCGAAAGACCGAACTGCTATACAAGTAAAGTCAGAGGTGTGAGGAATAGATTGAAAAGTAAGAGTGCTAGTACAGAGCCCTGTGGTACACCACATTGGAGAGGTGTGGCAGGAGAAAATGAACAGCCATCATGCACTGAGAAAGAACATGAGGACAGAAAAGACCAAAACCACTGATGTACCGTGCCACGAATCCCATAATCATAGAGATGAGATAGGAGAGTAGCATGATCAACAAGATCGAACGCGGCTGAAAAATGAAGAGATAACGCCACATGCAATTCGTTCAAAAAAGAAATAAGAATGGTTTCCATGCTGTGGCCACCCCAAAAATCGGATTACTGGGGGTGAAGAGCCAGTGTAGAGTCAAGATGTGAGGGTAGTTGCAAGAAAACTGACTTTTCCAAGAGTTTAGATAGGAAGGGAAGGTTGGAAACAGGCTGCCAGTGTGCAGGGAGAGAGGGATCCAGGGATGTTTTTTTCAGAATGGGATGAACAATAGCAGGAAGAAGGGAAAGAACTGGAGGAGAGATTGGAGTTGAGGATGCAGAGCAGGAATGGGAGGAGGGCCAGAGATGGTTCCAACAACCAGTGGGAAGGAATGGGATTGGAGGGGCAGGTGGTCCTATGCGATGAATCAAGGAGCTTGGAAAGCTCAACCATAGTGACAGGACAAAACGAAGTCCAGGTGTGCATGTGGCTATTGTTGACAGAGGAAGGAGGGCTAGTGGAGTCATGAGACAGTAGAAGGGGGACTAGAGAAAGGGGGGCAGGACAGCTCGGAAAGGTCTGACGCAAGGACTGAACCTTATCAGAGAAAAAGGAAGCGAGAGTGGTAGGATCAGGCGCATTGGGGGGAGGGGTGGTGGGCAGGGTGTTGGAATGCGGAGCCGAGAGGGTGTAGGGTGGAATACAATTGACGAGATGAGTTATAAGGCAAGGAAATACAGTTAGAGTAATAAGCAAACTTAGCTGACCTAATCATGGTTTGGTAAAGATGGTGAGAGGTAGGAAATTGGGCAAGAGAGATTGGGGAGGAATGCCTGTGCCAGAGTCATTCTGCATGGTGGACATAGGACCATTGCAGGCTCGAACCATGGTTAAACCATGGGTGGTGGGAAGAGGGGCACTGGACAGGGACCAGAGGGGCCAATCTATCCAAGGCTGAAGATAGCAGAGCATCCCATGTCTGAGCCTGAAAATCCATAGGAAAAACGGTGAAATCAGGGGGGAAAAGGGTGTCAGCTGATGGGAAAGCCTGAAGTCTAGCGGGGGTAATCCAGCAAATCAGATGGACAGGGGGACGCACAGGATCCGAGGGGGGAATATGAGGTGCTGGTACAGACAGGGTGAATAGAAGACAGTGATGGTCTGTCCATGGAAGAGCTAGGGCAGAGTTGTCGGCAGGTGGACAAGGGAAGCTAACAGAAGAAAGGATGAGGTCTAATGTATAGCCAGCAGAATGGGTGACAGAGCTAACGTGCTGTCGAATAGAAAGGTCATCGAAAAGTGTGAGGCGGGCGTGGTCCCAAGGGTGAGATGGCAGAGTGAGGTGTGAGTTAAAGTCTCCCAAGACCAGTAGATGAGGAAAAGAGAGAGAGGCTTCAGCCAGAGTCTGAAGAAAGGCATCCCAAAGGTCTGAGTGAAGGGACAGTGGGACATAGACCAGGAGAAAACAGAGCGGGGGAGAGGAAGCTAGACAATAAAGGGAACATACTGGGTAATGCATAGGAAAAGACACAGCGGTAATTTATTTATTTACATTTTCTTTTATACCATGCTATTCAACATCAGTGCAGTTTACATGAAACATAAAACTTACACATTACATTGGCTGATATGTGCTTACAAGGAACAGGTACTAAACTTGGATAACTTGGGGTAACTATTTACATCTAGACGTCATGGGAAGTCACATCTCGCTAATCGTAGTCCTGGGTGTTTTGTAGTGTTGGACTCAATTGTACGATCCAGACTAGATCGTGGATGGGGCTATTGTTGCACTGTCTACCAGGTAGTACATGAGGAAGAGGTAGTGCTTCAATGCCTTCCTAAACTGGGCTAGGTCAGGGATTGCACGGTTGCTGGGTGGTAGGGTGTTCCAGCATCTGGGTGCACAGAGTTTGAAAGCTCTGTTTGCTTTTGCCTGGGTGCATTGGGTTATTTCTTTCGGGACTACCAGAGTGTTGATCGCTACCGATCTTCTGGACCTGTTGGGGGGAGTGATCTGAATAAGCTCTGTTAGTGATGCGGAGGAGAGCCCATTGATGGCTTTGAAAGTAAGCAGCAAGGTTTTGAATGTGAGTCTGCCCTGTATACAAAGCCAGTGGAGGTGTTTCAGTATGGGTGTGATGTGGTCTTTCTTGGACGCTCCAAGTAGAACGCTCGCTGTGGAGTTCATCGCGAGCTGTAGCGGGTTTAATGTGGATTGAGGAAGACCATACAGGATTACATTGGCGTAATCAAAGTGCGGTATGATCAGCGCTTGATAGATTGTCCAGAAGTCATCCGGTTCCAGCAGGAAGCGTAGGTGCCTGAGGGTACAGATCTTATGGTAAACTGCTCTCACTATGTTGCTTATGTGCACCTTCATGTCCAGGCACTGGTCTAAGGTGACTCCGAGGTACCGGATTGCGGGTTTAGTCTGTAGTTCAGCATCCTTGACCTTTAGATAGGGCGGTGTGATGAAGTTTTGATTCCTCGTGATGAACAGGACCTCTGTTTTCTTGTGCTGAATTCTGAGGTTCTGGGTTTGGAGCCAGTTGGATACTGCATTAAAGCAGTCTGTCAGTGGGGAGAGGTCTGGGTCCTCTGTAGAGAAGGGCATGTAAAGTAGAACATCATCTGCATATATCAAGCAGTTGACACTATAAGACCGGATGAGGTTACAGATGGGCTGCATGTATATGTTGAACAACAGGGTGGAGAGGGAGGATCCTTGTGGGACGCCTTGCTTCTGGTGGAATGGTTCCGATGTTGAAGCCCCTGATCGTACGTGCTGCCATCTGTCCGAGAGGTAAGACTTGCACCAATCTAGCGCTGTCTCACAGATGCCCTTCTCCTTGAGACGCTCCAGGAGTAGCTCGTGGCTTACTGAGTCGAAAGCAGCTGCTATGTCCAAGAAAATGAGGACAAACCCTTGACAGATGTTATCAATTCCAGCAGTTATATTACTGAGGAGGGTGGTGAGGAGCGTTTCAACACTGTGAGACTCTCTAAAACCGTGTTGGCAGGGGTCCAGAGGTGAAGCGGTTTCGATGTGTTCTTGAATTTGTCTTTGGACTACTTTTTCCATTATTTTGGCCAGAAGTGGTATGCTCGATATCGGTCTGTACAAGTCCACCTTCTGGGGGTCGAGCTTGCTGTTTTTTAGCAGAGCTCTGAAGGATGTGTGTTTGAGGGATTGGTGGGAACGCACCTGTCGCGAAGGATCGGTCCATGAGCCTGGCTATAAAAGGGCTAAGGTCGGACCATAGCTCGTTTATCCAGAAAGCAGGGCAGGGGTCAGTCTGTGCAGTGGAAGAGTTGATCGTAGCGATAGTGTCTTCGATGTGTTTCTTGGATGGTGTGGAGAAAATGGTCAGGGGTGTTAGATTGATTGGTTCAAGTGTAACGGCAGGTGCTGGAGATTTGTTGGTCTGGCATAGCTTTGATTGCAGGTAATCCGCAGGTAATCTGCAAATTCTTGAGGGTGGATCTCACTTGGTTGTTCGGGTGCTGGTTCCTTAGTTAGGTTCTTGACGAGGCTGAACAGGTCGTGCGGTTTGTTCAGTGATCGTTTTAGGGTGTCTGCGTGGCATCGCCTCATATTCTCAGTTACTGCCTTGCGGTGCCGTGCAAGGTGAGAGTTGTATGCCCTTTGGTCTTCTGTGGAGTGTGATCGAAGCCGGCATCTTTCCAACTTCCTTAAGAGGGTGAGTGAGGACCGTAGCTCAGTTGAGTACCAGGATGCGGTGGCCCGTTTCCCTGGAGGCTTGTTAGACGGTGGACGTAGAGCAATAGTACTGAGGCTTTTATAACTTTCCAGGTAATATCAAGGAAGGAACGATACAGAATAGCTACACCCCCTCCCCTCCAGTCAACCCGTGAGGTATGAAAAGCCGAAAAGCTCGGAGGGAGACATTGTTGGAGGAGAGCCTCCTCATCATTCCTAAGCCAGGTTTCAGTGAGAAACATGGCATCCAAGGATTGCTGAACACAGAGGTCTTGCACGAGGGAGGTTTTGGATTGGAGGGACCTACAATTTAATAAAGCCAACCTGAGGAGCAAGCAGGACAGGGCCAGCAAAGGCCGTGAAGGAAGGGGGCGCATAATTGAACAATGCACAAGATTGGCAGTAATCTGAGCCAAATGGGCAGGGGGCAAACCTGAGAAAGGGGAGGGGCACCAGCCCCAGTGTACAAGAATGAGAGACATGGCTGAGAACAGCAACAGCAGAAATAGTTAAAACCAGAGACAGGGCAACGGGTGTGAAGAGGAGGGCTTACCCCGGGAAATTGAAACTGGCAAGCAGGCAGGGTTAAATGTTACAGGTAAGCCACCATCGCTGCCGGAGCCGCCCCAAGGAGCTCGCCCAAGGAGCAGGACCTGCTCCTTGTGTGCGCTCTTTGGGCGCATGCCCGCGGTGCGGAACGCCACAATGCCCTTCATCTTATAGGGGAGAGTGACCATAGACGTGTTAGTGTCACTTCCGGGTGGGCGGAACAACGGGAGAGCAGAGATAGGGTACCTGAAAAACAAAAGCAGCAACGGAGATGGTAAGTGGCACAAACGAACTTCCAACCAGTAGTGCAGAGGCAGCAAGCACAGGAAGGGAGTGTGCAGGCAGGCAGTAGTAGCATGCCTTTGCTTAGGGGTGTACCCACCACTCCGTGTAGGTCACCCCTATTTGTTGAGATATAAGAGATAGTTATGTTTATTTTGATTTTATCCTGTTGCTTTAAAGGGATCCACTGTATCTGTCCCATGCCATTTTGAATTCCATCATTGTATTTGCCCCCACCACTTCTAAATCGGGAGGTCATTCCAAGAATCCATCACCCTTTCAGTGAAAAAGTATTTCCTGACATTGCCTTTCAGTTTACCCCCTTGCAGCTGCAATGTTTGTGACTCTATTACACCTGTCCTGGTGTTATTATGGGTGACAGACTTTTTAAATAATGAAATTTAACTACCAAGCAGTTGACCATTCTTCAATTTTTCTTAGGTTGCTTCTCATTCCATCCACTCCTCAAGCAGGTCCACTCTCATGCAGATCTTGGAGTCATCCCCACAAAGGCACACTTTTCCACCTAACCCCTTTGTGGTATCACTCAGATATTGAGCTGAACCTGCCCTGGGACCAGTTCCTGAGGTATTTGTCTTCAGTGTGAACTCCATTTACCACTGCATTCTGTCATCTGTCCCTCAACTAGATTCTGACCCAGTTTACCAAACTTTGCATCCCTCCAAAACTTTTCCACCTAACTCTTTTGTGGTATCATTCAGATACTGAAATGAACTTGCTCCAGGACTGGGTCAATGCTGTAAGGTATGGACAAATGGGCCTCCTTGGGGAAGAATAGGGAAACGCAAACTCCAGACTCCATTCGTTTCATCTTGCTTCACCATATGCCTGGAACGGACTACCTCAATGTCAGGCTCCATTGCTGGCCCTATTCCAATTCAGGCTAAAACACCACCTCTTTGAAGCCGTTTGTGGACTCTGCTCCCCTCATTCTCCTGTTTCCCATGTGGGTTGTAATCATTTCCCTTAAAGATTTATCCTAATCCCCTGTTTGTTTTGTTTGTCTGTCTTAAATAGATTGTAAGCTCTGTGGAGCAGGGACTGTCTCTCACGTATGTGTACAGCACTATACCTAGTAGTGCTATAGAAATAAGTAGCAGTACTAGTAGCAGATGTACTATGGAAGGGGCCTCCCTGCTAGGCGCTGTACCCGAGTGTCAGCATCTTTTGCCATGAGGGGATGGTTGCATGGTGGTGATGTATAGCTAGGATGTACATGTAGGCAAGCAGGCAATCAGGCCTAGGACATCCCTGAGCCTTCATTCCTGGTTTACTCCCTGCACCTCCTTCCGCTCTCCAAACATGTTTAGGAAAAAGGCCTCATAGAATGTGGGTTATAGGGCCAGTGATAGATTGTGGGATGCACATAGCAAGGAAAGATGAAAGGCCTCTGTTGGGGGTGGTACAGATGGGTGGCATGGCCATAAATGTGATGTGCTGTCACTGGAGCTCTGTGGCTGGAGTAAACGTCAATAATCACCATCATCCACTGGCATCCTGGAAATGCAGCTCTGGCTTGGCAAAGACATAGAGTCACAGGACTCTGCATAATGGTTAATTCAGCACCATGCTTTCCTACAGATGTGTCTCCGCCTTGCCTGTGTTTGTACTGCAGTGTTGGGAGGGGGGAGGAGTGATAGAATGATCAGAGCAATGCTTAGAGTGGCAGCCAAGTTCTTGAAGACTGTGCTTTTTGGATAACTGGCAGGACACCTCTTGAGGTTTTAGGCAGAGGCTCCTACATAATGCCACTGGCCTTGCCCCTCCAATACTTTTGGTCACAGATGGCTAACAGGATTGAATGGTCTGCTGGTTGTTATAGCGCAGGGGACACATGGGATCCATGTGGCTGTGCTTAGATGTATACATGGATGACAAAAGGGCTGAGCAGCTTGGTGTTCTCACACCTGTTCAGCGGAATCTATTTCTGGATCATTACAGCCAATGCCAGTATGTAATGGCAACTGCGGTCATGTCTAAAACAGGTCTGTAGGGAAATGTGAGCATGAGGTAAGGGAATATGTTCCATACCATGGCCATGAGGGTGTGTGTTCAAAGATGTTTGAACCATAGGTATAAGGCCATCACTGGGTTCCTAGGCTGAAACACAAGGCAAACCGATTTAGATAACATAGGTTCTTTATGGAAATGAATAACCATGTGAAAACACAAAGAAAATGGAAATATACAATTTCTGCTTATCTTGCCAGGATCAGCTGGCTACTTTCCCAGATCCTCCTTGTTGCAATATGATCGGGTCTCTTGCCACCTGGCCTATACAAGGTGCCCTTGTCAGAGAGCACCAGGCATGCCAGGAGGGTGCTTTCTGCCTCAGAGAATTTCTTCTTCCCTCCTAGTCGCCATGTTGGCACACTCTACGGAAGGTCCACTAGTGACTACTATTAAACGTAGGACCAGAAACACGTTGGCTTGGTTCCACAGGTAGGCACATGCAAGTGACAGCGAAGCCACAACTTACACATAGACCCTCCATGACTAACAACTGGAAATGTTTCCACTTCCACCTGCATAGGTTTGTGCCAGAGGAAGACATTTTCAACATGCAATTGGCAGCCCATCTTCCCTTGCTATTTGCAAGTCTTCGCTCCCTCTTCTGAGCATCGGTGTTTTATACATGGATGTGACTCTATTTTAGGCTATACTTGTGGAGTTCAGGGGACGGAGATACGCGAGTCTTACATCGGCCTACACATTCAGAAATGCAACTGCTAAATTCTGCCACCAGAGTCCACATTTACACTAGCACATCCATTTCCTCACAACTATGACTTATCTAAAATTAGCCTTCACATCTTTATAATTGTTTGGTGCCTTTTGCAGCTAAGTAATAAATTGACTCGCAGAGAGCTCTGTTAATTAGCACTCTGCATTCAGGTTTCAAAACCATTTTCCTAATGGTTTCTTTGGCAAAACATCTATGTAACAAGCACTGGACGTCCTTTTTGTCAGGACGTAGAAGCCAGCATCTTTCTATCATTGGCATTTATAATGTAGTACAATTCCACTGGAAGAAAGGGAACAATGCATATTGCTTGAAGAGCTGTTTATGACATGATTCAGTCAAGTGAAAAGCAAAAAACAAACAAAAAAATCAAATTGTGCTATTAGTAATACTCCATATTTTTCATAACATATGTTTAGAATTTCTTTAAAAAAAATAAATCCCAGGGAGTATGTTTCCTTTCCCTTCTGGTCTCACCTCCACTGCCCTTATATTGATTGTAATGTCGAGTAGAGGGATCCTACTTTCCCAGAGGCTGCTATTCTAACCTACATCATAACATTTAGTGCATGTAAATTGATTGAACATGCATTAATTTGTAGCTTAGCATATATTATATTGATTTTCTATGCTCTGTAGTACAACATGTGCCATGGAGTCAATGCTGACTCCTGCCAACCCACCAACCACTGGGTTTTTATTTTATTTATTTATTTATTTAACAAGGATTTATATACCGCAGCTTCCAGAGATCAGCTGCGGTTCACAATTAACAACAGTCAACAAAACATTGTTTGTTTTACATGAAACGTCATAACTATATACAATGTAAAGTTAATAGAATATGTTAAACAGTTTGGCACAGAACAGTGCAACACTATAAACATTATGTATACATTTACATGAAACGTCATAACTATATACAATGTAAAGTTACTAGAATATGTTAAACAGATTGGCACAGGACAGTGCAACACTATAAACATTATATATACATTTATATTTTATGTGAGATATAGTCATAATGATTGGTTCAGATTCAGGTGGGGTGGATTATCTTTTCTATTGTAGTGATATGTTGAGCAGAAAGTTATAGTGAGATGTTGAGTAGAGAGTGATTATCCATTATCTAATTCTTTTGAGGGTTGGTCTATGTTGTTGTAGTGTATTGTGAAAAGGTGTGTTTTCAATTTTTTGCGGAATTCATTAATCTCTGTTAACATTCTTAGCTCGACAGGGAGGGCATTCCAGGCTATTGGGGCTGCATGTGAGAACGCTCTGTAGTTTGTGGATTTATTTGATTTTATGAAGTCTTTGGGGGTTTTGAGTTTGTTCAGTTGAGCTTTTCTTTGAGTAGGTTTTGAATGTTCTTTGGTAATTAAGTTACTTAATGTGTCTGGTGCCATATCAAATAGTGTTTTAAAAGCAGTTATTAGTGTTTTGTATTCTATCCGGCTTTGAATTGGTAGCCAGTGAAGTGAAGCTAGTATTGGTGTTATATGTTGATGAGAGTGTGTTTTCGTTATAATTCTAGCTGCTGAGTTTTGTGCAATTTGAAGTCTTTTAATGTTATTTTTTGATGTACCTAATAATATCAGGTTAGCAAAGTCAAAGTGGGGGGTTATGGTGGCTTGGATTATACTGATGAAATCATGTATGTATACAAGCGGTCTAAGTTGTTTAAGCGTTTTGAGTTTGAAATAAATTTTCTTTGTGGTGTTCCTGATATGGGTATCTAATGTCAGATGTTTATCTATTATGACACCTAAGTATCTTACTTCATTTTTTATTTTAATTTCCTGGTTTTGAAGTGTTATATGTGTTGGTGGGGTGTAATCTTGGTTTTTGGTGACTATTAGTACTTCGGTTTTTGATTGGTTTATTTGAAGATTGTGGGCATTTAGCCATGAAGTTATTTCATTAAAACAATCTGATAGGAGTTGCAACGGTATGTTAGGAATTGTGAAAGGGATGTACATCATAATATCATCTGCATAAAGATGATAGAGTACACCATATTTTTTAAATATGTCACAAACTGGTTTTATGTATATATTGAATAGAAGAGCTGAGAGCGCAGAGCCTTGTGGTAAACCTGTTTCAAATTTATATGATTCTGATGTTTGATCGCCTATTCTGACATTTTGGGTTCTATTGCTCAGATAGGAGGTGAACCATTTATGAACTGTAGAGTAGATACCTATGTGTCTTAAGTTGTTAAGCATTATTGAGTGGTGAACACTATCAAAAGCGGCTGAAATGTCGATAAATAAGAGGATGAAGGCTTTTTTTGTGGTTGTCTATTCCTCTTAGGAGTGTATCAGTTAGAACAGTCAGAAGAGTTTCGACTCCGTGCATGGGACGAAATCCATATTGTTGGTCGTCAAGTGGGTAGGATGAATCAAGGAAATCTTGTGTCTGTATTTGTACAGTTTTTTCAATGACTTTTGCTAAGAAAGGTATACTTGAGATAGGTCGGTAAGATTTTGGGGAAGTTTTGTCAAGTGAGGTATTCTTCAGGATTGGTCTGATTTGTGCATGTTTAAGTGCAGGTGGGAGGTAACCTTGGAGTAGTGATAGATTGACCAAGGGGAGTATGAAGGATAAAAGAGTTGGGAGTGTGTTTTTTATCCAGATTACTGGGCAGGGGTCGAGATAGGAAGTTGTGGTGTTGAGATTGATAATGATATTCTTTAATGAAGTTTTGGATATGGGGTAAAATTCTGGCCATTCATTTAGTATGTGGAGGGGTTTGTAGCTAGGGTCTAGGGTCATTGGTGAGTATTTTGTATTTTTTTGGTAATAATTGGCTAGAGTTTGTGCAGAGATGTCAGTGATTTCGTTGCTAGAGGTTTGATAAGTGTTTGTAAGGTTGCTAACAATGGAAAATAGTTCTCTTGGTCTATTATATGATTTTGAAAGGATTGTAGCGTAATAATTTTTCTTTGAGTTATCTATAGCGTCTTTATAGAGTGTGAGGTGGTTGTAATATATTTCTCTCTCAATATTGGATTTGGTTTTACGCCATTTACGTTCTAGATTTCTTAGTACTCTTTTCATTTGTTTTAAAGTGCTATTAAACCATGGTGTGCAGTTGTTTTTTGAGTGAGTTGGTTTTTTTTTACATTGAGTTATTTTGGCTGCATTGTTTATGGTAGTATGCCAGTTTTTGACGGCTTCATCCAGATTTGTTGGTGATAGGGTAAGGTATGGAATTGTGGAATCTAGGAACTCGTTTTCATTAAATTTTTTAAATTTTGTTGTCTGGTCATTTCTTGTGTGTTTTATGGTACAGTTAATAGTGTAGTTGAGGTTTAGTTTGATGAGGTGATGATCGGACCACGGTATTTGAGAACATTCTAATGAGTCTGTTTTAAACAGATTATAGATTGCTTTGGGTAGTAGTACAATATCAAGAGTGCCACCTTTGGTGTGTGTAGGTATATTTATTACTTGATGGTAGTCTAAATCAGATATAGTTTCAAGAAAAAGGTTGGATTCATTTATTGGTAGTTTTCTTGGTAAGGTGACGGGAAGTAGATTGCCACACCTTTCTTCCAAGGGAATGGAAGGTAAAGTGACTTGCCTAAAGCCACAAGGAGTGCCAGTGGGAATAAAACTGTGGTGTCTTGGGTAGCAGATTGCTATGCTAGCCGTTAAGCTATTCCTCCTCTTTCCGTGCACTAAGGGGCATTTTTACTAAAGTGTACTAAGGGAGTGCTCGTTAAGAGGAAAAAATAAGCATGGGAAGGGAAACGGAGCATGCACAGTATGTTCCCCAACAGCACACTGAAAAGCATCCCAGCTCACTAAACTGGCAATCACAATTAACATGGGTGCTTTTTCTGCCATCCATTGAGGTAGCATTGACAATTAGCGCCCATTAATTATCTCCATGCTAACCACAACACCCCGATCCATTGCTCAATCACCCGGATATCATCAAAAGGGACCCGGCAAGGGACGGACAAGCACCAAGGCTACCAATGAGGCTCTGAACTCTCCGCAGGAAGTGTGGAGGTAAGCCCCTCCCCCTGCAGCTACATCATCAAGTCGGCTGGAGGACTTCAAGGGCAGTTTGCACAGGAATCACCCTCTCTAACCCCGATCCATCGCCCGATCACCCAGATACCATCAACAGGGACCCGACAAGGTACGGACAAGCACCAAGGCCACCAACGAGGCTCTGAACTCTCCGCTGGCTGCAGGAAATGTGGAGGTAAGCCCCTCCCCCTGAAGCCACATCATCAAGCTAACCTCCTTGATGATAAACAGGGCAGCCAATCTGCACCTAGTGGGTTCATGCCTAAAGGCCAAGCTAAAGGGCCCTTGGGCGTGGCCCTTAGGCGAGGTTCAAGTCAGCAACTACTTACAAGCTGCTGGAGTGAATCTCCATCACCCTGGCAGTTGTCCTGCCCAACATCCAGGCAATGCTGTTCCCTAAAAAACCCAGAAACACAGAGACTGGTTATATATAGGCACAAAACAAAATGAGCTTAAGAAAGAATATCACACAAAGCTTATCATGAGCTCCTTGAATAAACCTAGAGAGCTTTTTGACATTGCAAAATCTCTACTAAAGCACAATAAGAAATCAAAAATCATTAGCTCAATGACCCCTCAAGAACTAGCTAACGTCTTCAGAATAGTGTCAACAGTATCCATCTGAATCTGGCATCACTGCAATATGATAATATTACTAACTCATCTCTTACAGTACTAACCCCTCCCTCAGCGGAACAACTGGAAGCGATCATAAAAGACCTCAATACAACAACATCTCCACTTGGCCCATGCTCGGTAAGCCGGATCAAGCTTACTCGGTCTAATATAGCACCTTTCCTAAGGAAGATAATACAGTGCTCCTTCACACAGGGTTACGTGCCCTCCCTTCTGAAGAACAGATTGATCCATCCCATACTCAAAAGTCCCAAACTTGAAGCTAACGACCCAAGGTCCTAGCGACCCATCACCAGTCTACCCATTCTAACAAAAATAATTGAAAAAGTAGTTCAAATGCAGCTGCAAGATGACATCAATACTAACACTCCACTAGATCACCAGCAACAAGGCTTCAGACAGTACCATGGTGTGGAGACAATCACCTCTCTATTCAACAATATTATAAAAGGCATGCATAATACGCAACAATGATACGTTCTAATATTCCTAGACATATAGGCGGCATTTGATTCTGTATCCCATCAACTGCTACTAGCATGGTTGAAAGCCATAAGTATCCAAGCTACAGCTCTAGAATGGTTCCGCTCATACTTAACTGATCATCATCAACATGTGAAAATTGGGTCTAGCAAATCAGCCCAATTTATGCAAATCAGCCCAATTTATGAGGGAGTCCCTCAAGGTTCAACACTCTCTTCACTACTATTTAACATTTACCTATAACTATTATATAAAATTATTTAGGCCCACAACATCTTATATCACATCTGTGTAGACGATATAATGATTTACACTCCCTTTAGCATAACAAAAGCTTGCTACACTCCTATAATAGAGTGCGTCAAGGCAGTCTCTGACTAGTTATTGCAACATAATCTCCAAATAAATTATGACAAAACTGAGGCACTATTCATCACAAGAAATGAAGAATTCTCCCCATCAGTGGTTTTGAAAGCTAACAGTGAAGAAATAAAAGTTACAGCACAGATCCAATACCTCGGAATAATACTAGAACAGCAGCTAGCACTGTAACCACACATCAAAAGAACCACAACACTGATCTACCAGAAAATCAAAATTCTCCAATTACACCCACTAATTGTAACACAGGACTTTAGAACAGTTTTTCAAGCCATGATTTTCCCTCACTTTGATTTTGGTAAATCATCTACTATGGCATCCATAAAAATGTCCTACATCCATTACAAATGGCCCAGCAAACTGCAGCCAGAATCCTTGAGGGTGCATCCAGATCATCCCATATTTCCCTTATCCTAAAAAAAGCTCCATTGGCTCCCCATCCAATGTCATATCAAATATAAAAAACTCATAACCATTTTCAAAGTCTTGCACAACATTTCCGCAGAGTACCTTCCAACACTGCTTAATAAGCCATGAGAAAACAGACTCAGGAGAACATCTACTATGAACATTTTAAGTGTGCCTCAAGAAAATTAAAATTCAAGCAAACATGTTCCAAGCGCATTCTCTCTGTATGCATCAAGCCTCTGGAACAACCTTTTCACTCAAATTAGAAACAATGATGACCTCACATAGTTCCTTAATGAAATAAAAACAAATCTATTTAAAAATCACTTAGAAGAAAAAAACATAACAATTATAAGGTCCAACGCAACAGTAACTCTCAATCTCTCAAACCTAATCACATATTCCAATCATGGACACTTTACTATGGACACTTAAAACCTAAAACTGTCAGCGAAAACATACCTACTGTTAAACAGGTTCAAAAACTTCCAGTATATCTCATAAGATCAATATGTTGAATGTAGATAAGTTGAAGTTAAATTTAAATTAATTCCTACCCTATGCACTCCTAAATCTAAAGCCATATTGTTCCAGGTTATGTGTTCATTGTAATACTTGTTCATTGTAATCTGTAAATTTGTTACATGTAAACCACATTGATCCTAGGAAATGTGATATAAAAAATTGATAAATATATAATAAATAAAATGGTTACTCTCCACCCTAATCTACCCAATCTCTGTCCTGTTATGCACTAAGTAGAGTGGGATTTTTAATGCGCTGGCTGATTTTGAGGATGTTAACAATTACTTAAGAGTACACTAGACCCCAAGCCATTAAGCACTTTAGCATTTATTTATTTATTTGTCATTTATTTATTCAATTTGATTTGTTCATTGGCTAAAACTGTAGTGATTGGGCAATTTATAAAGGCAAGGAGTAATCTAGTAGCCTGATGACCAATTAACCAGTGTTCAATTCCCACTGGCACTCTTTGTGGCCTTAGGGAAATCGCTTTACCCTTCATTTCCTTGGAAGAAAGTCCTGGCGATCTACTTCTGGTCACACATTGCCAAGCAAATACAGGGGCTGCTGGGTCATCAGGAGTCAGCATTGACCAATGACACACATTGCTTTTTGCGTATTAGACAAAGTATAATTATATTTACAAAAGTGCAAGACATTAATATTAAGGCCAATTCTGTGGGTGCACGTGCAGGCCATCCGGATGTCCAGAAATCTGGATGGACCAGAGATGCACCCGATTCTGCTCCCGCAGGGGCTAGATGGCCTCGTGGGGGCAGAATCACGGCATAGGGCCTGGATGTCCAGGATGTGCCCCAATTCAGGCACCCTGGACATCCAGGCACTTCCCCGGCTAGCCCAGCCGATCTCCTCCATGGAGCCACAGTGCCACGGCATCTCATTGCTATGGCACTGTGGCTCCATGCAGGAGCTACAATCCCTGGCAGTCACAGCTAAGTCAATTTCTCTGCCGCCTGACCCCTGATCGGGCCTGCCATAACTATGGTCGGGGTGCGGGGAACCCCTGCACCCCCTCTTCTCTTTGTCCAGACCCGGATCCAGCCTTTGCTGCCATCTAAGTGTACTTATTCGATCTAAGTGGACTTATTCCACCTCCGAGGTGGAATAAGTTCCTCATATAGATTGCCTGCCCCAGACGTACAGGTCTGACACCGGAATTGGCCCTATACGTCTGGGGTCAGGTTTTCGCCCACTACCCACCCTCGTTCCTCCTACGGCACACCCCCTCCCACCCAGGAACAGAGCTCCCCACACATCTTGCCTGTACGTGTGGGGAGCTCTGTTTGTGGAAATGGCACCCTAGCATTTAGCGGGGATGGAGTCTGAACTGGACGTTCATCTACGCTAAAACACTGATCAGCATCTACCCCATTATGTATAAACATCACTGAAATAAAAAAATTGATCCCAGAAAGGAATACTAAAAAGTAGGCCTGCCTGAATAGCTACGTTTTTATGGCCTCATAAAAGTCAGACAAATAACACAGGTACACTAAAAAAAAATTTTTTTAAACTGCCTCTAATGTTTCGATTGATTTTTACGTTTTTTGGTGCGCTGAATCCAAATCTGGTAACCAATTTGCTCCATCACATACAGATTTTTTGCTACATTGGGTTAGCAGTTTGAGGTGAACGTTTCAGATTGAGTGCGATTGAGATAAAAGTTTCTTGGATGAATTCTTTATACTAATTGTTTAGTAGTTATTCAAATAAGAATAAAGAAAATTGTAACAAGGCAGCACATAAGAATAGAGTAATGTCAACAAAACACACTGTGATGGTAGCAAAATTGTCTGCACTTAAAACAGCCACATACATGTGCACAAACATTGAGCATATAAGAGCGAGGTTAGACACAAAGCAAAGCAAAGAAATGTGCAAAAAATGTTGTACAGGTATGTATGTAAGAATAGAAAACGCAAACCGCACCATTGCAATACATGAAGACAAACACCCGATGGTGTGAAAATAAAATTCTAATAAATGAGATCCGACACTGTGGTAATAACTAGCAAATTTTTATTTCAAAGTTTAGTAAAAACACGATATTTGTCAACACAGTTTAGATTTTAAAGTCATTCTTGGGTCAATCAATCTCCTGGTGGGCCCGTTTCTTCTTCCCCCGAATGCTTCTCTTGGTGCGCTGCTTGGCGTATTTTTCATCTGGGGTTTCCCACAGCAGCAACCAGCAGAAATCAGCCATCATTGTGGTGTTCCATCTTCCTTGGTACCTTCTCTCTGCGTCCTTGATGTCCTGGTGAAACCTTTCACCTTGTTCTTCACTGTACGCCCCCAAGTTTTCGGGAAAGTAGTTCACATGGGAGTGCAAGAAATGGACTTTCAGGCTCATGTTGGTGCTAGCCATTTACAGTGGCTAGCACCACTGTAAATAGCCCACCCTGTATATAGCTCAAACAAATCAAGCACCCAACACATCCCTCACACAACTAAGTTTTATCCTCACTGCATGTACAACACACACACTTTACCTGATTGCTTGCTGTGATACCACCTTGATTATTAAGATAAGGCGGTTTAGAAATACTGTTAAATAAATAAATAAATAAATAAAATAAAATAAAATAAAATGTTACAGCCTTGTTCTTTGAAGGCATTGAGCATCCTGGCAACAATATCCTTATAGTTCTCATCCCGCCTGTTCCCCAAGAATTTGAGAACAACATCCTTGAAGGAATCCCAGGCTTCTTTTTCCTTCTCAGACATCGTTTCAGCGAATGCTCCATCTGAAATGAGTTTCCTTATATCAGGGTCAACAAACCCTCCTTCCTTTAGCTTTGCTTCAGAAAGTCGGGGGAACTTTGAGCAAAGGTACCGAAAGCACTCACCATCTTTTGGAAGGGACTTGATGAATTGCTTAATGAGACCCAACTTAATGTGGAGAGGTGGTAATAGAATTTTATCACGAGGTACCAAGCTCTCATGAAGAACATTTTTCTCACCGGGTCTCAAATACTCCCGAATTGGCCAGTCTTTTTTCCCCCAGTGTAGGTCGCGGGCCCAGCTATCCTACAAGCAAAGGAAGCAGGGATATTTGGTGAAACCGGATTGCTGCCCTAATAGCATGGATAGAATTTTAAAGTCTCCACAAATCATCCACTTATGCTCATCATAACGAATCTTCTGAAGAATCAGGGCCAAATTCTCGTATTTTTCTTGGAGAATAACAGAGTGAGCAATAGGAACTGAAGCGAATGTGTTGCCATTATGAAGAAGAACACCTTTTATGCTGTCTTTTGACGAATCAATGAACAGCCGCCATTCAGCAGGATCATACTTGAGTTTAAACTTTTCCATCACTCCGTATATATCGTTGCAAAATACCAAATCTTCCTCTTTGCTGAAATACTTCAAAAATTGTGTCTCGCGGTTGCGGTACCAATAAAAAGTTGTTTCTGGTGACAATAGATTTTTCTGTTTAAGCCGAGAACCTAGCAGTTGGGCAGCATCTTTTGGGAGTCCTAAATCCCGGACTAAATCATTCAATTCAGCTTGAGAGAAAAGTTCAGGTTTCGGATCTGGTTCAGTTTCAAACTCAGAAGTACTGGACTCATCGGGAAAAGCCATCTGATGAGTCTCATCATGATCAGAACCGTCCACACAAATATGATCCAAAGATTTTGGTGGTTCAGGCACAGGTACTTCGTTGCTATGAGGCATAGGCCTAATTGCTGAGGGAAGGTTGGGGTAACTTATTACCTTCTTATTTTTTAAGTTTTATCCCTTCACAATGCAAGAGCAAAAATAGCAGTCACTGCTGTGGTCTCTTTGTTCACGCCACATCATAGGTATTCCGAAACGAAATGCTTGTTTTTTACCTTTCATCCATAAGCGTAGATCTTCCTCACATGTCTTGCACACTTTGTGAGGAGCCCATGGTTTGTCTTGATCGCCTAACTTCAAACCGAAATAGGCGAAATATACTTTTTTAATAAATGCAGAAATGTTCCTCTGCCGCTTTTTCACGGTATATTCCCCACAAACAAAACAAAAACTGTCCGGAGAGTTGACGCAACCTCTGGCTCTGTGAGCCATCACAAATACACAGCACTGCAAACTACAACTGTAGTGAACCACTTCGGAATAAAGCTGGATTACGACTGAGCAAACAAAAGGTAATAATGAACTTGCAAGAAACTGAAATTTGACAGGAACGTTCATGTCGCAACCGTCATGTTTGAGCGAGCGAACGAGGCGAGGCGAACAGGAAAGAACATGCGCCAGCGCGAGTACTGGATTTAGTCCCCCGCCTCCCAATTGTCCTGTTAATGTATAAAATGAATACAAAACACTCTAAAATATCATGAGGGAGTGTTTCTAGTTAGTTAACCATTACAACCTCTATTTTGGGCCAAGAAAATAAACTGCAGTCGGCTAAAAAGAAATTATGTGAACATTCCTTATATGGGTAAGAAATCTAATTTTGCAAGAAAACGTGACGTGATGGAACATTTTGGCTATTTTTCCTGGATTCAGCACCCCAAAATCTATAGGAATCAGTTGCAAAACTGGAGGCAGTTTTTTGGTAGTGTACCTGTGTAATCAATGGCCTGCAAAGTATCTGGCAGCGCATTCCACAGAGCCGGTGCAAGTAAGGAAAAAGCCCTACTAGGTGTACACTGCTTCTTACCTTGGCCCTCTTGCAAGATAACATAAGTGTTCCTCAGACAAGGCCTTAATAAGCAATTCTCAGTTAGTTAGTTTCTGTAAAAAAAAAAAAAAAGGCCTAAATATGGTAAGGACATATGAGCTACTTTGAATATGATAGCCAACAGCTCATATTTATCCTGAATTGTACAGGAAGCCAATGCAATTGGATTATACTAGGGGAAATATGATTTAATCTGAGGTTTTTTATCAGTATCTTTGCAGCAGTATTTTGAATTGTCTGCAAAGACTTAAGGGTACAAGCTGGCAATCCACAAAAGATTGCATTACAGTAACTGAAACAAGGAAATACCAAGGTCTGAAACACACTTCAAAAATCCCTATTAGACAAATATGGCCAGAAATGGTGCAATACCTTCATCTTTGAAAAGGGCGTGTGAATTGTGTTGTTAATATGTGACCATGTGCTAAACAGTGAATCTAAAATGACCCTTAAATAGCTAAGTTCATTCCTTACTGTTATTCCGATATTGGAAACCATTACATGTCTGGGGGTACACAAGACTCGTCCCAAGTTTCAACAGGCTCCTCCATTTCTAAAAAAATGAAATGTCAAGCCATTGGTAGAAAGTCATTGGGACATCCTCTGTAGACACTGTGACATAGATGTAGCATATATGCCCTCAATAAGCTCAACTAGTGCATAAATCATAATTTCATCTGCATAATAATGATAAAATAATTATATAACGTCACATAGCAGCTACAGGTAAAGATTAAATAACAAGGCTGAGAGGACCAACCCCTTAAAGACCCTCTGACTAAATCTAGGCCAACTAGATGCTTTTGTGCCTACCTGTATCTTCTGCTCCCTATCAAGCAAATAAGTAAAACCATTTGAACACTGTAGATGAAGGGTCCAAATTTAAAAGGGGACTTACCTGTCCTATTTTAAAGGATTTACACACATTAATGAGCACTTATGCACAAACTTTGGGTAGTAGTTATTCTGTAAGCATGTGCATAAGTCCCATTACACTTGGGCAAGCCTTGCTTGGGCAAAGCATAGGCAAGGCCTAAATTTATACACCTATGTTATAGCATGCTATGTCTTTTGCGCATTTCCACCCAATCTAGCTATGCCTGTTCTAGAGAAGGTGTAACTGCTGTGACTAGGTTAAGGCATGTCAGCACACAACTATTGTATAACGTAAAGAACATGAATGCTTCATACTATAAAACAAGCACCAAATACACGCATGGAAATGCACACTGGCTGCGTGGGAATTTATCAATTACCATCCATATGCCCAAAGATTCCAAGTACCAGAGCATATGATCATGCCAAATGGAATCAAAGCCAAAGGAAATATCCAAGAAAGTCATAACAAAGCCTATTCTTCTGTCATCCAATTGAACAATCAAATAACGAAATCATTAACTTCTCTCCCCCATGATTTTTTTCTAAATCTGTGCTATTGCGGATCAAGGGGACAATGGACGTCAATCAATTCCTGCAATTGCAGCAGTACTGTATGGTCAATTGCTTTAGCTAGAGAGGGGAAACTAGAAGTAGGATAGTAAGAACTGGGGATTGATGGATCGGATACAACCTTCTTTAATACTGGTCAAATACAAGCCCTCTTCAACTCCAATGGCATTACTTATTTTATGAAAGAGAGCTGCGCTATTTACAGAAGATCATCCACCACCTCCATTTGCATCATTTTTAGCCGATCTGTTAGACAAGGATCCATCATGGAGGTTGTCACAATCCTAAGAAGATCTCTCTCCACTGATCGAAACTATCCATTGGACACTTTTACTAGTGTACATTCAGGCACTGCTACTGCTACCGTTTAACAGAGCTCTTGAATTTTACTCAGGGTTGAGGTCCTGATTAGGGTAAGGTTGTGTATCTTCATGGAGTAAATATTTGACAATTTCAAATCAGGCAATTCAAAGCAAACAGCAACTGCTTAGAAAAGAATGGTTTCTTCCTATCCTCCATAAGCTTTTGATAGTCTTCGAGCAAGTACATATACTCTCGTTTTCCACATCCATCTTTGTGCAATGCCATCATCTTTCTGTCCTAAGCAATAACTGTGTCTGAAATCAGAGCTATATCATGGGGCTCTACATTGTCTATACTAATGAATGCATGTGCCTACAGGGCAGTGTGAAGAGGAAAGATAAAGTCTATTTTTAGCCTAATTTCCTAAGGCAAAACTGGCCTTATAAGTTTGTCTTGTCTGTCTTTGCCTCCCCAATAATATTTGAACCGCTCATTCAATTTTATTCTTTGGATTCACAGAGAATAAAATGTCCTTTGATTCTTGGTTTACACTTCTCATGTGCCCTTGGCATCCCAAAACTTAGAATCTCTGGGGTCAAAATTCAAAATAACTTATATGGTCTGCAACGGTTCCAGCCCTGTAAGTGCTTGTGTTTAAAAATATTCATATATAGACATTTTCGAGGTGTATCCACTAAATAAGTGGATACAGCTGGAATAGGTCAAAAAGTGGCAATTTTAGAAGAGGAAAGTGCATGTATACTGTACCTTCTCTTTGAAAATTGTTGTTTATATATGCGGTCAATAATGACAAGCACATGGGTATATTTATGCCTACTCCAAAGCTAGCATTAATAAACACGTGGATGTCTGTTGGGCTATACGCATATATTTTGCATTTTACAAACTATGGGGGTTATTTTAGCAACACTGTTCATGATTCTCATAGCTGAAAATGCCCATTCAGACATGCGAATCATATCAACATCCCCAAAGCCATTTTAGAACACCCCAAGTTTACAAGTGTCCAGTGCAATCACATCTATCTGTAAGTCCAGTACAGGCGTTCCCTGTGTCTGAACAAATCTTATGTTATTTGTAAACTGAGCTGATACTGAAGAGCGCGGTATAGAAAAGACTTTAATAATCTATGCAGCACAGGGGTGTGCCAGAAGGGTTCCTGGAGCATTTCCAAAAAGCTATGCATGTGCGCCTGACTGTAGCATTGCACTGCACATTTGGATTCAGCGGCAGACTTGTCCATGTCTCTACCCACCCCTCATTTCAGCAACCGATGACCTACACGGAGATGAAAAAGCCCTAGAGCTTCCCCAGTAGTTTTGGCCATTCCAGAAAATCATTTAGGTAAACAAACAGAACTTTTTCTTGGCTGCTGCCCTGTTGCTGTCCACTTGCAAAATGGTAGGTCAATATGTGTATGTGCCAAGAGAAACACCTGCCCGTTCCGGAATACTATCACAGACTTTCATTGCTTCCAGGCCCACAGCCATCCATATTGGACATGTTCAAATGGCTAAGATCACCTTGAAACTTGGGTATAATTCTTCATGTCCCCATGTCATTTCTATCTGAGAGAGATATTAATCTTAAAGGGTGCAGATGGGCCAATTTTAGAAAATACTTTCATGTACCCACCTTCACTGCTGCTCTTCCCAAAGAATGTTGGACATTTTGACTTGAATGTTCCCTTTCTAAAATGTGCCTTTATATGTGTAAACCCCAAATCCTGCCCATCTTCCAGGAATGCTTACTTTATATACCTATGAAAGGATAGGTGGCATCACTCCCTACATACACTTTTATATGAGTACATGGGGCAAATTTTGCATAACGCACTTTGTATTCGTAAAATGGGGTTGTTCCAGGGCATCCTGGAGTAACTGACTAGCAGCGATATACAGTTACTAGCTGGTTATCCTTATGCAGCGAACGTTAGACACCCAAAAGATTAGCCTAACGTTCAGCACTGAAGCTAACTGGGCAGTGGCTGAAGATCACCGCTGTCCGGTTGCCTTTGGCGTTATCCGGCTAACCCAGATATCGAATGGCAATTGCCAGAAATGGTCCTGCATTGAATACTGGGTTCACAGTTCAGTGTCAATAACTAGCCTGCTTTATGAGCGCTAGCTGCTGACGCTGAATATCACCCCCCCCCCCCTTTCTCTATGTAAGTCACTATATGGCCAAAATATATCCATTTAAATAGAGGAGGGCCAGAGGGTAAAAATTATGCAGACAGCAGTGATATTAGAACATAAGATATGCCATACTGAGTCAGACCAAGCCCAGTATCCTGTTTCCAACAGTGGCCAATCTAGGTCATATGTACCTAGCAGTTTCCCCAAAAGACCCAGGTTCCACAATGCTTGTACTGGGTCAAGCATTGATATCCTGGGTCCCTTCTTAATAATGGTTTATGGACCTTTCCTCCAGGAACTTGTCCAAACCTTTTTTAAACCCAGCTACACTAACAGCCTTTACTACATCCTCCGGTAACAAATTCCAGAGTTTGATTACACGTTGAGTGAAAAAATATTTTCTTTTATTAGTCTTAAATAGTTTACCCTGTATCTTCATTGCATATCCCCTAGTTTTTCTATATTCTGATAACGTAAACAATCAATCTACATTTACCCGTTCCACTCCGTTCATTATTTTATAGACTTCTATCATATCTCCCCTCAGCCGTCTCTTTTCCAGGTTAAAGAGCCCTAACCTTTTTAGCCTTTCTTCATAGGAGTATCCTTCCATCCCCTTTACCATTTTTTCCATTTTGTCCATCTAACCTATCCATTTAAGCAGGGTTGCAGAAATAGTAGTCCTAACATAAAGGCACATTGGGGATCATATGTGGAAATTAAATATGAGGCGTGAAGATCGGAACATACAAAATTTCTGTAGCATTTTAGAAAAAGCTCTACCAAATGTGGAGCCTTTTCTATAATAGTACGGGAGCGCAAGGGTATTTTGCCAGTTCTTGAAGGCAGACGAGCCATATTGCAAATCCACATGTGGGAAAGACCAACAAGGGAAACTCGGCAATGTAGAAATGCATGCGTCGGCATTTACGCATGGAAGTTGCTATTTTGCAGGTGCCATGTGTGTGTGCCCACACTTAAACGTGTGCAGGAATTTTGCAAGCTTGCACATACGAATGCTGCCACTTAACTACAGAGACCATTTTCTTTATTTAATTTGAATTTGGAGGGGGACATAAACAATGGGGGATGAAGACGGATAACCTCTTTCATCCTTCCTGTAAAGGGCTGGCCGAAATGAGCACTTCTCAAAAACCTAACTGTACCAGGGGGCAGCTATAAATTCCAGTGTGGCAATTGCAGTCATACATATGTACTCCCTAAGTGAAATGGGGAATACCCGTGTAGATTTTTGACCTGCTCAGGCCATTCCCCTAACTACATCCCCAACAATTTCTACATACTAAGGACATCCATGTGTGAATTCAGCCCTTTCTAAAATCAGGATGTCATTTCCATGTATAAATGCCGGATTTTACACATGGAAAGTGTGAATAAGGCTTGTAAAATAACCCACTAAATGTGAAAAACAAGGCTTGACCCCCCTTTTTCATGAGCTCAATAGATCAAGCAGGTGCATACCCTCCCCCTTATCTCCACATAATATTTGAACTGTAGCAGGTTTCTACATCTTTGGATATTGGAAATATGCATCTGAGCCCCAGCAATCACCCTCATCCCCTACCATGCTAAAGGTTTCTGATAAATCTCCTTCTTCCAACCCCATATCTCACCCCTAAAAGCCCAGCACTATAAGCAAAGTCCAGTGGGGCCAGAAGAGGGGATGTTCTTTGCTCATGCTTGGTTGAATACTAAGGGGCCCTTTTACTAAAGGTTAACGCATGCTAATGAAGCTAACGCATGATACGTTCCATTGTGCTCATAAAAATAAAAGGGTTGTGGGCATTTAATGGATACTAACTTCACTAACACACTTTAAAACCTTTAGTACAAGGGCCCCTAAGTCACACTATAGCTTCAGCTGAACCAGCCCTTCATGTTCATTTATTCATTGCATCTCAGCAAAGATTTGTCCCTTCACTGACCGCTATCAGCTTATCTATTTGCATATTCAGTGCCCCACTTATACAGATAGAGGCCAATTCCAAATGGGGCATGTCCGGCCCGTCCGGACATCCGAAATCCGGACAGGGTGGATTTGCACCCAATTCTGAGAGCTAGACATTGCTGCGGTAGCAGAATCGGAGTAAAGGGCTTGGAAGGGCAGGATGGGTCCCGATTCCACCCTGCTGTACATCCAGCTCCCACCCCGTTCAACCCTCACAGTGCTCATGCATGGAACCTCAGTGCCATAGCATCCCCTTGCCATGGCACCAGGACGCCCTGCACCTGAGCAATATTGCTGTTCCCTGCTACCTGACCCCCAGAGGAGCAGCAGGGAAACTCAGCTGCTGCTCACCTGGGTTGGGGGGGTCTGTCAGTGCTGCTCCCCTTCCTCAGGGGAACTTATTCCATGGATGTGGAATAAGTTTCCCATGCAGCCTTGATGCCCCGGACGTACTGGAATTGGCCCTGTACATCCAGGGTCATGTGCCCGCCTCTGCCCTGCCCACGCTCCTCCTCCAGCCCTTCCCCTCCTGCCCCCATCCAGAGCTCCCCACACAACGCTGCTGTACATGTGGGGAGCCTGGAGGTAGGAATTTTCTCCCTGTGAATAGCAGGGGTTGGACATCCAAACTGGACGTCCACCCCTGCAATTCGCAGATCGGAATGACCCCCATAGAGGGTAATTCTATAACAGGCCGCCTATTATTAGGCACCCAAAACCTGTCTATCTTAAGCCTATTTTATAAAGAAAAACTAGTGCCTTCTTATCTTAATAAAACAGGGGCATACGTGGTAAGTGAGGCGTGACAAATCAATGCGTGAGCACGTCCAACAAACCTAGGGCTGGTGTAAATACCTGTGCCTAGATTTGTCTCCACCTGCGCTCTGCTCACAGCCTAACCCATACTTCCAAAATAGCGACTAGCTAAAATACATACGTAAAGACACATCCACGTGCATAAGTCATTGAAAATAAATGAGTTACGCATAACTTTATGTAGCTCCTTACAAAACTTATAATGCAATTGAAAATTAAAATAAACTTATCCGTTTATCTTTACATGGTCACCACCAAGTTGAACTATAGCCCTATTTCTCTAGATTTCTTATGAGTGAAGAGGCCAGTTCAGTTCACTGGAAATCTCTGGGCCGTGAAAGCGCGCTGTGATGTCATCAATCATTCCTAATACTGTCCTGCTATTGGTTAGTAGCTGTGGTCACCAGCTGACTCCTTTTCTTGCTTGGTTTCTCATAGGAGAAAAACACCTCAATGTTAATATTCTCATATTGTTCAAATTTCTGTATCAAAAATGGAAACTAAGCACCCTGAAATGTTCACACATCTTCTTACTTAGCAAGTTTAAGGTGCCGAGAGACTTCTCTTAAGGTACAATTCGATATTTCCTAGTTCAGCTATTGCCAGAACACTTTCTTGAAAACATGCTGAAAATGCACGGTTGTAAAATTTGCTGGCTATTTTTTCTCTCCTCTTTCCTCCCTCTCCCATGCCCTCTCCTTCCTCAGCCTGACACCCCCAGTCTTACACATGCACACTTCCTCTCCCCTGCAGCTGACATTGAGCTGAGCATCCACTGATTTCCAAGTTTAAAAAAACAAACATGTTTTTACCAGACTAGGACTACTGCACAAAGCTAGAATCATAATATCTTACAGTCTGATAAAAGATTGTCGTGTTTTGCTTTTCATATTTTCTGATTAATAGGATTATTTTTCTTACCAGGGAAAGCAGATTTTAGGATTTAGGTCTCTTAGGGGGTAATCGGGGGTAATTTTAAAAGCCATTTAAATGCATAAAACTGAGGAAAGGGCTTATTCTAGAGTTTCTGAACCTCTTTGGGTTGTGTGGGCACACTATTAATTTCAGTAAAGTTCATGGGCCTCCTAGTTCATCCTCATCACTCTTCCTCAACACCAAGCTTGTTCCCACTAGCCTTCTTTATATTCCTTCCCCTTCCTGTCTCCCCCCACCCCAATATCTAGCAGTCTCAGTCTCTCTTTCTCCCTCCCCAGCCAGTTACCTCCAGTCTCTCTCTCTCCCTAGCCAATTTCTACCAATCTCTCTCCCTTCCCCTTAGCCAGTCCCCACCAGCCATAGTACATGGACAAAAGTTGCCCCTGAATTGGAACAAGTGTAACTTTATGCAGGAGCATATGTGCACTGCACAGGATTATTCTAGAAGCCCATTTTATAGACGTACATACATACGTATATTGCCTTCATAAAGGCAACTATCATAAACACTATCAACATAGAATGCAAAAAATCCCAATGTTAAAGCATACACGCTAGTCTTTATACAGTAAAATAGCCATAAAATAGGCTGCCCTGTTAGGAAACTACCCTCCCACATCCCATTTTGCATATACTTTTACTGTGGCAAGTAGAGGCATTCCTAGCAACCTTCCTGGGCATGTAGTTTCGGTGGGGTAATTTTTCAATAGGAAAATATCCTAGTACTTTCCTTGTGAAAACTGGTATAAATTATGCACATACCTGCATAAGTTGGGTATTCTGATAGAAAATCACCTTTTTCAGGGTCTAGTTGCTAAGGTGCGCTAACGTTGATGCATGCTAATTTACCCTTTAATGCACGTTATTAGTAACTGGGCCCCACTAAAGAAGATAGGACCGTGTTTTAACATAATGCACATTAATGGTGAATTAATGCACATTAATGTTAGTGCACCTTAGTAACTAGACCCCTTCGCATCTGAATAGGAAGCACATTCCATCACTGACTGGGTGAAACATGTAGACAGCAATATGGGTTTAGGATGATTTGCAAAAGCATTTCCACTCATAAAACACAGTTTTTTGCTATCTTTGAAAATTACGTACCACATACACATGTACAATTATGTATGTGCACATTGAGCAGAGAATAGACTTACATGGGTACTTTTGGATTTCCAGAAGAATGCATGTAAGTTCATAGAAATAGAGCAGATGAAGCCAGGGAGGCAGAAAAAGAGCTGCTGATTCACCGCCCCCCCCCCCACCCCACACTCAGTACCCGACCACATTGCCTGCACTCACCATGTCCCACATATACAACCCCCATGTACTCAGAGGCACACCCCACACCTCCATGCACTTATAGCCATATTCCCTCACACTCGCACAAAGTCACACTCCTCAACGATGCTTCTTCACACTCCTCACATATCCCCCACATTCCTCCACCTACCCACAACTAACTCCCACCAAAAATGTCCAACCCTTCTTCCATAATCCACACCCCTACATTCCCCAGCCTCATAGATAAACGTACCCCCTCACACTTCCAACCATACTCGGAACTCTCCCACACACATACCCCCAACATATATACCATGAAACAAGTAACACAGACAGAGTAGATGTCACACCTCAAGTCTGCAAATAGTGAAATTTAAGTGTGAACTTGCTAACTTATTTTTGTAGGTAAAAGGCAAGGTTGGAGGGAGGTGGAAAATAATGAAATTATCATCATCATGCAATATGTGTCTGAGTCACTGCTGACTCCTGGCAACACAGCAGCTTTTGAGTTTTCTTGGCAATGGGACTGAAAGTAGATTACCAGGTGTTTCTCCTGAGGCAATGGAGTGTTAAGTGACTTGCCAAGGTGTGCCAGTGGGAATTGAGCCCTGGTCTCTTGGTTACTAAGTCAGTGCTCTGCCACTAGGCTACTCTTCCACTCCATTGTCGTTGCAAACATTTTTTATTATTCTCCACATTGAAGATTATTTTATAAGTCATGCCCATGCGTAAATCTACGTATTTTAGTCAATACGAGCATGAGTGGACATTTATGTATGCACTTGATGCGGTTGCTATTCTGAAAGAACATGCGTCAGGCCAATCATGCATACTTTCACAATGGGCGCATGCAGGGGCAGAGTTTGAGAAGAGCGGGGGCAGAGCAGAAAGTTACACATGTCAATTCTAAACGTCTATAGTTTACGCACATTCTTGGAAAATCTAGGCATGGGTATTTACAGCTGTCACAGGGCTGAAATAAGTATTCATGGCTTAAATTAGCATGCGTTTATCAGGTAAAGTAATGCGCTACCTTATTCAATAAAGTAAGCATGAGAAACACGTTAAAAAGCACATTAACCTAGGAGCACCTTATAACATGACTCTCATTTACTTCATAAGTGAAGCAGAATTGGATCTGGGGTTCTTTCCTTCTCTAAGAGGTGACAGTAGATGCACAAGGGGCCTTTGTGAGCTGCTCTATCTCAGAGTAGTAAGTGGGCTGGAAGAATTTTCTTCCACTGGAAGAAAATGAAAATTCAAACCAAATGAGTTTCCTTACTAAGGTTCCTATTTCACAAGCAGTATAGATTGTGGCCATGAGAATTGTTTTGTCTAGGCACTAATCTGAGACAACGGACATAGGACAGCAAGGGTCCTTCTCTCTCAGAATGCCGTTTCCCTCATTGTCATCCTCCAGAAATGGTTTCACTACATTCCCAACTTTGGTTAGCATAACTACACAATTCCATGGGAAAAAAATACAGGTTAAGCTCGATCTGGTCTTGCTCCATTGGATGGCTCAACTTTTGACATGGAGCATGATGGTCACCCTAAGTCTGGAGGATGATGGAGTAGAAAGCAAGAGGAAAGGGCTTGAATTACATTGACTGGCAGTGATGTCTGCCATGGATCTTTCTCAGGTCTCTGTCCAGAGGCTTCTCTTGATCCAGTCGTCAAAAACCATGGCATCAATTACTTAATAGATGCAGATGATAAAATGGTCTTCACCCTCTTCTCCACCAAAATCACCAGACTACACTAAAATCTCCAACTGCTTTGCAGCAATCAATCTGTGGCTCAAAGAACACAATCTCAAAATTAATCACAACAAATCAGAAGCACTCCACGTCACAAGAAACAAGCATTTCAATCCTCCAGCCACGATCATAATAAACAATCAATACCCCACTCCCAGTCAAAAACCCAAATTAATTATTTGGGCATCAACACTCCATCAAGAGCTCAACTTTCAGCCACAAATAAGCCGAATTAGCAAGTCCGTCTATTTTAAGCTCCGCACCTTAAAGGACCTACCCAAACTCCTCTCCCCAATGGACTTCCACGCATTTTGTCAAGCAGTAATCACCCCAGTATTTGATTACTGCAATTCTATCTGCCAGGGTCTTCCCAAGAGCACGTTATACCCTCTACAACTAGCGCAAAACACAATAGCTAGAACCATATTGGCAAAATGTCAGCAAATTCATATCAGCCCCACTCCTTAAACAGCTTCACTGGCTACCCATCACAAGCAAGATCAAATACAAAATCATCCTAAACACCCACAAAATTTTAAACAATCAGCGGTTAGCCTTACTCCCCTACTAGTAAACAACAACTCCGATAGACCCAGGAGAAGAACTATGGTCAACATTCTTGAAATACCCACAGACAAACCCTCAAGCAGCCAAAGAACCAACAGCAGGGCTTTTTCACTATATGCTCCCACCCTTTGGAACTCGCTGCCAGCTCAGATCAGATCCATCCAGCTAACCAGCCAATTCCGCAAAAGCTTAAAGACTCTGCTGTTCCTAGAGTATTACGAGTAATACGGAACAATGAACATCCTGCTAAGCAATATCTACAACCTATTAGAACATTGTAAATTAAGCCTTAAACCATTTGATGTTGAATAACTATCAAACGATATGTTTTTGTAATGTGCACCTTATTGTTCAAGTGTTAATTTTACTGCACTGAATTAACTGGAAACCATCTTGACTGGTAAAAAAATGGTGTAAAATTTTTTTAAAATAAAAATATCCACCCAATGGAGAACTGTACAATGGAAAAGTATGCTAAGGGGTATGTTTACTAAAACCCCACTAATGTGCGGGCCCCGGTAGTTTGCGGGTGCCATATAAGGAGTGGGCGTTCCCCGCTAAAGAAGAAACGGCGGAATTTACATATGCGCTAAGGTGCGCGGCGCCCTTGTGCGCCCCGCACCTTAGCGCATCAGACAGCTGCGTGGGAGGCATATGTGTCACGCTGATGGGCAAGCAAAACAGCAGAGCCACAGCACAATGGTTAAGGCACATACCAATGGTGCAAGAAGCAGAGGTTCAATCCCCCACAGAGCCCAATAAAGACAGCTGGCTGAGGCATTAATTTATGAGGCAGTGAAATAATGGGCGGCATAAAGCAGAGCGCTAATGTGTTTGGAGGCATATGAATGATGGGCGGCATAAGGCGGTGTGCTAGTTTTCTAGGAGGCATCTCAATATGGGGTGGCATAAGGCGGCGCACTGATGAGCAAACAGCAGAGCAGAGCCACAGCACAATGGTTAAGGCATGCACCAATGGTGCAGGGATCAGGGATTCAATGAACAAGGCTAGCTGGGGCAATGTGTATTATGGGGAAGATTGCTTTAGGAGGCATTTTATTTATATTTTAATTATCAATAATAGCAAACGCACTCTCAAAGCGTGTCAACATAAGGCGTCCTATAAGGCACATAGTAAAGTGCACTGTCCACCACGGCACCCTAACATGTCCCCTATAGGGCACCCTATAATTTGCGTCACAGGATAATGTATAGTGCACCTTATATGGACGGGAGCCAGAAGGTGCCCTATAGGGGGCCCTATAAAGCACCCTCAGAGGCACCGTATGGGTACAGTACACTGAGGGTGTTTTTGCTGGCATCAAAAATGTACATTAAAAAAATGATACTATGGCAAACCCTATCAAATAACCCCACTGTGGGTTTGAACCCATGACCACTGACTTTACAGGCAGTGACACAACCATTGGGCTACAGCTCCATAGCTACTAGCAAGCCCCTGGCTGGCTGCAGAGAGCCTGCACGTCACCACACAGACAGTCCGCTGCAGCCACCAGGACAGGGTTAGCCCACCCGTACCCATGATGCACTGCACATGCAAATCAGCTGTCCACAGATGAACACAAGATGGGGAATGCACCCCCACAGCACCTCGGCCTGGTAGGGGGAGTGACCGGGTGCACCCCCACAGCACCTCGGCCTGGTAGGTGGTACTGACCGTGTGTTTTACTAGCACAGAGTAGCTACACACCGTCACATTGTGCGGGTACTGTGCTCACCCTGAGTGTGCGATGAGGCGGCCAGGACCAGGTCCACAACACCTTCCATAGCTGAAAGAGGCCATGCCAGAGGTCCAAAGCTGTGTTAAAGTTTCAGATATGTAGTTTCTGCACAAACACCTTGGATATCTCTGTCTGTTTCAGTCAGGTGTAGCCCCTATGGACCCCTAGGTGGGCCATGCACCACCACCAGGGCCGAGGGTGGCAAACAGGGTCTCCTATCAAAAGATACACCTTCTACCTCCCTGCAAAGGTGGCAGTAGAGGGGACCATCAACCCTGGTCCTGCTGAGGGACATACACCCCACAGCGCAGTCAATGCAGCTCTAAACAAATCCATAACACAATAGCAGACAGACATTAGGCCTGGATATGGTAAGCTACACCCCAGCACTATCTGATAGTCTCCTGCAGCAAGTCATCAGCCACTGCACCCTGCAAGCCGCTCCATCAAGACACACACCAGCTGCAAACAGCCTGCTAGTTAGGCCATAGTGCATGTTCTCAGTGGAGATGCATGCACCCAGAACTGGGATGTCAGCATACACAGCAAGCAGATAAATCAGTAACTGGGCCACAAAAGGAAACCCATATCTATCACATTAGAGAAAAACTATATAGCACTATGGGGGTGCCTAGCCATGCTGTGGTCACTGCACAGTCAGGGTGAGAGTGAGCTCTCAGCGGGACATACTGAGGTCACCCTGTCTGTGTAGGTGGTGGCCGGGCAGTAAAATGTCCCAGTCAGTACCCTATGCCCTGTGCAGATGCACCCTGGCCAGGCCACCCTGTCCGGCCTATACCCATGGTACCTTGCTCCTCATTATGCACATTGGCAGCACAATACTGGCAACAGTGCTGGCAGTGTGGGCTGTGGAAGGTGTTTGCAGCCACCACACACTGGATAGACAGACAGCCACCCCCACACCTATGCCAGCACTGTGCCACTATAGAGGGGTTCAGCAGTCATACCCACCACACCAGTCCTGGGCACAGTACAGGCATGGATATGGTACGCAATACTGTTGGGGGTCACTCCCCAGGGGGGTTAACACTGTTGGAGACCAGACCTGCAGCACACACCGCAGACATCAGAATGATTGTTATGGTGGAGCCCAAGGAGCAAAATGTGCTTAACGTAGGACTTGCTATCTGCCAGTTATCATTGGAAACGTCTGATAGCTGTGTACCGTATACCCAGGTGTAGGGTGGCATTGCTAGGGTATGCATGTGGTAGTATTGGGAGATGCACGCAGGGCCCAATGTCCTGCCTCTCCAGGAGGCATTAGCCAATGGGGCCTGTGGGTGTGGGTGTGGGTGTGTCTGCCCCTGTTGGCTGCTGCTTTACGGCAGAGTTTCCCAACTCCAGTCCTGTTGTGCCAAACACTGTTCAGGTTTTCATGCTGTCCCTCATAAATATGCATGAGCTACATCTGCATACCATGGGGTGGTGCATAGATATGCAGCACAGGCATCTTTAGTAGAGGCAGCATGGAACCTGAATGGTGTGGGGCCCTCCAGGACTGCATTTGAGAGACTCTGCTCTAGGTAATGCGCCTGTGTATGGTGTCTGTGTTTGGTGTGGTAAAATATAGGCGTATTAACCATGCGTATGTTCTCAGCATTAAATGTTTGTCCTTACTATCACGGTTTAGTTGTGGGAAAAATATGTGGACAGGATTTGCAGTAGCCCCAGCTGGCCTTTGAACCTGTGACCTTCTGTTCTTGCACTACCGTGTTGCCCCAGATATGCTGCAGTCCCTGGGGAGTCCATGACTGTACATCCAACAGAACCTGTCTGTTGCGGTGGACAGTGCCAGCCTGCACAGGCCTAGGCCACTGTCTGCTGTGGCTTGCAGCCGCTGCCCCCTCCACCACCTGTATCCTTCTGCCAACATGCAGACATGTCCTTATCTGGGAAAAAGCATCTGACCTGATTGAGTTGTGGCACTCCAGGACTGAATTTGGGGTACTCGGCTGTAGGTAATGCCCATTGTTATGGTTTGTGTGCGGTGTAGGGTAAAATATGGTTGCTTGAACCATGCTTATGTTCTCTGCAATAAAGGAGTGTCTTTACTATCACTGTTTAGTGGTGGGTAAATCTATGGGGACTGGGTTGGCAGGAGCCCCAGCTGGGATTTGAACCTGTGACCCTTTGGTCCTACAGGCACTGGCTGTGTCTGCTGCACCACACTGTGGCCACAGAGACAGTGCAGTTCCTGGAGATAGGAAACCTGGCCGGACGAGTCAGAAACCCTGCTCTGCACAATTTTACTGTGGGCTCATTTACCTTGTATGGAGACAAACGGGCAAATAAACCTCATAAAAAAACCTCGAAAAAAGGGGCAAACACCCATAACCAAGCTGGGCAACAGTGATAGCAATGGGCAACAATAAAAAACACTCCCAGGAAAGCTCCAATAAAATGATATGATTTTTGAAAGGGTCTACGGAGCGTAGACCCTTCCAAAAATCATTTCTTTTTTTTGGAGCTTTCCTGGGGGTGTTTTTTATTGTTTCCCATTGCTATCACTATTGCCCAGCTGAAATGTAATTTTTAACATTTTTGTTGTGCTCAATTTTGATTTTTATTTGCGAGTTTGTTCTGTGCACATGTATCACACTGCTCACGTTTTGTAGGTTTCCCCGGTTTTGCTGTACATTGCTGACGGAAATGGTTTCTCTTCCCTTTAAATCGTCTCTAACGCGAGGTTTTCACTCGCGGTATTTTTGGGTCTATTTTCAGCCCCGCTCCTGTGCGGGGAGCCTCTCCCCTCCCACTTTCCACCCATTGACCCCGTCTCTCCTCCCCTCGGGGGCCTTCCTCCGCCCTCCGTACGCCTTTCCCCGCCTCTATCGCACATCAGCGCACCACACACGTGCGCGGACCCGTTAATGTGACGCGCACGCGTGCGGGGCACTTAAGAGCACTTAAGTGCATCATTGCTGTGCGCTACTGTGCGCCGCGCACGTGTGCGCGGTTTAGTAAACATACCCCTAAGTCTGCAAAAAACGACAGGAGTCGGAAACCAGACCAGAAAAGGAAACAAGGCTCTAGTAAGTCTCAAGGAGTAGGGTAAAGAAGCAAAAAAACTATTTATTGAAGGAGTGGTGTCTATCACTGATGGAGTCTGCATGTCATTGTGCCTTCTTAGACTTGAGATAAAAGCATGTCTTTTAAAGTGACTCTAGTTAGATGAGCCATAAATCAATAAAAGGCTTTGTAAGTGGATGCAGTCATGTGTTTTTTATCTTAAAGTACTTCACATATCTTTATTCTGGTCAGTTTCTTGCACCACCATCAGCCTCATTACGGCTCAGGTATAAACTTTGAAGAGTGGGCATTTAATGTAAATTTTTCAGAGCTGCTATTATGTCTAAAATATCCCCTCTCAAGCTAAAAAAAAAAAATCCTAACAACAATAATTGAAGCCCTTTTTCCATCAGTGAAATGGATGCAACACAGTTTGCCTGTGTCCTTTCTGACTCCTTTTTGTAAGAGGAATTGTTTGGGGTTTTTTCTCAGTGAGTAATATGAAGTTTATCTGGTTAATGTATTATTAACTTTCTAATGTCCATCTCCTTATGGGCTATGCAAAGCTCCATTCGTATGGGTGGTCTAGATAGGAACTGGGATGCCCAGCCCAGGACGTGCACAGTTTCCCAGCTATGTTAGCAAAGGCAGTAAAGACTGAGTAAATGCGGCACACCAGCACCTTTTGTAATCTGTGTGTAAAGAAGCTGTAAAGGTCGGCATGCCCTGTGACAGCACCGATTGTAGTAAGAAATGCATGCAAAAAATAGGCAGCATAGCCTGGGATTTTCAATGTGGAAGTGCTGGCTTTTACAAAACTGGGCATCCAGAAAGAGCCAATGAAAAAACTAAGGGGTATGTTTACTAAACTGCGCTCATGTGCGCGGCGCACAATACCATGCGCTAAGGTACCTTAGCGCACGCTAATGATGCATTTTTGTGCCCCGCACATGTGCGCGCCGCACTAAAGTGCCCGCTCATGTCTGCGGCGCACTGATGTGCGATAGAGGCGTGGAAAGGCTCTCGGAGGGCGGAGGAAGGCTCCCCAGGGGCGGAGAGACAGGGTCAATGGGTGGAGAGTGGGAGGGGAGAGGCTCCTCGCACATGAGCGTGGTTGAAATTCAAGCAAAAAAATACCGCGAGTGAAAACCTCGCGGTAGAGCCGATTTAAAGGGAAGAGAAACCATTTCTGTCAGCAATGTACAGCAAAACCAGGGAAACCTACAAAAAGTGAGCAGTGTGATACATGTGCACGGAACAAAAGGGCAAATAAATATTAAAAATGACCCCAACAAAATATAAAAAAATTATAATCAAGCTGGGCAATAGTGATAGTAATGGGAAACATCAAAAAACACTCCCAAGAAAGCCCCAAAAAATAAATATGAATTTTAGAAGGGTCTACGCTCCGTCCCCATACAAGGTGAATGATCCCACAGTGAAATAGCACTGATCAGGGTTACGTCCTCCATTGGACAGGTTTCCTATGGCATGCCCATGTTCCACAGCAGCAGGGCGGGCATGTCGGAATGGGCAACTGGACAGATGCTGGGAAAGGGGATACAGAGGGCTGCAGGCGGCACATGCTGTGGTGCAGCTGGGGCACAGTGCGGACTAGGCAGATGCCTAGGTGGCACCTAGGAATGCTGAAACTGTACAGCAGCCAGACAGCAACTGATGAGGGCCCAACATGGGCATGAGCGTGTCTATCACAGTGTCACAGGGGATAGTACCCAGCAGGTACCTCCAAGGGCACAGAACAGTGGCAGGCAGTGATTGGGGGACGTGCGGACAGATATGCAGGCACCCCTAACCCAGAATCCGCACCATAGGCAGCCGCCTACCCGCACACAGGATGGCCTGAGACTGCATACCACCAGCACCACCAGCAGAAGGGCATGTCAGTATGGTGGCACAGGGGTACTGGAGGTGGAGGGGGGCAGTGGCAGCTGCCCAGAGCAGACCATGGCCTAGCCCTGTGTAGGTGGGTGCAATGCACTGCAACAGACAGGCCCTGCCGGACAAACAGTCATTGTATCATCAGGGAATGCACTCTCTCTGTGGCAACACGGTAGTGCAGTGCACACAACCAGTGTGTTTGGAGACAGAAAGTCACAGGTTCAAGCCCCAGCTGGGGTTCCTGCCAATCCAGTCCCCATATTTTACCCACAACTATATCGTGATAGTAAAGACGAACCTTTATTGCAGAGAACATAAGCATGGCTCAAACACCTCTATTTTACCCTACAGAGCACAGACACCAGAAACGTGCACATTACCTAGAGCAGATTCCCCCAAATGCAGTCCTGGAGGGCCACAAATCCTTCAGGGTTTATGCTGTCTCCAATCTAAGGATGGAGCGGTACTGGTGGTGGAGGTGGCAGCAGCTGGTGGCACCAGTAGACCATGGCCTAGCCCTGTCCAGGTGGGTGCCGAGCACTGCAACAAACAGGCCCTGTCGGATGTACAGTCATGGACTCCCCAGGAAATACAGCATATCTGTGGCAACACAGTGGTGCAGTGCACACAGACAGTATGTGCAAGAACAGAAGGTCACAGGTTCAAAGCACAGCTGGGGCTACTGCCAATTCAGTCCACATATTTTTCCCACAACTAAACCGTGATAGTAAGGACAAACCTTTATTGCAGAGAACATACGCATGGTTAATACACCTATATTTTACCCCACCGAGCACAGACACCATAAACAGCCGCATTACCTAGAGCAGAGTCTCCCAAATGCAGTCCTGGAGGGCCAAACACCATTCAGGTTCCATGCTGCCTCTAATAAAGATGCCTGTGCAGCATATCTATGCACCACCCCCATGGTATGCAGATGTATCTCATGCATATTCATGAGGGACAGCATGAAAACCTAAAAATGACACACCAGGACTGGAGTTGGGAACCTCTGCCGTAAAGCAGCAGCCAACAGGGGCAGACACACCCACACCCACACCCACAGGCCCCATTGGCCAATGCCTCCTGGAGAGGCAGGACATTGGGCCCTGCGTGCATCTCCCAATACTAGCACTTGCATACCTTAGCAATGCCACCCTACACCTGGGTATACGGTACACAGCTATCAAACGTTTGCTATGATTACTGGCAGATAGCAATTCCTATGTTAAGCACAGTTTGCTGATTGAGCTCCATCATAACAACCTTTCTGATGTCTGTGGTGTGTGCTTCAGGTCTGGTCTCTGACAGTGTTTCCCACCCTGGGGAGTGACCCCCAACAGTATTGCGTACCATATCCATGCCTGTACTGTGCCCAGGACTGGTGTGGTGGCCAGGGCTGCTAAACTCCTCTATAGTAGCACAATGCTGGCATAGGTGTGGGGGTGTCTGTCTGTCTATCCAGTGTGTGGTGGCTGCAAACACCCTCCACATCTCACACTGCCAGCACTGTTGCCAGTATTGGCCTGCCAATGTGCATAATGAGGAGCAAGGTACCATGGGTATAGCCCGTACAGGGTGGCCTGGCCAGGATGCATCTGCACAGGGCATAGGGCACTGGCTGGGACATTTTAGTGCCCGGCCACCACCTACACAGACAGGGTGGCCTCAGCATGTCCTGCTGGGAGATCACTCTCACCCTGACTGTGCAGTGACCACAGCATGGCTAGGCACCCCCCATAGTGCTCTATAGTATTTTTTTCATGTGATATTTATGGGTTCCCTTTTGGGGCCCAGTCACTGATTTATCTGCTTGTTGTGTATGCTGACATCCTTGTTCTGGGTGCATGCATTTCCACCAGGAACATGCACTATGGACTAGCTAGCAGACTGTTTGCAGCTGGTATGTGTCTTGATGGAGTGCCTTGCAGGGTGCAGCGGCTGAAGGCTTGCTGCAGGAGAATATCAGATGGTGGTGGGGTGCAGCTTAGCATATCCAGGCCTAATGTCTGTCTGCTCTTGTGTTATGGATGTGTACAGAGCTGTGTTGGCTGCCCTGTAGTGTGTGTGTCCCCTCTACTGCCACCATTGCAGGGAGGTAGAATGTGGATCTGTTGATGGGCAGAGCCTGTTTGCCATCCTCAGCCCTGGAGGAGGAGGAGGAGGAGGAGGAGGAGGGTGGTGGTAAACAATCCTCCTAGGGGGGTCACACCTGACTGAGACAGACAGATATATCCAAGAGTGTTTCTGCAGAAACTAACTACCTCACACATTAGCACTGCTGGGGACCTGCAGCATGGCCTATTTCTGCCATGGAAGGTGCTGTGGACCTGGTGCTGGGCACCCCACCGCACACTCAGGGTGAGCACCATACCTGCACAATGTGACGGTGTGTAGCTACTCTGTGCCAGTAACACACACGGTCAGTACCCCCTACCAGGACTAGGTGCTGTGGGGGTGGACATGGTCAGTTCCCCCTACCAGGCCGAGGTGCTGTGGGGGTGCATACCCCATCTTGTGTTTATCTGTGGACAGCTGATTTGCATGTGCAGTGCATCATGGGTACGGGTGTACTAACCCTATCCTGGTGACCACAGCAGACTGTCTGTGTGGTGACATGCACTCCCTCTGCAGCCAGCCAGGGGCTTGCTAGCAGCTATAGAGCTATAGAGCTGTAGCCCAATGGTTACTTCACTGCCTGTGGAGCCAGAGGTTGTTGGTTCAAACCCACAGTGGGGTTATTTGATAGGGCTGCCCAAAGCATTATCTCTTTTTCATGTACATTATTGCTGCCAGCAAAAACACTCTCAGCGTACTGTACCCATAAGGTGCTTCTGAGGGCGCTTTATAGGGCGCCCTATAGGGCACCTTATGGTTACCATCCATATGAGGTGCACTATACGTTATCCTGTGGAGCGACTTATAGGGTGCCCTATAGGGGACCGTGGCAGACAGTGCACTTTATATTGTGCCCTATGGAGTGCCTTATAGGGTGCCTTATGCGGCACCTTCAATTACAGCACATGAGGGCGTGTTTGCTGGCAGCAATTACTAAAATACAAATAAAGTGCTGCAGGAAACAATACGTACATTGCAAAGCTGATGCCTCAGCCAGCCTTACATATTAGGCACACTGGGGAGCAAACTCATGACCCCTGTATCAGCAGTCAGTGCCTTAACCATTGTGCTACACTGCTGTTCCTCCTTGCTTGTCAGCGCACCTATGTCAGATTTCCATGCGTTTAAATGCACAGTGCTGCCATCAAACACAGTGCTATGACCTTGCTGTGCCTCATAGGGCACCCTATATGGCGCCCTATAGGCCACCCTTTCAGCAACATTTTAGGGTGCTGTAGCGGACAGTGCACTTTAAAATGTGCCCTCTGGGGTACCCTATGAGGCGCCTTCTGCAGCACCTTATGTTACAATACTTTGAGGGTGTGTTTGCTGGCAGCACTATTTAAAATAAAAATAAAATGCCCCCTACAGCAATATTACCTATAACAGGTAATGCCTTAGCCAGTCTTCTTCATTAGGCACAATGGGGGATTGAACCCATGACTCCTGCATCATTGGTCAGTGTCTTAACCATTGTGCTACACTGCTGCTCCTCCTTGCATATCAGCGCACCTACTTATGATTTTCATTCCTTAAACTGCACAGTGCTGCCATCAAAAACAGTGCTGTGACCTTGCGGTACCTCATACGGCACCCTGTAAAGCGCCCTATAAGCAACATTCTAGGGTGCCTTGGCGGACAGTGCACTTTAAAATGTGCCTTATGGGGCGCCTTATGTTAACACGCTTTGAGAGTGCGTTTGCTAGTAGAGATAATTAAAATAAAAATAAAATGCCTCCTAAAGCAATCTTCCCCATAATAGGTAATGCCTCAGCCAGCCTTCTTCATTGGGCACAGTGGGGGATTGAACCCATGATCCCTGTACCATTGGTCAGTGTCTTAACGATTGTACTGTGACTCGGTTCCTGTGCTAGCACATCAGCGCGCCACTTATGCTTCCCGTGCAACTTTCTCATGCGCTAATATGCGGGGCGCACATGAGCGCAGCGCACATTAGTGCATGATTAATCCTGGTTTTGCTTTTTTCTGACTGAAATGCCCACTCCTTATATGGTATCCGCACACTAGCGCGGCGCGCACCCTAACGGGGTTTTAGTAAACATACCCCTAAGAGAAAAAACTTTTTTAGGCGCATTTCACTAAGGTGTAGCACCTATTATTAACAGTGGAGGTGGCAGAGATTTTTTTTGTCTATAGGCATGTTTGTTTGCGTTGATGTGTATGCAACCAATGAAAATCTTGGCTCTTTTTTCTGACTTAGGTAAGACCTCCCTCAAGGCTTTCATAAAGGGGTAAATAGTGCTGGGAAGAGATTTCAGTACATGCCTGCTTTCGGTCTTGGGTTCCTCTGAAATGGGGGTAGCAAGAGGATTGGTTCAGTCCAGATAGCTGAGGCAGGTAATTAAAGAGCTTTGGCTGATAGATGTCTAGACGGAACAGAATACTCAAGGCCATCAGTCCACCTTTTATTCACAACCCCATGATGTATACACTCTGATTGATTGTAGATGATAGCCTGCAGGGGCAAGTCCGGTTGTCAGACATGGAAGATATTGCTAGTTAGATCATGCAACCTGTTGACTGGACCTGTAAAGGGATGAAAAGAAGACTGGCATAGGGTGGACTCTCCTTATTGGGGAATGTGGAGGTGGTAGGGGCGTTTGAGGAGGCGATAAAAGAAAATTTTGAAAGACATAAGAATACCCCCACATTCCTCTCCATTATTGGGATGCCTTTAGGGCAGTAGCCAGAGGATTTATTTTATAGCTAGAGCATCTGAAAGGAAAAGGCCTATAATAAGCTTACATAGGGGCTTCAGGAGCAGATTGCAAAGCTGCAGGATAAACGTGTGTGTACATGATCTAACTGAGGCACAAACCTACGGGACTTAATTGAGGCTCAAACCAGCTGGATCAATTAGGTCAGCAGGATCTAGAGTTTAAGCTAAACAGAGATAGACAAGGACCAGGGCTGTACCGAGCCAGAATCGCACCCTGTGCGACTTGCACATCATGCGTACGCCCCCCTCTCCTCCCCTATACCTCTGTCCAGCCACTGCCTTCTCTTGCCCTGCTGCTGCCGCCACCCACTATTATCTCCACGGCGGTGCTGACAGCAGGGCAAGAGCAGGTAGCGGCTGGACGGAGGTATGGGGGACACACGTCCGATGTGGAAGTCACCAAAAGCAGCAGCAGATCTGATCCCTCCCTGCTCTGACATGTCAGAGGAGGGAGGGACCAGACCTACAGAAAGACCTGCAAAAAGGCTTAGGGGGTGCATTTTGGCTGCCTGCTGTTGCCCTGTCACCCTGAGAGAAGAAAAAGTGGTGGCAGCAGGGCAACAGCAGGCAGACAAAATGCACCCCCTAAATCTTTGCACCCTGTGTGGCTGCACCGCTTGCACAGGGCTAGATAAGGTACTGACAAGGATGTTATGAATAGGGCATTAAAGCAGATAAAGTACCAGCCTTCACTCTTAGAAAACAGAAGGCAAAGTGCACCATATTTAAGATAAGAACTGAAGACCAGGCGCTTTAGAAAACAGCTGATGTTAGGCAAAGATTTGCTCGCTACTTCAAGGGCCTCTATAAGAGAAATGACGTCATCACCAAGGAGACTATTGATCGGTATTTTCTGGAGGTAGAGCTTCCTGGATCGAGGGGGAAGCAAGCAGAGCAATAAGAGATGGAAATCACATATCGAGAGATAACACAGCTATCTAACTCGGCACTGCCTTCAGGCAAGGCCCCAGGGCTGAATGGGTTGACACCCCCCCCCCCCCACACCCACACACACACAAGCTTTTTAAGGTATTCGGGGGACAAACATCTCCATATTTGGTAAGACTGTATAATGCAACTTTGGAAGGGGAGGATCTGCCACCCCCAGTGCTAGAAGCATGGGTGAGAATGATACCTAAGAAAGGGAAGGACAAGTTAAACTCCCATTCATACTAACCCATATCTTAACTTAGATGTTAAAATTAATTACAATAAAACTGAGGTGCTCTTCATATCCAGGGACCAATTAATTAGTCATTCGCCCCACCAATAACATTAGATGTTAAAAATGTTGATCTTTTTGTCAAACCTGAAGTCCACTACCTCGGTGTAATCATTGATCAATACCTCACACTACAGTCTCACATAAACAAAGCAACAAAAGCCATATACAACAAAATCATGACACTCCAATGACTACGACCACTCCTTGACACTCAGGATTTCAGATCTGTTTTCCAAGCAGATACTTCTCCACCTTGAGTACTATAATGCAATACAAGACTTACCGAAAAGTTATCTGCACTTACTCCAACTTGCTCAGAATGCAGTGGCGAGAATCCTTATCGGGAAACCCGAAACAACCACATTACCCCCATACTAAAGGGGCTCCACTGGTTACCTCTGTTAAGTAGGATAAAATATAAACCCATTATGACCATCTTTAAAATCTACCACAAACTATCCTTGCATTACCTCCCAACAATCATAAGTAAACCACCTAACAATCAGCATAGAAGCAGCACTGCACAAGCACCTCCTCGCTTTCCTCCGGATCTTACCAAATGTAACCAGGCGGCCTGTTCGTATGCATTCTCATTATATGCTCCTAGCCTTCGGAACACATATTCGAGCTAACACTGATCTCATAGCCTTCAGAAAGCTATTAAAGACGCTCCTCTTCAAAGAACACTTGGAAGGAATTACATAAACACTCATTCGGTCATGATGAACTGTGAGCTTGCTCCACATACCTGTTGTGCGCTAATTATCATACCAATAATACATTTTGACATCTTAGTCCCAACCCCTTATCCTGTCATCCTAATAACTATATTGCAATGTTAGGTTGGTAATCTGCAATATGTTAAAATGTTTTCTGTAATGTTAAGTTACATTATTTGTAAATCGCCTTGATCATTGGAAATGCGATATATAAGCCTTTCAAATAAATAAATAAAATATCAACTAAGATTTTCTTCATCTGCTTGAAAAAAGTGTTGCTGGGACTGGTCAATATTGGCTGGGCCGGCAGGGTGCAGATAATATTTGCCAGTTAAAGATCAGCACTGGATCCTGAAGTTGGGCATCCCTGAGCCGGGGCACCCATTTTGAAAGAAGCGGTGGTGAGAAGAGGAAATATCTGACTCTTCCCCAGCACCAAGTAAGTATTATAAGTCTATCAATGGGCTGTCAGAGGTTTGAGGGCTCTCTGATTGAGTGCTTCCCTGTGCCAGGAGCCCATGTCTGGAGAATGGGGTCACTGTATCATGAGTCCTAGGACTAGTGGTCCTGTCTTGAGAAGTCCCAAGGCAAGGGTTCCCTGCAAATGTAATGTAAAGAAAAAGAGAATTGCTAAGGCCCAACAGCAGCCAGGCTTCCTTCTAGGGATCAATGCCAAGAAGGCATTTGACTGGGTTCATTGGGGGTTTATGCAGGTGGTGCTGAGCAAGATGAGCATGGTCCATGATTTCAGATGTGGATTACACAATTATACACAAGCCTTAGGGCATAGGTGTAGGTAAATGGCAGCAATTCTGTTTTTTTCACTTCAGTGGGGAATAAAGCAGGATTGTCTTCTTTCGCCTCTTCAAATCGCTCCAGTGATGGAGCCCCTTGCCCAGGAAGTGTGAGCCAATCGAAATATCAGGGGTGTCAGTGGGGAAGGGAGCAAGCGTAAGATAGCAGTGTTTACAGACGATGTCTTACTGACCCTCACTGCATCCCTGATGACCAGGTCCAGCCCAAGGAAGCCCAGCCATGCTGCTTCCCCCCTCCCCCTTCTGAGCCGTGGCCAATTCCCTCAAAGGGTCAGTGGAGAGGGGAAGGCTTGGCTTGGCGCAGTGGCAGTGTCCCATGGCAGGCCATGTGCTTCGGCACACATGGTCTGCCGCTTCTGATTCCCCTTCAATACAACTTCCTGTTGGAGGGGGTGGGGGGGTCAGGCCATGTGTGCTGAAGCACATGGATTGCTGCAGGTGCTGTGTCTGCCACCCACAGAGCTGTAATGCCCTAGGCAGCCGCCTAGCCCACCTAGTGGACAGCCCAGCCCTGCTGACTACCCTTCCCAATTTCCTTTCCATGGTGGTAAGATATGCAGCAGTTTCAGGGTTTGAAATGAATGTTAGCAAATTGGTTGCATTAAATATAAATGTCCCAGAGGGAGCTTAAAGCAGGCACCTGGGCCCACTAGCCCTTGAGCAAAGAGAGAAGATCTCCTTCACCGACACAACTTAACCTGTAAAACAGGAGTCGAGAGGAGGAACAAGACCAGAGAGAGATTTTAGGACATTTTTCTGGTGTCAGAGACTGATTTTTGTAGCAAGAAATCTGTAGGAACCCAGCCTAGGTATAGCTGAAGGCAGTAAGCTATGAACTGTGATTTTGGTATATCTGAGGAGATTTTGGAACCATGAAGGGTGCGTCCCATCAAACAACCTGGGAAGCTCATGTTTGCTACCGGAGGATATAGTAAAGGCTGTTAGTATAGCTGGTTTAAAAAAGGTTTGGACAAGTTCCTGGAGGAAAGGTCCATAAACCATTGTTAAGAAGGGACCCAGGATATCAATGCTTGACCCAGTACAAGCATTGCGGAATCTGTGTCTTTTGGGGAAATTGCTAGGTACGTATGACCTAGATTGGCCACTGTTGGAAACAGGATACTGGGCTTGATGGACCTTGGTCAGTATGGCATATCTTATGTTCTTATGATCTGTGAGAAGATAAGCCCAGGTACATCTTGAGCAGGGAATGAGGAGGTGTTTAGAAATTCTGAGAATTTATTGACTTTTTGACAGGTTTTTGTATTTTCCCTGTGCCCGAGTCCCAAGGTACAGACTTATACCAGAGTATTTTTGCAGATTTGTAAGAAATGATCCAGAGCTCATGGAAACTGGGTAGCTAGCTCAAGTATTGTGATGGATTTTGAGACTACTGTGAATTGAAATCTTTATAAGTATCTTTCAGGGAGAGATGGTGGAGTCCATGTGCTTCTCAAGGGACCTGAGAAGAAAAGAGAGATGTCTAATGTAAAGGGAAAAAGATTAGTCTACCTGTCTACACCAAGTCAGAAAAGGGATATGTGCTTAATTCAAAAGTGAACTTTAAAGAGGACTGATTCTTTGAACTGTTTTAGTCTTTTTTGTCATTTTTGAACTGCTGATGTTTTGTCTTTTTCTCTATGCCTTTTAATTTGAGGGGATTTCACGAAAGAAAGGCGATTTTTACAAAAACGTGTATAATTTTATTTTGGTGATGAGATAGGTATCAAGGGGCCTTGGGATATTTGCCTACTCCCAATCATCAGGACTCCCAGTTTCCCACAAAAGTGAATCCTACAGAATGGATCAGAACCTCATGTGTTATGTATGCAAAAAGAAACAGTGAAGCCATGCAAGATACGGATTTTCAACAGATAGTTCACATGTCTATTTACAAAAAAGGCAATATACTAGACTTATATTCCTACTCAACTGTTTAATTAATGTAACTAACCCTATGACCTCATCACAACCTGTGCCTTGGACGGATCATGTTATAATCAAATTCAAAATCCCAAAACAACTCACCATAAATAGGCAACACAAAAATACCATCGCACGGCCATACTTTAAGCAATTCAGCAAAGACACATTCTTACAGGAAACGCTGCCACATCTTAACTCTGACTCAAATGACCTAGATGAACTACTAGATAACTGGAACTCTGTTATCAACAATGCAGTATCTGCCCCTCCGCCTAAGACGAACAATCGACACACCTGCTAAAATACATGGTGTACACAAGAACTTAGGGGTATGTTTACTAAACTGCGGTAATGCCATTTGCGTTAGGATCCGCGGTAGAGGCAGAAATACCCAAATAAGGACATGGGCGGTACATCGTTACCGATAACGTGCGTTACAAGGCGCCATAAATTAACGAGCGTTACATGATAGAGCCGTGGCACGTTACCGCGCGTTAATCTTAAGAAGGCGCGCAGACATGCAAACACAGAAACAGAGCTGTAGCACAATGGTTACTACACTGACTGATGGTACAGGGGTCATGGGCGTGATTCCCCAGTGTGCCTAATGTATAAGGGCTGTGAGGAATTTTAGTTTTACTTTAATTAGTGCTGCCAGCAAACACACCCTCACAGTGGCGTAACCTAAGGTGCCGCATAAGGCACCCTAGAAGGCACTCCATAGGGCACATTATAAAGTGCGCTGTCTGCCAAGGCACCCTATAATGTCCCCTATAGGACACCTTATAAGGCGCTTTATAGGGCACCGTCTAAGGCACCTTATAAGGCGCTTCATAGGGCGCCTTATGAGGCACCCTAAGGTAACAGTACTCTGAGGGTGTTTCTGCTGGCAGCACTAATATACAATAAAAAATAGACAATGCCTAAGACAGCCCTATCAATGAACCCCACTGTGGGTTTTGAATCCATGACCTCTGGCTCCACTGGCAGTGAAGTAACCAGTGGGCTACAGCTGCTAACAAACCCCTGACTGGCTACAGGAGGACTGCACGGCACCACACAAACATTCTGCTGTGGTTACCAGGATAGGGTCAAACCACCTGTACCCAGGATGCACAGCACATGCAAATCAGCAGTCTACAGATGATCACAAGGTGGGGTATGCACCCCACAGCACCTCAGCCTGGTAGGGGGTGCCGACGGTGTGTGTTAGTGGCACAGAGTAGCTACAGACCGTCACAGTGTGCGGGTCCTGTGCTCACCCTGAAGGTGAGGTGGGGTGCCCAGCACCATTTTCGCAGCACCTGGCTTTGCTGAGATAGGCTATGCTGCAGGTCCCCATCAGTGCCAATGTGTGATAGGTAGTCCTTGCAAGCACCCCTAGGATATGCCTGTGTCCATCTGTATTTCACATCTAGCCCTTGTGGACTATGATGCACCCAGAAAAGTGCATACCCTGTGTGGGTGCCATGGTCACATGATTAAAGTGAAAGGGGGTGTTTGGACCCACAGGAAGATTATGTACCACCACCCAACCCACTCTCTGTGGCTCAGGGTGGGGGAAAGGATCTCCCACCAACAGATCCACATTCTACCCCCCTGCAATGGTGGCAGCAAAGAGGACCATCAGCCCAGTCCTGCTGGGGAACAGACACCCTACAGGGCAGGCAATGCAGAGCTGTACACATCCATAAAGCAAGAGCAGACAGACAGTAGGCCTGGAAACACACAGCTGCTCCCCACCACTATCTGACATTCTCCAGCAGCAAGCCTCCAGCTGCTGCACCCTGCAAGGTGTCCCAGCAAGGCACATACTAGCTGCAGACAGTCTGCTAGCTAGTCCATAATGCATGTTCCTGGATGAGATGCGTGTACCCAGAACTGGGATGTCAGCATGCACACCAAGCAGATAAGGCAGTGATTGGGCCCCAAAAGAGAACCCACAAGTATCACATGAAAGAAATACTATATAGCACTATGGGGGAACCTAGCAATGCCATGGTCACTGTTCAGTCAGGGTGAGAGTGACCTCCCAGCAGGACATGCTGTGGCCACCCTGTCCGTGCAGGTGGTGGCCGGCCACTACAATGTCCGAGCCATTGCCCTATGCTATGTACAGATGGATCCAGGCCAGGCCATCCAATCCTGGCTATTCCCACAGTACCTTGCTCCTCATTATGTACATTGGCAGGCCAATACTGGCAACAGTGCTAGCAGTGTGGGCTGTGGAGGGTGTTTGCAGCCACCACACACTGGATAGACAGACACACACTCCCCACACCTATGCAGCTATAGAGGTGTTTGGCAGCCCTGGCCACCGCACCAGTCCTGGGCACAGTGCAGGCATGGCTATGGTACGCAGTACTGTTGGGGTCACTCCCCAGGGTGGTAAACACTGTCAGACACAAGACCTGTAGCACACTCCACATTAGAAAGGTTGCTATGATGCAACTCAATCAGCAAATTGTGCTTAAGTTTGGAATTACTATCTGCCAGTAATCATAGCAACCGTTTGATAGATGTTTACCGTATTCCCAGGTTTAGGGAGGCATTGCCAAGGTATGCAAGTGCTAGTATTGGGAGATGCACGCAAGGCCCAACATCCTGCCGCTCCAGGAGACATTGGATAATGGAGCCTCTGGGTGCGGGTGTGTCTACCCCTGTTGGCCGCTGCTTTAGGGCAGAGGTTCCCAACTCCAGTCCTGGTGGGCCAAACACTGTTCGGGTTTTCATGCTGTCTCTCATGAATATGCATGAGATACATCTGCATACCATGGAGGCGGTGCATAGAATTGCAGCACAGCCATATATATTAGAGGCAGCATGGAACCTGGATGGTGTTTGGCCCTCCAGGACTGCATTTGGGAGACTCTGCTCTAGGTAATGCACATGTATATGGTGTCTGTGCTCTGTAGGATAAAATGTAGGTGTTTTGGGCATGTTTACGTCATCTGCAATAAAGGTTCTGTCTTTATTAGCATGTTTAAGTAGTGGGTAAAATATGGGGACTGGGTTGGCAGGAACCACAGCTAGGACTTGAACCTCTGACCTTCTGCTTCTGAATACACTGGTTTTGTGCACTGCACCACTGTGTTGTCACAGAGTCAGTGCATTCCCTGGTGATACCATGACTGTTAGTCAGACAGGGCCTGTCTGTTGCAGTGCATGGCACCCACCTACACAGGGCTAGGCCACGGTCTGCTCTGGGCAGCTGCCACTGCCCCCTCCACCACCAGTATCCCTCCTCCACCATGCTGACATGCCCTTCTGCTGGTGGTGCTGGTGGAGCGCAGTCTCAGGCCATCCAGTGTGCGGGTAGGCAGCTGCCTATGGTGCGGGTTCAGGGGTAGGGGTGCCTGCATAGGTGTCCACGCTTCCCCCCAGCACCACCTGCCAATGTTCCGTGCCCTTGGGGGTAGCTGCTGAGTACTATCACCTGTGACACAGTGGGAAACACAGTCGTGCCCATGTTGGGCCTTCAGCAGTTGCTGTCTGGCTGCTCTGCTGTTTCAGCATTCGTATGGGCCACCTAGGCATCACTCTAGTCCGCACTGTGGCCCAGCTGCACCACAGCATGTGCCGCCTGCAGCCCTCTGTATCCCCTTTTTCAGCATCTGTCCAGTTGCCCGTTCCGACATGCCCACCCCGCTGTTTCGGGACATGTGCACGCCATAGGACACCTGTCCAATAACAAGGGAAAGCCCTGATCAGCGCTATTTCAACTGTGGGATTATTCACCTTGTCGGGGGACAGAGCATAGACCCTTCCACGCTTAATATCTTTTTTGGGAGCTTTCTCGATAGTGTTTTTTGCTGTTTCCCAGTATTATCACTATTGGCCAGCTTGGTTAGGTTTTTTTCCAGTTTGTTGAGGTCATTTTCAATGTTTATGTGCCCTTTTGTTCTGTGTACATGTATCACAGTTATCACTTTTTGTAGGTTTCCCTGCCTATGCTGTACATTGCTGACACTTAAATGGTTTCTCTCCCCTGCAAATGTGCATCTAACGGCAGGTTTTCAGTCGCGTTAGGATTCAGCTCTTGAGATTAGCGCTTTAGTGTGAATGGAGCCTCTCCCCGCCCACACTCCGCCCATTGACCCCTTCTCTCCACCCTCTCTCCACCTTCTGCGGTGTTTTACCAGGCCGCGGAACGTCTACGATCGTTAAGTAACGTTAATGCGGGTTATGAGACGTTAATGATCATTAACGTCTCATTACGCGCGTTAACATTACTTAACGATCGTTAACGTTATATAACATGGGTTATGTAACGTTACCGCAGTTTAGTAAACATACCCCTTAGAATAATAAGGAGAAAACTAAGAAGCTTAGAATGAAAATGGAGAAGAACAAAACTTCCAGAGGATAGGAATAGCTACATGAACACCCTCCAAACCTACCGAGAAAACATAAAAAACACAAAAAAGAGAATCACACCAAACTATTACTAAAATCCATAAATCGTCCAAGGGAACTCTTTGGGATTGTGAGATCCCTGACCCATTCCCATAACAAGGAGGACAGTACAAGCATAATCAACCTGCAGGTGTTAGCCAACCGTTACATGAGCAAACTGTGATTTCAAATCGGATTTTACACTGCCCCTCCGTCCTACATAACCAATAGTACCATCACTCCATGACACTCATTTACGCAAATCAATTTAGAACACCTTGATAAAATCATTATGGCTATTTAGACCATCACATCACCAACCAACCCATGCCCTGTCAGCTGGTTAAAAATGACACAAACAGAAATGGCTCTATAAATACTCAAGATGACCAACTTTTCCCTAGCCTGTGGATATATGCCTGTAGCATTAAAGGGAACTTCGATTAGACCAATTCTTAAACAGAACTCATTAGACAAAACCAACCCCAACTCCTACCGACCTATTTCAAGCCTACCATTTATGGCAAAAATAATCGAGAAGATCATCCAGCATCAATTACAAGACCACTTAGACACGCATGCCCCTCTAGACCTACAGCAACATAGTTTTAGACCATATCATGGAGTGGAAACACTCCTCTTGGCTTTGTTTGATAACCTCATTAAAGGAATATCAGGTACCAAATAAGCCTTTATACTGATCTTTCTTGGTATAGCTGCAGCGTTCAACTCCCTTAACCACACCATCTTATTATCAAGATTGAAAGAGCTCGGGATTGTTGGCTATAGCCTTCAATGGTTTGAATCCTACCTAACAAACTGCATCCAGCAGGTAAAAATTGGACAAACTAGCTCCAACACATATACCCAACAGCAAGATATCCCCCAAGGCTCGTCGCTATCTGCCTTGAGGTTTAACATTTACCTTCAGCTAATATGCAAGTCTTTCAAAGCACAAAGTGCATTATCACATTTACGCAGATGACATAATGATGTACCTCATGATCAATATGGACAACCCTAACTTTCAGTAAATAATAAAATGTTTTAATGAATTTCCACAATGTCTCTGGTCACACAACCTCAAAATAAACTTTAATAAAAATGAAGTTCTCTTTATTACCAAAAAACAAAAACAAAGAATTCATACCCCCACAAAAAAGTCAAGTAAAATACGCCACCCTTGAAGTAAAAAAATGAAGTATGGTATCTAGGTATCACTTTAGATCAAAACCTAAACTTAACATCCCACATTAGTAACATAACCCAAGCCATCTACAGAAAAATAAGAATGTTACACCATCTGAGGCCTTTATTAGAATCACATGACTTCCGTTCGGTCTTACAAGCCATGATCTATCCACATATCGACTTCTGCAATAGTATATTACAGGGTCTACTACCTAAGCACGCACTGATGTCCCTGCAGATGGCACAGCACACAGCAGCTCGCGTAATACAAAAGGCCCCCAGACCTGAACATATCACTCCCATTATGAGACAACTACACTCGCTCCCCATACATAGACAAATCCAGTACAAAAACTTGCTTGATCATCACTTTCAAACGAATCCATGACATAACCCCATCTCACCTCTAATCAAAAAGATCCCAAATAAAAGAAAAAGAGAAATTACTGAAAACTCCCTGGCCACCCCAACAGAATTCAGACAGACCAATCAGTCAACCAGGGCCAGCCCGTCCATTGTGCGAGAATGTTGTTCGCACAGGGCCCCGTGCTTCAGGTGGGCCCTGTGTGAACTTCATTCATGCACAATGGACGACTTCAGAGGTGAGCTGGGGAAGCCGTGCAAGGCCCTATCTCACCTCTGCACAGCTGCCAGCATGGAGTGGTGTTTTCCCTCACGCTGGCGAGTGTGCTACTGTGAAGCGCGTGAGTGTTGGGAAATGCCCTTTATCCTTTCCCAGCATTCAGCGCACTTCATGGTAACACAGCTGCCAGCATGAGGGAAAACAGTGCTTTTCACGCTGGCGGCTGTGCAGAGGTGAGCCAGGGCCTCATGCGGGCTTTCACAGCTCACCTCTGAAGCAGCTTAGATAAGCATGGGACTCTTTGGGGGGGGGGGGGTCTAGGATAGGACAGGAAATGGCCAATGGGGGGCTACGATTGGAAATGGGCTGAAGGGGGAGCTTGGACTGGAAATGGGCCGATGGGAGGCCTGGACTGGAAATGGACTGATGGGGGCTGGAATAGGACTGGAAATGGCTGAGGGAGGGCTAGGATTGTAAATGGGCTGATGGGATGAGGAGCTTGGACTAGAAATGGGCTGATGGGGGGCTAGGATGGGACTGGAAATGGCTGAGGGGGGCTAGGATTGGAAGTGGGCTGAGGGGGGAGCTTGGATTGGAAATGGACTTATGGGGACTAGGATTGGAAATGGACTGATGAGGGTGCTAGGACTGGAAATGGGCTGATGCGGGGGGGGATGGGAGAATGGGACTAGAAGGGAGTGGATGCTGGGTGGAGCTGGAACTGGAAGGGCGCTGATGTTGGGGGAGGAATAGAAGAGGATGGGGCTGGGGGGGTGAGGATGGAGAGGGGAAAATATATTTTGTATGGGAGGGAACCTCAAAAGTCTACGATTGGCCGGGTATTGGGAGAGTAAGTGGGGATTGAAGATAGAAAGATGAAATATGAGTGGATGAAAAAGAAATAAAGAAAAATGGAGGAAAAGCAAAAGGAGAAAGATCAGTATGTTAAGCAGATATAGAGAGAGAATGGGAAAAAACTAGAAGAGAGAAGAAAGGACAAATGGACAGCAGACAGTGGAGAGTTAGTAGAAGACACGAAGAAACCAGAAGAAAGTGACTGCAGCAATTGCAACTGAAAAATAAAATGCCCAAACAAAAGGTAGAAAAATACTTTTAAATGGAATGTCAGCTCTGGGAAATGTGCATTGCTAACATTTTTGCGTTTTTGTTTAGTACAAGAGGAAATTAATTTATTTATAGTTTTATTTCTCCAGTGTTGTTGTATGTTCCAACTTTGGCCTTTGGGGTTCCCATAATTATCTTCCTGTTTCTAAATTCTGATCCCTTGTTCTTTGGTGAATGTCTATGTTCTGCATGTGTAACTGAGCTAAGGTATTTTGTTTATGTAGTTTCTATTTAACTCTGCCACTTGTTCTCTTCCCCCAATTAAAGATGTATTGGTATTCTATGAGATGTATTGGTTTAATATTTGCAGTGTTGCCTTTTTGATAGGTAGGGTTTGGTACTTTATGAGTCCTGGTAGTGCTGTTAGGATACGGCAGGTTTGCTATGGGTTCTTAATGGGCAGTGTTTATAGTACTTCCTAATGTGCCTGGCGGTTGGCACTGGAGTATAGTAATGTAGAAATCTGGTAGTCTTTCTTTATCCAGACACTCATTCAGAGGCATGTTTGCTAAAAGTGCACGTTAACATTATGCAATTGAGGTCCCTTATGCAAATGAGTCTTCGCACATGGCCATGCACCCCTGTTGCGCCGCCCCTGCGGTCAACAAGCAACAGAGTCTTCTCTTTCTATGCCCCCACACTATGGAACACCCTCCCAGCCGTAATAAGAAAGATAAATGACCTATCCACATTCTGGAAAAGGATCAAGGTATTACTCTTTTCAGAGCATTATGGAAATACACAAACAGAAACAGTTGCCCTACCAACATAAATAAAATGCTCAACACTCACCCAACAGACACACTCTCCTGCAGACAACAATGTAATTAACCCAAATGTATTGCTGTAAACTGTTTCATAATCTCACTGTAGATATGTGTATGATTGTAAATAAGTTCCTACGAATTACCATGTACTAAATGTGATTCAGTATTCTAGTTATTTTAGTTGTGTTCACTGTCCCTGTAAAAAGTTATTGTTCTCTGTAAACCGCTTTGATTCTTGATAAGGTAGTATAAAAGTTATCTAAATAAATAAAGCAGAAGTCCATTTAAAAAACTGCTGTAAATTGGAATTAATGTGTTAAAACAAAAATAAAGTTAGCTTCAAAATAAACTTTATTTGTATTTCAATTATAGAGGGTACAGGGAAGCCCCGTTTTGAGATTTCCCAAGACAGGACCACTAGCCCTGGGGCCAGGGCCGACCCCTCCACTAAGTGGCCTAGGCAGCCACCTAGGGCGGCAGATCTTTGTGGGTTGCAGGCCATTTGCTATGGCACACATGGCCTGCTGCTCTCCCCCCACCTCCGCACGCCAACCCGTGCCATGCTGCCGCCCCCAGCTGCTTCTGATTCCGGTGTCAGGGGGGGGGGGACAGCTAGGCTCAGTGGCAGATCATGTGCTTCAGCACACATAGCCTGCTGCTTCTGAACCCCTGAAGTTATGTCGGAAGGGGGTCAGAAGTGTCAGGCCATGTGTGCCGAAGCACATAGCCTGCTGCCAAGCCAAGCCACACCCCCTTGACCCCATCGCCGGAATTGGCAGAAGTGCAGTTCGGCACACGGGGGGGGGCAGCACAGCTCGGGGGGGTACAGAATAGCCGGGACTTAGCCTAGGGCTGCAGAAACTCTTGGGCTGGCGCTGCCTGGGACCCTTGCTGCAGTGACCCCATTCCCATGCACTCCCAAGACAGCCCTTGACCAGAGAGCCCTCAAACCTCTAACAACCCACTGATAGACCAAAAATACTTACTTGGCTCTGTAGAAGAGTTAGACATCTCTTCTCCTCACACCTTCTTTCAAAACGGGGTGCCCGGGATCAGTAATGTTCAACTTCAGGATCTAGAGTTGACTTTTAACTTCCCACTGACTTCCATTAGGTCAATGACAATCTTCTGGTTCTCATTTTCAGAGACAAAGTAAAGTTGTAGTGCTAATATAAAAGTAAAGAACTGTGCTAATCTTTAGCATAGTTTGCTGTATCAGAAGTAATTTGCTAAATTTAGCGCAGGATCTTACTTCTGGTTTAGTACAGATTTTTTATGCGCTACAATACCTGGTGCATCAGAAGTAATCGTAGCACAAACATTATCAGCGCTAAACAGGAAGTCAACCCATGCATTGAGATTAGAGCAACTTATTACACCAGGGTCTGAGACAGACACCACGGCAATGGCAAAAAGTATGTGCAATGCAGCGTTATCACTCTTCTCCTCCTCCGCCTACCCCCCACCCCGCATCCCCCATCCCCCGTGTAATAATGCAAAGGAAGTGGAGTTGTCTCTCTATAGGTTTATGGGAGATACAGACCATACGGCATTCCTCCTCCCATAGTAAATATGATATCCACACAGGGAAAAGGAGACCCCAGACTTACTCCTGTCCTGAGCAAAAGTCATTATAGTTAGGGTGGAGGACTATGAGAGGCAGTCAAATGCTGCATAATTGAGTGAGTGAATAACCTCTGGAGATCTGGGTCAGGGGCCAATCAGAAGGCTTCACCGCAATGTCTACAATGGCCCTGCATCCTGCACTTCCCAAAGGACCTTTCTGCCCATGTGGAATACATTTTGGTCAGCCCTGAATTTCACATGAATAGAAACCCTTTTATGATTAGACATTTAGGGGGTTGAAGCTCAAGATTAGTTCGTTATTCACCCAAGTCGGAGACACAACACTGGACAGAACAGAGCTCTAAGACCTAAAAATCTACCAGCTCCATCTGATAATACTAAGCACATACTGCAGGCTTGCTCTATGAAGGAGCTGGGTCATACTTATGAATCTTTCATATATCAGCTCTGTAGAGTGATTATTTTTAGTTGCTGTGTCTTTTGTGAAAAATGCTTCGTGCCTGAATGCTTTTCTTTGACAACTAAGGAACAAAAATGGGCCATGTGGTATCCAGATATGGTTGTTCACACAAACTGCATTTATTTCTAAGGCCATATTAAGAAAACACATCGCAAAGGCAGTCTGTCTCCATGGTGGATTGCAAGCTAAATGACCTAGAGTAGCAGACAGAGTGACATCAGTATTCAAAGGCATTTATCCAGTCAGTAGCAGCATAAGTGATGTTTTTGAATCAGAGCAGTTGACAGAGCAGTTGAATGTCTATCTTTAAACATTTTGGGGCCAATTGCTGGCTATTGCTGCTTTAACTTAGACCTGGATATTTAATGCCAAGGTCATATCTCGCCACCAGCATTGAATATTCGGGTTGGCTGGATAGCACTAAATCTAACTGGGCAGCAGAAGTATTCAGTCGCTGTCTGGTTAACTAAAGCGGCTTGTGATAGGATATATAGAATGCTACCCGCCCCTCTCAAAGGGATTATCAACAGTTCCCTCCCAGAGTTCAGAGCTGGGAGGGCATGGATCACAGGGCAAGGTTAAGAACCCAGCAGGCTGCAGGAGGGAGAAAGGCCCATGGAGTCAGAAGTCCTTCCAAGGCAAGCTGTGCAAAGGAGTTCTGAGGTAGGAACTTTAACTGGGGCTGGAGGAAGGGCCGGGAGAACCTGTTTCCGGAGGTTTAACAAGCCGGGACAGAAGAAAGCTGATGTTTGTTTGTCATGAGCTACTGTCTGTTCTGAGTTGTGCTTTGTGGAGGTTTAACAAGCTGGGGCAGAATAAAAACTGCTTTTGTTCTCCCTAAACTGCTGTTTGGCCTGTATTTTAAAGAAACTCCTTTCCCACCACACCCCACACTATCATGGCTAAAGTCAAGATAGTCTTTATTTTGCCTGACTTTAGATAACTGGGCAGCAGCTGAATATCACCTCTTTCCAATTATCTTTGGCATTTAGCGAGGTTAGAGGGGGATATTCAGCAGCACAAACCAATTATATGCTGCTGAATATCTCTTTCAGCACAACTAACACAGCAGATCTGCTAACTACGTTAATCTCTTTGAATACACTCCTGTTTACTCCCAAAATAATTAGGGCCTGATATTGTGCAGCAGCGGCTAGTTGATGCCACTAAACATTTGACCATTTTGAATTTGAATATAGAATATTGTTTGAATGAAAAAGAAGGAAGGAATTTTTTTCTGTGGGTCATTAATGTAGTAAGGACGAGTTGTGGTTAGGTTTAGTTACTTAGAGCCTATACTTGAACCTCCTATGATTCTGAGACCCCCGTTTGTCCCGATTTCTTTTCTTTTTGGAAACGTTTGGTTATAAGTGCTGAATCTGCATATTGAATGGAGTGAATATTGCATATATTTATGGATTCATCTTTTTCACTCTAGAATAAACCTATAGATTGGTGTATAGGCCACTAAACGTTAAATATGGATATTTAATGCTGAGTCCCGGCATTAAATATTCGGGTTACCAAGATAGCGATGAAGCTAGCCGGCCAGCAGCGATAGTCAGCCATTGCCCGGTCAGCTTCAGAGGTGAAGGTTAGGCCAGACTATGCTGCGCCTGACTTTTGCTCCTTTGCGATAACTGGGCAATGACTCAATATCGCCACTGCCCAGTTATCACTGGGTGACACCCTTAGAATGCCCCGATGCTGACTGTATAGTATCGGGGCATGTTGTGAGCATTCCAGGGTGGAGCCCGTCGCTAACCAGGCAGAGGCGATATTGAGCTACTGCCCGGTTAATGCTGTGTCTATCTTTACCCGTGGGAGCTAAGAGGGCAGCAGCTGAATATCGCCACTGCCTGGTTAGCTTCTGTACCCTGGGGCACTGTGTGGCAGACCTGACTATTCAATGCCAGTGGCTGGATATAACCCCGGCATTGAATATCTGGGGTTAGGTTCAGCGGTGACAGCTAGCTGTTGCTGCTGAATATCAGGCCCCTAATGTTTAAAAATGGGCAGCATTTGTGACGGAGCAACGGTGGACAAAGAAGTTTTAGGTTCTGTAGTGAAATTCAGCTGTCAAACATGTGACTTATACATTCAAGGGAGAACACATAGCAGAGCTAACTTGATGAACATAAAGGTTGACGGGATCCAAGATAGTGCTGTGAGGGCGCGCACTGGAGGATGTGCTGCTTTCACTCTCCGAGTCTGTTTGTCAGTGATGGGATAGCCGCAGCAATGGGCAAGAGGAAAGGAAGAGGCTATGGTGGACTTCAATGTGTCTCCAGTCTCACCGGCACCCTCCTCTCTGGGTCTGCTGGGGCAAAATCATCTTGGCAGCAGTGAAGGGGCTTTGCTAAGCCCCATTGGGTGGATGCCTCCTCCTAACCAGTGGCAGGATCCAATCTGACCAGGAACCAGTTCGGATCAATCCCGCCACTGAAGAAGCTGAGCTCGGTCCACTGGCAGCCACTGCTAGGCAGAAACTTTCTGGTGGCCCAGCAGCATAATCTCCCACCTGCCAGTGGTTTGATGGCATCAGGGGCTTCACCCGCTGCCACAGTCCCCTCGATGTCATCAAATCACTGGCAGGTGGAGGGATTCCTGCCAGTGCAGTGCCGGCATTGGGACACTGTTTTCAGCCCGGTTTGGCAAACCTGGCCTGTAGATGTAACCGGTTCATGCAAACTGGGCCAAACCGCCAGATCCCACCACTGCTCCTAACCCTGGACGTGCTTTTGCCACCAGTGTTATGAGGTTTCAGTAGAACAAAGTGATTGGTGTGGAGCGGGAGGAACACTGATGGCTGCTTCATCCCCCGTGCTGGCAGTAACAACCAATGGTGAGCCAGTTCCTCATTTGAGAGTGGTGGAGGACATTGTGAAGAGGGGTGAGATGCCTTTGGGGACTGTGTTATATGAGGTGCAGAGACCACAGGCTGTGACTATGGAATCACTGTGGGAGGTGATTCAGGGATTTAATTCCTCTCTTTAATCCTTATCCAGTAGGATGGTGAGTGATTTGACTGTTGTTTCCCAAGTTGTGGTCGATTACTCCAAAGTGTTGGACTCCTTAACTGGGAGACTGGAAGTTATTGAATCAAAAGTGAATGCGGTACAGACTACTGGAGACGTATTGATGAAAAACAGCAATATTGCGTGTTATCGAATGGAGTATCTTGAAAATCAAGTTCATCATAACAATTTGTGTATGCTGAACTTTCCCAGATCTCCCCGAATATCTGCTATTGACATGGTGAAGAAGAATCTAATTGAGACTCTGGGGATGGGCTCTGGTAATCTCCCTCCCTTAGTGAGGGCATAATATCTTTCCCCCATTGGGGGTAATATTCCTGGAAGGCATGGATGCTCTGTTAGGGATAACCTAACAGAGTTTTTGGAGTTCTCTCGGGAGATGATAACCCAGAGGTCCACTCTGGTTGTAACATTCGCTTTGGAATTTGACGTAATGCAGCATTTAGATTATATTTCTGGTCTATGAACAAGCTTTTTTTGGCTTGGCAATACATGTTTTTCCTGATTTCTCAAGAAGTTGCAAAAGCAGTACCAAGGTGTTTTGGCTCTGTGCCCCAGGGCTTTGGCTTTGGGGTTAAATTTTGTGCTACGATTTACTTGTATTTGTATTATACTGTATGAGATTAAATCTTATGCTTTTTTCGAGCCTAATTTGTGCTTGGAGTTTATTTCTGCAAGGGAGGGGGTAATACCTTGACACAAGTCTCACAGGCACCACTGTAATGACCCATGGAGAGGTAGGTCCTGTGGGGGTTGCCCTTGATTTATTTGTATGAAGCATTAATTTTCCTATTTCTTGGATCTTTTAATTTCCTTTATTGGTGAGCTTATTGCGCTGTATTCTTTTTTTTATTTATTTGCATTTTCTTGGGGAATATTCTCCATATAACTTGTTTATGCTTGTGTTCACTTATTAATGGTGAAATGTATATGTAAAAATAATAATAAAAAAATAAATAAAGGTTGAGGAAGATACCTGTAACTTTAAACATATAGGGCCCGATATTGATTTGGGCAGGCTATGCACCCCTACTGCGCATAACCCTGCCCGCCGACCCTTAAGCCCAGATATTCAATGCCGAGGTCATATGCAGCCCCGGCATTCAATTTCAGGGAATCACCGCAAAGGCCAGAAGCCACAGTAACTAACCGGGAAGCGGCAATATTGCATGCTGCCCAGTTAGCTCCTGTGCCTTAAAGATAGGCAAGGAAAACCCTCGACTATCTTTAAGGCACAGATCTCTAAATGGGAAGCATGCAATATCGCCTCTGCTCCACCCCGGAACACCCCAGACATGCTCCGATGCTAACCAGATAGCATTGGGGCACGTAGGGGAGTTAGGAGGGAATATTCAATGGCACTAACCGTGTAAGTGACATTGGATATTCCCATTTAAGGCATTTAAATGGTTTATTGGGCTGTAAACCACGTAAATGCCTTTCGAATATCGGGTCCATAAGGGGCAATATTGAGCCATGGAAGTCAGCGCGGTTCCAAACACCTGCTGCCAAAGGTCAGAAACATCCAGATATTCAATGGCTATACCAGATAGCGGCTGCCACTGAAGATCTTGATTTTGCAGTCAGCGTTGCAGCTATCGAGAAAGGAAATCCGGATAGCCACTCCTTATACACTTAGCGCCACTTTTTTCCTGTCCTACGTTATGCAGATACTTATCCAGATAGCAGCGCTGAAAATCACCGCCTTCCAGTAAGTGCCGGCTCCTCCCCAGCTGCACCCATAGACCAGCACTAACAGGCTAGTGTCACTGCCATCAGTGGAAATACTCAGCGGCACTATTTGGATAGTACCACTGAATATTGGGCTCACCAAGGCTCACCTGCTAACCAGAAAATCCCTTTTGACTATTGGCCCCATGTGTTATATTTAAACAGGACTGTAGCAAGCTAGAAAGGTACCCTTTGCAACTTACGAACCTGGTATCCCCCGTCCCCCACCCAACCACGTGCAGGAACTCACTCTTATTGGGCATTCTGGAGACCCCAGTGATGATGTCAGCATCCCTTCTGTACTTGCACGCTGTGTGGCCGCACCTCTCACACACACCTTGCTAAGTCATGTTTAAAGTTAAACGGCAGCCTTTCCACTGAATATTGACCTCAGTAGGTTATCTTTTTGCAAAATCACTAAATTGGCAGTAGCCTGAAAGAACTGACATGGGACTCGTGCCACAAACACAAAACTGCTTAAGGATGCATAAAAATGTAGGGCGTCATTTTAACAGGCAGGAGTTGAACAGATAAGGAGGAGGAAGATTTTTTTTCCTAGAAATATTGTTACTTTTGGCACAACACTCCTCTCCTGCTGGTAGAAGATTCTAATGTGTTCCTGCCGGTGAGGAAATATTCAGGATATGTCTCTCGTATTTACCAGAGGTAAAGAAGACGTGATGTTGTTAGTACTTAATGAACACAGGATATATTTTGACAAGTGCAGGTTCCAAGCACTGAGGTGATCTTAGGTCTAGATAATATTTCATTACTTAAAAAATGAATTGTTTTAATGTTACCATTTGCTCTTAATCACTTACTACTGCTGAAACGTACATCTATGGAATGACAGAGTCTCTGTAACCTTATTCTTGGCAAACAGTTTGGCTGGTGCACTGTTTTGGATGAACAGGGATGCAAGGATGAACAAGTGATTTCGCACATTACCAGAGCTTAATTTACAGTGGATCAACCTCATGAGCTGCATTACTCTGCCCCCTGAAGCAGTGGGCCTTTAATGAGCAACCCGATGATCTGGGGAACCTTCATAAAGGGCTGGTACACACATGTAAGAAAGGTGAGCTGGGGGGGGGGGGGGTCCCATCTTCCCGGCCCAAGCAGAGTCAGTGCCCTCCGTACACTGACCTGACCCCCCCAACCACACTGCAACACCCCCATACCCCAAATCACAATCTCCCCTAAATCCCCCTCCCCCCCTCCGAAGGCCACACGACCCTATCTTTTAGATGAAAAGTCCACTTCTGGCCGGACAAGACTGAGTGGGGATCGCTGCTGTCCAGTTCCAACTAGACCACCAACGATTGTAAACAATAGGTCTGGGTGGTATTAAGGGGCAAATATTGTGCATTATTTGCATAACACACTTTAGTGCCTAACACACTTTAGTGACTTCTTCCTTAACTGAATATATTTATATTCAGTGACAAGACTTAACCAGTTACGGAGGTAGTCACTAAAGTGTGTTATGTTTATATTAATATAATTAATTTCCATATCAAAATAACTAATAGGCCTATTATTTTTGTAGTGCAACTTAACCAGTTAACTTTAACTTACAGCACCAGTAAAATGAAAATTGCATCCTCGGTACATCCCATCTCCTGCATATACTTTTCTGGATACATTTTTCTGGCCAACAAGTTGTCTGCAAAACATTTATGCTGTCAGTGGGGCAAAATTTCAAAAATAAAGAGATTTTCTGGAGAACTCCTAAAGTTACCCAGACAAACTTCCAAAAGCGGCTTCTGTGTGTATAAGATGTGAAAAGCACAGATCAAAAACATGGTAAAATTCTTGAGATAAGAATGATGTCTGTTAGAAAATGCAGGCTATTGCTGCCAGGAATAGTTATATAGTTTTCAGAAGAATCAACCAAGAATACCTGAACACCTTTGCTTATATTGAGAAAGACTATTTAGCTAATATTTAGGAGGATGAAGCTGAGAAATTAGCTGAGTTTTTCGTTCAGAAAGTTGGGAACTTAAAATTGATTTCAAATCATTTGAGGACAAAGTATAATTCTACCCACAAAACAGTCTGAACTGATAACAGAGAAATAATAACAGATTCTTTTTTACACAATAATTGTAGAGAGGGAAGGAGTGTTACTTAAAACCCTAAATACAACATATTTCCACATTCATTCCTGCTCTCGTTGCTATTTTTTGAACAAAGTTCAGAGGGTATATGGGATTCATCTTTGCTGTTTTTCAGGTCTTGCCACATCTTGCAAAGTCAAACCAACATTTCAGCCATCATGCTGTCGATACCACTTACCAAGACGTGCCATGACCCGGGCAATTGCAAAGATCATGATACTAACTACAGAAGCCTAAGGAGTATGTTTACTAAAGGGCGCTATTCGCGCTGCTGTCACATTATCGGGCGATAATGGCACTTTACCGGGCGCAAAGGTACCTTAGCACGTAATAACGCATGCAGCGGCGCAAACGAGCGCTGAAGGCGGAGAAAGGCTCCCGGAGGGCGGAGGAAGGCTCCCCAGGGGCGGAGAGAGAGGGTCAATGGGTGGAGAGTGGGAGGGGAGAGGCTCCCTGCACACTAAAGCTGTGGATTCCGGGGCTGAAAACTAACGCCAGTGAAACCCTGGCGTTAGAGCAGATTTAAAGGGAAAAAAACCAATTCCGTCAGCAATGTACAGCAAAACCAGGGAAACCTACAAAAAGTGATAAGTGTGATACATGTGCACGGAACAAAAGGGCAAATAAACATTGAAAATGACCAGAAGAAAATGTAAAAAAAAACATAACCAAGCTGGCCAATAGTGATATTAATAGGAAACATCAAAAAACACTACCAAAAAAGCTCCAAAATAAAGATATTAATTTTGGAAGGGTCTATGCTCTGTCCCCATACAAGGTGAATGATCCCACAGTGAAATAGCGTTGATCAGGGTTTGCCCTTTCGATTGGACAGGTTTCCTATGGCGTGCACATGTTCTGCAACAGCAGGGTGGGCATGTCGGAACGGGCAACTGGACAGATACTGGAAAAGGGGACACAGAGGGCTGCAGGCGGCACATGCTGTGGTGCAGCTGGGCCACAGTGCGGACTAGGGTGATGCCTTGGTGGCCCATAGGAATGCTGAAACAGTAGAGCAGCCAGACAGCAACTGATGAGGTCCAATATGGGCATGAGTGTCTTTCCCACAGTGTCTCAGGGGATAGTACCCAGCAGGTACCCCCAAGGGCACAGAACATTGGCAGGCGGTGCTGGGGGGAAGTGTGGACAGCTATGCAGGCACCCCTACCCCAGAATCCGCACCATAGGCAGCCGCCTACCCGCAGACTGGATGGCCTGAGACTGCGCACCACCAGCAGAAGGGCATGTCAGCATGGTGGCAGAGGGGTACTGGTGGTGGAGGGGGCAGTGGCAGCTGCCCAGACCAGACCATGGCCTAGCCCTGTGTAGGTGGGTGCCATGCACTGCAACAGACAGGCCCTGTCTAACGAGCAGTCATGCTATCCCCAGGGAATGCACTGGCTCTGTAGCAACATGGTAGTGCAGTACACACAGCCAGTGTGCTCAGGAGCAGAAGGTCACAGATTCAAGTCCCAGCTGTGGTTCCTGCCAAACCAGTTCCCATATTTTACCCACTACTAAAACGTGGTAATACAGACAGAATAATTATTGCAGATAACGTAAACATCCCAAAACGCCTACATTTTACCCTACAGAGCACAGACAACATAAACATGCGCATTACCTAGAGCAGAGTCTCCCAAATGCAGTCCTGGAGGGCCAAACACCATTCAGGTTCTATGCTGCCTCTAATATATATGGCTGTGCTGCATTTCTATGCACCGCCCCCATGGTATGCAGCTGTATCTCATGCATATTCATTAGGGACAGCATGAAAACCCGAACAGTGTTTCGCCCACCAGGACTGGAGTTGGGCACCTCTGCCCTAGAGCAGCGGCCAACAGGGGCAGACACACCAGCACCCACAGGTTTCATTATCCAAAGCCTCCTGGAGAGGCAGGATGTTGGGCCCTGCGTGCATCTCCCAATACTAGCACTTGCATACCTTAGCAATGTCACCCTAAACCTGGGAATACGGTACACATATATCAAAAGGTTGCTATGATTACTGGCAGATAGCAATTCCTAAGTAAAGCACAATCTGCTCATTGAGCTGTATCATACCAACCTCTCTGATGTCTGTGGAGTGTGTTTCAGGTCTGGTGTCTGACAGTGTTCACCACCCTGGGGATTGACCCCAACCGTATTGCGTACCATAGCCATACCTGTACTGTGCCCAGGACTGGTGCGGTGGCCAGGGTTGCCAAGAGCCTCTATAGTTGCACAATGCTGGCATAGGTGCAGGAGTGTGTATCTGTCTATCCAGTGTGTAGTGGCTGCCAACACCTTACTCAGCCCACACTGCTTGCACTGTTGCCAGTGTTAGACTGCCAATGTGCATAATGAGGAGCAAGGTACTGTGGGTATAGCCTGGACAGGGTGGCCTGGCCTGGATGCATCTGCACAGGGCATAGGGCAATGGCGCAGACATTGTAGTGCCCGGCCACAACCTGCACGGACAGGGTGGTCACAGCATGTCCTGCTGGGAGGTCAATCTCACCCTGACTGTGCAGTGACCATGGCATGGCTAGGTTCCCCCATAGTGTTATATTGTATTTCTCTCAAGTGATATATATGGGTTCTCTTTTCTGGGGCCTCATCACTGATTTATCTGTTTGGTGGGTGTACACACATCTTCTCCAGGAACATGCACTATGGACTAGCTAGCAGACTGTCTGCAGTTAGTATGTGTATGGCTGGAACACCTTGCAGGATGCAGTGGCTTGAGACTCACTGTGCTTGCTGCTAGAGAATGTCAGATAGTGGTGGGGGGCAGCTGAGGATTTCTGGGCCTACTGTCTGTCTACTCTTGCTTTGTGGATGCGTACAAATCTGCATTGACTGCTCTATAGGGTGTCTGTTCCCCAGCAGGACTGGGGTTGATGGTCCCCTCTACGGCCACCATTGCAGGGATATGGAATGTGGTTCTGTTGGTGGGAGATCCTGTCCCCCAACCTGAGCCCCAGAGGGCAGGTTGGGTGGTACTACATAATTCACCTATGGGTCCAAACACCACCCTGTCACTTAAATCATGTGACCATGGCACCCACACAGGATATGCACTATTCTGGGTGCATCATAGTCCATAAGGGCTAGACGTGACTGGGAAATACAGATGTACACAGGTGTATCCTAAGTATATTTGCAAGGACTACCTATCACACACTAGCACTGATGGCGACCTGCAGCATAACCAGCTCAACTAAGCCAGGTGCTGCGGACATGGTGCTGGTTGCCCCACCTCACCCTCAGGGTGAGCTCAGTACCCACACAATGTGACGGTCTGTAGCTACTCTGTGCCAGTAACACACATGGTCAGTTCCCCCTACCAGGCCAAGGTGCTGTGGGGGTGCATACCCCATCTTGTGATCATCTGTAGACTGCTGATCTGCATGTACAGTGCATCATGGGTAAGGGTGGGTTAACCCTATCCTGGTAACAACAGCAAACAGTTTGTGTGGTGACCTGCAGTCCCTCTGTAGCCAATCAGGGGTGTATTAGTAGCCCACTGGTTACTTCACTGCCTGTGGAGCCAGAGGTCATGGGTTTGATCGCACAGTGGGGTTATTTGATAGGGCTGACCAAGGCATTGTCTATTTTTAATGTAAAGTAGTGCTGCCAGCAAAAACACCCTCACAGTGTAGTAACCTTAAGGTGCCTCATAAGGCGCCCCATAAAGTGCCTTATACGGCACCTTATAAGGCACCCTATAAAGCGCCTTTTAAGGCGTCCTATAGGGAACATTATAGGGTGCCTTGGCAGACAGTGCACTTTATAATGTGCCCTCTGGAGTGCCTTATAGGGCGCCTTATGCGTCACCTTAGTTTACAGAACTGTGAGGGTGTGTTTTCTGGCAGCACTAATTAAAATAAAAATAAACTGCCTCACAAAGCACTGCTTAAACCTAAGGGTAATGCCTTAGCTGGCCTTATTCATTAGGCACACTGGGGGATCAAACCCATGACCTCTGTATTATCAGTCAGTGTATTAACCATTGTGCTACACCTCTGCTGCTTTGATTGCATGTCAGCGTACCTACTTAAGGTTAACACGCATAGCTCAATCTTTCGCCCGATAATGTGTGCAGCGCTCGTTATCGCCCGATAATCCCGGTTTGCTACGTTTAGACCGGAACGCCCACTCCTTTTATGGCATCCTGCACACTATCGCCGGGCGCACGTTAAGACTGCTTAGTAAACATACCCCTAAGAGAACGTATGTGGGATTGACTGAAAGACATGAAGTACTATTTCAGAAAGGATGTCCAAGTGAAATCTGGGGCATCCAGGGCAAAACATATAGAAAAAATGCCAGGACGTTTGTGTGTCTGCCCGATTTTAGCAATTTGGACATCCCTGAAATGGATCGCTGCACTGGTGGCCACAAAGACATCCCCTTACAATCACATGGGGTGGGGGCATCTATCCTATGCTGAATGCATATCCATGCAGCGTGCTGAACCAAAAACAAGTGTTCTCATTTCCCCACAGTTTTCGTTACCATCAAGGACAGTATAGGGGATATCAGAGCACCTTCCTCTCTATGCTCTATAGGTGTCTGGATGGCAGAATGAGAGCTTTTCTAATGCCTATTCATGCTCTAGGGCAGGGGTAGGGAACGCTGGTCCTGGAGAGCCGCAGACCAGTCAGGTTTTCGGGATATCCTTAATGAATATGCATGAGATATATATACATTAGAGATATCCTGCCAACCTGACTGGTTTGTGGCCTTCCAGGGCTGGATTTGGAGACCCCTGCCTTACACCTCTGTCATTTAAGATTGTGAGTGGGCAAGGTGCAGATGTCCAAGACATCAAAAAGGTTAGATAGAATGTGTCACATTTCTCCTCACTTCTCACCACCACCAAAATATTGTCTATTAGACAACTTTTTGGTGGTGGTGAGAATCGAGGAGGAATGTGACACATTCTATATACCCTTTTGATGTCTAGGACATCTGCACCTTGCCCACTCACAATCTTAAATGACAGAGGTGTAAGGCAGGGGTCTCCAAATCCAGCCCTGGAGGGCCACAAACCAGTCAGGTTGGCAGGATATCTCTAATGCATATATATCTCATGCATATTCATTAGAGATATCCCGAAACCCTGACTGGTCTGCGGCTCTCCAGGACCAGGGTTCCCTACCCCTGCTCTAGGGTTTGCCATACTGGGTCAAACCAAAGGTTCACCAAGCCCAGTATCCTGTTTCCAGCAATGGCCAATTCAGTTCGCACGTACCTGTCAGATATCCAAAAAGTAGATAAATTCCATTCTGCTTTTCCCAGGGATAAGTAATTCCCTAGTCCACTTTAATAATGGTTTATGGACTTTAACTTCAGGAACTTGTCCAAACCTCTTTTAAACCCAGCTACACTAACAGCTTTTACTTACATCCTCCAACAATGAATTCCTGCTAGTCCTGCTAGTTGCTAACATCTAGATTTTTTAAAGAATACATGTGCTGCCATTGCAAAACCAGAAATACATGCATACTTTTTGGTCTTGCCCAAATTATGTCCACAAAATACCCCTTTCAAAACTGTGTGTGTTCAGACTATTCATATTTAAGTAGGGACCTTTCTGAAATCACTGGCAATTTACATGTGCAAATGTTGTGCAAGCCTTCTAGAAGGACCTCCTTTATTTGCATGCTGCACAGTTTGGATCTGCACATGACAAAAGTTTTGGTTAATTTTCAGTTCGTTTGGCCTTTTTTCACGATTTTCAGACTTTTGTTTGTTTGTTTTTCACATCTTTTAATAAGAATTTCGTAACATACGTTTGAACACGAGGATTTCCATGGTTCAAAAATTCAATCAATTTTGTGGGTCAATTTTCAGAAGCTCTTATCCAGATAACCATGGAGGTTATGAGGCACATTCCGACCTGACCGTCCAGCCCCTTATGCGGCTGACGAGAAGCGGGTTACCTAGAAGTAGACCCGATTCTGATCCTGCGAGGGCTAGACATGCCCGCGGGATCAGAATAAGGTCTATGACCTGAATTTGCAGGCTGGGCTCTGATTCTGGTCGGCCTGCATGCCCAGCGACATCCTGTCGCCATGGCACCACAGCTCTATTCAGGAGCCGCGAATGCAGACCACTGCCGATTTTCTTCTTTCCCCACAGCTGGACCCTCGATCCAGCCTCCCATGGCCAGAGTCCGGCTGTGGGGATCCTCCTGCACCCCCTACTTGTTTATCCCGCCCCCAGCTGCAGGATCTCCCAATGTCTAGGGGGACTTATTCCACCTATGGATAGTACCACTGAATATAGCCATAGGCTTCCTTGGACCTATCGAGGTAGTGCAGGGGCAGTCCATGGGAGGAGCAAGAGTGCTGTGGACACTATTCACAAAATGACAACACATCTGGATTATGCCAATTTTCAGCCACCAGCTGGATAATTTGTGCAGGTAGTTGGAAGGGTGAGTTAGTTTATTTGTTGAATATGTGTTGGGTGGGTTGACTAGAAAGGAATTAAGCTAATCAGGTATTCCGGATTACCTTTGTGAATTAATTTATGAATAAGCCATAGGACTTTATACTGGATTCTAGACTTGACTGGGATCCAACAGAGGCTCTTCAGTGCTGCTGTGGTGTGTTTGTTCCTTTGCGTATTTGTGAGGGCCTGAGCTGCGCCCAAAGTCAGAGTCCCCCTGGCTCAGTTATTTAATATGCACAACTTTCCTAGATTATTTTACATGCACATATGCATTTCTAGGCACATTTCATATAAGCGACAGCACCTATTTTGGAGGCTCCAGACCACAAATAAATCTAGTCTGTCCATACACATGAACAGGACTTTCCCAGAGCTGGAAACAAGAAAGGAGAGTGGCCCCCACAGCACTGGCAGGAATCCCTACCTCCCGCAGGTAAAGAGAGAGTACAATAGCCCCAGCAGGAGTCCCCACTTCCTGTTAGTGAAGAGAGGAGAGTAGACCCCTCAGCACCAGCGGTAGAATCTATCTTCCACTGCTAAAGAGAGAGGACAGCATCCTCACAGTACTGATGGGAGTCCCCAGCTTCCCCTGGCACTATGTCAGGGCTTGTCAGTGAAGGGAAAAGGCAGAGTGACTGGCAGGGCAGAAGAGAGGGAGGGTTGAGGTCTCAGGGTTATCAATAAAGAAGGCAATAGATAGGAGAGGGGTGAAAGAACTGAGCAAAGTAAGGTGGTGAGGTTAGAGAAGGGAAAAAGAGGGACTGAACAGGGACAGAGCATCAGGGAAGGGGTGGGTCTAGAGAGAAAAGGGAGGAAAAGAGTGAAGGTACAGAGAGAAGGAAGAATGGAGAGGGAAATGGAAATTTGGAGAGTGCAAGAAGAGAGGGGGTAGGGAGGGAATGAAGTGGTTGAGAAAGGAGGAAAGGGAAAGTAGATGGATGGGTGGCAGTGAAAGAGGGAGCGTAGCAAAAGATAGGGAGGAGAATTACTGCAAGACGATAGGAGGTAGAGGGAATGAGTACAAGGAGACAGAGAAAAGTACATGAGACAGAGAACCTGCATTTCCACAAACATGCCATCTAATACCCCCTATGGCACACAAATACACACCACATGAAATCCCCATGACACACACAGACCCCAAACACCCCCATCACACACACACAGCACCCAAAACCCCATCACATGTGCGCGCGCACAAATACAGAGTACCCAAAAATTCCATTATAAACATCCCCATGCAACATACCAATGACATACGTACTTATATACCCACATACTTCAGCTGACATCCCCATGTTACACACACACACACACACACCCCTATTGCTTGACACCCACATGATACTTACGAATATATACATAAAACACACCAACACACCCTCCATGACACACCCTTCATGACATATTCCTCCAATGCACATCATCAACATATGCATGGCTCCAACACACACAGACACACACAGACACACACAGGTGCTCAAGACACACTGCTAACTCATGCATGGCCTCAATACAGAGAGACACACAAGCCCCAGTACACACCTCTAACACATGCATGGTTCAAATGGACATAGACACACATAGGGGCATGTTTACTAAACACCGTTGCTGTGCGGGTTCCCGTTAGTGTGCTGGTGCCATATAAGGAGTGGGCGGGCCAGGCAGAAAAAAGGAAAAAACCGGACCGTACGTGTGTGCGTCGCGCTAATGTGCGGGGCCCACATTATCACGTGGAAAGGCTAAGTGGGGCGCTGCTGCGTACCCAAACAACAGAGCCGTAGTACAACGGTGAAGACACTGACCTATGGTGCAGGGGCCAGGGGTTCAAACCCCTATTGCGCTCAACGAAAAAGACCAGCTGAGGCATCAACTTTTATGGGCAAAAGTGGTGTAGGAGGCATACTGCTTATGGGCGGCAGAAGGCGGCGCACTCTTTTTTTATACGGCATGAGGCGGCGCACTGTTCATTGTGGGCGGCAGATGGCGGCGCGCTGTTAAGGTTGGGCGGCAGAGGGCGGCGCGCTGATAAAATCGGGCAACAGAAGGCGGCGAGCCGGTGGGCAGAAGGCGGCGCGCTGATGTGTGAGGGGGCAACCCAATAGTGGGAGGGATAAGTGGCGCGCTGATGTGCAAATAACAGGAATGGAGCCATAGCACAATGGTTAAGACACAGACCACTCGTGCAGGCATCATGGGTTCAGTTTCCCACAGTGCCCATTGAAGACAGCTGGCTGGGGCATTATTTTAGGAGGCATGCCCATGTTGGGCGGCATAAGGCGGCACGCTGTTAATGTTACGCGGCAGAAGGCAGCGCGCTGTTACTTTTGTGCGCCACAAGACGGTGCGCCGATGGCTACAAGGCTGCGCGCTGCTGCTCAAACACAGGAACAGAGCCACAGCACAATGGTGAAGACACTGACCAATGGTGCAGGTGTCAGGGGTTCAACCCCTCACAGTGCCAAGTGAACAAGGCTGGCTGGGGCAGTATGTATTATGGTGAGGAGTGCTGTAGGAGGCCTTCAAGGTTTATTTTATTTCCCACTACTAGTAAACCCGCTCTCACAGTGTGTTAACATACGGATGCCCGTAAGGCACATGTTACAGTGCACTGTCCGCCAAGGCACCCTAGAATGTCCCCTATAGGGCACCATGTATGTTGCGACACAGGACAATGTATAGTGCACCCAATATGGATGGCACCCATAAGGTGGCCTATAGGGCGCCCTAAAGAGCACCCTCAGAGGCACCTTATGGGTACAGTATGCCAAGGGTGTGTTTGCTGTTATAAAAATATGTACAGTAAACAGAGATAATGCTCAGGACAACCCTATCACAGAACCCCACAGTGGGCTTGAACCCATGACCTCTGGCTGCAAAGGTAGTGATGTAACCATTGGGCTACAGCCCTATAGCTGTCAGCAAGCCCCTGGCTGGCTGCAGAGAGCCTGCACGTCACCTCACAGACAGTCTGCTGTTGTAAACAAGACAGGGTTAGGCCACCCGTACCCATGATGCACTTCACATGCAAATCAGCTGTCCACAGATGCACACAAGATGGGGAATGCACCCCAACAGCTACCCGGCCTGGTAGGGGGAATTGTCCGTGTGCACCCACACAGCACCTCGGCCTGGTAGGGGGTCCTGAGCGGGTGGACTACCAGCAAAGAGTAGCTACACACCGTCACATTGTGCGGGTACTGTGCTCACCCTGAGGGTGTGATGTGGCGCCCAGGACCAGGTCCACAACACCAGCCATGGCTGAATGAGGCCATGACAGAGCTCCAGAACAGTACTAACCTGTGAGATAGGAAGGTGCTGCAGAAACATCTTGGATATCTCTGTCTGTCTCAGTTAGTGGAAACCCCCCCCCCCCATGGACCCCAAGGTGGTCAAGGTACCCCCCCCCCCCCAGGGTGGCAAACAGGGCCTCACACCAACAGATCCCCATCCTACCCCCCGCACCAGTGGCAGGAGAGTGGACCATCAAACCCCAGTCCTGCTGGGGAACAGACACCCTACAGGGCAGTCCAAGCAGCTCCACACGCATCCATAACACAATATCAGACAGACATTAGGCCTGGATATCCAAAGATGCACCCCAGCACTATCTGATATTCTCCTGCAGCAAGCCATCAGCCGCTGCACCCTGCAAGGCACGCCATCAAGACACATACCAGCTGTGAACAGTCTGCTGGTTAGCCCTGATGGAAATGCATGCACCCAAAACTGGGGTGGCAGCACACACAAGCAGAGAGTTCTGTGAGGAGGCCCCAACAGGAAACCCATATATATCACAAGAGAGAAACACAATACAGCACTATGGGGGTGCCTAGCCATGCTGTCATCACTGCACACTCAGGGTGAGAGTGCTCCCCCAGCAGCACATACGGAGGTCACCCTGTCTGTGTAGGTGGTGGCCGGGCACTACAATGTCACAGCCAGTGCCCTATGCCCTGTGCAGATGCATCCTGGCCAGCCCACCATGTCTGACCTATACCCATGGTACCTTGCTGCTCATTATGCACATTGGCAGGCCAATACTGGCAGTAGTGCTGGCAGTGTGGGTTGGGGAAGGTGTTTGCAGCCAACACACACTGTATAGATAGACACACACTCCCACACCTATGCCAGCATTGTGCTACTATTGAGGGGGTGATTAGCCTTGCCCACCACACCGGTCCTAGGCACGGCACAGGCATGGATATGGTACGCAGTACTGCTGGGGGTCACTCCCCAGGGTGGTGAACACCGTCAGAGGCCAGGCCTGGAGCACGCACCGCAGACACCAAACAGATTGTTCGGATGGGGTCAACTAGCAGTATGTGCGTAACGTAGGGATATCTATCAGCCTGTACTCTTAGCAAACGTTTCAGAGCTGTGAACCTCAGGTGTAGGGTGACATTGCTAAGGTATGCAAGTGCTAGTATTGGGAGATGCACGCAGGGTCCAATGTTCTGCCTCTACAGGAGACATTGGCCAATGGGGCCTGTGGGTGTGGGTGTGGGTGTGTCTGCCCCTATTGGCTGCTGCTTTACGGCAGCGCTTCCCAAATCCGGTCCAGTTTTGCATCACACTGTTCGGGTCTTCCTGCTGTCCCTCATGAATATGCATGAGCTACATCTACATGCCGTGGGGGTGGTGCATAGATATACAGCACAGGCATTTGTATGAGTGGCAGCATGGAACCTGACTGGTGTGTGGCCCACCAGGACTGCATTTGGGGGATTCTGCTGTAGGTTCTGCCCCTGTTCATGGTGTCTGTGCTCAGTGGGGTAAACGATAGACGTATTAACATTACATATGTCCTCGTCACGAAAGGTGTGTCCTTACTGTCACTGTTTATTTGTGGGGAAAATATGTGGGCAGGATTGTCAGTAGTCCCAGCTGGTCTTTGAACCTGTGACCTTCTGTTCTTGCATGCACTGTCTGTGTGCACTGCACCACCGTGTAGCCACAGATTGGCTGAATTCCCTGGATAGTCCATGACTGTGGATCCGGCAGGGCCTGTCTGTTGCTGTGGACTGTGCCAGCCTGCACATGGCTAGACATCTGTCTTCCGTGGCTAGCGGCCACTGCCCCCTGCACCACATGTACTCGTCCGCCAACATGCTGGCATGAGCTTCTCTCAGAGAAAGCAGATGACCTGATTGCAATGTGTCAGTACGGGACTGCATTTGGGCGACTTGGCTGTAGGTATTGCCCATTGTTGTGGTGTGTGTGTGGTGTCGGGTAAAATATGGGTGATCTCCCCATGCCTATGTTCCCTGCAAGACAGGGGTATGTGTGCTATCGTTGTTCAGTGGTGGGTAAAATATATGGCCAGGATTGGAAGGTGCCCCAGCTGGGATTTGAACCTCTGACCCTAGAGGTACTGGCTCTGTCTGCTGCACCACACTGTGGCCACAGGGACAGTGCAGTCCCTGGAGATAGTAACATGGCAGGATGGAGTCGCAAAGCCTGCTGTGTGCATTTCTACTGTGGGCTCCTTCACCCTGTCTGGTGACAAACGTGCAAGTAAAGCCCACAGATGACCACGGGAAAAGGGGGATAAAATATAACCAAGCTGGGCTACAGTGATATTAATGGGCAAACATGGAAAACACTCCCAGGACAGCTCCAGAAAAAGGGAAATGTTTTTTGGACAAGTCTCCGCTCCGTACACCTTTCCATAAATCATTTTTTTTTTTAGCTTTCCTGGGTGTGTTTTCTAGTTTTGCCCATCACTATAACTGTTCCCCAACTGAATTACTATTTTTAATATTTTTGTGGTGGTCATTTTCTAGTTTTAATTGCACTTTTGTGCTGTGCACATGTATCACACTGCTCACGTTTTTCAGGTTTCCCCGGTTGTGCTGTACATTGCTGACGGAAATGGTTTCTCTTCCCTTTAAATCCCCTCTACCGCGAGTGGTTCACTCGCGCTATTTTTGCAATGGAAATTCGGCCCCGCAACTGTGCGAGGGGCCTCTCCCCTCCCCTTCCCCGCCCATTAACCCCGTCTCTCCGCCCCTCCGGGGCCTTCCTCCGCCCTCCGTAGGCCTTTCCACGCCTCTATCGGACATTTACGGGCCCATACTTGTGCGGGGCTCGTTAGTGTGACGCGCACGTGTGCGGGGGTTCGACGCATGTTTTCGGGCGCTTAAGAGCACTTAAGTGCTGCTTTTAGTGCGCTATTTTGCGCCGCGCAAAATAGCGTTTTTTAGTAAACATGCCCCATAGTTCCTCAACACTCACTGCCAACACATCCATAGCCCTGGCACACACACATACACATACTCCCAACATGACCGTCATGGTATGCGTACAAATAACTAGGGATGTGCAGGCCAAAAAAATTTATTTTGTTTTTTCTCTTTTTTCATCTTCATGTTGATTTTTTTCATAGTGAACCCTATAGTACTCTACTTAATAATTGGAACCATACACTCAACAATGCAGCAGCAGCACCAAATAGAGTAATCCAAGACAGAAGGAAACACAATGCTCCATGGCTCTCAATGGACATCAACAGCCAAAAGAAACTGCTATGAAAACTAGAAAGAAAATGGCACCAAAATAAAGATCAGGAACACCTAATCAAATGCAATGACATGCAAGCCTCATACCACAGCATGATAAACAGATGCAAGAAGGAATATTATACAAAGAACTCACTCAATAAACCAATAGAATTTTTTGAAATAGTGAACACACTGATTAGCGTTCCAAAACAATCAAAGAACGCCAGCTCCCCAGATCCCCAAGAAATGGCAGACTATCTAATGCTAAAATACAAGAGTGCACCTTCCTCGGATCTTACCCTTCTAGAACTGCAGCAGTCATGCCACAAGAATATAAACTCATGGAAATCCTTTCGCATTCCCTCAGAAGAACACCTTGAAGCCATCATAACCAGCATAAAGACAACTACATCTCCTCTAGATCCATGTCCAACCACATGGATCAAACTCACAAAAGAATATCTAATACCCTTCCTACTAGAAATTACCCGGTCTTCACTCACGCAAGGATACCTACCCTCTCACCTTAATAAAAGCATCGCTATGCCCCATTCTAAAAGGCAAGAACCTCGACAGCAAGGACATCAACTCATATCGGCCAATATCAAGCCTACCATTCATAGCCAAAGTGATTGAAAAAAATAGTCCTACAACAACTGCAAGACCACATAGATGAACATTCCCCATTAGACGCACACCAATATGGCTTCAAACTCAATCACAGTGTGGAAACACTAATCACATCACTCCTCGACACAATAACAAATGATATAGAGAAAATACGTCAAGGTTTTATCCTGCTGTTCATTGACATCACTGCAGCTTTTGACTCTGACAGTCATAGGACCCTGCTGAGAAGGCTTCACGAAATAGGGATCCATGGAACAGTGATGAATTGGTTCTCATCTTATCTTTCAAACTGAAAAAACAAGTGAGATCCGGTAGCCAACAATCAAGACCATTCACATAGCAACAAGATGTCCTACAGGGCTCTGTCCTCTCGGCATTGCTCTTCAACATTTACATACAGCCACTCTGCAATATCATAAAACAAAACAAAAGTCAATATAAGATATACGCAGACGACATAATGGTCTTTACCCCAAAAAATATTGAACAACCTGACTACACACAGATCACCAAATGCCTGGAAGCAATGACTGGATGACTTAAGGAACAAAACCTCGCTATAAACTTCAAAAAATCAGAAGCGCTACACATCACTAGGCATGTACTATTCTCTCCACCTGAATCAATAAACATCTTAGACTACACTCTAAGGGGTATGTTTACTAAACTGCGGTAACGGTACATAACGTGTGTTATGTAACGTTAACGATCGTTAGTGCATCATAACGCGCGTTATGATGCGCTAACGATCGTTAACGGTACATAACGCGCGTTATGTACCGTTAACGATCGTAAAGCTCCGCGGCGCAGTAAAACACCGCAGAAGGTGGAGAGAGGGCAGAGAGAAGGGGTCAGTGGGCGGAGAGTGGGCGGGGAGAGGCTCCCTTCACACTAACGCGCTGATCTGAAGAGCTAAATCCTAACGCGAATGAAAACCTGCCGTTAAATGCACATTACAGGGGAGAGAAACCATTTCAGTGTCAGCAATGTACAGCCTAGGCAGGGAAACCTAAAAGAAGTGATAAGTGTGATACATGTGCACAGAACAAAAGGGCACATAAACATTGAAAATGACCTCAACAAACTGGAAAAAAAACATAACCAAGCTGTCCAATAGTGGTATTAATGAGAAACATCAAACCCCCCCCCCCCCGAGAAAGCTCCATAGAAAAGATATAAATCGTGGAAGGGTCTACACTCCGTCCCCATACAAGGTGAATGAGCCCACAGTGAAATAGCACTGCTCAGGGTTTTCCACTCCATCGGACAGGGTTCCTATGGCGTGCACATGTCCCGCAACATTAGGGCAGGCATGTCGGAACGGCAACTGGACAGATGCTGGAAAAGGGGATACAGAGGGCCGCAGGCAGCACATGCGGACTAGGGTGCTGCCTAGCTGGGAATGCTGAAACAGCAGAGCAGCCAGACAGCAACTTCTGAAGGCCCAACATGGGCACGACTGTGTTTCCCACAGTGTCACAGGGGATAGTACCCAACAGCTACCCCCAAGGGCACAGAACATTGGCAGGCGGGGAGCGTGGACGTCTATGCAGGCACCCCTACCCCAGAACCCGCACCATAGGCAGCCGCCTACCTGCACACTGGATGGCCTGAGACTGCGCACCACCAGCAGAAGGGCATGTCAACATGGTGGCTGAGGGATACTGGTGGTGGAGGGGGCAGTGGCAGCTGCCCAGAGCAGACCGTGGCCTAGCCCTGTGTAGGTGGGTGCCGTGTACTGCAACAGACGGGCCCTGTCTGACGAACAGTCATGGTATCACCAAGGAACGTACTGACTCTGTGACAACAAGGTGGTGCAGTGCACAAAACCAGTGTATTCAGAAGCAGAAGGTCACAGGTTCAAGTCCCAGCTGTGGTTCCTGCCAACCCAGTCCCCATATTTTACCCACTACTACAACGTGCTAATACAGACAGCACCTTTATTGCAGATGACGTAAACATGCCCAAGACACCTACATTTTACCCTACAGAGCACGGACACCATAAACATGCACATTACCTAGAGCAGAGTCTCCCAAATGCAGTCCTGGAGGGCCAAACACCATTCCGGTTCCATGCTGCCTCTGATAAAGATGCCTGTGCTGCATTTCTATGCGCCACCCCCATGGTATGCAGATGTATCTCATGCATATTCATGAGGGACAGCATGAAAACCCGAACAGTGTTTGGCACTGCAGGACTGGAGTTGGGAACCTCTGCCGTAAAGCAGCAGCCAACAGGGGCAGACACACCCGCACCCACAGGCCCCATTATCCAAAGCCTCCTGGAGAGGCAGGACTTTGGGCTCTGCGTGCATCTCCCAATACTAGCACTTGCATACCTTAGTAATGCCACCTTAAACCTGGGAATATGGTACACATCTATCAAAAGGTTGCTATGATTACTGGCAGATAGCAATTCCTAGGTTAAGTACAATTTTCTGAGTGAGCTGCACCATAGCAACCTTTCTGATGTCTGTGGAGTGTGCTACAGGTCTTGTGTCTGACAGTGTTTACCAACCTGGGGAGTGCCTCCTACAGTATTGCGTACCATAGCCATGCCTGCACTGTGCCCAGGACTGGTGTGGTGGCCTGGGCTGCCCAACACCTCTATAGTTGCACAATGCTGGCATAGGTGTGGGGAGTGTGTGTCTGTCTGTCCAGTGTGTGGTGGCTGCCAACACCCTCCACAGCCCACACTGCTAGCACTGTTGCCAGTATTGGCCTGCCAATGTGCATAATGAGAAACAAGGTACTGTGGGAATAGCCTGGATAGGGTGGCCTGGCCTGGCCGCATCTGCACAGGGCATAGGGCAATGGCTCGGACATTGTAGTGCCCGGTACCACCTGCACGGACAGGGTGGCCATAGCATGTCCTGCTGGGAGATCACTCTCACCCTGACTGAGCAGTGACCACGGCATGGCTAGGTTCTCCCATAGTGCTATATAGTCTTTCTTTCATGTGATATTTATGGGTTTTCTTTTGGGGCACAATCACTGACTTATCTGCTTGGTGTGTATGTTGACATCCCTGTTCTGGGTACATGCATCTTCTCCAGGACCATGCACTATGGATTAGCTGGCGGACTGTCTGCAGCTAGTATGTGTCTTGCTGGAACACCTTGCAGGGTGCAGCGGCTGGAGGCTTGCTGCTGGAGAATGTCAGATAATGGTGGGGTGCAGCTGAGCATTTCCAGGCCTGCTGTCTGTCTGCTATTGCGTTATGGATGTGTACTGCTCTGTCTGTTCCCCAGCAGGACTGGAGTTGATGGTCCCCTCTAGTGCTACCATTGCAGGGAGGTAGACTGTGGATCTATTGGTGGGTGATCCTGTTTCCCACCCTGAGTCCCAGAGAGTGGGTTGTGTGGTGGTACATAATCTGCCTATGGGTCCATGCACCCCCCCCTTCACATACAGCAGGTAACCATGGCACCAACACAGGATATGCACTATTCTGGGTGCATCATCACCCATAAGGACTAGACATGACCGAGACATACAGCAGAACACAGATGTATCCTAGGTGGGTCTAACGGAACTACCTATCACACACCAATGGGGACCTGCAGCATGGCGTATTTCAGCCATGAAAGGTGTTGTGGACCTGGTGCTGGGCGCCCCACCTCAACCTCAGGGTGGGCACAGTACCAACACAATGTGACTGTCTGTGGCTACTCTGTGGCAGTGCCACACATGGTCTGTTGCCCCTACCAGGCCGAGGTGCTGTGGAGGTGCATACCCAATCTTGTGCCCATCTCTCGTCTGCTGATTTGCATGTGCAGTGCATCATGGGTACGGGTGGGTTAACCCTATCCTGGTAACCACAGCAGACAGTTTGTGTGGTGACGTGCAGTTCTTCTGCAGCCAGCCAGGGCTTTGTTCACAGCCTTATAAGGTGTCCTATAGGGGACATTATAGGGTGCCTTGGCAGACAGTACACTTTATAATGTGCCCTATGGAGTGCCTTATGCGGCACCGTAGGTTATGCCACCGTGAGGGTGTGTTTGCGGGCAGCACTAATTAAAATACACGTCAAATGCCTCAACAATCACTACTTAAATGTAAAGGGTGCTGCCTCAGCCAGCCTTATACATTAGGTCCACTGGGGAATTGAACCCATGACCCCTGTACCATCAGTCAGTATTGTAACCATTGTGCTACAGCTCTGTTGCTGTGCTTGCATGCCTGCGTGCCTTCTTAAGATTAACGCACGGTAACGTGCCCTGTAGCGCTCGTTCATTTATGGCGCCTTGTAACGCGCGTTCTCGGTAACGATGTACCGCCCATATCCTTATTTGGGATTTCTGTCTCTACCGCGGCTCCTAACGCAAATCGCACTAACGCAGTTTAGTAAACATATCCCTAAGGCAGTGGTTCTTAACCAGTCCTCCTTGAACCCCTAGGCCACTCGGGTGTTCAGAATAGCCCTAATGAATATGCATGAGATATATATGCATTAGAGATATCCTGCCAACCTGACTGGCTTGTGGCCCTCTAGGGCTGGATTCGGAGACCCCTGCCTTACATCTCTGTCATTTAAGAATGTGAGTGGGCAAGGTGCAGATCTCCAAGACATCAAAAAGGTTAGATAGAATTTGTCACATGCCTCTTTGTTTCTCACCACCATCAAAATATTGTCTATTAGACAACTTTTTGGTGGTGGTGAGAATTGAGGAGGCATGTGACACATTCTATCTACCCTTTTGATGTCTAGAACATCTGCACCTTGCCCACTCACAATCTTAAATGACAGAGGTGTAAGGCAGGGGTCTCCAAATCCAGCCCTAGAGGGCCACAAACCAGTCAGGTTGGCAGGATATCTCTAATGCATATATATCTCATGCATATTCATTAGGGCTATCCTGAACACCCAACTGGCCTAGGGGTTCAAGGAGGATTGGTTAAGAACCACTGCTCTAAGGGGTATGTTTACTAAAGGGCGCTATTTGCGCTGCTGTCACGTTATCAGGCGATAAGGCACGTTATCACGCGATAATGGCGCTTTACCAGGTGCAAAGGTACCTTAGCGTGCGATAATGCGTGCAGCGGTGCAAACGAGCGCTGAAGGCGGAGAAAGGCTCCCGGAAGGCGGAGGAAGGCTCCCCAGGAGCGGAGAGAGAGGGTCAATGGGTGGAGAGTGGGAGGGGAGAGGCTCCCTGTACACTAACGCTGTGGATTCCGGGGCTGAAAACTAACGCCAGTGAAACCCTGGTGTTAGAGCAGATTTAAAGGGAAAAGAAACCATTTCCGTCAACAATGTATAGCAAAACCAGGGAAACCTACAAAAAGTGATGTGTGATACATGTGCACGGAACAAAAGGGCAAATAAACATTGAAAATGACCAGAAGAAAATGTAAAAAACCCATAACCAAGCTAGGCAATAGTGATATTAATGGGAAACATCAAAAAACACTACCAAAAAAGCTCCAAAATAAAGATATTAATTTTGGAAGGGTCTATGCTCTGTCCCTATACAAGGTGAATGATCCCACAGTGAAATAGCGCTGATCAGGGTTTGCCCTTTCGATTGGACAGGTTTCCTATGGCGTGCACATGTTCCGCTACAGCAGGGTGGGCATGTTGGAACGGGCAACTGGACAGATGCTGGAAAAGGGGACACAGAGGGCTGCAGGCGGCACATGCTGTGGTGCATCTGGGCCACAGTGCGGACTAGGGTGATGCCTTGGTGGCTCATAGGAATGCTGAAACAGTAGAGCAGCCAGACAGCAACTGATGAGGTCTAATATGGGCATGAGTGTGTTTCCCACAGTGTCTCAGGCGATAGTACTCAGCAGGTACCCCCAAGGGCACAGAACATTGGCAGGCGGTGCTGGGGGGAAGCGTGGACAGCTATGCAGGCACCCCTACCCCAGAATCCGCACCATAGGCAGCCGCCTACCCGCAGACTGGATGGCCTGAGACTGCGCACCACCAGCAGAAGGGCATGTCAGCAGGGTGGCAGAGGGGTACTGGTGGTGGAGGGGGGCAGTGGCAGCTGCCCAGAGCAGACCGTGGCCTAGCCTTGTGTAGGTGGGTGCCATGCACTGCAACAGACAGGCCCTATCTAACAAACAGTCATGCTATCCCCAGGGAATGCATTGGCTCTGTGGCAACACAGCGGTGCAGTACACACAGCCAGTGTGTTCAGGAGCAGAAGATCACAGGTTCAAGTCCCAGCTGTGGTTCCTACCAACCCAGTCCCCATATTTTACCCACTACTAAAACGTGCTAATACAGACAGAACCTTTATTGCAGATGACGTAAACATGCCCAAAACACCTACATTTTACCCTACAGAGCACAGACACCATACACACGCGCATTACCTAGAGAAGAGTCTCCCAAATGCAGTCCTGGAGGGCCAAACACCATTCAGGTTCCATGCTGCCTCTAATAAATATGGCTGTGCTGCATTTCTATACACCACCCCCATGGTATGCAGATATATCTCATGCATATTCATGAGGGACAGCATGAAAACCCGAACAGTGTTTGGCCCACCAGGATTGGAGTTGGGCACTTCTGTCCTAGAGCAGCGGCCAACAGGGGCAGACACACCCACACCCACAGGCTCCATTATCCAAAGCCTCCTGGAGAGGCAGGATGTTGGGCCCTGCGTGCATCTCCCAATACTAGCACCTGCATACCTTAGCAATGCCACCATAAACCTGGGAATACGGTACACATATATCAAAAGGTTGCTATGATTACTGGCAGATAGCAATTCCTAAGATAAGCACAATCTTCTCATTGAGCTGTATCATACCAACATCTCTGATGTCTGTGGAGTGTGTTTCAGGTCTGGTGTCTAACAGTGTTTACCACCCTGGGGATTGACCCCAACAGTATTGCGTACCATAGCCATGCCTGCACTGTGCCCAGGACTGGTGTGGTGGCCAGGGCTGCCAAGAGCCTCTATAGTTGCACAATGCTGGCATAGGTGTGGGAGTGTGTGTCTGTCTATCCAGTGTGTAGTGGCTGCCAACACCTTACTCAGCCCACACTGTTTGCACTGTTGCCAGTGTTAGCCTGCCAATGTGCATAATGAGGAGCAAGATACTGTGGGTATAGCATGGACAGGGTGGCTTGGCCTGGATGCATCTGCACAGGGCATAATGCAATGGCTCAGACATTGTAGTGCTCGGCCACAACCTGCACAGACAGGGTGGCCACAGCATGTCCTGCTGGGAGTTCTCTCACCCTGACTGAGCAGTGACGATGGCATGGCTAGGTTCCCCCATAGTGCTATATTGCATTTTTTCCAAGTGATATATATGGGTTTTTTTTTCTGGGGCCTAATCACTGACTTATCTGCTTGGTGGGTGTGCTCACTTCCCATTTTTGGGTGCACACATCTCCAGGAGTATGTATTATGGACTAGCTAGCAGACTGTCTGCAGTTAGTATGTGTATGGCTGGAACACCTTGTAGGGTGCAGTGGCTGGAGTCTCACTGTGCTTGCTGCTGGAGAATGTCAGATGGTGGTGGGGGGCAGCTGAGCATTTCCATGCCTACTGTCTGTCTGCTCTTGCTTTATGGATGTGTACAGATTTGCATTGCCTGCCCTGTAGGGTGTCTGTTCCCCAGCAGGACTAGGGTTGATGGTTCCCTCTACTACCACCATTGCAGGGATGTGGAATGTGGATCTGTTGGTGGGAGATCCTGTCCCCTACCCTGAGCCCCAGAGGGAAGGTTTGGTGGTACTACTACATAATCTGCCTATGGATCCAAACACCACTCTGTCACTTAAATCATATCACCATAGCACCCACACAGGATATGCACTACTCTAGGTACATCATCGTCCACAAGGACAAGATGTGATTGGGAAATACAGATGGACACAGGTGTATCCTAAGTGTGTCTGCAAGGACTACCTATCACACACTGGCACTGATGGTAACCTGCAAAATAGCCAGCTCAGTTGAGTCAGGTGCTGTGGACATGGTGCTGGTTGCCCCACCTCACCCTCACGGTGAGCTCAGTACCCGCACAATGTGACGGTCTGTAGCTACTCTGTGCCAGTAACACACACGGTCAGTTCCCCCTACCAGGCCGAGGTGCTGTGTGGGTGCATACCCCATCTTGTGATCATCTGTAGACTACTGATCTGCATGTGCAGTGCATCATGGGTACGGGTGGGTTAACCCTATCCTGGTAACAACAGCAGACAGTTTGTGTGGTGACCTGCAGTCCCTCTATAGCAGTGGTTCTGAACCAGTCCTCCTTGAACCCCTAGGCCAGTCGCGTGTTCAGGATAGCCCTAATGAATATGCATGAGATATATATGCATTAGAGATATCCTGCCAACCTGACTGGTTTGTGGCCCTCTAGGGCTGGATTTGGAGACCCTTGCCTTACACCTCTGTCTTTTAAGAATGCGAGTGGGCAAGGTGCAGATCATCACCTAGACATCAAAATGGTAGATAGAATGTGTCACATGCCTCCTCAGTTCCTCAGTTCTCACCACCACCAAAAAGTTGTCTAATAGACAATATTTTGGTGGTGGTGAGAAGCAAAGAGGTATGTGACAAATTCTATCTAACCTTTTGTGGTGTGATTTCAGAACAATACAAGCATATCAGGCCCTGGTTGTTGAGGCACAAATGTCTAAACCTGTTCCTACCACAAATAAGGTGCAAAAAAGTGCTTGTTTCATGGCAGCAACACTTCCAGGGGGAAGAGCAAAATGTGCTCACATTGCAGCATTAATATTTCCTGGCTGAAGAAACCTGCCCATAAATACACATTCCAAACATATTGCAAGCCTGCAGCCACACATCTGAGTATCTGAAATGGCAGGGCAGGATGTGCTAGTCTCATAATAGATGCTCCCCCCTCTGAACTATCCAGGCCAAAACGTCCAAGTCCCCCTCCACAGGGGACATCTACATTTATAAAATGGCCTATACCCATGCAGATAACCAGCCTTGCTATCTGCATGGGGCCCATCTGCAGAACCAGTTTTTTGAGGTGGCAACAGAGAGACTTCAGAAGGCACGGCTGCCACGTCCCCAGTTTTCAAATGTTCTGCTCTGGACATTTCAGATTCTTTCTGGACATCTCTTCTAAAATGCCCATGCACGAACGGTGCACCCTATTGCTCAATAGGGCACACTATTGCTATTTTCATTTTAAAACGAAAGCACGTCCCTACAAATAACGCATTTGGAGAAATTACCCCGAAACACTCCCATGCTAATGTCATTGCCACTTTCACGAGGAAAAAGGAACCGATAATTACATTCATTACCCACTAGTATTCACAGTCTTCATTTCTATAACTCATATGACAAGAAATTCTGCAGAACTTATTTCAGTTCATGCCATTCATACAATCTCAGCCATCTTGCATTTGGTCATTTCCAAGTGGTTTTTAAGTGAGTTAAAACTGAATGCCACACTTTAGGAACGTACTCAGATTTTACTGACTCACTGACTGGCATTCATTATTCTAATTGTGCAATGGAAGGAGGAGTGGCCTAGTGGTTGGGGCAAGGTACTACAGGCCAGAAGGTTGGTGGTTCAAATCCCACTAGAGGACAGCAACCTTGGGCCGGAAGGACTGGGGTTTCTAGTCCCACAGGTGCTCCTTGTGGTCTTGGGCAAGCCACTTAACCCTCCATTGCCCATGTTCCCTGTAAGTATTAGTGTATGTGTCTCATATCCCCTCGTGTTAAATGTATCCCCCAACCGCTTTGACCCGGTGAAAAGTGGGATATAAATGCAGATAAATAAATAAATAAATGCACTCTCCTCGGTAAACATAAGAACATAAGATATGCCATACTGGGTCAGACCAAGGTCCATCAAGCTCAGTATCCTGTTTCCAACAGTGGCCAATCTAGGTCATACGTACCTAGCAGTTTCCCCAAAAGACACAGGTTCCGCAATTTAAAAAAGATCCTGTGCTTGTCTCGATGGGATGAATTCATGTGAAGTGGCTTCTCCATCCTGTGAATAAACCTGCCACATGCTATAAGTTTGCTGAGCATTTACACATACGCTCGAATATGCACACACGAACGCTTAGGTGGTACACCCTCCGATACATCATTTTCAAAGGGATAAAGATGCAACATGAGAATACATACATGACAGCCATTATACAAAGCATGCATGAGTTGGGGATTGCGAGTTAAAGATCAGTAGAATAATATAGGTGAATCTAACATTCAAAGAGTAGTAGTTGAATGTAAAGTGATCTGAGGTGTGCATGTAGGCAAAATCTTTGATGCTTTTTTTAGTTTCTAAATCAAGCTATATCAGAAGCCATATGGCATTAATATTCAACTTATTGTGGTTGTCCTTGAGCTTCTGCAATGAGCTGTAATCAATTTTAATTTCAGACTGATGGCTTGAGATCTAAGCCCAAAAGTAAGGATACATTTTTATCTACCAATAGTGGGTGAAATATCAGGAAAATGGAATAAACTAATGTAGTTGCCATATTAGTCTATTTTAAAGGGTAATATATAAAAATAAAACAAAAAAATGTATAAGGTGCTACCTTTTTATTGAACTAATTTAATACTTTTTATAAAGTCATTCCTATGCATATGTGGCTATTAACTGGCTTACAAGTATGTACTTGGCATAAAGGCACAAACTTTACTGGTAGGCATAACCGGGCACATAGTCTGGGCAGAGCGTGGGTGGAATTTTCACATACTTGCATAACTTCTAAAATACCTTGAGCTATGCGTGAATGTGTGTGAACTACGGGCAAACATTTATACCTGCTCACGAGCTGGTGTAAGTGAAGACATCCACGTTCAAGGTTATGGCATTTTATGAAGGCAAATAGGTGCCTACCATTGGCACCCTGTGATAAAATTACCCTCCTATTGACTAGTTTAGGAGTATCGTCCTGACCTGGCAAAGGAGGTTGTAACCTCCGAAAGCTAGTCAAAAAATTGTATTAAGTTAGTCCAAGACAAAGGAAAACTGAAAGAATTACAGGCACTTCCACCAAGAAGACAGTTTCTATTTGATTTATTTTTTTTTATAGATTATATGCCTAAAACTAAAAACTTTACATTAATACACACATTTCTCCTTGAGTGAATAACACTAACAAAGCACACTTGCTTATTGAAGACTTCATGGGCTATATATTGGCAAGTTCTTTTCAGGGCTCAATCGTCAGAAAGGTTTAGTTCGATTTGGTTAAGCCACAAGTATCTGAAACTATTTTATGTTTCATGATCTATTTGGGATCAATATTCCGAGCAAGTTGTGCATTTGCCAGAGGGTGCGGGGGGGGGGGGCAAAACTCGCTTATTTGGATGTTTTAAAAGTATGTGTGTAATTCTGAGCCGTAAACAGCCAGGTATTATCCATATAAAAAGGGGCCGGGTTAGGGGAGGGAGAGAAGCAGCTATCTGGTGATTATGAACAGCACTATCCAGACAGCGCCATCGAAAATCTTACTGACCGATAGTGCCAGGGTGGTCTGTGGACAGACCTGTTAGTTATCTGGTTAGCTGTAGTATTCAGTCCACTGTCTTAACTATACAGTATTTGGATAGCTATCCAGATGGCAGAGTTGCCAAGTTACCCATCTCCAGGAGTGAAATTTTAAACCAGTTCTGGTTTTCTAACAAGCTCGTGCTGATGCATTATGGGTCCTGCAGCACTAAGTCCAATGAGTAAAATCAGAGACTACAAATACCATACTGCACTGCAATGCACATTTAAAACTGTCCTCATAACAATGACAGAAAGTTATCTTGTACATAGTTACCCTATTAACCCTGTATATAATCCCCTGTTTATTGTAAGTCCAGCGTAGGCCTGCCTGCACTGCACAAATCTGGTACCTGTAAACCACGCTGATTTTTAAAGAGCGCGATATAGAAGGGACATTAAATAAAATAAATAAGTAAATAAAATAAAAACTATAACTGGCAAAAAAATCTCACTCCTGGAACTGGGTTACTTGGCAACTCTGAGCAAGTGGACAGAGGGGGGTAATTGCTAATGTGCATTAGGGGAATAACGCATGAGCTTTGCCTCTTGACATGTGTTAAATGGCAAAATTGTGCATTATTTTACCGTAATGCATGTTATTACATCTCATTATGGAACATGAATTGTGATGAAATGCATGCAAAGCAACTTATCGTTAAATTATCCGAATAATGCAGCTTGCGCTGAACTTCGCAAGTTGCATGATTCCAGGAAAAAAAAAACATCAGCTCAAAGCTGGGGCTATTTTACTTGGATAAGAGCATTGGGCTGCTAACAAGTGGCCGATGTTTCAGCCACCATATTAAAAGGGGCCAATGCCATCCTAAAATAAATAAAAAGCCTCCTCCCCCCATTGCACTCAGTCCATATCTTTCACTCCGTAGAAAACTCCCCAGATAATCAAACTCCAGAACCTTCCTCCCCCCCCCCCCCACCCCCTTGTAGGCTTGCACAGGCCTACCTGACAATATCTCTGTTGGTCTAAGGCAATCAGGAAGGAACAATTCCCAGTTGCCCTTTGAAGGAACAGAAGCGACTGGGGATGGCTCCTGCCTAATTTACCCTAAACCACCAGGGATTTCTTGAGATAGCCCCAGGGAGCCTGTGGGGGTGTGGAGGAGGGTCTTTGGGAGTTATGGCGGTATTCTTTGAGGGGTTGGGCTGGTGGCCTTCTAGGGGAAATGGATCTGGCTTTGGATCTGTGGGGAGTCTTCTGGAAGTGTGGAGATCTGTAAGGGGAGGAGGAGGAGGGCTTTGATCTCTTTTAGGAGAACACAGGCCCCTTTAAGATTTTATGTATTTAATTTATTTATTGCATTTGTATTCCACTATACAAGGAACTGGACAGATCACAATCAACATAGATAATAAAAACACAAACACATGAAATCAAATAAAACAATTACATAAATTTAAACAAAATTCAATGAAATAGCATTGAATGCAGCTGTGAGCATCTGGTTGCATGCTAGTGGCCCAGTGCTACCAGCCAGAACGATAATGCCAACTTTGGCATTATTTTTCTTGCAATAATGCAACCTGTAAGGTTGATTGCGAGCTGCGTTATTCATTTACCGCAAGAGTCACTAAACTGTGGCACTGAGTTAAGGGAGATTAGTGACTCTTGCGGTAAACTCAGTTGCAGTAAAATGCAATATTTTACCGCAGCTTAGTAACTGCCCTCTGAATTTTGATCTACATCCATTTAGTGGTCATATTTAGTTGCTAAACAGATAAGTTATTCATCAAATTTAGACCAGAAGCAGTCACTGCTGAGAAGTATATTCAATGGCATTAAGGGGTATGTTTACTAAACCGCGCAATTGTGCGGGGCGCACTTGAGCGTGCGCTAAGGTACCTTAGCGCACGCTAATAGTGCGTTTTTGTGCCCCGCACACGTGCGCGCTGCACTAACGGGCCCGCACAAGTGCGCGGCGCACTGATGTGCGATAGAGGAGTGGAAAGGCATTCTGAGGGCGGAGGAAGGCTCCCGAGGGACGGAGGGATGGGGTCAATGGGTGGAGAGTGGGAGGGGAGAGGCTCCCCGCACAGGAGCGGGGCTGAAATTCAAGCTAAAAAATACCACGAGTGAAAACCTCGCGTTAGAGCCGATTTAAAGGGAAGAGAAACCATTTCCGTCAGCAATGTACAGCAAAACCGGGAAACCTCCAAAACGTGAGCAGTGTGATACATGTGCACAGTACAAAAGGGCAAATAAACCTCAAAAATGACCTCGAAAAAAGGGGAAAAAAACATAACCAAGCTGGCCAATAGTGATATCAATGGGCAACATTAAAAAACACTCCCAGGAAAGCTCCAAAAAACAGAAATGATTTTTGGAAGGGTCTACGCTCTGTGCAGGCTGGCACCGTCCACTGCAACAGACAGGCTCTGTCGGATGTACAGTCATGGACTCCCCAGGGAACGCAGCTTACCTGTGGCAACACGGTGGTGCAGTGCACACAGACAGTGTGTGTAAGAACAGAAGGTCACAGGTTCAAAGCCCAGCTGGGGCTACTGCCAATCCAGTCCACATATTTTCCCCACAACTAAACCGTGATAGTAAGGACAAACCTTTATTGCTGAGAACATACGCATGGTTAATACGCCTATATTTTACCCCACCGAGCACAGACACCATAAACAGTCGCATTACCTAGAGCAGAGTCTCCCAAATGCAGTTCTGGAGGGCCAAACACCATTCAGGTTCCATGCTGCCTCTAATAAAGATGCCTGTGCTGCATATCTGTGCACCACCCCCATGGTATGCAGATGTAGCTCATGCATATTCATGAGGGACAGCATGAAAACCCAAACAGTGTTTGGCACACCAGGACTGGAGTTGGGAACCTCTGCCGTAAAGCAGCAGCCAACAGGGGCAGACACACCCACACCCACAGGCCCCTTGGCCAATGCCTCCTGGAGAGGCAGGACATTGGGACCTGCGTGCATCTCCCAATACTAGCACTTGCATACCTTAGCAATGCAACCCTACACCTGGATATACGGTACACAGCTCTCAAACATTTGCTATGAGTACTGGCAGATAGAAATTCCTAGGTTAAGCACAGTTTGCTGATTGAGCTCCATCATAACAATCATTCTGATGTCTGCGGTGTGTGCTTCAGGTCTGGTCTCTGACAGAGTTTACCACCCTGGGGAGTGACCCCCAACAGTATTGCGTACCATATCCATGCCTGTACTGTGCCCAGGACTGGTGTGGTGGGCATGGCTGCTGAACTCCTCTATAGTAGCACAATGCTGGCATAGGTGTCGGAGTGTGTCTGTCTATACAGTGTGTGGTGGCTGCAAACACATTCCACAGCCCACACTGCCAGCACTGTTGCCAGTATTGGCCTGCCAATGTGCATAATGAGGAGCAAGGTATCATGGGTATAGCCCGGACAGGGTGGCCTGGCCAGGGTGCATCTGCACAGGGCATATGGCACTGACTGGGACATTTTAGTGGCCGGCCACCACCTACACAGACAGGGTGACCTCAGTATGTCCTGCTGGGAGATCACTCTCAACCTGACTGTGCAGTGACAACAGCATGGCTAGGCACCCCCATAGTGCTATATAGCATTTCTCTCATGTGATATTTATGGGTTTCTTTTTGGGGCCCAGTCACTGACTTATCTGCTTGTGTGTGCTGCCATCCCAGTTCTGGGTGCATGCATTTCCACCAGGAACATGCACTATGGACTAACTAGCAGACTGTTTGCAGCTGGTATGTGTCTTGATGGAGCACCTTGCAGGGTGCAGTGGCTGAAGGCTTGATGTAGGAGAATAACAGATAGTGGTGGGGTGCAGCTTAGCATATACAGGCCTAATGTCTGTCTGCTATTGTGTTATGGTTATGTACAGAGCTGCATTGACTGCCCTGAAGGTTGTCTTTTCCACAACAGGACTGGGGTTGATGGTCCCCTCTACTGCCACCATTGCAGGGAGGTAGAATGTGGATCTGTTGATGGGAGACCCTGTTTACCACTCTCAGCCCTGGAGGAGGAGAATGATGGTACATAATCCTCCTGGGGGTCCATGGGGGCAACACCTGACTGAGACAAACAGATATATCCAAAGTGTTTCTGCAGAAACTACCTATCTCACACATTAACACTGCTTTGTACCTGCATCATAGCCTATTTCTGCCATGGAAGGTGCTGTGGACCTGGTGCTGGGCGCCTCACCGCACCATCAGGGTGAGCACAGTACCCGCACAATGTGATGGTGTGTAGCTACTCTGTGCCAGTAAAACACACAGTCTGTACCCCCTACAAGGCCGAGGTGCTGTGGGGGTGCACATAGTCAGTTCCCCCTACCAGGCCGAGGTGTTGTGGGGGTGCATATCCCATCTTGTGTTCATCTGTGGACAGCTGATTTGCATGTGCAGTGCATCATGGGTACGGGTGTGCTAACCCTATCCTGGTGACCACAACAGACTGTGTGGTGACGTGCAGGCTCTCTGCAGCCAGCCAGGGGCTTGCTAGTAGTTATAGAGCTGTAGCCCGATGGTTACTTCAGTGCCTGTAAAGCCAGAAGTCATGGGTTCAAACGCACAGTGGGGTTATTTGATAGGGCTATCCACAGCATTGTCTCTTTTTAATGTACATTTTTGCTGCCAGCAAAAACACCCTCAGCGTACTGTACCCATAAGGTGCCTCTGAGGGCGCTTTATAGGGCGCCCTATAGTGCACCTTATGGTTCCCGTCCATGTAAGGTGCACTATACATTATCCTGTGACGCAACTTATAGGGTGCCCTGTAGGGGACATTTTAGGGTGCCGTGGCAGACAGTGCACTTTATAATGTGCCCTATGGAGTGCCTTATAGGGTGCCTTATACGGTACCTTCAATTTATTTTATTTTATTTATTTAGTATACATTTGTATACCGCTACTTCCAGCGATCAGTAGCGGTTTGATTACAGATTGTAGGTTGTCAATCATGACAGAAAATCTGGAGTATATACACATTGATTTGTAGGGAAAAGCACAGCACACAAGAAGATGGTTTACAAGGAGCGGATTCAGGATTTACATATCTACATTTTTACATTTTCACATAACAGTTCCCATGTTTCGTAGTGAGGCAGCTTGGAGTCCCCTGGGATTTACATCAAATTGTAATGACACTGGAATAGATGTGTCTTGAGTTTTTTTCTGAAAACTATTAGGTCTTTGATTGCTCGTATCTCAGGTGGTAGTTGGTTCCAGAGGGTCGAGGGAAGAGTATGAGTATGCTCAGTGGCTAGTACTGGCTTTGACAGATCTGATATCGGTTGGAACGTGGAGGGTGTCTGAGGTGACGGTTCTTCTGTCTCTGTTTGAGGGTTGCGTGCTGATAAGGGTGGAGAGAAAGGATGGCGCTGTGTTATGTATGAGTTTGAATGTGGTTATCAGTGTTTTATATTTTATCCGAGCCGTAATGGGGAGCCAGTGCAGCTCAATTAATACAGGTGTGATGTGTTCAGTAATGTTTTTTCGCATGATGATCCTAGCCGCCACATTTTGGGCCATTTGCAGAATGTTTAGGGTTTTCTTTGGAAGCCCTTGTAAGATAGCGTTGCAATAGTCTAATTGTGGCATAATGAGTGCTTGCGCAACAGTCCTGAAATCGTGCGGTTCGATGATGCTCCGTAGAGGTTGTAGTACTCTAAGTTTGTGGAAGATGGCCTTATTGGTTTTGCGTAGGTGCTTTTCCATCTTTAGGTTGCTGTCAAACGTGACCCCTAGGTATTTTATTTCATTCTTGGTGTTGTATGTATTTTTACACAGGGTGATTGTTGCCGGAGGTTCAAAATTGGGTTTACTGGAGATATACATCACCTCAGTTTTCTTATGGTTGATCGTCATGTTGTTTTGCTGTAACCATTGTGCCATCTCGTTCAGGCATGTTTCAAGTTGATTATAGTTGGGGTTGACGGTATCCAGTTGTGTGTAAAGCATGATATCATCAGCATAAATATGGTAGTTGATATTGTGCTGTTTGAAAATATCACAGAGGGGCTGCATGTAAACGTTGAAGAGTAGTGCTGAGAGCGCCGAACCTTGAGGTATGCCTTGCGTTTGAGTGAAAGCTTCCGCTTTTTCGCCATCGACTAGAACCTGTGGCATTCTGTTTGATATGTATGAAGAGAACCATTTTAGGGGGGTTCCCAATATTCCTATTGATTCGATCCTGTTTAGGAGGATTCCATGATGGACTGTGTCAAAGGCGGCAGAGATGTCAATGAAAATGAGTATAAACATTTTTCTCTTGTCTTCAAGGCCTTTGAGGAGGTTGTTGAGTAGTGCTATTAGGAGTGTTTCTACCCCGTGATGTTGTCTGAAACCGTATTGCTGTTCATCCAGGGTTTCATGGTCATCTAGATGATCTTGTAGTTGTAGGAGGACCGCCTTTTCAATGATCTTTGCTAGGAAAGATATGCTGGAGATGGGGCGGTAGGATGCTGGGTCGTCCTTGTTGAGTGTGGTGTTCTTTAGAATCGGTCTTATTATAGATTTCTTGAGTTGAGCAGGCATGATTCCTTGCTGTAGTGATTGGTTCACAATGTGCAAGACTTGGTGCACAATATCATGTTTAGCCGCCTTAACCCAGGCCGCTGGGCAGGGGTCTAGCGGGGAGGTGGTGGAGTTGATATTTGTTATTATGTTGATCATTTGCCTTTCGTCAATGTTGAGAAAGTTGCTCCATGCCTGATCTCCTACCACACTGGTTATGGCACGTGAGGGCGTGTTTGCTGGCAGCAATTAATAAAATAAAAATAAAAGTGCTGCAAGATACAAAACGTACATTGCAAAGCTGATGCCTCAGCCAGCCTTACGTATTAGGCACACTGGGGAGCAAACTCATGACCCCTGTATCAGCCTTCAGTGCCTTAACCATTGTGCTCCACTGCTGCTCCTCCTTGTATGTCAGCGCACCTACATATGCTTTTCATTCCTTAAACTGCACAGTGCTGCCATCAAAAACAGTGCTATGACCTTGCAGTACCTCATACGGCACCCTATAAAGCGCCCTATAAGCAACATTCTAGGGTGCCTTGGCGGACAGTGCACTTTAAAATGTGCCTTATGGGGCGCCTTATGTTAACACGCTTTGAGAGTGCGTTTGCTAGTAGATGTAATTAAAATATAAATAAAATGCCTCCTAAAGCAATCTTCCCCATAATAGGTAATGCCTCAGCAAGCCATCTTCATTGGGCACTGTGGGGGATTGAACCCCTGATCCCTGCACCATTGGTAGATGTCTTAACCATTGTGCCGTGGCTCTGCTCTTCTGTTTGTACATCAGCGCGCCACTTATGCCTCCCGCTCAGCTTTCTCATGCGCTAATGTGCGGGGCGCACATGGGCGCCGCGCACCTTAGCGCATATTTAAATCATGTTTTTTCTTTTTCAGAAAGAAACGCCCACTCCTTATATGGCACCCACATACTAGCGCGGCCCGCACATTACCGGGGTTTTAGTAAACATACCCCTAAGTAAATGGAGAGTGCTGCTGAACATATTTAGAACGTTAAGCAATCAGAGCTACCCCAGCTGAACATCGGGCTCCTTATTCTTTGCCTATGGTAGAAACTATGTAGAATCTACGCTATTCACTTTCACCACTCCAGAGCACTATTGCTATACAGGAAGGTTTCTCATGTTGACTTTAAAATGCATTGGGCGTTAGCTAGACTGCCTGCCTTTCTTCATTCAATTTGTATCTATTTATTTTGGTGTAGCATGGATAGAATGGTAACTAGAAATACTTGTGGAATTGAATAGAAATGCAAGTACTCATATAGCCCGGTCTGTCTGGCAGGCTATGCAGGGAACCTAGGGGGCTGGATATTATGGGCTATTCAGATTATTACAGAACTCTGTGTTTAGACCGTTAAGGTGGGAGATTGATCAACATTCCCGTGAATTTGCATGGGTGTCCACCCACACTGTCCACCCACACTGCTTCCAATAGCAGGACATGCTGCAAGATTGCATTTTTAGTCACAAGCAGCAAGCACTGCTGTGCATGCTCCTTGCAACAAAGGCTGCAATACTTTAGCACCTTCCACACCAGCAGCAGCACCGGTAAAGGATTCACACACAGCTTGGTAAAAATGGTAAATAAAAGGTAAAAGGAAAAGGAGACCATTATGGCTTTCGAAAGAAGTAGCTGAAAAAGTGAAGAAAAAGAGGGAGGCCTTCATGAAATACAAAAGATCACAGAGAGAGGAAGACAGGCATCTATATTTGGAAAAAGTTAGAGAAGCTAGCAAAGTAGTCGGAAGGCAAAGATTCAAAAGGAGGAGGAAATAGCCAATGCAATAAAATGGGGGGATAAGACGTTTTTCAGATATGTTAGTGAGAAGAGGAAGGGCAAAAGTGGTATTGTCAGACTCAAGGGTTCAGGGGAGGAATATGCAGAAGCTGATAAGGATAAAGCAGAATTGCTTAACAAATATTTCTGTTCTGTGTTCACAGATGAAGAACCAGGAGTAGGACCTCAGAAAACACCCACAAACAGGAACAGCAGCGAGGGACATCTTTAATAATTTTCAGAAGACTGTGTTCGTGAGAAACTAGCTTAACTTAAAGTAGACAAAGCGATGGGACCGGATGGGATACACCCGAGAATACTGAGGGAACTTGGGGACGTTCTAGCAGCTCCACTGACTGACCTTTTCAGTGCCTCGTTGGAGTCAGGAGTGGTGCCAAAGGACTGGAGAGAGGCTCATGTGGTGCCTTTACACAAAAGCGGAAGTAAGGATGTGGTTGAAAACTACACGCCGGTTAGTTTAACTTCGGTGGTGAGTAAATTATTGGAAACGCTGCTGAAAGAGAAAATAGTGAGGTTTCTGGAGTCCAGCGGATTACAGGATCCAAGGCAGCATGAATTCACCAGAGGCAGGTCTTGTCAGACAAATCTGATCGATTTCTTTGACTGGGTGACCAGGGAGATGGACCGAAGGAGAACCCTAGATGTGGTGTATTTGGATTTCAATAAAGCCTTTGACACTGTTACTCACAGGCGACTTATAAACAAACTGAGCACCCTAGGGATGGACCCCAAAGTTACAGCTTGGGTTAGAAATTGGTTGGGTGGGAGGTGGCAAAGAGTACAGGTAAATGGAGCTCTCTCTGAGGAGAAGGATGTTACCAGTGGCATGCCCCAGAGATCTGTCCTTGGTCCGATTCTTTTTAACATCTTTGTTAGTGATATAGCGGAAGGGCTGTCGGGTAAGGTTTGCCTCTTTGTGGATGATACCAAAATCTGCAATAGAGTAGACACCCAGGAAGGTGTAGATAACATGAGGAAGGATCTAGCTAAGCTTGAAGAATGGTCTAGAATTTGGCAGCTGGGATTTAATGTTAAAAAATGTAAGGTCATGCATTTGGGCTGCAGCAATCCAAGGGAGCAATATAGTATAGGGGGTGAAGTACTTTTGTCCACTATAGAATAGCGGGATCTAGCATGGTTGTGTCTGATGATCTTAAAGTAGCTAAACAGGTAGAAAAGGCGACGGAAAAGCTAGAAGTATACTTGGGTGCATACGGAGAGGAATGGCTAGCAGAAAAAAGGAGGTGATAATGCCTCTGTATAAGTCTTTGGTGCGACCTCATTTGGAGTATAGTGTGCAATTCTGTAGGCCGCACCTTCAAAAGGATGTGAACAGGATGGAGTCGGTGCAGAAGGTGGCTACTAAAATGATTAGTGGTCTTCATTATAAAGCATATGAGGACAGACTTAGGAATCTTAATATGTACACCTTAGAGGAAAGGTGGGATAGAGGTGATATGATTGAGATGTTCAAATCCCTCTGTGACATAAATGTTCAGGGAGAGAGCCTCTTTCAATTGAAAGCAAGTTCTGCTACGAGGGGACATGGGATGAGGGTGAAGGGAGTTAGATTTAGGAGTGATATTCGGAAATATTTCTTTACGGAAACAGTGGTGGATCCATGGAATAGTCTCCCAGTGGAGGTGGTAGAGATGAGGACAGTAACTGAATTCAAAAAAGCATGGGAGAAACACAGAGGATCTCTAAAAGGTAAAAAGGGGACTGTTGTAGTTGTTGATATGGAAGGACAGACTAAATAGGCCATGTGGTCTTTTTCTGTCATCATATTTCTATGCTTCTTTGTTTCATGGGAATGTTGGTGCTGGAGGAAACTAAACTGAGAAATGTATGTTTGCCCCACTATGGCCATGAGAGATCTTGTCAGATCTCAGAAGCTAAGCAGTGTTGGGTCTGGCTAGTAAGCTTTGGCTCCCCCCTCTCCCCCAAACACACACACACCATTTCCAGACTTAGCAGTGGAAGACCTGCAAGCCCTTTCTTTCCATTGCTTTGAACCAGTTTTCCTCCACTCTTTATATACAGTCATCTTCTACAGAGTCACGCTTCTCTGTCTCTGCTAGCATACAGGCTTGCTTTTAAACAATTTAAATCAGGGGTTCACGAACCTGTCCTGGGGCCTCCCCAGGCAGTCGGGTTTTATGGATATCCACAATGAATATGCAAATCTCTCTCAAGCATATTCATTGCGGCTATCCTAAAAACCCGACTGGCTGGGAGACAGGTTTGGAACCCCTGATTTAAATACTTTTGCGCCTACCCATTCTACTATCAGAAGACATTCCAGTTCCGTCATTCTTCATCAAGCCCCTCCCCCATGCACCCAGCAGTATACACACAAGCTGGTCTCTTCCCCTATTACTTTCTGCATTTCACAATCTGCTATACAGGCTCTGTGAACTTTGTGACAGGCATAAAATGAAGAAGGCGTCACATAAAACAGAGAGGAAAATTTTTGCTTAATATTAATAATATTCATTCCTACTAGCCAATGATCCCTGTGTGTGCAACACAGATGCTGCAGCTCAGACTAATGAATTCTCAAGGCCTTACTGTTCTTACCTCCTGGAGATCTTCTTGGGTTTATCCCTTCATGCTAAGAAAATCAGAAGGCTTTGGGCTAATGGTGCACTGCTAGTTTCAGATAAAATTCAAAAATACAGACTTTAAAAGCAGCAAGCTGTTATCCACTGTGTATACCTGCTGTGTGTGCAATGCATCCACTAAAGAGAAACCTAAAACCAAGTTGCAAGGTGCTGCAAATCGTGAGCAGATCAGATACAGTAAGTTCAGTACTTGACCAGGTTTAAGCTGGTGTTAAGAACTATTCTAAGTTTTCTCTACTCGTGCAATGATCTGGAACCTTTTGGACTGTGCAGGGACTGGCTTCTTGGAGAAGAGAGGAACCAGCAGATTGTTCCAGCTATTTTGGACTTCCAGCTCAGTAGGAACCAGAGCGGGAGCCTGGCGCCATGAGAATTCATTCACAGTTACTGTACCTAGTGATTCTCCCCTCCCCCCCTATTGTATATCCCCTCTCATCTCACCTATGCTAGTCATCCATGTTAAACAAACTTTGCATCTCCACAAATCTAATTCCCAGTCGCTGTACTGTGCACACACTCCTCATCCCATTTGTAATATTGGATACCGCTACCTTTGCTTGCTTACTGCGCGACAGCCTGGATAAGGATGTAGATAAAAATAAATATATAAGCAAACATTTAATATTAATGCCTGAAACTCAGAAGATAGAATGGGTACCGTTTATGGATGCTAAATTTGGGCACTGAGCTGTAAGATGTACGTTGGGAAAACCAGACGAGCGGTTAAAGTTCATATACAAGAGCACTTGAGTTGTTTGAAGCGCAAGCTTTTAAAAGCTCCCCTTGTTGATCATTGGATACAATATGGACATACAGTAAAGGAGCTATCGGGTCTTGTACCTTGATGGTTTTTTTGCAATAAAAGCTTTTACTGCTTTAGTGGTGTGGCTGCAGGACCGTACCGAGCCCTGTGACCGCACAGACTTAAGCGGCAGAGAGCCGAAATGCGCCCCTTAAGTCTTCTCACCGGCACACTAAGCAGGTCTGGTCTCTCCAGGAGGGTCCCGACCTGTTTAGCGTGCCGGCGACTTGCACATCGGGTGCGCGCCTCTTCTCTCCCGCCCCCATAAAGTGGCTAGATGGAAGTGCGGGAGGAGGGGGCGCACCCGATGTGCAACTCGCACAGGGCACTTTTCACCGTCGGTACAGCCCTGTGTGGCTGTGTTCTCCCTTCGCTGTTTTTCTGGACCGTTTCGCCTCTGCGGAGGTCCCTCCTCCCTTGTGCTTCCTATGGAGTTTGGGCGGAGCAAGTTCTAATCATGATTTACACACGTTCAGGCCGATATTCAGACCTACCAATATTCAAACACCATAGCAGTCAACCATAGCACTTAAATATCAGCGGGATACTCCACCGCATAAGCGGATTGGAACTACCGCTGAATATCCCTGCGGAGTGGCACAAAGCCGGCAAAGTCTCAGCAATTATCCAGTTTGTTCAATTTTCAGCCTGGACTGAACCAGATTACAATTTAGAGCAGCTTTTAGTGTAGCCGAATTCATCTGATTAAGTCCCAGCTGAAAGTTAGGAAAACCGGATAAAAGTTGAGACATAGCGATTTTGTGCCAATGTTCCCCTGTTCTGCCCACGGACCACCCCTGCCCTAACCAGACAGTGCCAGTGCAGTCTGTGGTGATATCCAGCAGCATTATGCGGGGAGTTTCACTGAATATCACGGTCAGTGGCCTTATCCTGCCGGCGACTGTGAGTCAGCTGGCTAAAGCTTTTGATATCGACCCCTTTATTTATAAAATATGAGCACACAGTACATACACACTTTAGCTATGTACGTTTATACCTGCTCCCGAGCAGGTATAAATATCCATGGTTTCAATCTAGGTTGAATTTCTCCCAGTTTTCCCTGAGTATTTTATAAAACCACATAGGCACCTATGTCTTTATAAAATAGCTGGAAAAAGAGACACCTACTTGGCCGTCACACATAGGCAGCCTGTTATAAAATTTCCCTCAGAGCAAAATACGTGAAAGCACACAAGTTCCTTTCTTTCATTCATGAATAATCTGTAAAAGTAATTCCCAATATTGCAACCAGTGAGTAAATTTCACCCATGCAGCCCCCATTTTGCAAGGGGACCCAAGGAAAAAAGGGCCTTCTTGCAGCCACTTCCCAGTCTTCTGAGGCAGACTTATCCACTCTGGAGACCCTTTTTCAACATTGGTGCTTGGGGACTGAACTTCCGACCCCAAGTGCAGCCTCTCCCATATTTTAAAGATTTTACAGTGGCTCTGGCAAAAATTGCACAGCAACCCTGAACACAAATTCTCCATATGCATATTTCACACATTCGATCACTTGTGTGCATCAATTTTCAAACAGGACTGCCAGTTTACCATTTTATACACTCATTCCGATCCCGACATGGACATCCAGCCCCCTCTATTCACCTATGTGCAGGGAGCTCTGGACAGGGGCGGAAGGAGGAGGGCCAAAGGAGAAGCAAGGGCGAGACACAGGCGGGACCCTGACCCAAACATATAAGGCCAATTCTGGTCACAGCCCTGTATGTTCAGGCCAGCAAAGATGAATGGGGGACTTATTCCACCTTGGTGGTGGAATACGTCCCCGCAGCAGTAGATAGCAGCACCCATGGACCGCCCCAGCCAGGTTGGACACTTCCAGCGGTTTTCTGCAGCCTGATCCCAGCCCCAAAAGGCCCATTTGGGGGGGGGTCGGGCAGCGGGGAATCCAATGTTGAGGTATAGCGGGGGATTGAGGCACCTGCATGGCCTTCTGGTGCCATGGCAATGGGACACCATGGCACCGAGGCTCTATGCAGATACTCTGGCTTGGTTGGACAGGATGAGAACAGGGCATACAGCAGCTGGGAATCGGGATACGGCCTGCCCGTCTAGGCCAGATGCATCCAATGCTGATCCTGTAGAGACGTATAGCCCATGCGGGTTCAGAATCGAGTGCAGATCCGACCTGTTCAGATATTGGACTTTCAGGCAGGTCGGATGGGCCCCAATGGGAATTGGCCTCTAAAGGAAAATTCTGAGTATTGCTTGCTTCTGACAATCCTGTAATTTGAGAAAAACTGACATCACCAGCATACAAAGCTACATATACTATTATTTTTCTAATCCACGCACAAGACTTCAAAGCCCTTTAACTTAACTGTAATCAGGATTTAAATCCTAGCAGAGGCTGCTTAAGCATTTATAGGAAATTGATCCAAAATGTGAGGCAATCTCTGATCCTCTATCACCCTCTTCCCAGCTACAGCCCAGAGTGAACAAAGAAGCTGGATAGAAACAAACTTTAAGTTACTTTTTCTAATTGTGCTCTTTTCCAATTCTTTGTGCTATCGGACACCCCACTAGCTGTTCTATCAAAGGCTTTAAAACAAAATAAAGCCTTCCTTGATCCCTGACCCTCCCACTGTACCCAATCTCAGTCAAAATGAACAGAGAAGAAAGGGGTTTGGGGAAAAATTGGACCCCTCCCCCTCAAACCCATGCCGTTCGCCGGATCTCATCAGCAGATAAGAAAAGATACTGTCCAAAAAGAGGTACTCAGGCATTGAGGTTGGTGGTGCTCAGTTCCGGAGCACTGCCTCATGAGGCTTCAGCTGCAGGAATGTATGAAGCCTCTGAGTCCATGCAAATCATGGCATGCTCAAACCCAGTGCCAAGTTTAAGGAGGCAGGGCGAAAAGAAAAGTACAGGAAAAAATAAATATTGGTGTACATAGGATCACAGAGAAGGAGATGTGTATTCATATATCTTAAAAATGCCCATATTCTTCACTTTGTGGTCTTCTGTCCCAAGTTTTCATTTAACGTATAAAAGCAGAAAAGGGGGGGGGGGGGGGGAGGACTCCGCATACAGCACAGTCCAGCCCAAGTGTGGAGAAAGACCGTGGACACATCACATATGTCTTGACAAATCAACAAATGTTTTAAGAGGCCATATCTGGTGTGGCTATGGTCTTTCTCCATTTAACGTACAAAAGCTTTTGAAACAAAGCGTCATTATGCAAAAGGGATTTTTGTAAAGTAAAGCCTTATTGGTAAATTTGTATTGTACGCTTTAATAAAAGCTGTAGCCTTGTTATTTCCACTCAAATGAAGTATATCAGCTATTTGTCTACTGGTAAAAATCTAGGGAGTGGGAAGAAAGGTAGATAGGTGAGGGCAGGGAAAAGATAAAGCGACTAACGATATGGTGTATGCTGTGTTATGCAATGTGGTCTTAGGGTAAAGGTCTCACAAGTTTATTATACTTATCTTATTGGATAATGCATTTTAGAGCAAAAGTTCTCAATTCTATTCCTTGAGGGCTACCAATAAGTCTAGTTTTCCAGGTTTCCAACCTTTGCAAATTTGCTTTGTTCTTTGATCATATGTATGCAAAGACATCTAGAGAGAAATAATTAGTATCTGCACCATGTTGCAACAATAATGAATGCAGAAGTATATGGGTAGGCTTGCTTTCATTATTGCCTAATGAAAAGTACCAGAAATGCGAGCATGATTTCCCTGTGGGTAGTTATTCTGTTGGGAACAATCCACATCGATTGGATTGCGCAATACTACATGCATTGTTACTCGGTCCACCCTCTCTTCAGCCCTGGAAACACCTCCAAACAATGTGGACAAAATTACCACATCACTAGAACAGAGAAATTTTACCTTCATTAAAAATAGAAATAATCACAGTTTTCCCCACACAAATGCTTTTAGTTATTGCCCTTTCCATGAATATTCGTGTTAGGTATCCTGAAAACCAGACCTGTTTATGGCTCTTGCTGTAAACCTCTGCATACAATGGAGGCAGTGCATGGAGATCTCTCTCATACAAATGCAGTGTAGATTTCTTGAAAACCTGACCAGCTTTAGGCACTCACAGACCACAGATGCATACCCCATTCAGGGTAGTCAACGTGATTGAATCACAATACAAGACAGTGGATCCCAAACCTATCCCATGGGAACCCCAGCCGGTCAGGTTTTCAGACTCTCCACAATGAATATGCATGTGTGAAATTTGCCTGCAATAGAGGCAATGCATGCAAATCTACAGTATCTCATTAATATTCATTGTGGATATCCTGAAAACCCAATCGGCTGGAGGTTCCCCAGGATAGGTTTGGGAACTACAGACAGAAGGCTTTGTGCTAAAAAGTAACAAAAAAGAGAAAATGGCATTAGAGATACCTTCTCTTCAGGTATCCTTCATATACTTTGAAGTCCAACAGGACACTGAATAAAATAATTAAGAACATAAGATATGCCATACTGGGTCAGACCAAAGTCCATCAAGCCCAGTATCCTGTTACCAACAGTGGCCAATCTAGGTCACAAGTATCTAGCAGTTTCCCCAAATATACAGGTTCCACAATGCTTGTATTGGGGCAAGCAGTGGATATTCTGGGTCCACATTAACAAAGGCTTATGAACCTTTCCTCCAGGAACCTGTCCAAATCTTTTTTAAACCTGGCTACACTAACAACTTTAAGTACATCCTCCAGTAGCAAATTCCAGACTTTGATTACACGTTGAGTGAAAAAATATTTCTCTTAGGGGTATGTTTACTAAACTGCGGTAAACGTGAATAACGCGCGTTGTATGACGTTAACGATCGTTAGCGTGCTATAGCACATTAACGATCGTAAACACGCTATAGTGCGCGCTATCACGCGCTAACACGCGTAATGCTCCGCGGCGCGGTAAAACACCACAGAAGGTGGAGAGAGGGCGGAGAGAAGGGGTCAATGGGCGGAGAGTGGGCAGGGAGAGGCTAACGCGCTGATTTTCAGAGCTGAATTCCAACGCGAATGAAAACCTACCTGTAAAAGCACTTTAAAGGGGAGAGAAACCATTTACGTGTCAGCAATGTACAGCCTAGGCAGGGAAACCAAAAAAAGGTGATAAGTGTGATACATGTGCACAGAACAAAAGGGCACAGAAACACCGAAAATGACCCCAACAAACTGGAAAAAAACAACAACAAAGCTGGCCAATAGTGGTAGCACTGAGAAACATCAACCCCCCCCCCCCCCCGAGTAAGCCCCATAGAACAGATATAATTCGTGGAAGGGTGCATACTCCGTCCCCATACAAGGTGCATGGGCCCACAGTGAAATAGCGCTGCTCAGGGATTTCCCCACCATCGGACAGGGTTCCTATGGCGTGCACATGTCCCGCAACATCAGGGCGGGCATGTCGGAACGGGCAACCGGGCAGATGCTGGAAAAGGGAATACAGAGGGCTGCAGGCGGCACATGCAGTGGCGCAGCTGGGCCACAGTGGGGACTAGGGTGATGCTCAGTTGGCCCATAGGAATGCGTAAACAGTAGAGCCAGACAGCAACTGATGAGGGCCCAACATGGGCACGAGTGTGTCTCCCAAAGCGTCACAGGGGAGAGTACCCAACAGCAACCCCCAAGGGCAAGGAACACTGGCAGGCGGGGCTGGGGGGCAGCGTGGACGTCTATGCAGGCACCCCTACCCCAGAACACGCACCATAGGCGGCCGCCTACCTGCACACTGGATGGCCTGAGACCGCGCACCACCAGCTCCACCAGCAGAAGGGCATGTCAGCATGGTGGCTGAGGGATACTGGTGGTGGAGGGGGCAGTGGCAGCTGCCCGGAGCAGACCGTGGCCTAGCCCTGTGTAGGTGGGTGCCATGCACTGCAACAGACAGGCCCTGTCTGACCAATAGTCATGATATCACCAGGGAATGCACCATCTATGTGAGAACATGGTGGTGCAGTGCACAGAACCACTGTATTCAGAAGCAGAAGGTCACAGGTTCAAGTCCCAGCTGTGGTTTCCGCCAACCCAGTCCTCATATTTTACCCACTACTATAACGTGCTAATACAAGCAGAACCGTTCCTGCAGATGACGTAAACATGCCCAAAACACCAACATTTTACCCTACAGAGCACAGACACCATAAACATGCACATTACCTAGAGCAGAGCCTCCCAAATGCAGTCCTGGAGGGCCAAACACCATTCCTGTTCCATGCTGCCTCTGATAAAGATGCCTGTGCTGCATTTCTATGCGCCACCCCCATGGTATGCAGATGTATCTCATGCATATTCATGAGGGTCAGCATGAAAACCCGAACAGTGTTTGGCACTGCAGGACTGGAGTTGGGAACCTCTGCCGTAAAGCAGCAGCCAACAGGGGCAGACACACCCGCACCCACAGGCGCCATTATCCACAGCCTTCTGGAGAGGCAGGACTGTGGGCTCTTCGTGCATCTCCCAATACTAGCACTTGCATACCTTAGTAATGCCACCCTAAACCAGGGAATATGGTACACATCTATCAAAAGGTTCCTAGGATTACTGGCAGATAGCAATTCCTAGGTTAGGTACAAGTGTCTGAGTGAGCTGCATCATAGCAACCTTTCTGATGTATGTGGAATGTGCTACAGGTCATGTGTCTGACAGTGTTTACCAACCTAGGGAGTGACTCCTACAGTATTGCGTACCATAGCCATGCCTGCACTGTGCTCAGGACTTGTGTGGTGGCCTGGGCTGCCCAACACCTCTATAGTTACACAATGCTGGCATAGGTGTGGGGAGTGTGTGTCTGTCTATCCAGTGTGTGGTGGCTTCCAACACCCTCCACAGCCCACACTGCTAGCACTGTTCGCAGTATTGGCCTGCCAATGTGCATAATGAGGAGCAAGGTACCATGGGAATAGCCTGGATAGGGTGGCCTGGCCTGGCCGCATCTGCGCTGGGCATAGGGCAATGGCTCGGACATTGTAGTGCCCGGTACCACCTGCACAGACAGAGTGGCCACAGCATGTCCTGCTGGGAGGTCACTCTCGCCCTGACTGAGTAGTGACCACGGCATGGCTAGGTTCCCCCATAGTACTATATAGCATTTTGCTCATGTGATATATATGGGTTTCCTTTTGGGGCCCAATCACTGACTTATCTGCTTGGTGTGTATGCTGACATGTTCTGGGTACATGGATCTCCTCCAGGCCCATGCACTATGGACTAGCTGGTGGACTGTCTGCAGCTAGTATGTGTCTTGCTGGAACACCTTGCAGGGTGCAGCGGCTGGAGGCCTGCTGCTGGGGAATGTCAGATAATGGTGAGGGGCAGCTGAGCATATCCGGGACTGCTGTCTGTCTGCTATTGTGTTATGGATGTGTACTGCTCTGTCTGTTCCCTAGCAGGACTGCTGTTGCTAGTCCCCTTTACCGCTGCCATTGCAGTGGGGTAGACTGTGGATCTATTGGTGGGTGACCCTGTTTCCCACCCTAAGCCCCAGAGGGTGGGTTGTGTGGTAGTAGATGATCTGCCCATGGGTCCATACACCCCCCCCCCTTCACCTACAGCAGGTAACCTTGGTACCAACACAGGATATGCACTATTCTGAGTGCATCATCGCCCATAAGGACTAGACATGACCGAGACATACAGCAGGGCACAGATGTATCCTAGGGGTGTCTAACGGAGCTACCTATCACACACTGATGGGGACCTGCAGCATGGCGTATCTCAGCTATGAAAGGTGCTGTGGACCTGGTGCTGAGGGCCCAACCTCAGGGTGGGCACTGTACCCGCACAATGTGAGTGTCTGTGGCTACTCTGTGGCAGTGCCACACACGGTCTGTCCCCCCTACAGGGCCGAGGTGCTGTGGGGGTGCATACCCGCTCTTGTGCCCATCTCTCGACTGCTGATTTGCATGTGCAATGCATCATGGGTACGGGTGGGTTAACCCTATCCTGGTAACCACAGCAGAATGTGGGTGTGGTGCCGTGCAGTCCTCCTGTAGCCAGCCAGTTGTTTGTTAGCAGCTCTAGCCCACTGGTTACTACACTGCCTGTGGAGCCAGAGGTCATGGGTCCTAAACCCACAGTGGGGTTCATCAATAGGGCTGTCTTAGGCATTGTCTGTTTTTATTGTATATTAGTTCTGCCAGCAGGATCACCCTCAGGGTACTGTCCCCTTAGGGTGGTTCATAAGGCACCCTATAGGACGCCTTATTCGGCGCCCTATAAAGCGCCTTATAAGGTGCCTTATATGGTGTCCTATAGGGGACATTATAGGGTGCCTTAGCAGACAGCGCACTTTATAATGTGCCCTATGGAGTGCCCTCTAGGGTGCCTTATGTGGCACCTTAGGTTACGCCACTGTGAGGGTGTGTTTGCTGGCAGCACTATTCAGGGACAAGTAACCTTCCTCATAGCCCATTACTTAACCCTTTCCAGGCCAAGCCCAGTACTTTCGGGATCCAAACCTCTGCCTATATATTCCTATCAAATGATATAGCATACATGACCATGCCAGAGGGAACATCACTATTGGAACATATTGGATACGACGGGTACAATTTTCCTGACATGTGCAAACATTAACCCAGCTGCAGAATGTGGATAAAATATTATAGTAGGCCTTCAAAGGGTTGCACAAGACGCCTCAGCCAGCCTTCTTCATTAGGCACACTGGGGACTCGAACCCATGACCCTTGTACCATCAGTCTGTGTAGTAACCATTGTGCTACAGCTCTGTTTCTGCATTTGGGTATCTGCGCTCTGTCTTAAACTTGCGCAGTAGCGCGCGCGCTGTAACGATCGTTGCTGCGCGGCACGCAATACCGCGCGCAACTACGCGTTATCGGTTACGATGTACCGCCCATGTCCTTTTTTGGCTTTCCTTCCACTAACGCGGCTCCTAACGCGAATTGCACTAACGCAGTTTAGTAAACATACCCCTTAGTCTTAAATGGGTTACCCTGCAGCTTCATTGCATGTCCTCTAGTCTTTCTATATTTTGATGGCGTTAACAATCGATCTACATTTATCCATTTCACTCCATTCATTAATTTATAGACCTCTATCATATCTCCCCTCAGTCATCTCTTTTCAAGGTTGAAGAGCCCTAACCTTTTTAGCCTCTCTTCATAGGGGTATCCTTCCATCCCCTTTACCATTTTGGTGGCTCTTCTCTGTACCTTTTCAAATAACACTATATCCGTTTTAAGATACGGCGACCCAGAATTGCATACAATATTCAAGGTGCGGTCGCACCATGGAACGATACAGAGGCATTATAAAATCCTTTGTTTTAGTCTCCATTCCTTATAATACCTAGCATTCTATTTGCTCCCTTGGCCTCCACTGCACCCTGGGTGGAGGGTTTTAACATTTTATCCACGATGACTCCTAAATCTTTTTCCAGGGTGGTGGTTCCTAATGTGGAAACTTGCATCGTATAACCATAGTTTGTGTTGTTCTTTCCTAGGTGCATAACTTTGCACCTGTCCACATTAAATTTCATCTGCCATTTGGATGACCAGTCTTCCAATTTATCAAGATCCTCTTGCAATTTTCCACAGTCCTTAGGGGTTTTAACAACTTTGAATAGTTTGTGTCATCTGCAAGTTTGATAACCTCATTCGTTATTTCCATTTCCACAACATTCATAAATACGTTAAAAAGCAGCAGACCCAGCACAGATCCCTGGGGTACTCCACTATTCACCTTTTTCCATTGGGAAAATTGGCCATTTAGCCCTACCCTCTGCTTTCTATCTTTTAACCAGTTCCTGATCCATAATAGTACACTGCCTCCTATCCCATGACTTTTTAATTTTGCCAAATGTCTCTGATGAGGGACTTTGTCAAAGGCTTTCTGAAAGTCCAGATACACTATATCAACTGACTCACCTTTGTCTACCTGTTTATTCACACCTTCAAAGAAACATATCAGATTAGTAAGACTAGACCTTCCTTGGATAAAGTCATGTTGGCTGACTCCCATTAAGCCATAACAAAATTACTGAACATGTAGATAGTCCTTTATGATGGTTTCCACCATTTTTCCCAGTATGACGTCAGACTCACTGGTCTGTAGTTTCCTGGATCACCCCTGGAACCCTTTTTAAAAATTGGCGTTATATTGGTCATAGAAACATAGAAACATGATGACAGAAAAAGACCATATGGCCTATCTAGTCTGTCCTTCCATATCAACAACTACAACAGTCCACTTTTTACCTTTAGAGATCCTCTGTGTTGGTCCCATGCTTTTTTGAATTCAGTTACTGTCCTCATCTCTACCACCTCCACTGGGAGACTATTCCATGGATCCACTACTCTTTCCGTAAAGAAATATTTCCGCATATCACTCCTGAATCTATCTCCCTTCACCCTCATCCCATGTCCCCTCATAGCAGAACTTGCTTTCAATTGAAAGAGGCTCAACCTCCAATCTTCAGGTATTACAACCTCCAATCTTCAGGTATTACAAATGATTTCAATGACAGTTCACAGATTAGTAGGTCTGCAATCTCATATTTCAGTTCTTTCAACACCCTTGGATGTATGCCATCTAGTCCAGGTGATTTGCTACTCTTCAGTTTATCAAATAGTTGTAATACATCTTCCCGGTGTATCGATATTTCTTTCGATTCTTCCGCAGCATCTCCTTTAAATATCATTTCGGTCATAGGTAACATTCCTACATTTTTCTCAGTAAAGACCAAAGCAAAGAATTTATTCAGTCTATCCGCTATGGCCTTGTCCCCTCTTACCCCTCTATCATCTAATGGTCCAACTGACTTTCTCACAAGTTGCTTGCTATGAAAGTACTTGAAATAGTCTTTTATTATGCGTTTTTGCTTCCACAGAAAGCTTCTTCTTAAATTCTCTCTTTGCCTGCCTTATCAATGCTTTTCATTTAACTTGCCAGTGCTTGTGTTGTTTCCAGTTTTCATCATTTGGCTCCTTTCTCCATTTCCTGAAATATGCTTTTTTGGCAGCAACAGCCTCTCTGACCTCACCTTTAAACCATGCTGGCGGTTTTTTTGGACTTCCTTCCACTTTTCTTAAAGCATGGAATACAGCTGGCCTGGGTTTCCAAGATAGTATTTTTAAACAACACCCAAGCTTGAAGTAAGTCTTTAACCTTTGCAACTGCTCCTTTTAGTTTATTTCCTTTTCCTCATTTTATCATAGTCTCCCTTTCGAAAGTTAAAAGGTAGTACTGTGGATTTTCTTACCATCCCTCCTCCATTAATCAAATCAAACTCGATCATTGTTATGATCACTATTGCCAAGTTGTCCCAACACCCTTATCTCTTGTACCAGATCTAGTGTTCCACTAAGGACTAGGACAAAATGGCTTCCCCTCTGGTCGGTTCATGAAGCAGCTGCTCCAAGAAGCAGTCATTTATTTCATCTAGAAACTTTGGGGTATGTTTACTAAACCATCTTAACGTCGCAGCAGTGGTGTTATCGTGCAATAACACCACTTATCGTGCGATAACGCCACTTATCGCGCGATAACGCAACGGCGGCGTTAAGGCACACTAACACTGTGAAATACGGGTCTGAAGGGTGGAGTAAGGCTTCCCAGAGGGGGGAGAGAAGGGGTCAATGGGCAGAGAATGGGCGGGGAGAGGCTCCAGGCACACTAACACTGTGAAATCAGGGTCTGAACACTAACGCCAGTGAAACCCTCGCGTTAGGCACATTTGTAGGAAAGAGAAACCATTTAAATCAGCAATGTGCAGCAAAGGCAGGGAAACCCAGAAAAGTGATAGTTGTGATACATGTGCAGGAACCAAAAAGGGAAATAAACATATAAAAGGACCAGAATCACATTTAAAATCCCAATAACCAAGCTGGCCAATAGTGATATTAATGATAAACGTAAAGCAACACTACTGACAAAGCATAAAACTTAAGATATCATGTTTGGAAGGGTCTATGCTCTGTCCCCCTAGAAAGTGAATTATCCCACATTGAAATAGCGCTGATCAGGGTTTCTGTCGTTTAGATTGGGCAGGTTTGTTATGGCATGCACATGTGCAGCAACAGCAGAGTGGGCACGTACGAAAGGGCAACTGTACTGATGCTGTAAATGGGATTAGGGGGCTGCAGGCGGCATATGCTGTGGTCCAGCTGGGGCATAGTGCAGACTAGACAGATGCCTAGGTGGCACATAGGAATGCCGAAACTGTAAAGCAGCAAGACAGCAACTGACGAGGGTCCAACATGGGCACGAGTGTGTGTCCCACAGTGTCACAGGGGATATTACCCAGCAGGTACCCCCAAGGGCACATAACATTGGCAGGCGGTGCCGGGGGAAAGCGCGCATGTCCATGTAGGCACCCTTACCCGAGAACCCACACTATAGGCAGCTGCCTACCGGCATACTGGATGGCCTGGGACTGCGCACCACCAGCACCACCGGCATAATGGCATGGCAGCATGGTGTCAGAGGGGTGCTGGTGGCGGAGGGGGCAGTGGCATCTGCCTACAGCAGACCATGGCCTAGCCCTGTTTAGGTGGGTGCCGTGCACTGCAACAGACAGGTTCTGTCTGATGAACAGTCCTGGTATCCCCAGGGAATCATCAGTCCCTGTGGCAACAGTGTGGTGCAGTACACACAGCCAGTGTGCTCAAGAGCAGAAGGTCACAAGTTCAAGTCCCAGCTGTGGTTCCCACCAACCCAATCCCCATATTTTACCCAGTACTAAACCATGGTAATAAAGACAGAACCTTTATTGCAGATAAAATAAACATGCCTGAAACGCCTATATTTTACCCTACACAGCACAGACACCATAAACATGTGCAACCCCTAGAGCAGAGTTTCCCAACTGCAGTCCTGGAGGGCCAAACACCATTCAGCTTTCATGCTGACCCTAATAAATATGCCTGTGCTGCATTTGTATGCGCCGCCCCTGTTGTATGCAAATGTATCTCATGCATATTCAGTAGGGACAGTGTTTGGCCCACCAGGACCGGAGTTGGGAACCTCTGCCCTAGAGCAGCGGCCAACAGAGGCATAAACACCCACACCCACAGGCTCCACTGTCCAAAGCCTCATGGAGAGTCAGGCTGTTGGGCCCTGCGCGGTGCAGCATCTCCCAATACTGGCCCCTGCATACCTTAGCAATGCCGTCCTAAACTTGGGAACACGTTGCACATATATCAAAAGGTTGCTATGATTAATGTCAGCTAACAAATCCTAAGTTAAACACAATTTGTTGATAGAGATTCATCATAGCAACCTTTCTGATATCTGTGGAGTGTGTTTCAGTTATTGATTCTGACAGTCTTTACCACCCCGAAGAGTGACCCTAACAGTATTGAGTACCATAGCAATGCCTGCACTGTGCCCTGGACTGGTGTGGTGGCCAGGGCTGCCACAAACCTCTATATTTGCACAATGCTGGCATAGGTGTGGGAGTGTGTGTCTGTCTATCCAATGTGTTGTGGCTGCCTACACCTTACTGAGCCCACAGTGCTTGCACTGTTTCCAGTGTTAGCCTGCCAATGTGCATAATGAGGAGCAAGGTACTGTGGGTATGGCCTGGACAGGGTGGCATGGGCAGGATGCATTTGCACAGGGTATAGGGCAATAGCTGGGACATTGTAGTGCCCGACTACAACCTGCACGGACAGGGTGGCCACAGCCTGTCATGCTGGGAGGTCGCTCTCACCCTGACTGAGCAGTGACCACGGCATGGCTAGGTTCCCCCATAGTGCTATGCAGTATTTTTCTCAAGTAATATTTATGGGTTCTCTTTTTTGGGGCCCAATCACTGATATACCTGTGTGGTGTGTGTGCCGACATCCCAGTTTTGGGTGCGCCCAGTTCCTCCAGGAACATGCAGTATGTACTAGCTAGTAGACTCTCTTCAGTTAGCATCTGTATGGCTGCACCACCTTGCAGGGTGCAGCAGGTGCACACTGACTGCCCTCTGCTGGTGAATGTCAGATCAAAGTGGGGGGCAGCTGAGTTCACTGGGCCCACTACCTATCTGCCAGTGGCCCTGTCCAAAGTTCAGATCTTCAGCAGCTGTCCGTTCACCACCAGGACTGGGGTTGCTGGTCCCACAGCCTCTCCTTGTGCACCTCCACTGCCCCCCCCCCCTTGCAAAGAGTGAGAGTGCGGGTCTGTTGGGGGCAGATCATGTCCCCCACCCTGACCCAGAGAGGGCAGTTTGCTAAGTACATTGTCGCCATCTGAGCCCTGACACACCCTTGCTCCCTAAACAAGTGACCATAGCAAGCACAGTGGATATGCACTATGTTGTGTGCATCATGGTCCACAAGAACCAGACATGACTGGCAATTACAAATAGACACAGAGAACTCCTAAAGGTGTCTGCAACAAATACCTGTCACACACTGGCACTAATGGAGACCTTCAGCACAGCCCACCTCAACCAACCCGGGTACTGCGGACCTGGTGCTGGCCACTCCATGTCACCCTCAGGGTGAGCACAGAACACGCACATTGGCATGGCCTGTGGGTACTCTGTGCCAGTAACATGCACGGTCATTCCCCCCTACCAAGTTGACGTGCTGTAGAGGTGCATACCCCATCTGGTGAGCAGATGTAGACTGCATTTCTGCATGTGAATTACATTATGGGTACTGTTGGTTCTATCCTATCCTGGTAGCCACAGCAGACAGTTTTATAGAAACATAGAAACATAGAAATATGATGACAGAAAAAGACCACATGGCCTATCTAGTCTGTCCTTCCATATCAACAACTACAACAGTACCCTTTTTACCTTTCTGTAGCCAGCCATTGATATGCTAACTCCCATAGTGATGTAGCACAATGGTTAATGCAATGGCTTCAGTAGCAGAAGTCATGGGTGCGATTCCTCTCTGTTCCCCTTTTTTTATGGCTGTCCTATTCATGTAACAGTCATATCTGTGCAGATCTGTGCTGCCGCTACATTATACCCTCATCACTTTTGCCATCCATCCTTCTGTCCGTCTATGTGTGTGTGCCAGCTGTGTGGCGTCCTGCCCTAATGTGCAGGCTGCTACCCCATGTCCTGCACTGGCACACTTTTCTGCATTGCAGCTCTTCATGCTTGCCTCTCCTGTGTCTGCTCTGCATGGTACTGCTCTCCTCTGTCCTCCTGTCATTGCACTTATCCTGCCACCTCTACCTCCTCTGGTGGACACGTATCCCCATCCTCTGCCACACACTGTCATTGTTGCACTGTACATTACCATCACCCTGTACCAGTACAGCTGCCCCCGATATGTTTGTCCACTTTACCTGCTGCCACATGGGCTGCACGCAGATTTGGCTGGTCCATGAGCTTCGTCATCTACTTCCTTCCATCACTTGTTCATTGCCTTTCCTTGGTGCTCTGTGCAGTGTTATGGTTACATCTGTGTTTGAGCCATACATTTCATGCTTGTGACTTTGGGGCACCTTTGTGCCCTTGGGCACCATCTCCTGTGTCACCTTGGCATCCCTGGGGCATCTTTCATGACACCTTAGGTTTGGCCAGCTTATGGGGTGCCTTATCTGCTGCCAACCTTTCCTGCCACTCTCTGGGGCACATTCTGACCTGCCTTGGATGACGTGGTGCTTTATGATGTGCCTTATGGTGCGCCCTAAAAGGTGCATTAGGTTGTGGCACTGGGGTGAGGCGTTTTTGGCTGGCAGTGCAAATTGCTGGGATGTGTCTGACTGTTACAAGCAGGAATAGGGATTGCCTCAGACAGTCTTTTAACTGAGCCCACTGGGGGATCAAACTCATGACCACTGTATCAGCAGTCAATGCATTAACCATTGTGCTACACCTCTGTTGCTGTGCTTGTAGGTCAGCGTGCCTAATTAAGGCTAACGCGCGTTAACGTGCCATGGCTCCCTCTATCACTTGATAATGGACTTTATCGCGCGATAGCACGATAACCAGAAATGCTACCTTAAGACCGGAACGCCCACTACCGTATATGGCATTCGTCACAGTAAGACTGCAACTAACGCCGGTAACATTAAGACCATTTAGTAAAACATACCCCTTTATCTCCCTAGCATGTCCTGCTGTGACACTGACCCAGTCGATACCGGGGCAATTGAAATCACCCATTACACAGGTCTGCGACTAAAAAGCTGTTTGATTATTTTCATCTAATTTCCATGTATTTTGGTGTGCTGAAAACAAATAAAATATTGAAAAAACTCCTAGACGTCATGATTTGCCACAACATGCAAAATTGTCTTCCAATTTATCAATTTTTTTCAAATTACTATTAATTAATTCAAATTACTATTAATTAATTCACATAGGTGCATTTAAGATATAAAATACTAAAAAACCTTAAAGGAGTTGTCCGAGTTATGTAAAAAAAAAATATAGCACTGTAAATCTGATGGTCAGCAATATATACATAAGCTAAGCAAGTTTTAAGTCTGTGCTTCTAATGGTAGAAGGGGTTAATCTTTCCTGAAGAATCTAGTGGGAGGGAGACACAGGGCAGATAGCAGCAGCTCCGGTCAGTGCAGGGGGGCGTGGCCAGCACTGTGACATCTTGTGTACAGACACAGAGCTGCTCTCTCCTGCATGCCACACTTGTGCACGAATCATCATCAGGTTCTTGGTTCTAGGCTGTTCACACTTTTTCATCCCCATTCGTGTTAGCTCATCATTCTTCAACCGTTATGTTATGGCTCCACGAAAATGTATTAATTCGCCAGTTTCTATTTCATCTGTGGTGAATATACAGTGTTGAAGCAACAGCAGAATATTACAGACTTTGTGAAAAAAGTATACTTTGCATACTTTGGACTAAAAATTGGAGATCAAGATAAAGTCTGGGCGCCTCATAAAGTGTGCAAACGGTGTGTTGAGGACCTCCGAAACTGGTTCAAGGGTAAGAAAAAATCTTTCCGTTATGGGATTCCTATGGTATGGCGAGAGCAAAAGAACCATAGTGACGACTGTTACTTTTGTTCATGCGATGTGAAAGGGTTTAATTCCAGATGGAAGCATTCCATTTCATACCCCAATCTTCACTCGGCAATTCGTCCCATCCCCCATGGCACAGATATACCAGTATCCAAGCCCCCTGCTACCTTGGAAGAGATACCTAGCTCCGATGAAGGTGAAGTCATACCTGAACCAGATGACGAATCAAGTTCTGACTTTGAAGATGATACAAGACCAAATTGTTTTCTCAGGAACAGATGAATGATTTGGTAAGAGACTTGAATCTTCCCAAAGATGCCACTGAGTTACTCGGATCAAGGCTGAAAAGCAGAAATTTATTGTTGCCAGGAGTGTCATCTTCATGGTTCAGATATCGTGAAAAGGAGTTCGTTCCTTACTTCGCCCAGGAAGACAAGTTGGTTTATTGCATTGATGTCGAAGGTCTGATGGGTCAATTTAAAATCCAATATGATTCAGAGCAATGGCATCTTTTTATAGAGTCTTCAAAAAGAAGTCTCAAAGCAGTTTTACTCCACAACGGTTTTTACACTTTCATACCTGTAGGTCATTCCGTACACTTGAAGGAAACCTACAAGAACTTGGAATTGGTTCTTTGTAAACTTAAATATGAAGACCATGGTTGGCAAGTTTGTGGGGACTTGAAGGTCTTGTGCATGCTGCTCGGGCAACAAGCTGGGTATACCAAATATCCTTGTTTTCTGTGTCTATGGGACAGTCAAGACCGACAAAATCACTGGACCAAGAAGAGTTGGCAGCCGAGGGTGCTAACAGTCGGTGAAAAAAATATCCTCTGAGAAACTTTGGTACCTTCCCATAAAGTTCTTCTACCACCTCTCCACATAAAATTGGGATTGATGAAGCAATTCGTAAAATCACTTCCAAGAAATGGAGAATGCTTCAAATACTTGGTCACCAAGTTTCCAGGCCTGTCGGAGGCAAAATTGGTTCGTCGGACCAGACATTAGAAGGCTTATAGTTGATCAAGAGTTTGTCAATACCATGACGGATCCTCAAAAAGAAGGGTGGATTGCATTTAAAGAAGTCGTACAGAAATTTTTAGGCAATAACAAAGATCCTCACTACAAAAAGATCGTCGGACGAATGCTGAAAGCATTTCAAGCTTTAGGTTGCCTGATGAGTTTGAAAGTGCATTTCCTCCAGTCCCACCTTGACTACTTTCCTGAAAATTTGGGAGCTGTGAGTGAGGAACAAGGTGAACGATTCCACCAAGACATTAAAAAGATGGAAAGGAGATACCAGGGAAAATGGAGCATTACAATGATGGCAGACTACTGTTGGATGCTTCAGAGAGACATTCCAGATGCTATTCACAAGCATAAATGCACCAAGAGGAGCCTCACAAGGAAGAAGAATCGAGTTTAGTGTGTGTAGGTGAGCTCATTTCAGTTCAAAAAAGGATTTTCATGAAAATATTGTAATAAAACTTTAATTTTATAAGTCTATTTCCATTTATTTTGAGGTATTGCCTTATTTAACATAGTTACCTAAATTGTCAGGAAACGTGATGTCCTATGACAAAATGGAGGTCATTTACGGATTCAGCGCACCAAAACACATAAAGATTACATGGAATAACCAAAACAGCTCTTGAAAAAAAAAATTTTTGCAGACCTGTGTTATTATTATTGTGCTGTAACCTTTGTTAGCTTCCCTGATTTCTTTGAGCATTTCATCATCCATTTGTTCATTCTGGCCAGGCGGTCGATAGTACACCTTCCCCTTTTTACATGGAATTTCAATCCATAGAGATTCAATAGCAAATTCTGTTTCCTGCAAAATGTTAATCCTTTGTGACTCAATGCCCTCTCTAACAGAGCACAAACCCTCCACCAATTTGATCAGCTCTATCATTACGATATAGTTTGTACCCAGGTATCACAGTGTCGCACTGATTGTCCTCCTTCCTCCATGTCTCTGAGATACCAATCATATCTAACCTCTCATTTAGTGCTATATATTCTAACTTTCCCATCTTATTTTTTAGACTTCTATCATTTGCATACAACCATTTTAGAGACTGTATTTTATTCATATTAATCTGGTTATCGGTAGGCAGGGGTAATTTGGAATCCTTAAGCTCTGTCTGCTCGGTACTCAAGGGCTTTTGGGCTACCTTTGTCTTTATTGGAACCTCTCTGCTGATGTGCCCTAACTTCGTTCTTTTGCTAGTATCCTTCAAGGATACATTGTTCCGAACCATGTGCTCTTGGGCAACTGTCGGCTCTCCCCTATTATCTAGTTTAAATATCAACTTGACAGTGTATAAATTAATTTGATAGAGCAGCTTTTAAACACCAGACACAGCACTTAAATATAATTCATATATTCAGCACCGCTATAGATAGCAAGCTGCTCTGCATATACATTTAAGGCAAAGGAACTGTCTTAAAGTTACCTAGACAGTGGGGCTCTTTTACTAAATGCTGCTAAGGCCGTGCACATAATCTGCATTTGAGGGGTTTTTTTGTTTTCATGCAGTCAAGTCAGTGTTGACTCCTGAAGACCCAGCTGCCTCTGGGTCTACTTGGTAACGTATCACAGGAAACAGATTGCCAGGACTTTTCTTCAAAGGCAATGGAGGGTAAAGTGATTTGCCCAATGTCATAAGGAGTGCCAGGGGAATCAAACCCTTGATTTTCTGGGTACTAGGCAGTTGTTCTTACCACTAGGCTACTCCTCCACTACAAGGCCTCTATGTTAGCTGTCGGGGGCATGATCAGCATGTTCCCGGCAGCTAATAAGTGAATGAGCTCATTAACATGCAGCACAATTAATATAGATATACTGTATCTAATGATACTCATAAAGGCCCTGTTAATGGCGCTCACGTGCTAATGTGCTCTCCACATCCACACTTCACCCCTAACCTGCCCGCTCTGCATATTAGCATGCAAGTGCCAGTTAACATGTATTTTAGTAGTGGGTGGTTGGCATACCCTCATGTTAGTGTTCACCGCTGCCAGTTACCGTAACTATAATAAACGTTAACTGATTGGTGGCACTTAGTAAAAGGGTCCCTGAATTTCACCACTCTTTGGATAGCTAGTCTCTCCACCGATGCTCAGCCCAGGTAGAATACAGATAGTGCCAGGGTGGTCTGTAATGGTTTTCGGTGGCACTATCCATATAGTGCAGCTGAAAATTACCAAATAGCGCCACCTAGAGCAAATATCCAGATAACGACCGTCGTTAATCTGATATTTGCTTTTGAATAGCGACATATGTATCTTTTGAGCTCTGTCTCTTCCCGTCTCTAATTGATTTGTTAATATTTTTTCATTAAAAATGAAATCACAGATAAAGATCAGCAAAGAAGAGAAAACTTAAGGAAAGCAGTAAACGAGTTCAAGAAAGAAATCCAGTGGAATCAGTCCGCACTTGCATTTAAGTTTGGAAGTATATCCCCCGAGCTGTGCATGGTAAGCAACTACACTCCTCTCTATGATACCATAGAAGCATAGTCTGCATACAGGCTTCAAATACCTACGTCCCTGCATCTTACTCGCCTTGAACTACCACCGGAAAGGCATGAGCTAAACACTAATAAATAAATAAATCTTCTTGATGCAACTCCAGAGTCATGAATGCCTGGGCTTTCCAAATCTATCCTGGTAACCCCCGCAGCCAAACAGGTTTTCAGAGTATCCACAATGACTATGTGTGAAATAAATTTGTATACCCCAGAGACCTGTTTTCTTATGGATATTAATTGGGATACCCTGGAAGCGGAGCAGGCTGGGAGGTCACCACGACAGTCAGTTTCTCACTCGATAGACAAATATCAAGATAGCATAACATCTCCTATACTAGACCACCTGCAGTTTCTGATGAGTCCTTAGCTTGCTAAAACTTCTTTCATCTTCTGCTACAATCGCTGGGCAAGTGCAAATAATCCATAGGACAACGTGCACATTGCAGAAAACCTGTTGCAGTTATTTCTGGAAGTGTCTCTGCAAGCGAGGCCTTCGGCACAGATAGGGTCATTATCTCTCAGAGTGAGAAAGAAATTCTGAACGCGCCTGTCCTTCCATCGTTTTACCTCAGGTTGCTTCAGTCTGACTTTGGCCAAATAGTCATGAGTGATGCTGCTCTAACAGCGGCTTTGTCTGCCCTATGGCCATCTGACATTCACTGCTGTAATTCCATCTGTTAGCAGAGTCAGATTTTAAGTCCTATGTTCTTTTCCAATTCAGGAAGTTTATTATATAGCTTATGCGACTTTTTCTATTTGGTGGATACCCTTCACTTTTTGCCAGGATAAGACACTGTTTTTGCCTCCCTTCAGAAAATAGCTAATAGAGAAACAATACAGGATGTTGAACATGTCATTGGACGTCCTGCATTTAAGAAAAAAAAAATCAAGCACACTTATACCCACTAATATCTTTTGAAACAGATTTTGCTAGCTTCTGTATTCCTTCAAAAATCAGGACATCAGATAAGATTCTGTCTATCAAAAAATTGTTTTGTTATCATTTTAGGCCACAAGCTTAGGTCTTTGAAAAAAAAGCATGAATCAGCTAGCGTAATACTGCTCTCCTGTGTTTTCTGTAAGTCTTCTTCAGAATGTAAAGGTGCTAATGGAAAGGTTGCCAGACCATGTTTTGAGAGCATTAGACTGGAATCACATGATACATCTGGCAACTTTACTTTTATCAGCCACTAGACAGTGTCTGTGTAAGTTTTTTCCACTTTGCTTTTGTTCATTCACTTCCCTAGTTAGTGTATTGTCTGAGTCAGTCTCCTGAAAGGCCTTGTCTGTTTTGAAAAACTGGAGGGTTGATTGGTGTCCTTTAGCTTCTTTTAGCTCCATTTTTTTCACTTCCTTACACTTCTGGAAATCCTACTGACCTATAAGTGCATTCACTCTGCAGCTTCTCACTACCTTTCCTCTCCTACACTTCCCTACATCCCCTCCTCGGGAACTCCACGCTTCTGACAAATCACTTCTATCTGTGCCCTTCTCTTCTACTGCTAACTCCAGACTTCGCTCCTTTCACCTTGCTGCACCTTACGCCTGGAACAAACTACCTGTGTCTGAACGCCAGGCACCTTCTCTGACCCTTTTCAAGTCCAGGCTGAAAACTCACCTCTTCGCTGCTACTTTTGGATCTTGACTCACCTGATCTCGTTTCTTTACCATTCCCCCTATATCTATCCCATGTCTACATCTACTGTGTTGTCTGTCTTGACTAGATTGTAAGCTCTGATGCGCAGGGACTTTCTCTTACATGTCTGTGCAGCACTACATACGTCTTGTAGCACTATACAAATGCTCAGTAGTAATAGTATTTAACAGGTTTTATATACTACTTTATCTTTTAAATCAAAGCGGTTTACATTGTAACAAACTTAGTAATATACATTAAACAGGGATATTGATAACATGGATTTTTCGGAGGCAATGGAGTAGGAGTAGTAGTAGTCGTAGTAATCTAGGCCTTAGGCTATCTGCATAGACAGAGGTGGTGAGACAGGGGCACTTTATACTTCAAAGGCCCTATATCTGATATGGACGAAAAAGCCGATGTCTCTATTCAGTCCTTTTGTATCAGTTTGAAAGTGTTTAATCACTTTAACAGCTGCACAACTAATCTTCTGCCAGTGTCACTATATTCACATAACCCCTATTCTCAAGTTATTTCACTTGCTTCCTAACCATTTCCACATCCAGTTCAAGCATCTCCTACTGGCCTACAAGTGCATTTACTCTGCAGCTCCTCATTACCTCTCCCTAAATCCCTCCTTGGGAACTTTGCTGATCAGGCAAACCTCTCTTATCTGTGCCCTTCTCGTCTACTTTCAACTCCAGACTTTGATCATTCTACATAGCTGTACCCTCTACCTGAGTATCTGAGTCGGTACATCAGGCTCCATCTCTGGCTCAGTTCAATTCCAGGCTAAAAACCCACCTCTTCAAGGCTGTTCCTGGATCCTGACTACCTCATTCTCATGTGCGCTTAACTATTTCCCCATTAAGATTTACCCTAGGCCCCTATTTGTTGTGTGGGTTTGTCTGGAATAGATTGTGAGCTCTTTTGAACAGGGGCTGTCTCTTACCTATACATGTACAGTGCGGTGTACTCATAGTGCTATACAAATGATAGGTGGTGGTAGTAGTAGTAATAGTAATAATAGGCCCCCCCCCCCCCCCATGGCAATTGGAAAATCGGAAAGGGACGGGAATCTCTGGAACATCTGTCACTGTAGCTAAAGTCTCTAGTCCTGCTGTGTGGGCCTCTGCAACTCCTAACCCATCGACACCCAGGGACAGGAAGTGATATGGAGGGAAGAGTCACCACAGTAGCATGGAGCCTTCCAAAGCACAGGGCCAAGGCAGAAAGTTGATCCAATGCCACCTCCACCCGCCCCCTCCCCCCCAGAATGTCTCTGTATCCTATAGAATGTTTGTAACTTTTATTCACATCCAACTCATTTAGGATAATTAGCAATATTTAATATATATATGTCTCTCGAAATGCATTTTTCATTTAGAAATGTTCCATTATGTTTATTTCTTAGCATTCTAACCTCTATATTTTCTTTGTCATACATATCATGTGTTTTGCACAGTTGGCTGCCATGGATAAGAACAATTTGCCATTGTCTCGCACTGTCACCAAATCAACTATTACCCTTAGAAAGAAGCACTCAGGTCTTCCTGCTCAGAAGAACCCTTTAAGATGTCCATCACCAGTCTTAATTGCAAGGCAAACTGCGCATGACATTGTACAGCACGCATTGTCTCTATCATCCGTTGATCCAGCCCTCAATACTGTTTTACCGTTCACGTCAATGAACTTTCAAGCAGAGCCAGATATGAAAAACTATACAACAAAGAAGAAATTTCAAGATCCTCAAATGAAAACCTACAGTGGAGACCTTCTGGATACACATTCCAGCTGGTTCTCTGCAGCAAAACAGCCTTTCACCCCACGAATTTTAAAGAACTCAGCCAAATCCTTTCTTTCAAAGTACAGATATTATACGTCTCCTAAAAAGAAAAGTCCACCATGCCGATCAGACATAGATGGTCCAAGATGGATAGAAAATTACAGGTAAATTAAGGGGAAATATATATTTAGCTCTTGTATCATATCATTTTTTTAAATTTTATTATTTTTTTTGGCCCAGAATTTTCCTCCTGCTCCACTGGACTTTTAGCTCAGTCGGAAGTAATCTCTATTGTGACAGTGGCACTATAAGCATTGATTCACAACTAGTAAGAATTTTTCCCTCATTTTCAAACATCTTGTCTCCTTTGTAACCCAGACATTGTAGTGAAAGTCTTGCAGCAACTGGGCAAAAACCATAGCTCCCAGCAGAACCACATGTGCAAATACTCTGACCGTTAGGTACAGGTATTGCACAATGGCTCTAGATTTAGGGGTATTTTTATTTATTTATTTATTTCAATTTTTTATATACCGCACTATTTATAATCAGCGCGGTTTACAGAGAAACACAAAGACCAGAACAACAGGTTGTTCGGTATTACATATAACAGGAGTATAAACTTGGATAACATGGGAGAACTATATACATAGAATATATAATTAATTAAGTATTGTCATGAAGCATTCCCAGCCCTGGTTGTCTCAAAAAGCAGAAGCAAGGCTCAGGGGCTACAGAAAACCTTATATAAAAGACAACTTATGTTTGCCAATACATCTATAAATTGCAGGAATATTTTTACAATACTAAAATCTGGCCCAAAAGAATATGCGACATCGACATTTCCAAGGCTCTAGCCAGCACTGTTGCTTTATGATAGTAGAAAAATGATCCCCAGTAATGTGCATCATAATTTTCAGTGCTCTTCTCTACTTAAATTCAAGATGTAAAATTTAAAGGACAGAATGATTACTTTCAGTTCACCCCATGCGCTTTTCAGAAAATACTAAATCAAACTTTACAAATACTCTGCGGGTGTTTGGAGCACAGTTTTGTGTTGGTCCTATTCTTTTCTTTCAGATCGTCCTTATTTCATCTCTTTTCAAAGCTCTACCTCCACCTCTTTTCCTCTCTTGTGCAGTGCCCCACAGGGCTCTGTCTTGGTACCTCTTCTTTTTAATATCTTTTTGGTTCTTCTTGCTACTATTATTCGGCAGCAGGGTGTTATCCTGCTGCTATTCCACACAGACCTCAGTTCGCCTAATTTAACGGTCCTCAACAATTGCCTCTCTCTTGTGGCAACATGGCTGCATGATAACTGTTTAAAACTAAACCCCTCCAAAACCTCTGCATCATGGTTAACAGGATCATCTTTGTCCCCATCAGTTTCCCCTGCATTTGACACCTTCTCTATACCTCTCATTTGCTCAATGCGCTCTCTCTCTCTTTTCATAGCCACATAAGTATGATAGTGAAACATTGCTTTTACACTTTACGTCAACTACGCTCAGTCTGTTCCTATCTTCTGGATAGCAGGTGTCTCCATTACTCATTAATTCACAATGGTTACCCATTACTCATCGAATCCAGTATAATATCCTCACACTCACTCAAAGTCTTGCATTTTGGGGTTCCCATGTACCTTTCCTCACTCCTCATATTACAAGATCCCCCTCGGGTATTACATTGTATACAGGGTCTTCGTCTGCATTTGCCTCACCCCCTCACAGGCTCGCTTTAAAAGCACCAGACCTGCAGTTTTTTTTTATTTTTTGGGTTCTCATTTATGGAATTCCCTCCCACCTGGTATCAGGCTTGAACCCTGTTATATCAGGTTTAAAGCTTCGCTAAAGACATATCTTTTTTAACTCGCTTATGAACTGTCTTCTTAACCCCTCTACATTTTGGCTGTTCTAGGTTCTGCTACACCCCCCCCCCCCTCCCCGACCCCACTTCCTTCTCCCCGGTTTATCTCGCCGCTCGTTCCCTTTATATTTTCTTTATGATTGTAATTGGAGTTCCTTTCTCTTTCCTTTTAAATTGTTATTTAATTGTGAACCACTCTCAAATATTGAAGAGTGGTCTATCAAGCTTTTAATAAACCAAAAACCATAATTTGAGTGAAGGCAATCACCTTCTGTCAAACATCTTAAAGATACCCTCAACCGAGGTATTTAAAGACAGGCTAAATATATTCTTGGTTACTAAAAACATTAGGGTGGTCATTTTAGAAGCCCTATTGGGGTGTGTGGTATACTGCAGCCAAGCAATGAAACAAGATTCTATAGCAAGTAGGAGGTTTAAAGAAAATATACTTTATTTTCAGGTTAAACACGCAAGCAAACTGCCCTGGTCCTTCTTGAGCCTGCAATACACGTAGTACTACAGTCAAACTCTTGCTCCAAGCTTTCCTCAGCTGTAGCAGTTCCTTAATCAGTCTTAGCAGCCCGGTTCTGCTGGGTGAGAGAACGCTGTTCCTGCAAAGACATTTCTAAGGTAAGAAGAAACTGCTTCTTCCCCAAAGTTCCTGCACTCTGGGCACAACTCAGTAATACTCTTTCAGTCTTTAGCAACAGGGCAGCATATCCATAAATAAAGTAAACAGTACTTCTCTATAGCACAAGAGTCCCACAGCTGGAACATCAAGGCTGAAGGCACAGCAGGCCACTTTAAACACAGCTCCTACCTTGTCAGCAGTAATTCACCTTCAAAATGTAAATGGTCACTGCATATTCCAGAAAATCCCATGCTCCTCTCTCTGCCTCTCCAAGTCCCTTTGCTCCCTGGGATAAAGCTTGGAGCCGGGCCTTACCCTTCCTAGGCATTCTCCAGCTTTTCCTCTTAAAGGGACAGGCGTTTACGTTTTTATCAGAACAATACCTTCCTTGTGCTAAGCTTGGCTGGGGAGTTTCCCTGCGGAGGATGGGAAGTTTCTTATACACACCATCACATATCCTTCCCCTCAGCTCAACCCAAGACAGTTGAGCATCCGGCACTCCCAGGCCTTTAATAATGCCATGGAAGTTAAAATGGGTACATCCCAGAACACAGGAGAACCAATCTTTATTTCACCATACCCGACAAGTCAAATTCCTCTTCTAGGTATTTGAGACGGCTTTCCCAAATGGAACCTGGTTTGCATTTGAAGGTAGCTGCGCTTTGGGTCCACGCTCTTCTCCTTGGACCGTTGCAGCCGGGATAGGAGTCCATGTCTTCATCTGGCTCACAGGGTAGATTGTGATTCTCCTCCATTTGTCCGGCTGCACAATCTTGTAGTCAGCAGGTTCCACCTGCTCTGTCACCTCATAGGGGCCTTGCCATGTACAGGAGAGCTTACCCCCTAAGCAGGGGAAGTAAACTAGGACCTGGTACCCAGATTGAAAAGTCAGCTGTACTGTCTCTTGCTGATAGGCTTTGGCCAGGGACCCCTGTGTCTTCCCCAGATACAGTCTCGCTGTTTCTCCAGCTTCCTTTAGTCACTCCTTTCCCAGTTACGGAGCTGGGGTCTCTTAACTATCTGTGACGTTTCAGGAGACTCTCCAGCCTCTGAGCCCTCTTCTACAACTGCTCCCAGGGTCAGTTTATGATGGGCCTTCTTCAATTGGTGTTATCTGCGGGATGGGATTCCTGGGGGTTCGTCCCCACCAGGTCCAGGTCCAGGTCCATCAAATGGCCAAGACCTGGAAAGTCATCTGCCATCTCCGCCTCTGGGTTGTTTTTCCTCTAGTTCCAGAGGTCCTTGAAATTCGGGAAGTCTCAGCCAATAATTATGGGGTGTGTTAGCCAACCACCTCAAGGGTCTCCATTCCTACAGGGGGTTTTCAAGTCAACTAGCGCTGTTGAATGTTTCCATGGACACAACCCAAAATCACAAGCTTGTCATAGTTGATCTGATGTCTTGTCCTCATATCCCGCCTGATGAGAATCCTTGCACTCCCTGAGTCCACCAGGGCTTGCAGCTGAGTGCCTTCCAGCTCCACTGGTATCACAAACATTTCACCCTCAACGGCAGACGTTTCCACAAGACTGCACAGATGGGAGGTCATAAAATTTGTATCCATTAGTTCCCCAAACGCTAAGGGGCACTCCGGGAATAGTGGCCCCTGCCCCTACACTTAAAGCAGGTCAGATAGCCACCATCTGATCCTTGAGGGAGGGGGAAAATGTGCAGACCTTGGCCCGGGAACCCTCAATAGCGTGGGTTTTCCCTCACCGACCATGTTGGGCTATGGACAGCTTTGTTTCCTCCTGCTTGAGGGTCTGTGCTTTAGGCTGAGCTTCAAAGAATCCTTCTGCATTTTCCAAAGCACTTTCCAAGATTAATTTTGAGGACTGGGACACCCATCATCTTCTGGAAGAGGTCAAGCCCTCTATAAACTGCTCCAACAGAACAATGTTGGCCACCTCCACTCCAGTCTTCCCCTCGGGTTGCAGCCATTTCCAAGCAGTCTCTTTCAATCGATAGAAGAAATGCCAGGGGTTTTCCTTTGGTCCCAGGACTCCTCCTCTGAAACATTGCCAGTAGGTCTCTGGCATACACCCGGCTCGCTTCAAGATGGCAGTCTTGACCGCTGCATAGGCAGCCCCTCCATCAGCCCTCCTGGAAGGCGGCTTGACTGCTTCCAGTCAGCAAGTTTCCCAAATATGTAATCTACATCATCTCTGGCACCCAGTGAGTCAGGCTGTCCACTCAAAATTTACTAGAGAGTGGTCCAGGTCCTCATCTTCCACTGTTTTAGGTATGGGTGGTACCAGGGGGTGGGGCTGCCATCCTTGAATCGCCTGGGAGACCTGAACTAGCGAACCCTGCTGCATTTCCACTGATTTCTGTAGTACTTCCTGTTGCTGCACCCCTTGTGCCTGCAAAATGTCCTGTAGCAGTTGCTGCTATCGTTGTTGTTGTTGCTGCTGTCCTTCCACTAGGGCACGCTGTAGCTGCTGCTTCACAAGGGTTTGGAATAAATCTCTCCATTTTGGTTTTTATATTTTTTGTTTTGTTTTGTTTTGCTTTCCAACCCAGCCTGGGTAGGAGACAAAAAACTCCTGCCTCTCCAGCTTCTACCTACACTGAAGTTTCTTTCCTAACTACAGCAGGGCTAACCCCTATAGCAGTGTACCAATCAAAAACTCCTTCCCTTCTTTCTTCTTTACTGTACTATAAAGAGGTCAAAGCCCAGGAGGTACATTGGGTTTCTTCGGTCCCTTGGTTAAGGAGAATCCCACCACTGCCACCATATGTGGTATATTGCGGCTGAGCAATGATACAAGATTCTACAGCAAGTAGGAGGTTTAAAGAAAACTATACTTTATTTTCAGGATAAACACTCAAGCAAACTGCCCTGCCCTTCTTGGACCTGCAATACACGTAGTATTACAGACACACTTTTGCTCCAGGCTTTCCTCAGCTGTAGCAGTTTCTTAATCAGTCTTAGCAGCCCTGTTCTGCTGGGTGAGAGAACGCTGTTCCTGCAAAGACATTTCTAAGGTAAGAAGAAACTGTTTCTTCCCCAAAGTTCCTGCACTCTGGGCACAACTCAGTAATACTCTTTCAGTCTTTAGCAACAGGGCAGCATATCCATAAATAAAGTAAACAGTACTTCTCTATAGCACAAGAGTCCCACAGCTGGAACATCAAGGCTGAAGGCACAGCAGGCCACTTTAAACACAGCTCCTACCTTGTCAGCAGTAATTCACCTTCAAAATGTAACTGGTCACTGCATATTCCAGAAAATCCCATGCTCCTCTCTCTGCCTCTCCAGGTCCCTTTGCTTCCTGGGATAAAGCTTGGAGCCGGGCCTTACCCTTCCTAGGCATTCTCCAGCTTTTCCTCTTAAAGGGACAGGCGTTTACATCAAGGCTGAAGGCTCAGTAGCCACTTTAAACACAGCTCCTACCTTGTCAGCAGTAATTCACCTTCAAAGGTAACTGGTCACTGCATATTCCAGAAAACCCCAGGCTCTTCTCTCTTCCTCTCCAGGTCCCTTTGCTTCCTGGGCCACACCCTTCCTAGGCATTGTCCAGCTTTTCCTCTTAAAGGGATAGGGGTTTAAGTTCCTATTAGAGCAATACCTCCATTGTGCTAAGCTTGGCTGGGGAGTTTCCCTGTGGGGGATGGGGAGTTCCTTATACACACCTTCAGTGTGTTACATGTATATGTGTCAGCATATGCATCTGTAAATGGCATCTATGTGTAAAGAGCCATTTTAGCAAGGGCTCACTTTACACATGGACACTCTTATTACATGCATGTTTCAAGGGTATGTGTAGGGTATGTGGTTTGGAGTGGCCATGCAGGTCAAAACCTACACATGTAGTCCCCATTTCATATAGGGAATATATGTGTATTACCAAAATTGTGCACGTCACAATTTACACCTGTTCCTTGGCACTTGTAGGGTTTTCAAAAATGCTCATTTTGGCTTCCCCTTTACCAGTAGGATTAAGGAGGTTATCCTCTTCACCCTTCCCCTGTCAGTTTATTCCTCACTCCAAACTATATTTAGATTAAAATAGTGATCTATAGTTAATTTATGGTCATGGTCTTTGCACAACATAAGCACATAAGATATGCCATACTGGGTCAGACCAGGGTCCATCAAGCCCAGTATCCTGTTTCTAGGTCATACGTACCTAGCAGTTTCCCAAAAGACACAGGTTCCACAATGCTTGTATTGGGTCAAGCATTGATATCCTGGGTCCCTTTTTAATAATGGTTTATGGACCTTTCCTCCAGGAACTTGTCCAAACCTTTTTTAAACCCAGCTACACTAACAGCCTTTACTACATCCTCCGGTAACAAATTCCAGAGTTTGATTACACGTTGAGTGAAAAAATATTTTCTCTTATTTGTCTTAAATAGTTTATCCTGTAGCTTTATTGCATGTCCCCTAGTCTTTCTGTATTCTGATAACGTAAACAATCGATCTACATTTACCCGTTCCACTCCATTCATTAATTTATAGACCTCTATCATATCTCCCCTCAGCCGTCTCTTTTCCAGGTTGAAGAGCCCTAACCTTTGTAGCCTCTCCTCATAGGAGTAGCCTTCCATCCCCTTTACCATTTTGGTCGCTCTTCTCTGTACCTTTTCTAATAATGCTATATCCTTTTAAAGATACCGCGACCAGAATTGCACACAATATTCAAGGTGTGGTCGCACCATGGAATGATAGAGAGGCATTATAATATTCTTTGTTTTATTTTCCATTCCTTTCCTTATGATACCTAGCATTCTATTTGCTCTCTTGGCTGCCGCTGCACACTGGGTGGAGGGTTTTAACATGTTATCCACGATGACGCCTAAATCTTTTTCCTGGGTAGTGGTTCCAAATGTGGAACCTTGCATCGTGTAACCATAGTTTGGGTTGTTCTTTCCTAGGTGCATAACTTTGCACTTGTCCACATTAAATTTCATCTGCAATTTTGATGCCCAGTCTTCCAATTTATCAAGATCCTCTTGCAATTTTCCACAGTACTCTTGGGTTTTAACATCTTTAGTTTTGTGTCATCTGCAAATTTGATAACCTCACCTTCCCTTTTCCAGGTCATTTATGAATATATCAAAAAGCAGCAGACCCAGTATAGATCCCTGGGGTACTCCACTATTCACCTTTTTCCATTGGGAAAATTGGCCATTTAGCCCTACCCTCTGCTTTCTATCTTTTAACCAGTTGCTGATCCACAATAGTACATTGCCTCCTATTCCATGACTCTTTAGTTTTGCCAAATGTCTCTGATGAGGGACCTTGTCAAAGGCTTTCTGAAAGTCCAGATACACTATATCAATCGACTCACCTTTGTCAACTTGTTTATTCACACCTTCAAAAAAAACATGACAGATTTGTAAGACAAAATCTTCCTTGTCTGAAGCCATGATGGCTGTCTCCCATTAGGCCATGACTATCTACATGCTGAGTAATTTTGTTCTTTATGATGGTTTCTACTATTTTTCCCGGTACTGACGTCAGGCTCACTGGTCTGTAGTTTCCCGGATCACACCTAGAACCCTTTTTAAAAATTGGCATTACATTGGCGATCCTCCAATCTTCAGGTATTACAGATGATTTTAATGAAAGTTCACAGATTACTAATAGCAGGTCTGCAATCTCATATTTCAGTTCTTTCAACACTCTTGGATGTATACCATCCAGTCCAGGTAATTTGCTACTCTTCAGTTTATCAAATAGTTGTACTACATCATCCCGGTGTAGCGATATTTCTTTCAATTCCTCTGCAGTATCACCTTTAAATACCACTTCAGTCATGGGTAACATCCCTACATCTTCCTCAGTAAAGACTGAAGCAAAGAATTCATTCAGTCTCTCCGCTATCGCCTTGTCACCTCTTAGTGCCCCTTTAACCCCTCTATCATCTAATGGACCAACTGACTCTCTCACAGGTTTTTTGCTACGAATGTACTTGAAAAAGTCTTTATTATGCATTTTTGCTTCTGTAGCAAGTTTCTTCTCAAATTCTCGCTTTGCCTGCCTTATCAATGCTTTGCATTTAACTTGCCAGTGCTTGTGCTGTTTCCAGTTTTTGTCATTTGGCTCTTTTTTCCATTTCCTGAAAGATGCTTTTTTGGCAACAGCAGCCTCTCTGACCTCACCTTTAAACCATGCTGGAAGTTTTTTGGACTTCCTTCCACTTTTCTTAATGCGTGGAAGACAGCTGGTCTGGGCTTCCAAGATAGTATTTTTAAACAACACCCAAGCTTGATGTAAATCTTTAACCTTTGCAACTGCTCCTTTTAGTTTTTTCTTAGCTATTCTCCTCATTTTATCATAGGGGTATGTTTACTAAACTGCGGTAACGTTACATGCCGCGCGTTATATAACGTTAACGATCGTTAGGTAGCGTTAACACGCGGTATGTAACGTTAACACACGTTAATGTTACTTAACAATCGTTAACGTCCCTGGCCACGGTAAACACCGCAGAAGGTGGAGAGAGGGCGGAGAGAAGGGGTCAATGGGCGGAGAGTGGGCGGGGAGAGGCCCCTTTCATACTATTTTATTTTATTTATTTATTTATTTATCTGTATTTATATCCCGCTTTTCACCGGGTCATACTAACACGCTGAACTGAAGGGCTGAATCCTACCGCGAATGAAAACTTGCCATTAGATGCACATTTGCAGGAGAGAGAAACCATTTACGTGTCAGCAATGTACAGGCTAGGCAGGGAGCCCAAGAAATGTGATAATAGTGCTCCAATTTCAGCAACACCATAGTGCCAAAGTATGAATGGCCACTATGGAGATGGTGCAAATGGGGCATAGGGGGCCGCAGGCGGGACATGTAGCATGGGCAGCTGGGGCACAGGGTGGACCAGGCGGGTGCCTAGGTGGCACATAGGAACATAGAAACCGGAAATCAGCAAGACAGCAGCTGACCAAGGCCAAACACAATCCAGCTATATCTACCTGGTTCACCCTAGCCAATAGTTGCTAGGGCACTGACCTGACATCCCCCCAGCCATCCCGCCCCCATGTGGAAGGGACATAATATTGGTAGGCAGTGATGGGGGGGGATGTGAGGATGTCCATGTATGCCCCCCCACCCTGGGATCCGCTCCCTAGGCGGGCGCCTACCTACACAGTGGATGGCCTGGGACTGCGCACTACCAGCACCGACAGGAAATGGCCATGTCAGTTTGGCAGAGGGGGTGTGCCCGTGCTGGAGGCAGCAGTGCCAGCTCCCTTCAGTGGACCTAGGCCATGCCCTGCATCAGTGACCACCACCTGCATGGACAGGGTGGCCACAGCATGGCATGCTGGGAGGGCACTCACTCTGACCGAGCAGTGACCATGGCAGGTCTAGGTTCCCACATAGCACTCTACACTATTTGCCTCCAGTGATATATTGGTGTTCCCTAGTGCTGGGGGGCCTAATCACTGAGATGCCTGCTTGCTGCACATAGTTTCTCTGTGACTATGCACTATGCACTATGGACTGGCTGGTGGACTGTCTGCAGTTAGACTGTGCATGGTCAGAACACCTATAAGGTATAGTCTGACTGTGCTGTCTGCTGGTGACTGGCAGACAGTGGTGGGAGGCAGTTGGGGTTTTCCAGACCTAACCCCAGCATTGCTGCTGGTCTGCCACTGCCCCAGTCATAGGTATGGCTCTGGCCCACCAACCCTGGAGGGCTGTCTCATACAAACAGGATGGAGGTTGCTTCCCTGGGGCGGAGGCACCTGTTCTTTACCTACAAAAAGGGTGATGTGGGCCCTTTGGGGTATGTAGTATATACCACTGTGACCTATAAAGGCACTGCTACACACACCTCATGCAATTCTAGGAACCCCTCTGCCATATCAGCCAGACCCGAACATGGGGTACACACCAATCTGGCTGGTGTTTGGTCCCACAGGGCCACATGTGACTGCAGGATACAGATGGACACCAAATTACCTTCGGCTGCACTGCAAGGAACACCTGTCACACACTGGTAGCAATGGGGATGTACAGCAGGACCTATCTCTAGCACCACATGTACTGCGGACCTAGTGCTGGGCACCCATGCTATCCCTCAGAGTGAACACAGAACCTGCACAATGGCATGGTCTGTAGCTACTCTGTGCCAGTATCATGCACTGTCAGTTCGTCTTTCCAAGCTGAGGTACCGGAGAGGTGCAGACCCCATTTGGTGATCAGCTGTAGACTGCTATTCAGCATGTGCATTGCATCATGGGTACTGGTGGGGGTTACCCTATCCTGGCACTCAGAGCAGACAGTTTGTGTGGTGACCTGCAGTCCTTCTGTACCCAGACATTGCTGTGACATACATCATGGAGGTATAGCCTACTGGTTAATACAATGCCATTCTTGGCAGTGTTCATGGGTTCAGTTCCTCATTGTTCCCTCCTCTCATGCCTGTCCTACTCAAATAGTGTGCATGCCTGTAGAGGTCATATTTTTGCAGAGCTGTGCTTCCAGCCCATAATACCCTCGCCACAATTGCCAACATTCCCTCGGTCCGTCTATCTGCATCTGTCAGCTGTGTAGAGTCCTGTCTGCCAGTGCAGGCTGCCACCCCATGTCATGCACTGCTACCCTTTCCTGCATTGCGCCTCTTCATGATTACCTCGCCTGTGCCTGATCTGCATGGCACCACCCATCATTGTAACTATCCTGCCACCTCCGCCTCCACTGGGGACACGTATTCCCATCATCTGCCACCAACTGTTTTTCCGGTACTTTACATTGCCAACACCCTGTACTGTGGTACAGCTGCCCCACCATGTTTGTCATCAGTACTGGCAGGCACATGGGATGCCCGCAGATATGGCAGGTCCAGCGGCTCCCACCTCTCCCTCCTTCACTCACCTTTCCTGAGTGCTCTATCTAGTGTTAGGGCTACATCTGTCTCTGTTCCGCACAGGTCATGCATGTCATCCTGAGGCACATTGCAGTCCCTAGGGCACACTAACCTAGGACACCATAACCTTGTTAGGCCACCTTAACCTATGGTTCCATAGCCCAGGGTGCCTTCTGCAGTGCCTTGTCCAAGGGTGCCTAATATGGCCCTTAGCCTAGGAGGCCCTATAGGACACCTTCTGAGGCACCTTAGAGGGCACCTTATAAGGCACCTTACATGGCACCTTACTGGGCACCTTACAAGGTGCCTTACAAGGCGCCTTGCAAGGTGCCTTACAAGGTGCCTTACAAGGCGCCTTGTAACGCTCGTTAGTCTAAGGTGCCTTGTAACGCGCGTTAGCTGCTACAGCTTGCTGTAACGATGCAACGCCCACACCTTTATATGGGCATCTCTACCTTTACCGCAGAACCTAACGCGAAGGACATTACCGCAGTTTAGTAAACATACCCCATAGTCTCCCTTTTGAAAGTTAAAATGTAGTACTGTGGATTTCCTTACCATCCCTCCTCTACTAATTAAATCAAATGCAATCATGCTATGATCACTATTGCCAAGTGGCCCCAACACCCTTATCTCTTGCACCAGATCTGGTGTTCCACTAAGGACTAGGTCCAAAATGGCTTCTCCTCTATTCGGTTCATGAACCAGCTGCTCCAAGAAGCAATCATTTATTTCATCTAGGAACTTTATCTCCCTAGCATGTCCTGCCGTGACACTGACCCAGTCTAGACCAGACTAGACCAGTCGATACCGGGGTAATTGAAATCACCCATTATTATTACTGTGTTGTAACTTTTGCTAGCCTCCTTGATTTCTTTGAGCATTTCATCATCCATTTGTTCATTCTGGCCAGGCAGTCGATAGTACACCCCCACTGCCATCACCTTCCCCTTCTTACATGGAATTGCAATCCATAGAGATTCTACAGCAAATTTTGTTTCCTGCAAAACTTTAATCCTTTCTGACTCAATGCCCTCTCTAACATAGAGTGCAATCCCTCCACCAATTTGATCAGTTCTATCATTATGATATAGTTTGTACCCAGGTATCACAGTGTCCCACTGGTTGCCCTCCTTCCACCATGTCTTTGAGATTCCAATCATATCTACACTCTCTTTTAGTGCTATATATTCTAACTCTCCCATCTTAGTTTTTAGACTTCTAGCATTTGCATACAAGCATTTTAGAGACTGTAATTTATTAATATTAATCTGGCTATTGGTAGGCATGGGTAATTTTGAATCTTTAAGCTCTGTCTGTACCATACTCAAGGGCATTTGGGCTACTTTACTCTTTTGTGGAACCTCTCTGCTTTTGGTAGTATCCTTCAAGGATACCTTCTTCCGAACCATGCGCTCTTGGGCGACTGTCGGCTTTCTCCTATTATCTAGTTTAAAAGCTGCTCTATCTCCCTTTTAAAGGTTAATGCCAGCAGCCTGGTTCCATCCCGGTTAAGGTGAAGTCCATCCCTTCGGAAGAGCCCATCCTTTCCCCAGAATGTACCCCAGTTCCTAACAAATCCAAAACCCTCATCCTTGCACCATCGCCTCATCCACCATCTGGTGGATGGTGGATGAGAAGTGCACTTCAACCACTTATTTCCAGAGATCCTGAAAGAAGAGCCAGAACATCCAACCAGAACTTACTACTTACCCCACCATTCAAAATGAAAGCTAGACAAGTGGCATGTAACAGGGCGTTCTTTCTCTATGCGCCTGCACTTTGGAATGCACTCCCTTATACTATAAGATCTATCAAAGACTTAATGGATTTTAGAAAGGCTATAAAGACATATCTTTTCCTAGAGCATTATGGAGCTTGATCTAATCCTTACTCACCCCTCCTTGCACTCAGCTAGTTGTTCTCTATCTCCACCCATCCACCTCTAATTCGCCTTCTCCCTAATACACCTCCTATCACCCTCATTTCTGTCTTTCTACACAACTGCTCTGATCCTACCCTTCCTAGGCAGGAATTCATTTCCCTATTTGAATCCAAGTTTAATTTTCTGTTCAATGTAAATTCCAGTCATTAAAATGTTATAATGTAAACCGCTTTGAATGTAACAACATAGTCCTTACAGAACACGAACCAGACTCTCTGCACACTCAATGTCAAGATCCCAATATGTAACCTGAACTGTAAATTATCCACAGGTGAAATATCTGTTTGTATATAGTATGTATATAGTTTCCCCTGTTATTTCCAAGTTACTGACCCTGTTATAATGTAAGCAAAGGATTGTTCCAATGCGAAAATTTGTTATCTGTAAACCGTGCTGATACCAAAGAGTGCGGTATATAAGAACTGTAAATTAATAAATAAGATAAGGCAGTATAAAAAACGTGTTAAATAAATAAATGTAGGCTTCCAAAATGGGCATCCTACATGTGCAGGGCCTGTCCCAGAACTGGTTCAAGGCATTGGCACCCTTGGTAAACCTTAAGTCTTAGGCCCTCCCCGGTTATCAGAATCTATTGTTTAGCTTTAAATGCCCTGCTCTTTGCTGCCCCCAGAAACTGACGCCCTAGGCAACCTCCTAGTTTGCCTAATAGTTGTGCCGGCCCTGTACACCTGTCAGTGCTGGTACTTACACATGGAAGTCATAAAATATCGACCTCCACATGTACATGTCGACACCTACACATAGGAGGTACCATGTTATGCCAGCCCTATGTATCGGCACGTACACGTGCCCTCCTTCTCCTCCATACACCACTACATCTCATTTCTGGCTTTCACATCTTCTCTAAAATGTGCCTTCATGGTATAGGTTTAGTTTATTTCATTTGAGCACAAGAATTAAAATAATAATTTGCATAGTAAATCATGAGATAAAATAAGAAACATAAAATTAAAATACAGAATAATAATTTAAAATACTCCATAAAGAACGTCAACAAAAATTTAAAAAATACAAGCAGATGAAAGCAACATGCTAGTCTATAGGAGAAAAGCCAAAATATAGACGGAAAGTATGATCATGTAGATGTGATATAACGTACAATCAAAGGCTAGGTCACAAAGAAGGATGAACAGCATAATAAAACTCTATAGTCACTGAAACTACTAGATTAAAGAAATACCAAAAAAGGGTTTCTGGGTTAAGTTGACCCAACAGATCAGTAGTAGTGCTACGGGGAAATTAGGGTTGGATTCTCAAGCCTGGTCATTGCTCCTTAGGCCAGATAGGGCTAGGTATGCTACGGAGGTACTATTAACAGTCCCTAAAGGAAGGAGTCCTACACATTATACATGAGGCTTCTGATCCTAGGTGTTTATCATTTGAAATTGCAGGGGTTTATTTTTGAGGCAATTAGGTGTTTTCTCAAGGTCAGAAAAATAGGGCTTTATCGGTGTATTTGTATTGCATAAAAAAAATGTAGTGGCTTTTTAGGTGGATTACAGGTAGCTTCTATTCAATGACCCAAAAATAAATCTAGCACCAGCTCCCCTTCTCCCAGCCCCAGCATCAGCCCCCTTCAAGCCCCAGAAATAGCATCAGACCCTCATTATTCAAGCCCCAACAACACCATTAACCCCTTCATTCTCCAAGCCCCAGCAACAGTATTATCCCCCCTTCTTTAAGCACCAGAAACAGCATCATCTCTCCTCCAAGTCCTCAGAAACAGCATCAGCCCCTCGTCTCCCAGCACCAGCATCAGCCCACTTCCAAGTCCCAGCAACAGCTTTAGCCCCCTTCTTTAAGCCCCAGAAACAGCATCAGACCCCTCCAAGCTCTCAGCAGCAGCATCAGCCCCCCTTCTCCCAGCTCCAGCAACAGCATTAGACTCTCCCTCCCTTCTCCAAGCCCCAGTAATGACCCCTCTTGCCTCAGCCTAAGTCATCCCCATCCCAGCTTCAGCCCCCTCCTCTGACCTTGCACAGAATGGTTAGACCTTGTGCCTTCACTCTCCCATCTCTGTACACCCCTGGAGGATTTCAAATGTGAGAACAGGCACTTCTGTTTCTCACTTATCACATTTTAAACCCTCCTATTGTACCACAACAAAGCAGCAAGAGCAAAAAGACAAGTTCTCAGTGATGCAAAGGAACATCACAGCAGCCATAGGCCCAATCCAATGATGTCATCCAGCCATGATAGCAGATGACATCATTCAAATCCATCAGGGAAGAGCATACTATAATCAGAAACCCTAAGTTCCATACTGGGGTGGGGGGTTTATTGGGGGTTTCCAGTTATCCAAAATCAGTATCCCTAACTATATAGTGGAGGTACCTAATGACCAGACTCAGTGTGTACGTGCGCTAGCTTTTAAAGGGAGTTACTTTAAACTAGAGACTATCACAGGAGCATCCAATGTGCAGTCCATGGGCCAAATATAGTCTGCCTGATCTTGGGATGCAGCCCTCTTGAAATGATTTTGAAGCATTACAAAATTATTGGGTAGATATGAAAGCAGAAAGAGATCCACACATTTTGATGAGCAAACATCATGCCATAACAGGATAAATATTCATGCAGCCTGCACACATAATACATTTCTGATCATGCAGCCCACTGTTGAAAAAAAATTGGATGAACTAGACTTAACAGTAGAAAAACAAGGTTAGAAATGAGGAAAACCCCTGGGCAGTTGTGAATGAGGTTGATGGCACTGTAGATCTCACTTTCAGCTGATTTAGAGTCCTCAAGAAAGCAGAAGGGAATTGCATTTCTGGACGATAATTTTATAACAGGTTGCCTAGATTGGAAGGCCAAATAAGCGACTAATTTAAGGCTATTTTATAAAGACTCTCAGGGGGCCAATGTGTATTTATAAAACAGCATCACAAAAGCTGCCAAAATTGTGACTAAAATACAGCCACACATATTTACATCAGCTCGGGAGCTGGTTTTTAATGCATCAGGCTGATGTACACACATATTTACTAAAATGTGCTACCTGGTAGTGTTGGATTTAGTGCGCAGTTTCGGTACCATGCTAAAAAGTAGCATGGGACCCCTGTGCTAAAAATCCTGCACTGCTGGTAGCGCATGTCAGGGTAGATTGGGCTGGACATGAGTGGAATGAAGGCATTGCTGGCGCATCTTGGCTAGTACGAGTATTAGTGGCTGTGCCAACCATGCATGGTTCCATTAGCGTGAAAGCACTTAATTCCTCCTCAGTGGCTGGCATTAAGTGCGCCCATGTGCTGACTTGTGCCGTGCTGCATCTAGGACCTGTGCAAACTGCAGAGAGACAAAAGAACACACCCACCAAAGTTATCCCTGACACATCTCCCCCCCCCCCACCCCACCACCACACCAGTAACACAGACCACACGCGGGTTACCAGCACAGGGCTTAGTAAACATGCCCCATAGATGCTACTGCACTCCACTCAGACTCAATCCCTGAACATGTCTACTCCCGGCTTGTGTAAAAGTATGGATCTTCTCTTCATCACATGTGGATTTATGCATGGGGTAATTTTATAAAAGGCCTTTTACATGTATGCAACAGGGTTTATGCACAGAAAATCATTTATAGAATCGCCCACAGTGTCAGGGGCAATTGTTTAACAAGCCATTGCCAAACATTGTAAATCACTGCTTTGAAAATTATCTACTTTCTGGGCTCAGTATAATCTACAGATCTGTGATAAATTACTAAATAAATCATTTTCTCCAATCTTCTAAGATACAAAAAGTATATGTAATTACTAATTAATTTCCTGAGGTCAACTATATTTTATCAGCCCACGTCTTTAATGGTTGCAGACAGCTGAGGAGGACCCTTTTTTTTTTTTTTGCTTTTGTTAATTTTGGCTTGCTAGATGACCAAAATATGCTGGGGAGAAGGGGCAGGGGAATTATTAAATTTGACATGGAATATCTTTACTTCATGAACACTCCTTAATTATTGTTCCTTTTGAATCTTTTAGCTCTACAGAAGATTTTCTGAGAGCAGAGCAATATGCATGGGACCCACAAAAGGTTGGTCCCTATTCTTTTGCTTCCCATTTCTTAGTATAATGTTAAACAGCAGTAGGGATTCTCCCCTCCCCTTCCCCTCTCCACAGTGGCAATAATTACAATTGGTTGAATGCGTGAGCTGGAAGCAATGTGGAATATGTCTTACATTGGAGACAATAGTCTAATCTAGTGGTTCCCAAACTTGCGGTCAGGGCTCCAAATGGGGTCACATTATCAGTGGATGGGGGTCACAGAAACATAGCCATTTCCCTTTCTCTCTGGACTTTCACTGTGACCTATGTCAAGTAGCGGCAGTCACCAGTCAGCATGTGACACTGTGAGCCAGTGAACATTCATAGGTCTTTGCCTCCTCCTGTTAGACTGGAACCCATGCTGAGCACTGGGGTCTGTAAGGACACACTGCACACTGACACAAGGGCCCCTGTGCTGACGGCTGCTGCTGTTGCCACTACTGTTGCTGCTGCCGCCTTCCTGCTTTAGATGAGTGGTGGACTCCCCTGAGGGAGTGGTTAACATGAGGAAAGATCTACAAAAGCTGGAAGAATGTTCTAATGCTTGGCAATTAAGATTTAATGTGAAGAAGTGCAGTGTCATGTACTTAGGAAGCAGAAATCCAAGGGAAATGTACGCAATAGGGGGCAAGAGGTTGGTGTGCACGGATCAGGAGAAATACCTTGGTGTGATTATTTCTGAGGATCTCAAGGTGGCAAAACAGTGCGGCAAGGCGGTGGCAAAAGCAAGGAAGATGTTGGGTTGCATACAAAGAGGAATTACCAGCAGAAAGGAAGAGGTACTAATGCCACTGTATAAGTCACTGGTGAGGCCTCACTTGGAATACTGTGTTCAGTTTGGAGACCATATCTTGCAAAGGATGTAAAAAGACTGGAAACTGTTCAGAGGAAGGCGACCAAAATGGTTTGGAGCCTGCGTCAGAAGCCTTATGAGAAGTGACTTGAAGACCTAACTATGTACACTCTGGAGGAGAGGAGGGACAGGGGAGATATGATTCAGACCTTTAAATACTTAAAGAGAAATAATGAACAAACAAACCTCTTCCAAAGACGGGGAAGGTGTAAAACTAGAGGGCATAACATGAAGCTGCAAGTGGGTTAATTGAAAGGCGATATCAGGAAATACTTTTCCACTGAAAGGGTGGTGGATGCTTGCAATGCCCTCCTGATGGAAGTGGTGAGAGCAAATACAGTGCCAGAATTCAAGATGGCATGGGACAGACACAGTGGATTCCTTTACAGCAACAGGATAAAATCAAAATAAACGTAACCATCTAATTTCCCAACAAATAGGGGTGTCCTACACGGAGCGGTGGGTTCACTCCTAAACAAAGACATGGTGAGGGGTGGCCTGTACAGAGTGGCAGGTGCACCTACTCTTGCCATCTTACTGGGCAGACTAGATGGACCATACTGGTCTTTATCTGCCGTCATTTACTATGTTACTATGGAGGGAGGGGAAGGAGGCTGGAGATCAGCCAGTTTGATTTCATCATTATCCGGGGTCCCGTGAATTTTCAGTTCTTAAAATGGGATCATACGGGATAAAAGTTTGAAAAGCCCTGTTCTAATCAATGAAAAAGAGAATAATTAAAGCAACCTTACACAGAAAATGTCAAGAAGTGTTAGTGATGAAAAGGTTGTTTTTAAAGTAAATAGCCAGGAGCAGAATGCAAAATCCAGTGTTGAAAAAGAGCCTAATTAGAAGGGTTGTTTCTTTAGTTACCTAACAGAGTGAATCTTAAAGACATAATAACTTTTCTGTCTTGCTAAGTACAGTATGCTATAGGGATGTCTTTCATTGGAGAAACTTATGTTAACAACATTTTTCATATCATTTCCGGTCATTTTTGATCTGAAACGGAAGTAAAAAGAAACCCACATTTTGTCACTTTCCGTTTGCTGTAATTAATGCACACTATTGGCAAATAGTGTGTGTTACGGGTGAATAGTGTGCAGAATTGAGGGATAGCATGTACAATTGAGCAGTAGGTCACACATATATGAATAGTGCATGCAATCGTACACATGCACATGAATGAGAACGCTATTTGCACATGGGTGAACTATCGCTCAATAGTGTGCACTATTTACCCATAGTGTGCACTGTTGAGTGATAGTACATGCTATTAACAACATTTTCCCAGAAACGAAAATTAAAGCAATCAAAACAAAACAAAACAAAAATCCCACAAATGACAAAAGAAACTAAATAAAACAAACGTTTTTGGCCTGCACACCCCTAGTTTGCAATCTGACTACTTAGTTTGTCATAAAGGGACATATTTACCAAGGTTTATGCTGGGAGTATGTATTAGAGCTGCAAAACTGGTAGAGGTCCATGCTCATTTTAGGGGGCATTTGCTTCCATCCCCCTTTTATTAGCATGCACTGCGCTAACCAGCACAAACATAAAATACTAAAATCAAATAAGACCAATTAAAAAAGCAAATAGTAGGAAATAGTATAAAAACTGGGACATTGCCAGGACATGATTATTCAATTCTCAAAGAAAACCCCCCTACAAAATCCCATATACATGTTTTTTAATGTCGGACTATTTGCCACGAGGAAAACGTCCTCCTGAAGCAAAAACATCCTTTTATTCTTCATATATTGTGAACCCGCTCCTCACAGGTCACTAACCATATCAAACTTTATTCAAGGGAAAATGGCACCCTGCCAATCCCTCATATTGACAAAAGAAGTAGTGACAAGGAACCAGCTTAACATAAATTCAAGTTGCCAACTTAGCTTTCAAGCGCAACTCCATCCACCATCATGTAGAAGTTAGCTATCTACAGCATTATGTCCTCGCCAACCAACTTCAATAAATCCCGGTCCATAAGTTCTGCTGTATGTAGGTCGTAACGCTACATAGCGCCATGTTTCAGGCCAGTAATTCAGCCCTTCCTCAGGCTAAACTGATCACCATTGCAGAGCATGCAAATCTTTTTGAAGGGAAAATGAACTGACGTCAAAAGATCCAAGATAGCCAATCAGAAAACACAAAAACGTTCACGCTAAATTCCACCAATCCAAATCTAGATTCAGTCCCTGAGGCATAATAGTATTTAGTTTAAAGATCCAGCGCTGTTCAGAATATTGTAGGGGATTTTTCTTTGAGTATTGATTATTGACATCCTTATGAACAATTCAAATCAGTTTGAACAGAAGAACCACAACCCATTGCAGTAAAATTAGACGCACCTGTGATCAATTGTCAGTACTCACATGATTTGATTCAACCAATGAATGATGGCTCCAATGTTTAAAATGGCCATATTCACTTCTTGTTCCATTTCACAATGGTGAAGACAAGAGAGCTGCCTGAGGCCACCAGAGAACCCATTATCACCAAACATCAAACTTCAAAGGGGTACAAGGCCATCTCCAAAGACCTTAGAATTCCTGTGTCTACAAGTCACAATGTTATTAAGAAATTTTCTGCTCATGAAACTCTCTAGAACCTTCCAGGACGTGGTGGGAAGAGGAAAATTAATCCAAGAAGTCTCCGAAGGTTAGTGTGAACTGTTGGAAAAACACCACATACAACATCCAAAGTGCTTAAGGCTGATCTGGAGCAGTCTAGAGTGGTGGTTTCAAACCGCACCATATGCCATACACTAAACAAAGGAGAACTTCATGGGCGAAGACCAAGGAGGACCCCACTCCTCAAAGACAGACATAAAAAGGCACGCCTGATCTTTGCCCAAACCCACCTAGAGAAACCACAATCCTTCTGGAAAAATGTTCTGTGGACAGATGAAACCAAACTTGAGCTCTTTGCAGGCCAGAAATATATTTACAGATGAAGAAATGAAGATTATAAGGAAAAAGACACCCTTCCTACAGTTAAATTTGGTGGAGGTTCCATAATATTGTAGGACTGTTTTGCTGCCTCAGGAACTGGAGGCCTAGAACATACTGCTACTACTATTAATCATTTATATAACACTACAAAGTGTATGCAGCACTGTACAGAATATATAAAAGACAGTCCCTGCTCGATAGAGCTTGCAATCTTATCAAGACAATCTAATAGCTGAGAACAAGGTACAAATAGGGAAAGATAAGGAGACATAAGGAAAAAACAAGGGATCAGAATCCAAAAGCAGCTCAAAAAGGTGAGTTTTTAGCATGTATTTGAAAAGGGGGAGAGATGAAACCTGACGTACAGACTCAGGATATTTGTTCCAAGCATAAGGAGCAGCAAGGTGCAAGGATCAAAGTCTGGAATTGGCAGTGGATGAAAGAGCATAGAAAGAAGCAAGCCAATGGAAGAACAGAGTTCACAAGGAGAGGTGTAGGGAGAGAGGAGAGAGAAAAGATAGTGAGTAGCAGTGGAATGAATTCATTTGTAGGTCAAAAGGAGAAGTCTGAATTGGATACGGAAAATGAAGGGGAGCCAATAAAGTGACTTGAGAAGAGGCGTTATATAAGTATGTCGGGGTTGGCAGAAGATTAGGTTCGCCGCAGAATTCTGAACAGATTAAAAGGGAGAGAGATGACTCGGAGGGAGACCAGCAAGGAGGAGGTTGCAATAGTCGAGATGGGACGTGATTGAAGAGTAGATACGTTTTTTAGTATTGTGTTCAGAAAGGAAGGGGGGAGAATTTTGTTAATGTCAATTTATTTATTTAACAGTTATTTATATATGATGGCTATTTGATTGGTGATGACAGTTTGACCTGAAGCAGGGCAAATTGAAGTGAGAGCCCGAAACGCGGGACTGTGTCGTGTGTCTTCCACCTTGATGGTTTTGCCGTGGCAGTTAAGTTCACTTTTAAATATATTTCTTACTGCTCGTTTGATTAAAAGGGACTATTACTTACTGTTTTCATGACCCCGGTACACAGTATTATATGGTCCAACAAAAAATATAATATGAAAGAACTATTGTTTTCCTCACTCTTTTGTGTGAATACTATTTGAGCCGGGTGAGGAGTTTTGGCTCCTGGGTTTGGCAATTTTGCCTTTGTACTTGGATAGAAAAAGAAACGACAGGTTTTAGCAATCAGTTAGATATGTGCAGCGAAGGAAAGGGAGGAGTCAAAGATAACTCCAAGGTTGTGGGCTGAGGAGACAGGAAGTAGAAGAATGTTATTTACAGAGATAGAGAAAGGAGGAAGGGGGGAGGAGGATTTAGGGGGAAAAATAAGAAGTTCAGTTTTGGCCATGTTCAATTTCAATCGGTGGTGAGATATCCAGTCAGCAATGTCAGATAGGCAGGCAGAGAGACAGGCCTGGAGTATCAGAGAAATATCAGGTGTAGATAGATAAATCTGAGAGTCATCAGCATAAAAATGTTATTGAAAATCATGGGAGGAGACGAGAGCACCAAGGGACTGGGTATAGAGAGAGAAAAGGAGAGGGCCCAAAACAAACCCTTGGGTACAACCCTCCGACCCCTCCTTCCCTTTCTGCCCAGACCCTGGCTGACTACTTCCATGACAAAATCCACAAGATCACACTCCAATTCCTCACGAGGTCAGCTACTTCCCCTCCTCCCCTCTTCACTCCCAACCTTCAATACTCCTAGGAGATGTCAACCTCAAGTCCACCAACAAAAAAGATGCAGAAGCTTTTCTCCAAGCAATGAGTTTGCTCCAATTCACGCAAATAATCAACACCCCGACACACAGACATGGCTCATCACCAGACCTTATTTTTGCATCCAACTACCTAACATCAAGAGGCCTAATATCAACCCATCATAACTCCAGTACCATGGTCTGACCATCATGTAATTGAAGTAAGCATTATGCCCTGTGAGGAGAAACTAAACAAATACCCAGACAACACACCCACACAAAGAAGATTTAAATGCTTTGACAGAGACCAGTTCCTGTTCCAGTTCACAATACAAAACCTAAACGATGATACGGATGACCTAGAATCACTAATCACCAACTGGAACAACACCATATACAACGCTGCCAAAACAACAGAATATAGACGCAGGACACCTCGCTGCAACAAACTACAACACAAACCATGTTACTCTAAAACCATAAGAAACGAAAAGAGGAACCTCAGAAAGTTAGAACGGAGATGGAGACAGAACAAGTCACCCGAGAACCAGGAACTATACCTAACAAAACAAAAACAATACAATGAATGTATCAACCAAACAAAAAGGGAATACCACACAAACCTCATACGCAACTCCAACAACAAACCCAGAGAACTATTTGAAATCGTAAAAGCCCTCACCAAAGACCAGGAGACCGAAGACAAAGTGCAACTGGACCCACAAAAATTTGCGGACCACATCCAAGAAAAGTTCCACTCAGCAGACCAAACAAGACCCAGCCAAACTTCAAAGGCTGTCACACCCTTGAACACCTGGGGAACGTTCAACACCCCATCCACGGAGCAACTCTCCCACATCATCTCAGCAATTAAGACAAGCACAGCCCCCACGGATCCCTGCCCAGTGCCCTGGATCAAGGCCACCAAATCAAACTTCATCCAAACCATCCACAAGATAGTACACTCCTCCCTAACCCAAGGGCGCATGCCAAATCAATTGAAGCTCACGACAATAAGACCCATCCCGAAGAAATCCACTCTCGACAAGAACAATCCAGCAGCATACAGACCCATCTCCAGCATACCACTCCTAGCAAAAATAATAGAAAAAACTGTACAGCACCAACTACAAGAACACATAGACAACCACGTTCCCCTGGACATCAATCAACACGGGTTCCGACCCAACCACGGGGTAGAAACACTCCTGATATACCTCTTCGACAGCGTCCTCCGCACCATAGACAACAACAAGAAAGGCATACTAGTGATATTCATTGACATCTCATCTGCGTTTGACACAGTTAACCACAAGACTCTATTGGATATACTGCAGAACATCGGGCTACACGGTGCCACCCTGAATTGGTTCCAGTCATACCTAACCGACAGACAAATACAGGTCAAGGTAGGACACAACACATCTCGACCCATAAGTGTCAAACAAGGAGTGCCACAGGGATCGGCCCTTTCAGCTCTACTATTCAACCTATACATCCAGCCAATGTGTGTCATCATGAAAGAGCACCACATACATTATACAATCTACGCAGATGACATCATGATCTACACACCCATCTCAGTCGACAACCCGGACTACTCCAACATAATAAACTTCCTCACACAAATGGCAGACTGGTTCCAGGAAAACAACCTAGCAATCAACTACAGCAAGACTGAGGCAATGATCATCACGCAAAACCCGGCCTTTATCCCCCCACCCGACATCAAGATAAAAGATGCAATCATACCCATAAAATCAGAAGTAAAGTACCTCGGAGTCACCCTGGACAAAGAACTGAACCTCCAAGCACACATTGGCAGAACAACTAAAAGCGCATACCAAAGAATGCGACTCATCAGAAGACTCAAGTCCCTCCTCGACCCAGAGCACTTTCGCACCGTCTGCCAGGTTCTAATAACCCCTCTACTAGACTTCTGCAATCCAATATACACCGGGCTTCCAAAGCAAACCCTCAGACCACTTCAACTGGCCCAAAACACAGCTGCCCGCATTATAGCCGGTACTACAAAACACGATCACATCACACCCATACTGAAAGATCTTCACTGGCTCCCAATCATCTCACGCATCAAATACAAGACTATCATAAACATATTCAAGATCAGACAACACTCTTCTGCCATAATCCTACACACACTCATACAATCCGACACAAGCGCAAGGCCAAGAAGAAGAGGCACCTCCAACCGGGTTAACACCCCAAATGACTTCATCAAGACCCGCAAAGACACCGCACAACGAGCAATCTCCCTGGCTGCCCCATCCATCTGGAACTCCCTCCCAGATGATCTGAGACTAACCACAGAAATAAAGGACTTCCAAAAACAACTGAAGACAACCCTTTTCCTCGAATACTATGGACATACCCCCTGAACCAACATCCAATTCAGATCATCTGCCCCCCCCCCCCACCACCCCGAGACTGTACATAAGACTGTATAATAGCTCATGATGTATTATAGCGCACTATGTATTTAATCCAACCCTAATCACTTCCCCACCAACACACACATGCCACACTACACTGCATGAAAACACTTGCCCCCTTGATTGTTTGCTGTGTAAACCGCTTTGATTGAATGATAAGGCGGTATATAAATGCCACGACATCCCAAGCCCTCGCACTGTCCGTAACACCAGTGCCTTGGTCCGATCACAATCTACTCAGATTCCACATACCCATAAGTACATTCCACAAGAGTCGAATGATATCAAATACATCCAGAACCCCAACAGCCTGCTTCCGACCACTCAACCAGAGCCTAGTCCTAGAGAATCTCCAACCCCTTATGACCAACACAACCCTCAACTTAGAGGATCTCATATCCAAATGGGACGAGAACCTTAGAGCTGCCTCCCATCCATCATACACCGAAAAGAAAATAAGACAACGGGAACATGCACCATGGTTCTCTACGGACCTACGAACATCACTCCACCACCTACGCAAACTTGAGAGACGGTGGCGCCGAACCCACTCCCCCGAGATGCATGCTGCATACAACTCATACTTAATTACCCACCATGCGAAGATAACGCAGAGTAGGAAACTTTACCACACAGATATATTAAAACGCTCCATCAATAAACCACATGCCCTGTTCAACATAGTAAAGTCCATAACAGGGGAGCCGGTGTCAGCCCAACCTCCAATGCCTCAGCCACAGGACTACGTAAACTATTTACAATCAAAGATGATTAAGACCAACACAAACATAAGTGTCAGTAACCCCTTCGTATCGCCTAAAGCACCCCAAGCAACACCATTATGCAATTTCACCACGGTATCCAATAAAGAGGTTGAGAACATTATTGCCTCTATCAATCCCAGCACAGCACCCAACGACCCTTGCCCAGCCAGCTGGATCAGAGAACTTCGACACGACCTAAGCCAAATCCTGAGCAAAATACTGAACCAGTCCTTTTTAACGGGTTCGTTCCCGCAGAGTCTAAAACACACCTCTATCAGACCGCTACTGAAAAACAGCAGACTAGACCCATCCAAAGTTGAATCGTTTAGACCAATCTCGAGCATCCCCCAGCTTGCCAAGATCATCGAAAAAGCTGCTCAACAACAAATCCAGCATCATATCGATACTGAAGCACCGCTAGATCCATCCCAACACGGCTTCAGGGAAGCACACGGAGTCGACACCGTCCTTACAACCCTCTTCAACGAATTGGTCACAGGAATAAACAACATCCAACAAGGATTCGTCCTCATTTTTCTGGACATATCTGCCATCTTCGACTCTGTGAACCATGACATACTTTTACAACGCCTAAAAGAAAAGGGGATTCAAAGCACAGTACTGGAATGGTGCAAATCCTACCTATCCAATAGGTGGCAACATGTCAAGGCAGGCCACACATCCTCAAAACCATTTCTGCAGACACAGGGGGTGCCTCAAGGACCGTCCTTATCGGCACTGATGTTTAATATCTACATGCAGCCGATATGTGATTTGATCCGATCCTTCAACGTACAATGCCTTGCTTACGCAGATGACATCCTCCTTTACATGCCGTTCACAATTGACCAATCAGTGCTCTCCCCAATAATCAGATGCTTCAAAGCTGTAGCCGACTGGCTGTTGACACAAAATGTACGGATCACCCATGACAAAACTGATGTTCTATTCGTCACGAGGAACCGAAAGTTCATACCTCCCCTATCACTACATGCCAACAATGTAGAGTTGAAATCCAAATCCACAATCTGTTATCTTGGCATCACGCTTGATCAGCACCTGGATATGACAACACATGTGAAAAACGTCACAAAGGCAATATATCATAAGATCAGAACGCTGCGTCACCTCCACCCCCTACTGGATTTCACCGACTACCAAACAGCCTTCCAGGCATTAGTCCTCCCACATCTGGATTTCGCTAACATCATCCTCCATGGTCTCTCACAATCAACCTTAAATCCGCTCCGCCTACCTATGAATGCGGCTGCAAGAGTCCTTTCTGGATCGTCAAGATCTGACCACATAACGCCTATCATGAAAGATCTGCATTTGCTACCTTTACATGCCAGACTCCAATACAAGTCAATAGTCCTTACTTTCAAAGCCCTAAATAACCAACCCCCTACGCCAATCAGCAAGCTAATCCACGGTACCCCGGAAAATAGAAACAGGAGACCTACAACAATGAACACCTTAGTAGTCCCCAAGATGACGACTAAGTGCACAAAGACTACCTCCAACAGGGCCTTCTCCATATTTGCTCCTTTAAACTGGAATGCCCTTCCCCATGAAATCCGTGGCATCAAAAGTCTAGCCCTATTCAGAAAAGCCTTGAAACACCACCTGTTCACAAAATGCTACCCAGAAACCATCCGAGGTAAACACACAACTGGCAAGCTACCCACATGCCCCAGCCGCCCTAACACCTTAATACAAACAGAAAATGATCAGCCTACACATAAGCCCAACCGCTAACCATCGCACGTGTTCTATCCACCCACAAATGCACATGTAACATCTAAATGAGTTAGAGTATTGTACATAGTATCGAGTTAACTTGTACATAGTTTTCCCGGTTTATCCCATGTTTAATTTCCTGTTTCATTGTAAACTCAATGTTGCCTGTATGCATTGTAGTATGTTTTTGTTCGATGTACACCGCGCTGATTATAATAGAAGAAACGTTAAATAAATATAAATAAATAAATTAAATAAATAAATAAATAAAATGAGTTACGTGATTTGTCTGTTATGATAATTCAACAAGCCGTCAAAGGGGACAGTATTGTGTTTCAGTCCCATTCACAATATAATCTTGAAGTGCTTTGTCAAATCTCTACTCTTCACTATTACTGTAAATTAGAAGGTAATCCCTTAAATGATATGGCCACATGAATTAAGGACACAGTGGTCCATGCAAAAACACAGGGCATGCTATTGGATAAAGAATATGAGTTTCTTATTGAAAAATTCCCTAGGATATCATACATTTATATGCTGCCTATATTAGAAACTTTGGCTAAATTTGTGGATGTTTTTTTTTAAATCCGTTAGCTATAAAAGTGGCTTCCTTTATACAGGATACCTCTCATTTTTTACGGTTGTTAATGACCTGTTCTGCATCAGTGGACTCATTGATTTTGGTGACCATGGACGTTAATTCATTATATATGATCATTCCCCAGAAAGGTGCATTGGAGGTGGCTGGTCACCATTTGAACATTTCTCAATTGGATCATCGTTTTTCAGCTGATTTTTTAAATAGAATTGCTCATACTAGTATTGACGTGTAATTACTTCTATTATGAAGGAGAATATTACATTCAACATCATGGTATTGCTATGGGAGCCTCAGTAGATCCTTCTTTGGCAATGTTGGTCATGGTTGATTTTGAGGATAAATATGTGACTTCTTCATTGTATTACTCCAACTTGATATTTTAGTGCAGTTTTTGGATGATATTTTTTGTCTGTGGTCAGGTACGATGCAAATGCTGTTGGAATTTGCTGAATGGTTAAATTCTGTAAATGACCATTTAAAATTTACGATTAAGTTTTCCACTACCAACATTGCATTTTTGAATGTACTGGTTTTAAAAAGGGCAGAATATTGCACACTATACTATACAGAAAGTCTGTTGACTGCAATAATTTATTGAGATACCAGAGTTGTCATCCTGTTGGGTTAAAGCTAAATCTACCTGTGGGACAATTTCTCTTGTCTTAAAAGAGTTTGTTCCTCTCAGGATCAGTTTTTGCAGAAAGCAAAGCAGTTGAGGTTAAGGTTATTATAACTGGGATATCTTGATGAGGCAATTTGGAAAGCGTTTTGTAGAGCTAAACATGTATACCGTGAACACCTTTTTTCTGTATAAACAGCAGAGAGATGGCCAACAATTGACCTGCATTTTACCTTATATGCATGATATTGGGAAGATTAACAAGCTGATACGGTCACATTGGGGAGTATTAGCTATTCATCGAAAGTTAATTGATCCTCCCCGTATTGCATATCGTCATGGGTGGAACATTGCAGAGTGGCTGAAACTTCCTTTAGATAAGATACTGAATGATGGTGACCATGTACCATGTACACGGTGCCAATGGTGCACAACTGCAATTTGTGGCTCTTTTTGGACTGATCCAGTTTCTCAGAAAACCTATTATGCTCGTCATCACACTTCATGTACTTCTAGTTATGTGATTTATGTCATCATTTGCACCTGTCCAAAAGTATATGTAGGTTGTACGAAGAGAGCCATAAAAGTCTAGTTAACAACAGAACATCTGAACAGGTTGAATACTAGAACTGTAACTGCCCCCTTGTTATCTCATTTTATATCATGTGCACATGATAACACTTCCTTTAGTTGGCGTGTCATTGATTTGGTGCCTGAACATTGGAAGGCAGATAACCATGATTCTTTATTGAATTTATGAGAACAACAATGGATATTTTGTCTTCAAATGGTTGCTCCATGTGGACTAAATCAAGAAATTGAATGGACTACTTTGATTTAAATTGCCTGCCTCTGATCTGGACTGGCTGATTGATTGGACTTTTATTATGTATACTTGATATCAATCCCTGTGGTATATTGGCGACTTTTTGAAAAGTAATGGCAGTCGCTGAGGAAGGATTTTTGATGCTACAAGCACTGTTATTGGAAATTTCCCCTGAAGCAAGGCCAGTTTTATGGGCCTGAAACATGAATTAATGTCAGAATGGTTTTGTAAGCAGATAAGTAGTATTTTTGATCTTAAATTGGATGTTTTTCAAAAAGTAAAAAATTATATATTTTAGAGCATTAAAAATAATTTTAAAATATACATTATCAACCTGATTCCATCTCATATGTAGATCCCCTCTGTAGTCCAGTCTGAGCCGAATGCACAGAGAGGATTGTGATTCTGATCCTGCAGGGCATGTCTAGCCCTGCAGGATCAGAATTGCGATCAGTCATCTACGTGCAGGCCGTAACTGTGATTCAGTCCAGCTTGCACATACATGCACAGTCTGACTAACTCAATCAGGGCTTTTAAATTGAGCCACGGCACCATGGTGTCATGTTGCCATGGCACCGCGGCTCCATTTAGAAGCCGCGATGCCGACCGCCTGAAAAAAGGGTTCATTCCATGCAGCCTGACCCCCGATATGGCCTCCAAAGGTCATGGTCGGGCTGCAGGGAATGTTCCCTGGCTCCCCCTGCCTCATCCGAGCCCTGGGCACTTAAAAAAATCATGTCCAGGGATGTTATTCCACCTCGGAGGTGGAATAACTTCCTCGCACATGTCGCTGGCCCTGGACATACAGAGCCAACATTAGAATCAGTCCTGTACATCCAGGGCCAGCGATCACCCACTGCCTGCCCAGACTCCACCCCGGGCCACCCATTCCCCACCCCTGTCTAACTTCCCCGCACAACCAACAGGGAAGTTAGTTGGAGGCAGGAGCCAGCATGAATAGCAGGGATGGACATCCCACTGGGACGTCCATCACTGCTATTCGTGGCTCAGAATGACCCCGTATATCTTTAAAGCACATAGGCATAAGACCAATGATGGTGCATGGAGCTGTTGTTTAAGTGTTTTTACACTTATTAGCCCACTCTGATTGCCTCTTTATTGTTAGCTTTTGGCTTTTGGCTAAGTGACTAGATTAGCATATTGGGAACCTTTTGGAGTTATCCTGAAAACCAGACAGGCTAAGGAGTTGTTTATATATATACTTTGGATTTCATTTATACCTTTTCAGTAGAAGTTCTAAGTGAGTTACATTCAGATATAGTAGTTATTTTCCTGCTCCACAGGACTTGCAAAGTTTGCACTTGAGCAATGAAGGATTTAAAAAATTGAACAGCAAATTTGCATTAAATTCTGCCAGAAACCTGGAGATTCGTACAAAGAGACTTATGACAAGTTACAGCAAATGTATGGCGATGAATACATGAGTTGTGCTCAAGTTTATGACTGGTACAAACATTTCCAAGAGGGCCGCCAAAGTGTTGACAGTGACGAACATTCTGGAAGACCATCCACGAGCATGAATGAAGACAAAGTTGAAGCAGTGCGTACTGTAATATGCTCAAATCGTCAGTTGACTATCAGGGAGCTTGCTGAGGATATGGACATCAGTTTTGGGTCAGTACAGTCAATTATTACTGTCAATTTGGGGATGAGATGTGTGTCTGAAAAATTCATTCGAAAATTACTGTCCTCTTATCAAAAAGAAGATAGACTGCAGTTGGAATGCATTGAAAATGATTAAGATTTCATCAAAAAGATTATTACTGGTGATGAAACATGGGTTTATGGTTATGACCCAGAATCTAAGGCTCAATCCTCACAATGGAAGACTCCAGAAAGCCCATCAGGTGAGAAGCAATGTTAAGGTCATGTTCACTGTTTTCTTTGATTACCAGGGAATTGTTCGTCATGAGTATGCTCCAAAAGGCCAAACCATCAATAAGGAGTACTACGTCCAAGTTCTGACTTGTTTGAGAAATGCAGTTCATGTAAAAAGCCAGAGCTGCACAGGAATGGTTAATGGTTGCTTCATCATGATAATGCCACAGCTCACATATCACATTTTGTCCAGCAGTTCTTGGCCAAACACCAAATTGTGCAAGTCTGTCAGCCTCCGTATTCACCTGACCTCACACTCTGTGACTTTTTCTTGTTTGCAGAACTCAAATTACCACAGAAAGGAAGGAGATTCAATGACTTGGAGACCATTTAGCAAAATTTGACACAGCATAATGAGGCATTTCAAAATTGTTTCCAGCAGTGGCAGAAATGCTGGAAGAAGTGTGTTTTATCGGAAAGGGACTATTTTGAAGGAGACTGAGTGCAATAACTGTCAGTGTTATACTTCTTGTGTTATTGTACAAGTCTCAGTACTTTTTAATCGCATCTCGTATGATAGAGGTCTATAAAATCCTGAGTGGGGCAGAATGGGTAAATGGCGTATGGTTGTTTACCCTTTCCATTATCATTAATACTAGAACACACTTCATGAAGCTAATAGATAGTGATTTTAAAATTAATTGAAGAAAGGTTTTCAAGGAATGCATACTTAAGCTGTTGCATTTATTGTTGGAATATATGGTGAACCAGTTGACATAGCTGGGTTTAGATAAGGTCCTGGAAGAAAGATGAATAAACCATCATTAGCCAGCTTGTTTTGAGAAAGCCACTGCTTACCCCTAGATATAAATGGAATCCTGCCAGGTACTTTTGACCTGGATTGGCCACTGTTGGGAATAGGTTACTGGGCTCGATGGACCTTTGGTTTAGCCAACTGTGGCATTCCTTATGTTCTTAAATGACTTGCCCAAGGTCACAAGAAGCATCAGCATGATTTGAACCCTGACAGTCCTGGTTCTCAGCCCTAGGTTACCCCAGGCTACTCCTTCATCTACCTTCAAAAATTTTCCTGTGATTGGTTTGTCAGTGTGTTCCTATGTTTAATTAACAATAAAAAAAAAATCTCTGTTTGTTCTGACTTGCTGTACCCTCTGTGCTGGGCTATCTTGGTGCTTCCTTTTATAGTCTAATTCCAATTACCCAGTACTTTGAGCAGGTTTGTCATGATCTTTTTCCAAGCGTATTTCCTTAGCAAGGACTTTTAGGTGTTGCTAGCTCAGTATACTCTCTGATTTTACTGTATACATACAGTGGTATGCTGATCTCACTCAGCATCTATTTCTCTAGATTAGCGTGCTTTTCTTTATGCATGCATGCATGAAGGGCTTAAAATGGCAACAATTAAATATCATAACCCACTTCTCGTCTCTTTGTGTGAAAATTATAGGATAGCGTATCAAAGCTGCTGTTCAATAAGCATCAGACGTCAAATTCTCGACACGCACAGCTTCTGGCAATGTGAGTAGATGTTCTCCTTTACCATTTATTTTCCAGACTGTTCTATGTTCCCCTTTACATCTAGCATTTCAGCAGTGTGAATAAAAATTGAACAACTTTTCTGCTTAATGGGATCTCCTTCAATAAGGGCCAAATAGGGTTAAAGGGTTTTCTCATTTTTTTATTCTTTCCAGCCCAATAACAGTTGAGAATGTCTGTTTGTCTGGAGAAAAAATACCTCTCTGAAAATTTAGCAGAATGGGATGAAACTTTGTATGTAAAAAAAACCTATAAAAGGACACACTGGGCCCGATATTCAAAGGATTTATGACCCTAACTTTGAGAGTTATGCTCCTAAATTAGTCTCTTTGAAAATTTACTAGGACTGAGTGCCTAAATTTTTTCTTAATATGTTACTAAATTCTTAAATTTAGGAACATAAAAAGTGAATGGCAACAGAAAAGTGGATTGTTAGGGTGGGGGAATAAAAGTTAGGAGCTTAACATGTATTTTTAGCACTAGGCACCTAAATTAGGCCTCTAAATCTAGGCAAATGAATGGCAGATTAGGAGCAGAAATTTTAAGCTCCTAAAATAGGATGAATTTTCAGCTGAAAACTTAGGGGCATGTTTACTAATGGTTAATGCGCATTCCCTGTCTCTCTTTCGCCATCGTCACCGCCAATATAAAACTCTGGTCCATGATACTAAAAAGGCTTACTACTCCAAATATATCTCTTCATCCTCAAACTCTACCCAACAGCTCTATCGCTTTCTCCGCTCTCTCTCTACTGTCAATAGCACCCCATCCTCGGCTCGCCGCTCTCTAACCCCAGCCCCCGCTCTCCTTGCTTCCTATTTCTCTGATAAAATCTCTTCATTGCACAGTCAATTTCCCACGTGCCCCTCCCCCTGTCTCCACCCCTACCGCTTACCTCACTCTCATCCCCTGTCTCCCCCTCCTCTTCCTCATCCCTTTCCCACACAAGGTCCACTTTCTGCCCCCTGTCTCCATCGGAGTTGTCTAAGGCCCTGTCGTCCTCTCACAAAACCACCTGTCCCCTGGATCCCCTTCCTTCTCACTGGCTCAGCTAGGCCTCTCTAGCTCTCCTTCGATGTATTCTTTGCTTGTTTAATTCTAGTCTCTCATCCAGCACCTTTCCTTCTCTATAGAAGCATACTCTGGTCCGACCCCTTCTTAAGAAACCCACCCATGACTCTACTGTTCCGGCTCACTGGCGCCCCGTCTCCAACTTCCTTTCCTCTCTAAAGTACTAGAGAAACTCGTTTTCGCGCAGCTGTTCACAGACACCTCGACTCCACCTGCATCCTACACCCCTGCCAGTCCAGTTTTAGGCCAGGACATGGCACCGAAACTATTCTTCTCTCCCTCTTAAATGAGCTTCACAACACCCATGAGCGTGGCGATATCACTTTGGTAGTTTCTTTGGATCTTTCCGCAGCTTTTGATTTGGTTGATCATCCCACTCTTCTTTCTTGGTTTCATGACTTTGGAATTAGGGACACTGTTCTCTCCTGGTTTCGATCTTTTCTCTCTGCATGCTCCTTCTCTGTCAAAGTCGGTTCCACGACCTCCCCACCCACTCCTCTCTCCTGTGGTGTTCCTCAGGGTTCGGTCCTAGCCCCTCTTTTGTTTAACATCTTTCTGGCTCCCCTTGCACTCATCATCCAGCAATCTGGTTTATCTGCTTACTTTTACGCTGACAATACTATTCTACTTCACCACACCAACCCCACTACGCCCAACCTCACCCCAATAAACTCTTGTCTACTCCAAGTATCCTCCAGGCTGTCGTCAAACCTCCTCCATCTCAATACTGTTAAATCTTCTGCCATCTGGTTCACTTTCATGGTCTATTCCCCCAAACCTGGCCCCCTCCCTCGCCACTTCAAGTCACTATCTTGGTATAACCCTGGACTCCTCCCTTTCCTTTCATGAGCACATCTCCACCTTTGCCTTGCTTCAGCAGATTCATGCAGAATGCCCCTTTCTTTTCTTACCGTCACTTACAACCCTCACACAGTCCCTAGTTACCTCTCATTTGGATTATTGCAATGTTGTCCTGGCTGGCCTTCCTCTTTTTCAGCTTCAATGCCTCCAACTTCTTCAGAACACGGCAGTTTGAATTCTCACACACCCCACCCGTTCAGATCTCATTACCCCCCTGCTGGTTGCTGCTCAAATATCGCATTGATTACAAAATACTTATCCTCATTCATCGAGCACTCCACACTGCCACTCCCCAATACCTCGCAGACCTTCTACAATATCACACCCCACCTCATCTCCTCAGGTCTATCAATTCCAATCGTTTGGTTCTTCCTTTTGCCTCCCGTGCCCACCTTGAACTTATCTGCCACTCTGCAATCTGCCAAAAGAGTGGAGTTCCCGAGGAAGAGTTTAGAGAGAGATAAGAGAGGAAAGGCAGTGAGGAGCAGCAGAATGAATGAAGGTAGGGAGTCAAGGTAGAGGGGTTATATAAATAAATAAATAGTGAGACTGGATGAAGATTAGCCACACATTTGAATTTTGAACAGATTTAAGGGGAGCAGGATGATTCAAAGAGAGACCAGCAAGGAGGGGGCTGCAATAGTCTAGCTGGGAGGTGACTAAAAAGTAGATAATGGTCTTAGAGATGTGTTCATAAAGGAAGGGTTGAACTTTGCTGATGTAATAGGGAAAGAAATAACAGGTTTTAGCTATCAGTTGGATGTGTATGGAGGAGAGGAAGGAGTCAAAGCTGACTCCAAAGTTGCAAGCTGAGGAAACAGGGAGGAGTAGTGTTATCCACAGAAGTAGAGAAAGGAGAAAGGGGGAGGTGGGTTTAGGGGGAAGATAAGAAGATCAGTTTTGGCCATGTTCAATTTCAGATGATGGCAGGACATTCAGGCAGCAATGTCAGATAAGCAGGCAGAGATACGGGCCTGGATTCCTGGAGAGATTTCAGCTATAGAGAGGTAGATCGGAGAGTCATCAGCGTGAAGATGGTACTGAAAACCTGGGGAGGAGATTTGCATAAGGTACTGGGTATAGAGAGAGAAAAGGAAAGATCCCAAGACTCCATTGTGTAGAGTCTTGGCCATTCTGAGCCTTAAGCTCTGATTCCAGAATAGAGTCATAGTTCTTATGGTTCAGCCCCACTCCCCATCTCTATCACATTTCCCCATTCTTAATGACACCCCCCCCCCCCCTCCACACACACATACACACATGTACTTCTTCTGGGAGGACTGTCCAATGAGATCTAAGATATGAAGAGGGTATTCACCCTTCAACTGGGTTATGCAAAATGGTGCCAGCTGACTGGCCAGTGCCCTTTTGGATAGAAGAACTGGTGGAAACAGGAGAACGGACGGCTCTGCCTATCCCCATCACTTAATGAGCACTGTTGGTTGGCATATATAGGAGGAGTTTCCAGTAGATAGAGAAGAAGATGGGAATGGTCCTGGCTGAGACTGTTTTGCAGTTAAGATTTTGTGGGGGCTGTGGTTTTACTTGAGGGGACAGGGAGGTGGTAATATTTATGTCTTACATTGGGGTGGTGAAGGGATGACTGCTGCAGAGCAAGATGTACCTTTTAAACACTCTGAGGCATGGGAGCAGGGGGTCACCTTTCAGGATGCAGGACCATAAGGAGCTCCCCTCCATGTGTGCAGTAGCAGCAGCAATAGGAGACCAGTTTCCTTTGAGCATGATCTACACAGAAAAGGGACCCAGTCCAGGCATGGTAAACAAGGAAAGCATTTTTTGAGGTTTCTTGAACAGGGGTACAATACAAAATCCCCACAGGGCTATCTCAGTCAAACCCAACACAAGCCGTGTTTTGGCTATGCCTTTCTCAGAAGTTCTCTTGGCATGCTAAAATCATAAATAACAAAATAAACAAATAAAATAAGAAATGAAAATACATAATAATACAATATACAGTTACATAAAAAAATCTTTGTCAAAAGAACCTAAACAAGAACAAATCTCACAAGACATTGTAAAACTACAGTTAAAAGAAAGCAGTCATAAATAAATAAATATAGTTTCAAAACCTTCAAAACAGAGAAAAAACATATAAAGAAATCTATATGCAACAGCAAATATGAAATAGCAAATATATAAAACAAATCTGAAAAAAACAAGGGATGTGACGGCTGTTTTCTTTTAGCTGTAGTTTTACACATGTCATTTGTTTTTGTTTAGGTTCTTTTGACAACGTTTTTTATGTAACTTTATATTGTATTATTATGTATTTTTATTTCTTATTTTATTTGTTTATGTTGTTATTTATGATTTTAGCATGCCAAGAGAACCCCTGAGGAAGGCATAGCTGAAACACAGCCTGTGTTGGGTTTGGCTGAGATAGCCCTGTAGGAGGTTTGTATTGTACCCCTATTCAAGAACCCTCAATAAAGGCTTTCCTTGTTTACCATGCCTGGACTGGGTCCTCCTTGGTTTACGTGGTATTGTGCTTTTCTGTTGGACGTCTTCACAGAAAAGGGCCAGTGATGATTCCTGATTACAGTGCTCTGAATATTTCTAGTCCATAAACTCCTATTCCTTTAAGGGGGCAGGCCAGACAAGGCACTGGTGCTCAGACTGAGCACTGCTTGTGGAACATTGTAGTCAGGATAGAATAGGTGGTGCCCATTTACAACAGCTCCCCTAGGCAACTGCACCTACTGGGATATTCAGGCCTAACAACCTTATGATACAGTTGTGGTCAACATTATAAGTACCCTTGCAGTTCAATCCCTTAATGTCTAATATCTCCTAAAAAAAAGTGGCCAGTGAAGTAGCTTTGGGCAATACAGTATATGCACATATATTTGACACATAATAGAATCAAATAAAATAATTAAAAAAGAAAATAGTATAAAACCTGGGACATTGCCATCAAATAAAATAATTAAAAAAGAAAATAGTATAAAACCTGGGACATTGCTAGGACATGATTATTGGCACCCTTATAAACAATTTAAATCGTTTTGAACAGAAGAGCCACATTCCCATGGCAGTAAAATTAGACGAACCTGTGATCAATTGTCAGTACTCACATGACTTGAATCAACCAATGAATGATGGCTCTAATGTTTGAAATGGCCACATTCACTCCCTGTTCCATTTTCACAATTGTGAAGAGACAAGAGAGTTACCCGAGATCATCAGAAAAGCCATTATCACCAAACATCAAACTTCAAAGGGGCACAAAGCCATCTCCAAAAACCTTGTGATTCCTGTGTCTAAAGTTTACAATGTTATTATGACGTTTTCTGCTCATGAACTGTCAAAAACCTCCCATGATGTGGTGGGAAGAGGAAACTTAATCAAAGAAGTGTTTGAAGCTTAGTGAGAACTGTTAGAAAAAAATACATATAACATCCAAAGAGCTTAAGACTGACCTGGAGCAATCTGGAGTGGAGGATCCAACCCGCACCATGTGTCATGCACTAAACAAAGAAGAACTTCATGTGCGAAGGCCAAAGAGGGACCGCACTGCTCAAAACTAGACATAAAAAGGCATGCCTGATCTTTGCCCAATCCCACCGTGAGAAACCACAATCCTTCTGGGAAAATATTCTGTGGACAGATGAAACCAAACGTGATCTTTTCTGGCAATGCAGACCAGTGATACAGTTACAGGTGAAGAAATGAAGCTTATAAGCAAAAAAACATACTCTTCCTACAGTTAAATATGGTGGAGGTTCTTTAATGTAGTGGGGCTGTTTTGCTGCCTCAGGAACTGGAGGCCTGGAATGTATTAAAGGAATCATGAAGTCAGAGGACTGCCAAGGTATTTTGGAGTGAAATGTGCTACCTAGTATCAGAAATCTAGGTCTGGGTCGAAGGTCATGGGTCCTTCAGCAGGGCAATGACCCAAAACATACATTCAAAGTAGAAAAGAATGGTTAAAAAGGAAAAAATGGACTGTTTTTTAAACTGGTGGTAGACAAGGAGGAGCACTGCTCTCGCAGAACAGGAGGGGAACACAGGAAGCAAGAGCTGTAGGTTGGTGAGGACTGCTTTATTGGAAAACACCCCTACGCGTTTCGGCAACGCCTTCCTCAGGGGACACACAGCAGAACTGCACCAGACAAGGTGTCTCTTTAAGACAATTGTGTCAAGCTTCTATGCACTAGCGTGGTAAAATCTATCAGACAATCTCTTTAATCAATTGTGCGAAAATGCTGTGCACATCAGACCAGCCAAAGATAAATACCAGAAGGATAACGTGATGCGCAGCAATTCAAAAGAGTAATCTGACAGAAGCTGAATTACTAACGAACTGTTACAATGGTGGTCTGATGTGCACAGCATTTTCGCACAATTGATTAAAGAGATTGTCTGATAGATTTTACCACGCTAGTGCATAGAAGCTTGACACAATTGTCTTAAAGAGACACCTTGTCTGGTGCAGTTCTGCTGTGTGTCCCCTGAGGAAGGCGTTGCCGAAATGCGTAGGGGTGTTTTCCAATAAAGCAGTCCTCACCAACCTACAGCTCTTGCTTCCTGTGTTCCCCTCCCCTGTTTTTTAAACTGGCCAGCAATGAGTCCTGATCTCAGTCCACTCAAGAACCTTTGGAAAGAGCTGAAATCTGGTAAAAGGAACCCTGGAAACATTCATGAGCTGGAACAAATCACAGTTGAAGATTGGGGGAAAAAAAACCCTGCAGACAGTTGTGCAAAACTTATAGATGGCTACAAGAAATGTTTGGAGGCTGTCATCACTGCCAAGGGTTGTGCAACAAAATATTAGCAAAGGGTGCCATTCAAGACCAGCCTAAGGGTTTCTGCTGCCCTAGGCAGAAGCCCCAGATGTGCCACCCCGTCCTCCCTCCACCCAAGCTGAGCCGTGCCGCCAACCCCCGCTGTCCTTGATGGGGGGCGGGCAACTCGGCTCAGCTGCAGCAGCAGGCCATGTGCTTCGGCACACATGACCTGCCACTTCCGGCCCCCTCTGATACAACTTCGAGGTGTCTGAAGCAGCAGCCACGTGTGTCAGAGCACATGGCCTTCTGCTGCCGCCAAGCCACCCCTGTCACTGGAATCAACGGCAGCAGGGCACAGCGACGCGGCTCAGCACGGGAAGAGGGGGAGTGCGACGTGGCTCGGTGTGTGAGGGTGGCAGGCCATGTGTACCGAAGCATATAGCCTGCCACCTGCAGAGGTCTGCCGCCCTAAGTGGCCACCTAGCCTGCATAGTGGACAGGCCGGCACTGGTGCCATTAATCCTGTCCAAATCAGAGTTTGTTTTCTTTGCAGAAATTACTATGTCTAAGTTGCACAGACATCTTTTCTTTGTTATATACCTTTGAACATATTAATAGAATATTATAATGACATACAGATAGAATATTTCCAATTATTTCTCAAGATATTATACACAACATACCTAAAATGCAAGGGTGCCAATAATGTTGACCACCACTGTATTCCCCAAGTGCAAATAGAAAAACTTAACTGCACCTCAAGGAAGGGCAGCTAGGCTTTTGCATTACCAGGAAGTTCATGTAAATCGAGCTGCTAATGCACCATGTTGCTATTATAGATGTATTTGCACATGATGCGGTTCATTAATATTTTAATGGAAGAAGTTGCATTAATGCCATGTTACCATTAATGCAGATTAACACAAAAGTACATTAGGATAGTGCAGAGTTAATGTGTGTTAAAAACATATTAATGTCACATTAACCTTAACACATGCTAGTACATTTGACCCATTGGTGAGCTACAGGGTTGCACGTCAGAGAATAACACTGTAAGCTAACATGATGTACCAAAACAACTATTCATTGCTTTAGGAATTTGTTTCGGTTTATAATGTTATTTTCTGAGCCAGTGCTGCCATTAGCCCTAGCCTCAGTCTTTTGCCAAATCCCTGGTCATCTAAAACTACAGCTGTGTTGTCGAAACACCGATTTTACTCTGAAGTTTTATGCTGCACTTTCTCCAACAAATGACCTAGAACTCACCGTTGAGGGTTATATAAATGATGCGACTGCGTTTTGATGAGCACATATAAATCTTCAATATGGATTTGAGTTATATAAATTATGTTCTTCTCACAGGGGATGGGAAATTTATTCTTTATAGCTGAAGGAAGCATTTTGATAAAATTTGCATCAACAGAAGTGTGCCAGGAGAAAAGCAGAGTAACCAAGATAAAAGACTCGAGCCTTCTGTAAAGTGTTTGTCGTGATGGTTCCAGAAGTTTCCTTCTTCCATCCATGTTGTGAGAGGTTGAGTTTTATGATCGATGCCATGACTGAGTGCTTTATTTACTGTGCACCTGGTGTGATGGGTTCTCAAAAGATGGAGCTTATCCAGATATTTTCTTATTGTACATTGGATATATTAGCAGCTCTCAGGCACTCACAAAGTTGCCAGTTCATTTTACGTGCTTATGCGAAACTTGCACAAAATACACGCCCGGGAATTCTTCTGGCCAGGTCAAACAAACTTGTGCATATACAGTTTAAGCACCTATAATCCAGGCAATGTTAGAGAAATATCGTATAAAATCGCCCTCATAGCTGAAAACTGTGTGGGTGGGGGTTTTTTGTTTGTTTTTGAATTCTTTATTTAACCAAACAAAAAAGACTCATGGTGTAACCAAATATACAACATTTTGTACACAAATTACCCTGCAAATCTAAGCTATGTCCCAGTATACCAAAGTGGAAGCATGGGACTGCTCAGTGGAGGTAGGCCACCAATTCAAATAGCCCATAACTTACTACTGTCCAAGAAAATTAAATGCACCCACTATCCATAGTGTGCCTTTCCCTTTGAATAATCACATAAAATATGCACATTACAACTCCCAGCATAATTTACACCTGCTCTTTGAGTGATTGGGAGAGGGAAAATAAAGCGTAGTTACTCACCTGTAACAGGTGATGTCCAGGAACAGTGGGAATCAGCACATACTTTTCAAAATCCTAAGCATCTTCCTCTTGCTTCCCCAACCTCAGCACTCCGAAAGAAGCGCTTTTTAATGCAACTAAAAGTACACCTGTCGTGAACTTTGCACGTACTTTTAGCCGCATTTAGGGAGGGTTGCTTTCAGTCAGGCCAGTTACCTGGGTAAATGGATATGAAATTAATGCCCCTAATGACTTCCAATAAATTTAGTTCATGCTATTGCAAGGGTTTGATTCCCACTGGCACTCCTTTGGGCAAGTCACTTTACCCTCCATTGCCTCGGAAGAAAAGGCCGGCAATCTACTTCCGGTGATACATTTCCAAGAAAACCCAGAGGTAGCTGGGTCGCTATGAGTCAACACTGACTTGATGGCACTAAAAAAAAAAAAAAAAAAAAATTGCCTTATGGTGCCATTGTTTTTCCTGAACTCAGTTTGCATTGATGGAGTCCGAGATGTACTTTGGATGAGGCAAGACAAATTTATCCCTGAAGGCATAGAGCCCAAAATTCAGTGGTGGTGGCTAGCACTGCTAAAGTGGCAAGCCGTCAGTGCTGAACATTAGACCAGGATATTAAATGCCAAGTCCATATCCAGGTCCTGACATTGTATAGGTTGCCTGGATGAAGCCACTGCCCGGTTCGCTTCAGCAGCGGAAGTTAGGACAGCCTTTGCTACACTTGACTTTCACTGCTTTGCGATAAACGGGCAGCGGCTCAACATCATCGCTGCCCGGTTAGCGCCAGATGTTGTCCCCAGAATGCCCCTGGAATGCTCTGATACCAACCAATTAGCATCAGGGTGTGCAGCGGCAGCACCTGCGGATATTCAGCGCCACTGAATATCCTGGAAAAGGGGAAAGTCTTTTTGAAAGAAAATTTAGTTTGAAAACATTTTTTGAAATTCAGAATTATTGAGAATTATTATAATAAAGATTTATTTTTGAAAAGGGAGCTTTTTACGGTCTTACAATAGTAAAATAGCCATATATGTATGACGATGACCTTGTGACTGGCAAGTCTAAATCCAAGATCCTTTTTTTCCTTTTTTTAAATTTTTCTAGAGGGGTTTTTGAAGTTGTAAAGGGTTGCCAACTGTACATACTATGAGAGAGGCAGGCATTTAGTATTTAGACGCATTTATTGCATTTGTAAACATCTCTATGGGCACATTAATGAATAGAAAGAGGGTCGCCATGTCCAGGAACTTAAGATCTTCTAAGATTAAAGTGAGGATGGAGTTGAAGAACCTTTTAAGTCACCCTAACTGAAGAGCTATGATGAAGCTTCATGTGGGCGTTATGCCTCAGGTGAACCTGTGTGACAATTGTGAATGGAAGCAATGACCTCAAGTATTTCATTGGTGGAAAAACTAGACCTGCTATTAGATATCACCAACTGGGCAGGACACCTTTAGAGTGAGGGACAACTTTTGCACTTGAAAAATATCCAGATCAGAGGAGCAGGGTAAATGAGAAAGTTCTAAAAAAAAAAAAAAAAAGGCTTTTCTTGCATTTTTGTTTTGTTGCATCTAGCTCAAAAGCTAGAGTGTCTCAAGTTATTGATAAAAGTTGTATGTGAATTTAGGGTCCCCCCCCCAGTGGTCTTCATTGTTGTAGTATCTTTGCTAGAACAAAGAATTGCAGTTGCCATGTTAGTGGATATGTAGTCACACTGCAATCACATTTTCATAGATGACCTAAAAAAAAAAGGAGTAACGAGACAATCAGATTGCCCTTGGAAGCAGTTGGAATCGGCCATCGTAGAAGGATGTTTTAATCGAAGACGCCTTTCAGATTAGTGAACTGTTGTGGTTACCCTGATGCAGAACTGTAATTAGTTTGAAACATGATGTTGTTTTGGTTTTTAGTATTATTAGGCATTGCATTGGTGGCATGTTACAAGGGCTGTCTACTTTGTATGAAGATTCAAAAAATTGGTTAAATTAAAATAAAGTAAAAAGGACCCTCGACAGAGCTAGCGTCATATTAGCTAGTGTCTTTTATGTAAAAGTCCAACAAAAAAAATTTTTCTAGGACTGTCTATAATTATGGAACTAAGTTGGTACACAAAATGCGCTATTCTATAACGTACATGTCTGGCCCATGGACACGTCTGAATGAAAAATGGGCCCCACAGGCATGGCTCTGGACCTGCCTGCGGGTCCAGAATCGAGGACAGAAACATGTTCGGCTTGGCACATCCAAACCCCAGGATATGGGTATATGTAGCAAGCAATACAAATGTCCCTGCCCTCGGCAAATTCTGAAAAGATGTATGGCTCCACTGCTGCTCCTCTCCACGTGGCCACGCCTCTTCAATTAAAATGTGCATCTCCGAAGCTGCTCCTCACACTGACAGTGTGATGCCCATGCCAACAACCCATGAAAATGAATGAGACACATATGCTGATGCAAAACAGACCATATAAACTAGTCCTTTGCATGACCAGGACACTGCAAGGTGATCTCTATGCATTTAGAGATGTTACAACAGCAAGTGGAAAGTGATATGAGTGACTTGACATACCTTGCAGCACAACATACATGGCAGTAGAAGAACATTTTAGTTGAGCTTGCATTAGTCATCTCTGACAACAATCTGTACAATGCTATGTATGGACCAGAAGAAATCAGAAATGGTCTTCCACAGCTAAATGTCAGACCATATCCCTGACATTAAATAAGGACCCTCAGATTGATTGCAGGCACCAGCGCAAACAGCACCACTAGATGTTCAAGGGCATCAGCATCTGTCTATACAAATGTGCACATTTGTGAGACTGCAGATGGTACTGTGTGCCCTGTTGCATGCACTTATTCTGAGAGTCCCTCATCGCTGACAGGGATATGCTTTCACATTTAGCCATAGAGATCCCATTCTGCTATATCCTGGCTGATCATACTGGCACCTGGTCACACTGCGGTCAGCCCTATGAACCAGATACTGGCTAGGCACTGATGTCCCCATCAAAATTGCAGTTGCACACCAGGTCCCCCCATCTACCCCTCTAACCACACACATACACACACATACTCTCACTTGCAGTCACACAAAATGTACATCTGTAGTACAGATGCCCTGCACCTCTAGAAAACAGTTGGTATAACATGATGGCATGGGGTCCCAGGACTATTAATCTGACCTGCATTTTTCACCCACACATGCATCCATCCTATACTCACCCACATGCAATCCCTACATCAACATTCCTGCTTCTCGGATGACAGGGATTGTTAGGGTGCCCTAAATTATCTCCTCTAGCTCATACAGCAATTGTCAGCATAGCCAGAATAATCACCATTGCACTTCTGAATATTTCTGTAGGGGTGTTTAGTAATGTGTCTTTACCATACAACCTTCCTCCACCTGTGCATTCTGTTCTTTACAGCTGCATCTTGTGGTCGTCCAGACTGCAGACATACCAATTCACATCTTTGTCACAGCCATTCATCTCTATAGGATGCATTACAGAGCAGAGAAGAAACGTTTCTCAGTCCTGGCCTTATTCCACATTTTCGCTGCTATAATGTGGATGTCCACGGGACACATGCAGAATGTACATGGGCCTTTCCTGAATAGGCATTGCACGTCTCCACCACTGACAACGCCCCTGTTCTGCCCCCTCCTTCCCACATTCTGAGATCCCCGTGCTAGCACTGTGTACATGGAGGGCCACAGGTGTGTCAGAATATGATCGTTGACATTTCGCTAGAAAAATGTTCACGCCACACATCCAAGGGCTTATTCCTGTTCTGGAATGACCCCCATGGTGAAAACAGGTTACCGTAATCAATCCTACATTGATATATTTAAAGCTAAAAGTGACATTGCAAGAAGAAGTGATATCACCCATAGGTGAAGTCTGTTTGCACAGACTGGAGGACAAACCTGGGAAACACCTGCAAGATGTAGATAAATAAACATTATTAGCGACTCGACATGGTCATGTTTTGACTAAATGCCTGCTTCAGGCTGCTGAACGCTGATAACTTTGCTGTATTTGATATACTCATTGGGCCCGATATTCAGCACTAGCAGCTAGCACTATTAAAGCGGCTAACTGCCTGCACTGACCTTTAAACCCAGATATTCAATACCAGGCCATATCTGGGCTCCGACATTGAATATACAGGTTGCCTGGATTGCCACGAAGTAAACCAGGCAGTGGCAATATTAAGCTGCTGTCCAGTTAGCTTTTGCGGTGAAAGTTAGGCCAGGGTTTCCTGTGTCTGGCTTTCGACGCATGTTGCTAACAGCACAGTGGCTCAGTATCGCCAATTGCCCAGTTAGTGTTGGGTGCCATCCTAGAACACCCCCTCCTTTTGATTTTTGCGTGAAGAGCTTACAAGAGAATCTTGTATGATCAATTTGAATGTATCTATGACCCCTGACATTGGCATTTAGCCAAAACAATGCTGTGTTTGGTCGCTAATAACGTTTATTTATCTACAACTTGGACTCTAGGTTTGCTTTGTCCTCCAGTCTGTGTTATATCTTCTTTGGACTAGAAGAGTAGTTCCTCTACATCTTTTGCTGAAGTGTAATTGTAGACAATACATTCACTGGATTCATCCCCACTGAATAAAAAGTACAACTCACTCAGGTGAAGATTTTACATTTCATATGCCCCCATCAGCATTAAATTGTTGAAAGGCTAACGATGTTAGTAGGGATATGCACAGGAAAAAAAAAACATTTCATTTTGTTTTTGTAAAATTTGGCATTTCCCCAATGTTGTTAATTTTTTTTTTCATTTCATTTTAATTTATTCTTTTTTGTTGGTTTCACACATAACTCACATTAGAACTTTTTGTGCATCAATACAGAGACTGGTGTGCATTAAATTGATTTTGTGCGCGCTAAGGAACATGTTTACTAAACCGTGCTACCAGGTAGCACAGGGTTCAGTGCACACTGAGCGTGCCACGGTAAACTTTACTATGTGCCAAAAATGCAACTGCGCTAAAAATCCTATGCTACCCAAACAGCGCAGGTTGGAGCAGAGATTAGGTGGCTATGGGGCAGAGTGTGCACATCATGATTTGCGCAGAGGTCTTTGACACATGCACACAACAATATTGCGCTTAGCACGGGCACGCTTACTGCAACCTCAATGGGTAGTGTTCAGTGCACCCACATTGATTACAACAAACAGAATGAACATGGAGGTGGCACTAGACCGATGCCAGCTACCTGGGACATGTCGAGTGCACCTCCATTTTTTAGTGCAGGTCCAGTACCACCCCCAATGCAGAACGCATAGTAGGCACCCACGTTTTAGTGAACATGCCCTTAAAAAGTTTTAAGGCACCTCATTGAAATGAACGTGTGCCAACAAATGTGCATCCCTAGAGGTTAGGGTTCTTCAACTTAAAGTCAGTTGAGGAAAAATTTGACAGAAGGTCTATACTCATGAGTGCCTTGGAACAAGTAAATGCAAATTGTTTGTTAACTCTTTCACAAAGTACAAAGACTAGAGGGGGCTCCATGATGTTGCTACATAGAACATTAAAAAAAATTGGAGAAAATAGTTTTCCTTCAACATGCAATTAATCTCTGGAATTTGTTGCCAAAGGACGCGGTAAAAGATCTTATCATAGCTGGGTTTATAAAACCGTTTGAACAAATCCATAAACAATGTTAAGTTATACTTGAGTAAGGCCACTGCTTATCCTTGGAAGTATATAGCATGGACTCCAGTTACTTGTTTGGATGCTGCTTGGATTGGCCACTGTTTAAAAGAACTAGGCCTGATGAACCTTCAGTCTGACCCAGTATGGTAGTTCTTAAGTTGTTATTGGGTTTTTTTTCATTTGTTTTCACCATTGATTTCATGAAAATTTGCCACTTTCCATCACAAAAATTTGTGCATTAAGTCTATGATGAAAGCTTCCATTGAAAGGAAAGACAAGCAAAATCTCTGAATATTATTTACAAAAGGAAACCTTAGCTTTTTTCCGTGCACTCACATCCAGCACTGTAAAGTTGCTCGTTGGCAGAGATGAGTTGTGATGAACTTCAGAAATGTGTCTTGCAAGACTTTACTGATGCTGGTGCTCCCTGTCTTGTCTGAACAGGGAAGAAGAGCTGAAGTACCTGCAGTTTCTTCGTGATGTCACGAACGACATTTTGGTGGGAAGTTACAGCACCAACAAGTAAGTACACAAGGTCTGTTCTGGAAAGTTGTAGCAAAAAGGATTTATAAGAAATTGTGATAGTCAGCAATCAATGTGCCTGTGAAATCTGTTTGGATTTCACCAAATTTGCACAGAAAAGTATCCACCCATTGGACTCATGGAAACAAAAAAAAACAAAATTAGAACTTCTTTGTCAGCATCCCTTATCCGGTCCTCATAGAGCACTTTGGGCTGCATTAAAGCTCGCAAACTTACATGGGAGGGTAATAGTCAATTAAGGGAACTGGATTTAGCTCATGCCTTTTCTCAGAAGTTCAAGGTGAATTACATTCAGGTACAGTAGCTAATTTCCTGTCACAGAAGGCTTACAATATAAGGGACGTGTTTACAAAAATGCACTAACCAATTGCATGGGATTTTGCAAGCAGTTGGTATGTGGTTGAGCCACGTGGCAGCAAGGGCCGTGTGCGGCAAATGTTGCCGCGCTACAAATCCTGCGTTACTGGAGCAACACACTAGATATGAAAAGATTCCACTAGCACCGTGGCAGCTAACACCTGCCTCTGATCAAGCAATAGCTGCTCACGCCATGCTCCTGTGCGCCGACCGTGCAGTTTGGATGCGTGGTTCATATGCAAGTGTTAAGAAATATGAAGGGCAGGAGCAGAGCTGGCACATTGAAACAATAGGGGGCCAATAGGAGATGTTTATGTTTTATTGTGCTTGATATACCGCCCTTCGTGAAGACATCAGAGTGGCGTACAATATAAAAAAAACAGTACAAAAAGTAGAAAGGAGAAAAGAAGGCCATGGGACGGAATATCAAGGCGCACGCCTAGGCCATCGTTTTATGGGTGCTGCATAGTCCAGCTGACATGGTGGTGGAACTCCCAGCACGACAACCTCAACACCAGGGCCCGCAGGTCTGCAGTCACCCTGCTGGAACAGTGGACAGACATTTATGGACACAGCAAAAGCTGTCTTGACAGACTGCTGTTCACATCTGCAAATGCACTGGATAGGTTTTAGAGGGCTGCCAGTGTTGTGTGCTGTGGAGGTGTCAGGAGATAGGTCCTATGCTCTGTGTTGCAGTCAGTACCCAAATCATAGGAGCCTAGTGAATTGGGCAGTAGCCTGGAAACAGACCAAGGTTCAAATCCCTCTAACATTCCTTGTGGTCTTGGTTAAGCCACGTAATCCTCCATTGCCTCAAGTACAAACTTAGATTATAAATCCTCTGAGGACGGGGGGAAAAACTACTGTACCTGAATGGAACTTGCCTACGGGAAAGGGGTGAACTAAATATTCTCTTCAGAGCTGGAGCCAAAAGAATGCAGTGGGGGGAGAGGCATGCAAATTAGGTGATGCACTGCATGGCTAAATGCCAATGTGGCAGCAGAGGGGCTGTCTAGCCTGTGTATGTCAGGATGCATGGGGAGTGAATTTGTGCACTTGCGGGGCCATGTATAAGGTTACAAGATATTTTGCAGGCAAATCTGGGACATTTATCTGAAGTGTGTGTTTGGGGGAGAGGAGGAAGGGACACCTTGGTTCCAGATTTGAGAAACAAGGCATGGAGGAGAAAAAAGGAGTCATTACCCTGCTCCTTCCCCATCCATCTCATGATAGCAATGATATCATTTCCAAGCAGACAAATCAACGGAGAAATAGAAACAGTGATGCATTTCCCCTGTACTGTGCCAAATATAAAATAGTGGATGTAGATTCTAAAAATGGACATATTCAAATCACTATAAAATATATTATTTTTACCCCCTCTGTCCCCATTGCTAGAATTGGAGACAGGAGGCTGCCAAACAAGTGGCAGTAGGGGACACAGCTTTAAAATTGGGGACATCTGGCAACCTTAGCCTTATACCTGTGGGCTGATCGCCCTTCACCCTGACCAAGGGAGGATGCTTCTATCACTGAATGTGGGTTCTAGTGTTGGAGCTTGTTGATCACTGTCCCCTGCCTGATTTCCCCCTTGCACTGAGATTACAGCTGTCTCTGAATGTGGAGGGCTCTTTTGATCCTCCCAAGCCTAGTGGACCGTGACTGCTGGTGGAATTCTCCACGTCCAGGTGGTGTACTCCCAGAGCCTCTCCCAGAAGGGGGCATCTTTGGGTGGATGGCTGTCATCCTCCCCTCCCCTCTCTCCTTCCCTCCTCCTCCCCTCCCCCTTCCCCCTTCCCCTCCTCCTCCCCTCTCTCCTCTCTCCTACCTCCTCCTCCTCCTCCCCTCCTGGAAGGCTGTATATGCCATGTTGAAGTACAAAAAAATAACAGCAGAGTAGAGGGACTTTTTCAATAAGTATAATACCTCTGTGGAGAAATATGGTACTATTCCATGAGGTAATTATTTTTTGTTATGCATGTCTGCTGCAAACAGGCTGTGTTGGGTGTTCTTTGTTGTTCATTTTTATATGATGTTTATTTATAACAACATTTTTGAAACTGGGACTCATGGTGATAAACAAAGAAAGGGGCACAAATTTGAATTATATGAGCAATAGCACCAGACTGTCCAAGGCTGCAATCTAATCTGCACAATCAGGCCTTTCCCTAAAGAAATAAAAGGTTTGAGAGAGGTACTCATGTATCTCAGAGCCACAAAAATACACAAGAGACAAGTCTTTTTCAGTAGAAGCCGGTTCTAGAACAGAGGATCATGAGATCCCAGTTCTGTCCATCAAAATCATTTGTGTAGATCTCATTGTTCATCATGATGGGGGTGTCAGAGATCCAGGTCTAGTCTAAAATCTCCTTCCTGGAACCCAGTAACATAGCAGTTCTGGCATTTCCTGGAGGTAGAATTCGAGAATAATGGATAAGCAGAGATCTTAAGCTGCAGAAAAGCAGAGGTACTGTAAAACTGGAGTTCAAGGGGAAGATGGTTGTATTGGAATGGAAGGGAAAATAAGCAGATTAGAGGGACGTTTTCATTTTTGTACGCATCATATTTTCAGTTTCTACGCACATATGTTGTACAGTACAATTATGTTTTACTTGGATCTTTATTTAACAAGAATCAGACTAGATGGAGGCTTCAGACTATGAACAGTGCCAGCTTCTTTCTGCTGCACTGTTTTAACTGTGTAAAACCAATCTGCCGTCATAACTGCTGAGAAGATTCATGTCAATGCCATTGGCAACTCAGAGGCCCTTGGCCACTTAACCTTGCCATCCCAAAAGAATAAGACCTCATTACAATTGCTAAGAATAACACATAATAAATATACACCATATACTTATTCCATGATCCAAACATTTAGAAGAAAAAAAAAACAAATGCAAGAAAAATTGTATAAAAGAGCCTTCTGGATAGTGGACAATAAACAACCCACAGGAGTCAGAGGCACTTTGGATATCATCTCCAGAAAAAACATTATCTTTAAAATGTCAAATTAAAGGAACCTCTATATCAATCTAAGGCTCATAACATCACTAGGGGGTAACTCGAGATGACAAACTATCATTTGTACTGCAAATATTATGGACCATTAAGGGTTCCTAAGCTGCCCTTAGAAGAATAAGATCTCTGAAACCGTTTTTAGATATAAAAGCACTAAAGATTTTGCTTCCTGCTTTGGTAATCAATTGCCTGGATTAAGGCAACTCTCTGCTAGTAAGAGTTCCACATAACCCACTAAAGCAACTCCAGCTCATCCAGAATGTTGCAGTAAAACTCATCTAGAATACAAAAAAATACGACCACCTGATACCTCTTCCTATGCAGCAGCACTAGCTCCCAGTTGTAAATAAGATCTCGTTTAAGATCGTCATCCTTATACATCGTACTTACTACACACCTCTCAATTTATTTTGATTCTATTTTGATTGCTTACTGGCACAAAGCATCTTACGGTCATATCAGGCAAACTACTTAACGAGTCCATCCAAAACCAGATTTGGATCCTTACAAAATACAGTCTTTAGATACTAAGCGCCATCATTTTGGAACTCTCTTCCTCCACAATTGCACCATGAAGGTTCATATAAAAAATTTAAGAAAGGAATTAAAACATAGCTCTTCTATTGGGCTTTTTGGAACATGTAGCTTATAGAATTATTTATTTAACCATTTTTATACCACTTTATCATTTCAATCAAAGCCGTTTATTTATTTATTTAGACAAATTCGTATACCACCTTATCGTACAATCAAAGTGGTTACATAAAATTGGAGGGTTACATTTAACATGTGGGTACTTTACAACATTTAACATGAGGGTATTTAACAACATTTAGACAGCACAATTGGAGGGTTACATTTAGCATTAGGATTTACATTGTAACTTAAACTTGGTAATGTACATTTATAACTTGGAGTTTTCTGAGGCAATGGAGGGTTACGCAACTTGCCCAAGGCCACAAGGGGAGCTAGTGGGAATCAAACTCTGGTTGCTCTAACCATTAGGCTACTCCAATTGTGGCCTAGCACTTATCACCCTTCTGTTTCTCAGTTAAATGTCTCAGTATTAGAAAATTATGTTGTCCTATGCATCCCCTCATTGTATGGCTCTCTTGAAAATGGAGAGTGAAATCTATTAAGTTAAACTGATCTGTAATTTTAATGACCCCTGGTATTCTAAGCTGCTGTGATGTAAAAATCGAATAGCGGTATATCAAATTCCGTTAAATAAATAAAATAAAATAAGACAAGTGCCAGCCCAGTGGCCCAGTAGAATATCTTGCTAAACTAGCAGATAACTGATATCATTATTATAATGAGCAGCAAAGAAACTGCACGCTTTTCAGACCATTTTAACTGTAATGGTTTATGGATTATTAAATTGTCTATACCACTTTTACCCAAAGAACAAAGGGTTTTCAATAAAACAATTGCTAAAATGAAAAATAATTCCATTAAAAAAAAGGTAAAAGACACAACAGCAAAGAGGGATAGGAAAAGAGGCAAGGAGAAAGAGCACTGCATGTGGCATGGAGGGATTACCCTGAGACTCCAAAAGCCCATTCAAAGAGGTAAGTCTTGAGGGCCGCGTTAAAGTGCTTAAAGGTTGGCTCAGGGTATAAATGTGGAGGCAAGCAACTCCAAGAAATGGGGGTGACAAAGAAAAATGGGGATTGATGCATGGCCTTGATCCTGGCCCTTGAAGGGAGAAGGAATATGTAGGCGGTTGCCATGTAGTGAACAGAGTGAACGAGCTGGGGCATGTAAGATAATAAGTGATGAAAGATAGATGGGGGTGCTTCATGGAGAGCTTTATGTGTAAGGGTAAGAATTTTATGACGAATACAATATGGGATTGGGAGCCAATGGTGCTGAATCAATAAAGGTGTGATATGGTCACATTTTCAGGCCTATGAAAAAGATACGCACAGCTCTACTTTGGATGATCTGAACATTTAATCCGGAATAAATGATGTTGCAATAATCAAGGCGAGAATTCACAGTACTGAGCAGGACAGTAGTCTGGGCCTGTAGATTCAAGAAGGGCTCTGTCATGTGGAAGGGATAAATATGGAGATAATAGGGAATCATGTTAGAAGCATCTAGACATGCAAATAGCAATATTTATACATCTAGATTGCATATATGTACAAATAGTGATTTTGGAAAGCCACTATTTGTGTGTATGTACCCCGGACATATAGAGACCAATATTCATTAAAATATCTGGAAATACTAATATATACTTCTAGACCCTAGTCTCCCAAACATGTGGTTCAGTGCGGTTAGACAAAAGAAAAATGAAAAAACCCATCATATCAGAAACGGGAAAAAGAGCAGAAATCCTAAATCAAGAGTCTACGGGGTATGAGAGCGTTAAGGGAGCAGGGTATTTCGAGTGATAATGGGAGCCTTAAGAGTGTTTGCTTGCGATAAAGGCTCGGGGTGGGTAGTAGGCGTTCCGGCAGTAAGGGCGCAAGGACCGCTTAGCGTGCACAAACAGGACACAGGGCATTAAGGTGCCAAGCATGTACCTTAATGCCCAAAAATGGCAGGACCTTAATGCGGGATAAGGTAGCCCCCGTGAAAGTCACATTTGAGGTGATGGATGGAAGTTAAGATCTGATGGACATGTCAGAGACATATGTATTGTATGTGATAGTAAGTGGCATGAGCATGTGGGAGGCATGTGTACTGTATCAGTGAGGGGTGCCCATGTATCTGCTGTAATGCAATGTGTGGCATAGGATTGAGAAGAAGTGTGTCCTGGCAGAGCCAGCCGTGCCACAATGTGGCCATTGAAAGGTTGACTGATCAGGAGTGATGACGTGCAGATCATTCACACAATTCCAAACAACCGACGTGCCACAAAGGATGTGACAGCCATCCAAAAAAAAAAGAAAAACAGATGTACTGCAAGAACGCCTCACCAATGACATAACCGAACCAGTTCGTGCACAGATACACCTCCGGTAAACCTGCTCACTCCCTGTTAACTGCAATGTTCAACCCCAGGATGTAATTAATCATCCCAGTTTTATGTCCCTGTCAAAATGTATGCACAAATCTGCTGTAATGCTGACTGTAGAATAAAGTGCTATTTAAAAAATGTGCACTAAATAAAAAGATTAAACAGGAAAGGTTTGAGTAATAGATCAGAATGCTTGAAATCTTCCTGTATGGGTCATGGTGTAGCAGCTGCCAGGAGAATTCATGACTGTACATGATGGGCATATGCCGATGGAGGGGCAGAAGTAAGCATGGCGTCAGATGAGAGTGCGGTATGTTCGTGCGTCCCCCATGTTCCAGATGTGACAGGGCAAATGCAGTTGTAGAGTGTGTATGAAAAAATAGAAGCTGTGCCACAGGGGAATTCCAATACTAGCTTGTTGGGTGTGACAGCTGTCTCAGCTTATCTAACCACCATATAAGCAGGCTGCTGTTGCTGCAGAGGGTGGCTACTATAATGGTTAGTAGTCTTTGTCATGAAACATATCAGGACAGACATGAAGTTCTTAATATATATACTTTAGAGGAAAGGTAGGATGGGGAGATATGATGGAGACATTTAAATACCTCTCTGGCATAAATGCACAGGAGAGTCTCTGTCATTTGAAGGCAAGCTCTGCTATGAGGGGGACAGAGGATGAGCGTGACAGACCATAGACGCAGGAGTAATATGTGGAAATATGTCTTTAAGGAAATAGTAGTAGATGCATGGAATAGTCTCCCAGTGCTCTTGGTGGAGATGAGGACAGTAGCAGCATGAAAATTAGCATGGGACAAACACAGAGGATCTCTAAAGGTAAAAAGGGGACTATTGTAGTTGATATGGAAGGGCAGACTAGATAGGCCATGTGTTCTATTTATGACATGTTGCAATGTTACAATGTTGCTATGCAATCTTCCTGACACATGTGCATAGAAGAACTGGACAAGTGTCTCTTATATTAGCAATCTGGGGCATGTATGAATGTGTGGTGATCTGTGCAGGTGGTTATCCCAGGAGCGTGATGTGCCTGCTTGCACTACATATATGTAATGGAGCCAAAGAGGTGCAATCGCAAGAAGGATGAAATATAACTATCACGTATAACCCGTATGTCATACATCCACAGGGTGAATATGTCTGACCCTTTGTAATGGGCCACAGTAGAGCCAAGTAGGTCCTGCTGTCAGATGGGTATTAGTACCATGTGCATGTTTGACAACCCAATGTGCTATCGGAACACATCACAAATAATAATGATCTGTGTCCCCCAGGCAATGAAAACCATGGCCTGTTTCTGCCAGTATAATAAATAAAGTCCAAAAATAAATGCTGAAATTTATTGAACAGAGCTGTCCAAGCCAGGGACAGCGCAGGTAGTATTCAAACCCTGGTCTGCTGTTTACCAAGCCAGTGCTCTAACCATTAGACTACACTTCCAGACCTTTCCCCACAGGAACGTATATACTGTAGAGAAAGAGACAGCAGGACCCTTCCTGCAATGGCAGGAACCCAGAATATGAGACCATGAAGCTGCCACAGTCTGAGACAGTCATACAGCACAGCTTCGGCCTGCCCACAGCGGTACACTTGCAATGCGTACTGCACTGAACTGGCAGTACTGTGATCGCATAAGAGACACATAGCTGCAGCATACATCTATGCTCAAAAGGCCACGCCACATGTGAAGGGCAGATGCCCATCCTTCCTCTGTATCTCCAACTCCAACCAAGGGGTATGTTTACTAAAGAGTGCTAAGGGAGCAGTGGATATTGAGCGATAATGGCAGTATTAAGGGTGTCAGTGTGTAATAAAGGATGGGGTGGGTAGTGTGCTTTCTGGCAGAAGGGTGCTGTGATCTGCCTATTGGCTACAAACAGGACACTGGACATGAATGTGCAAAATGTGCACCTTAACTCCCGAAAAAGGCAGTCAGCGTAAGGCTGGATAAGGGAGGCCCTGTGAAAAGCAGATTTGAGGTGATGGATGGAATGAAAAGTTGGAGCAGATGGACTTGTCTGTTCCATATGTACCCTACGTGTTAGTCAGTAATTGGGAATACAATGTAGGAGTCAGTCTTACAGTATCACTGAGACATGCCCAGTTAATCAGCTGTACTGTCATGGTGTGACATAGGATAGGCAGGAAGTGTGTCCTGGTGGAGAAAGCCTGTTCATGATGTGGCCAGTACTAGGATGGCTGAGCATGAGTGATGACGCAGACCAGTCACAGGTGAGGTATTAATGATATGTCCTAATGTCTACAATATCCCTGTGTGGTCCATGGTGTAGCAACTGGCCAGATAATACATGACTGCACATGATGTGCATATGAGGATTGATGCCCTGCAGGATGGATGGTGGTAGTAGAGAGTATGCTATGTCTGTGCTGGTTTGATGTACCTTATGTGACTGCAGAAATGCAGTTGCAGTGTGTGTGCCAAAATAGTAGCTGTGATATTAGGCACCTCTAATACTATATGTGTGGGTGGAACAGCTGCCTCTGCCTTTCTAACCACCAGACAATCATCCTGGCTAATGTGCATTTCAGAACTGGACAGGTCTCTCTTATATTGGCCATATGGAGCATGTAAGGATGTGTGATGATATCTGCAGGTGGTCAGCCCGGGAGTGGGATGTGCCTACATATATGTGATGGAGGCAAAGATGTTCAGTCACAGTTAAGATGACATATTCAAATCATGTCCTACACATGTGTCACACATCTACTGGGTCCACTTGTCTGCTCCTCTGTAATGGACTACAGCACAGCCAAGAATGTCATGCTGTCAGATGGGTTTGATGGCAATGTCACATCAAAAATAAAATGCAATGTCCCCCTCAGTCAATGCATACCCACAACTGTTACTAGCAGTGTATGGCGGTGAGTTTCACACAGCCTGGAGAAAAACAAGTGGGATTTGAACCTGTGTCTGCTGCTTTCAAAGACAGTACTCTAACTATTATCCTACACCTCCAAACTTTTTGCAACTGGAAAGCGTACCAAGAAAGATACTGACGGTCCATGCCTGCAATGTGTGAACATGTTGGCAGCTTACCAGCACAGGAGTGGGATGTGCATATATGTGAAGGACGCAAAGACCATGGTCTGCAGATATCATGCACAATCATTGACATGTCAAAATCAGCTGTCCTTGCCAAATAGCCTGCAGGAGCATGCCAAATTGCAATGTGCTCTATGATCTGACTTACAGTCATGCAATCTGCAGTGCCTGATTGTGATGTCCATGCATGCAGACCTAATGTGCTGTCCAAACCAACAATGAAGGCAAGCCTGTAAGCATATGTGTGTCCTGATGTCAGTAAGGAATCCCACAGATGCAGACACACCTGCCCTCCAGTGATACATGGAATGTGACAGAATAGTTTCTCATCGTCTCAAATGCTATGGAGGTATAATTGTGTGCTCTGTGGGCCCCATGAGTGCACTGTGAATCCAACATGTGTCCCTGGTGTGAAGCTGCCTGTGGAAGAAACAGTAGTCTATGTCACATATCTTGTCCATGATTTACATGCATACAACAATCACAGTGACATCATTGTAGGGAGACTGGACCTGTTTTCAGCAAGGAATGACAGTCCATGCAGGGCCGGCCCAAGGGCTTCTACCATCTTAGGCAGAAGCCCCAGTCATGCCACCCCCCACTTTGCTGAGCTGCGCCATGTCACCCCACCCTGAGCTGCCACCCCAGCTGCCACCAAATCTGTTGGTGGGGGGAACGGCTCAACTCAGTGTGGTGGCAGCGGCAGGCCATGTGCTTTGGCACACATAGCCTGCTGCTTCTGATCCCCCTCTGACACAATTTCCTTTTGAAGGGGTCAGAAGCAGTAGGCCATGTGTGCCACTCAAGGTGGCCACGTAGCCTGCCTAATGGATGGGCCAACCCTGAGTCCGTAAGAATATCATGTCTGCCGACAACATCACCTGCAATGTGGCCTCATAATCTGTGTGGAAACATGAGCCTCACTGTTGCCTTTCTGAAATGCATATGTTATAGAGGAACCACCAAACACCATGCATTGCTGGACTGAAGCCATCGAATGGATTGTCCACACATCCTGACCTGAGCAATGTGCAGTTGCATACACACATCCTCTCATATGGATGTTATGTGCAATCATTGCACATTTGACAAACATGGGTGTCTTGATATATGCCTGCTACCCATCACTTACTGTCAGCATGCATATTCAATACCTTCTGGTGGCTGTGATGTGAATGAGTAGGAGGGTATGTGATGTGATGTAGTGTCATGCATTATTTCAGTAAATGCCATGTCATAGCTATCACATGTACGATGCAGCACCATATGTTCTATGAATTGGAGGAGTAATTTCAAAAATTTGCTGCTGTGTGCCTAAGGGACAATATCCTACCAGCCATGCCAATCACCTATCCCTTCCCTCACCATCTCAGTGAAGCTCACCTAGAACTTACATGGTATGCTGCTTTCTTTTTCATCTTCCTGCGCTCTGGAATGCCCTGCCTTTCGCATTCCATCTCAAACCCTCTTATTCGAAATTCAAAGCACACCTCAAGACCCATCTATTCCATCAGGCATATGACATTCCATACATCGGTCTGTGTTAATCTCGTGTGTCTCACTTTTCTGCCTCTCCTGCTGCTCTCATGGATATTAGGTATTCCTTTGCTTGTCTTTTCTCTTTCCTGTCAATATATGGCATTCTTTTCTGTTTCCTACCTGCAGCATTGTTGCTTATTGCAAACCGCCCTGATGCCATGGCCTGGCAGTATATCAAATGCAAAATAAAGATAAAGATAAAGGGATGCCCAGGTGACTGCATGCATGGCGATGGGCTGCTGCATAGGGTTGTGAAGGTGTGTCGACAGCAGATTTCATGCCCATCTCCTAACATGTCTTAAAAGTAATGTCATAATGGGTCTGGGAAAAACTCTGTCATGGATATACTGCTGAGTTAGCGGGGAATGCAGAGTCAAGGTATCAAGGGCATGTGAATCTACATGTGATCCTAGTTGATTAGCCCTGAGTCACGTGTTGTAACATTTTCAAACATGTCACTTACAAGGATGGATCAAGTCAACATACCCGCAGATGTATGTCTCAGTATGCTGCAGCCGCCAGTAAGCATTTACATATTAAAAGATACATTGAATGCACACCATTCAGTGTGTTTCCAATTAGTGCATATCACATGATCCATCTGTGACAATGTGGTGTGGCAAGAGAAAGCAAAATTAGACTCACTCCCCAAGGCAGACCACTGAGACATCTAAAGATAAATAAATGTGGGTTAGAACAAAAGACCAACCCTTCCCACAGACAAATATGGTGCAAATGGCATAATGTTTTGTGTTCCTCTTGCTGCCTCATGAAGTAGAGGCTGGAAACATATTCAAGGAATCAAGAGGTTCCAGGAATACCAAGGTTCTTCTGAGTGGAATGGCCTACTTAGGCTCAGAAAGCAAGATCTGGCTTGAAGCTCAGTGGTCTCCCAACAGCACAAAGACCCAGGAAAGACAATGTATCAGCGGACCAAATGGACTCTGAAAATGTCTGCCAATGAGTCCTGATATCTATACAATTGAGAATGTTTGCCAAGAGCTGATACCAGTCATTAGTAAAAGGAATACGTGAAACATTCATGAGGTCCAACAAATCCCAGTTGAAGAGTGGGAGACACTACCAGCAGACACATGTAAGAAACTCGGACATGGCTATCCCAAATGTTTACAGGGAGAGATCACTTTCAAGGAATGTGGCACCACATATCAGAGAGGGGAGGCAGAAATGATGTCCATGTCATTGTGTGGGTCTCACTCGGAATGTATGACATCTCGATCACACACACATCTCCCTTATGTTGATGGCTACCTTGGAATGTACGCCAAAAACAAGAGGATGACAATACAGTTTGAATATTTCAAATTATATCTCACACTATTTTATACAAACCAACAACAATGTAAGGGTGCCAATGATGGTACCAAGGAGCTAAGGATCCGCACAATACAAGAGAAAACAAAAGAGCGGAGCCTGGACTGACAAAATAAAACCTTGTTTATTACGCCCCAACGCGTTTCGGCCACCGGCCTTCTTCAGGGGGTCTTAAAGAGCACACCTTATTATGGTCAAATTGAGTATTATCCCGGATTGAACCTATGGGATACTAACAGCAAGAACCAGCGTTCTGCTCTATTGCACTATTGACCTAACGTCAGTGTACTATTGTGCATCTGGAACCATTCAAAAGATAAACAGCTCACATAGGCCTAATTGCCCAACGTTCCCAATAGAGAATATAGACTATCCTAGAGATCTGTGCTCGCACCGCTGCTGTTTAACATGTGCCTAAATTACCTGGTAATGGGACTAATGAGTGAAATAAGCACATTTGCAGATTTCCAAAACTTTTTCATTGTTGTGAAAACCCATGAGGATTGTGACAGATTGCACAATCACCTTGATCACTTGGAAGACCGGATGTCCAAATGGCAGATGACATTTTATGTGACCAACTGCTTAGTTACACACCTATGACAGAATGACCCAAAGTATGGGGACAATTGGCATGTTTCCTCATTATGAACCACCACGCAGGATGGAAATAGAGGTGTTGTCCTGGATATCATTAGGAAAACCATTGCCCAGTATGCAGCAGCAGACAAGAAGGCCAAGAGAACACCATGAAGCATAAGCAAAGGAATGGATAATAGAACAACACATATGAGCATGCCTCTATATCGTTCCATATGTGACGTCACATTGAAAAGTGTTTGCACGTCTTGCCACTGTATCTGAAAGAGGATATTGCGGACATAGAATTTGTTCAGAGAGGAGGCACAAAAATGGTAAAGGGGATGGAAGGCTACCACAAAGAGGGGAGGCAGAAAAGGTAGGGCCCATCAGCCTGGACAATAGATGGTTGCAGGGAGATATGATAGAGGTCCATCAAAGAATGAATGCAGCAGAACATGTACATGTCAATTGATTGTTCACACCCTGAAAAACTAGAAAAAACAGGAGACATTCTAGGAAGCTACAGTGTAACCCATATAAAATAAGATAACATAAGTTATCACTCTCCACATCATTACACAATGGTATGTCTTACCAGAGGGTGTAGTAAAAGGTGTAAGTACATCTGGGTATAGAAAGGGTTTGTACAAGTACCTAGAGGATAGGGCCATAAACCATTATGAAAGTGGACCATGGAAAAACACAGCTGACACAATACTTAGTGGAACACGTGTGTCTCTGTTTGGAAACGTCAAAGTACATGTGACCAGGATTGCCCACTGTTGGAGACAGGATGCTGGTCTTGATAGACCGTGGTCTGACCCAGTGTGGCATATCTGTTGTTCTTATGTTCATGTGTTCCAATGTATGCATGCTCATGGTGCGTATGTTCAGGAGTAGTAGGGGAGTGAGCACTGTACATGTGTTACAAATGTAGTTCCAGTGTGATAGTGTGCAGGGATATAAGAAGCCACTGGGGAGTAGTTGTCTCTGTCCAAAATATGCCTGTCATGTGAACAGTGTCTATTCTATGTTTGTGGTCTGGTCTGCCACATCATACATGCACATTAGCCATCATGTTGGTTGAACCTTGTGGAGACAGAAAAGGTGGCAGACATGTACATACTGAGAATAGAGGACGCCATGGCAAGGTTATGATGTTGAGCTGCACATCTATAAGGGCAAAACAATTGCCAGATCTACCACAACTTGCATGCATACATTTCCTGGAGCAATTTATAATTTACCTATACATCCATACAGCAGCAAGAAGAAGCAAGCAGTTTTAGCGGCAGTGAATTTATATGAGTACTCTGCACATGAAGATTTGTCTTTGTTGGGCTCCCAGCTGAGTTTGAAATCTATGGGGGGACCCATTATTTAAAAGTAAGGGGCCTGAGTTTCGAAGGCATTTACATGAGTAGCTGCCCTAGTTACCCATGTAAATGCCATACCTGGGAATTTGTGCCCTTCGAAAATCCCAGATATGTTCGCAACGCACCCAGATGCTATATGGTTAGCATCGGGGTGTGTTAGGGGTGTTCCGGGGTGGAGTGGGGCCAGAGGAAAGGGCTAACTGGGTAGCACCAATTTTCAATGCTTTCCACTTAGCCCTCTGCGCCTTAAAGATAAGCGAGGTTTTTCCTCGCTTATCTTTCAGGCGCAGGGGCTAAGTGGGTAGCATCGAAAATTGGTGCTACCCAGCTAGTTTCTGCGGCTTCCGGGTGTGCAGCGAGACCTGGATTTTCAATGCCAGGGCCACATATGACCCTGGCATTGAAAATCCAGGTTAGGCGGAAGGAGGCAGGCTATGTGCCGACATGGCGCATAGCACTGCCCAGTTGAAACTCGGCAGCTCATTGATTTAGAGAGGTTTCTTGATAAAGTCACAGGGGTGGCATAACCGGCGGCCATGGTTTGTTTATCGGCATTAAGGATTAAACAGCAAGGCACCAATTGAAGTGAAAGTAAACACTGGACTATCGAAATCAAGGATTGTGTAGCAGGATTGTATGGGTGAATAGCAGAGCATCTATCAAGGGGTAAAGCACAATATTGCTACACAAATTGGAGTTATTAGCAACTTCATGGATAATTGATAAGAAGAACTAAAGAAACGTATAAAGTAAAATGCAAGAAAAGTTTTTCTTTGTACTGAAGTTTTACATTTTGTTGTTGCAGAGTGAATCTTATATTTTATGACAAAATTGCATATGTTAAAAAGTGCAATAATTGTAAGAAGATTAAAATGTTAGAATGCGTTATAAGGGTGAAACAAAATGAACACGTGCAATAGTAATAATGATATTAAATTGTCAAAAAGTATTTGAAGGAGTTGTAAGAGTATTGTCTTAAATAACGTTTTTGAGTCCTACTTTTTCTAGTGGTTGTTTACATTTCCAGGAGCACATGAACTATGATAATGACCTAAGTCTATGATATGCATGACAATATGTGTACCTTTGGTGGACATGGGGAAATATCTTGCACATTGTACAGCGGTGAACATGTCCTGGGGCAACATGTGTGTTACCGTAACTCACCATCAGATGCAGGGCAAAGCTCCTCCCGCACCTGCTGTATGTATTCTGGCTGCTTGTGCCACAACTCCTGGGACTTCTTACGCAGATCCTCCACCTGGGAAAGACAGATATATACCATCAATATCATCCTGGAACCACAACCAATGTATATGTCACATGACAAGACCCTGAAGGGCATGTGTAAATGCTGTGTCCCTGTGCACCAGTGGCAGAACGAGACAGCTGTATTGGAAATACTATATGCTAGCAATCATGCTCCCAGACTGATAGCACCTAACTATGCTGCCCTTGAGCACATGGCGCCCAATGTGCATATGTGATACCACTCACAGGCGATCCAACGCGTTTCCCAGCTTAGTGTGCTGCCCAACTGTGGGATGTGGTGTAGCGCATCAGTTGAATCCATGTGCCACATTCCATCCCATCTCTGTCAGGTAGCCTGCGACAGGGACACATTGCAGACAATGTTCCCTCTAATTTTCTGTAGGCTGTGTGCGCATAAAATATCAGCTGTGTGCAGCTTTTGAAGGAAGGTTAAATTTTTGTGCGCCACATAAATTTGACTACACGTCAGAATACAGTATGTACACCACATTGATTTTAATCAAATTAAATGAAAATAGACGATTACTAAATGAAGTGGGAAATTTCTAGTAATTACAATCATAACTTTTAAATTTTAAGACGTCTGTGTTGTTTTCTATCAGAATCAGAGCCGTAATTTTTGTGCGCTCTGTTCTAAAGTATGTGTGCTAGCTCGGCGAGGTGTGTGCGCGCGCACACGCGCACAGCTTAGAGGGAACAGTGATTGCAGAGATTGATCCTCACCACAGCTGCCACACACCAGAGTAGTCCCACCACAGTGTGTGGACTGGATGAGGCTCCTGTATGTCCAATGGTGACAGAAGACATAACAAGAAGTGGTCAAAGATGCACTTCACTCTGACATTATGTAGGCCTGTCTGGCTGCATGAGATTAGATGTATTGTTCAAGCGTGTAGAGGTTTTGCCATGCACAGCTGATGTGGAATGTGAGCAGATACCTCACTTCCCTAGAACTGTGACACATGGCAAAATGAGCCTGATGCTCCTGCCTGCATATTATGCATAGGCACCAAATGTCAGCCCCATAACAACAAGCCATTCAAGGGATCATATCACATGGTAAACATGCAACTGATATGTACTACAAGACAATTTTCGCAGTATAATCTGTTTGAATGTGCACATATTGACCTCATGACTACATGTGTCAGAGGTAGCGCTGTCAAAGGACAATCTGTCTATGTGCTCGGATGATGGGGGCCAATTGCATATCCATTGTCAATACTGTGTGACATGTCTGTCTAGCTAGACAATGCTCTGTACTTGTCAGTGTGGTCTATCTGTATGTGTAAGCAGATCCTACCTGGCACACCACATCATGACCATCCTACATGTGTGGTTCAGGCCTATGCCCCAACTGTGACTAGCATGGAACAGTCATCATTAGTGTTGCTCAGCAGACATGTCCCAGCTGCATAGTGTGATAACAGCGAACAGTCTGGGAATCACACAATGATGTATATCTTCTTGTGTGTATGTCATGGGGAAGGTCAGCAGTTGGTGTGCAAGTGTGAGCCCTTAGAATATCACCTGTGATATACATGATAGGGACATAACTCCAGCTGGAATTTGTTGCCCTATCTTTTCCCACAATAATATCTCCATGTGTCTGTTGTGAGCTCATTATTCCGAAGAGGCCTATGATATGATGTGCACATATATGAACATGTGACAAGTGACACAATGAATTTGGCTCTGCCTACACACCTCCTATGGCAGTCAGCTCGCCTCACTAATTGCCTCTATCTGTGCCCTCACTGTCCTTGCAAATAGTTCACACATGCTCCTGCCACCGTGCTGCATCGTATGACTGGAACACACTCCCCAAGTATATACGTCATGCCCTGTCTCTGGCACCCATAAAATCCAAGTATCAAGGTCACCTGCTGTCTGCTGCTCCTGACACAAGCTTTGCACAATCCCCTGTGTGTGTCCTTACCACTCCCCTGAGATGTCTGCTGTGTGCACAGCTACTGTGCTATCTGTCCTGACTAGAAAGTGAGCTCTGTAGAGCAGGCCTGTCTGTAATATGTGTCTTTGCTGTGTGGCCTGTGTTGGGCTGTGCAATACAAAAGGTCATCAGTAGTAGCAGTCAGTGCAATGAGACATCAAGAATGTGTCCAAAGTGGCAACACTGTGAGATAAGTGTGCGACATATCTCTCCCCCATAGCTGCCCAATATCCACATTGTGGTGCTGATATGCGAATGTGCACAAATACCAGCCTCCCTGATGGAGTCGCACTGTTGTCCCATGCACAGTCGTTGTGTATATCCTGAAAACTTGACTGGCTGGGTGTCCTAGAGGGCTGGGCCATGATGCACTGGTCTTGCCCATGGTTGCCATCACCCTCGCGCTGTGGTCTAACAAATCTAACAGTATGGGGAGTCACCGTCTAATTTCATCACCCTCTCTCCCCCTTTCCCATTCCTCCCCCATCCTGTCCTCCTCCCCCTCCACTGCTCTGGAGTAGCATCATTGGCTCTCTCTCATTCATCCCTCCCCTCACTCGCATAAAGAAACTCAACTCCGGACTTCCGGTGACGTCAGCGAACCTTATGGCGGCGAGGTAATTGGGCTCCGCAGTCAAAGCCTGATAAATGGTGTTAAAAACCCCTATAAAACTGTGAGGCAGAGCTATATGGCTGAGGCACTAACCTCTGAGTATACCAGCTATATGAAGAAGGAAGAGCAGACTGAAATCGGCCCTTAAAATACTCTGATCGGCGGCGGGCTGTGCCGGTGTGGGGAGCCATGTGGTTGAGCAGCGTGGAGGACCAAGAGGCCCTAGAGACAAAGCGCTCTGCAGGAAGACGGGAGAGTGCAGCGGTGTGCTCAAAACCTCTGAGTGAGGTAAATTACGGTGGCAGAAGTGGAGAACTCTCCTGAAAAGAAGAAGAGGCAGAGCGAGGTGAGGAGCCAGCAAATCTGGCGGGCGGAGAGTGCACCCGCGCCATTGCACGGGAGAGCAAGTGGTGCAGGGAAGCGACAGTCCAAAATCAGCGGGGAGAGCGTGCTAGGCACAGCAGCCAGAGAAGTGAAGCAGCAGAGGAGAGGAACACAGCCAGATCGGAGGGAGAAGAGAACTAAAAGGACGCAAACCCTAATGATCAGACACAGGAGGAGAATACACAGAATTCAAAATACATAAAAACATCTTTATTGATAGCAGTCTACAAAACAACATAGGGTCCAGCCATATCCAAGGCATTAAAAATGGATGCTCCTACTGCGAGACAATAACGGGAAAAAAGCTCACCATAAAGCAGGATGAGAGAGCAGGAAGCAGCGGCCTGGGCACGGGGAGATTATAAATTCCAGACGGCCCGAAAGGGCTACGAGAGGCCAAACAGAGCAAGATGGACAAGTCTAAAGGAGGTCTAACTACAAAGAAGAAACTGGGGGAGTTCAGATCTCTCTATGCCACTTCAAGAGGAGGTAAGGAAGGGGAGAAGGATTGTAAAGGGCTGGCGGAGCAGGAGACCGAGCCCGCGGAGGGGTTGGAGAGTTCTTGGGTCCCAGGAGTAGCTGATATGATCAAGATGTAACGTGGGGGGGGGGGAGTGTTTGGGATGAATATAAGGCAGTAGTGAGAGGGGTTCTGCATAAATGGGGGGCCCGTAAAAAGAAGAAAAAGGAGAAAAGGGATAAGGAATTGAGAGAAAGATTAATGAAATTGGAAGAACTAGATGAGCTAGACAGAAAAGGAACATATAGGGGGCAAGTATTGGCCGTACGAGCGCAACTCAATGCAATGCAGGCCGATATCATATGGTACCGCATGCAGCTTTTGAGACAGGAATTTTTTGAAGGGGGCAATAAAGTTGGGAGCTATATGGCGCAGAAACTGAAACAGCGGAAGTTAAGATCACACATCTTGACAATTAGAGATGCAGGAAGGAAAATAGTTGCCAAAGATGCTGATATTAGGGAGGCTTTTAAGAGCTATTATCAATTGTTATATGAGGCAAGAACCCCCCCAGAGGTAGACAGGGTACAAAGCTACTTAGACTCCATACAGCTAACAAAATTGAATGAGGAGGAGCAAAAAGAATTAAACAGAGCCATAAAAGAGGAGGAAATTTCGAAAGCAATAAAGCAGCTGAAAGTAGATATGGCTCCGGGATTAGATGGGTTTACGATGAGGTTTTATAGAAGGTTTGGAGAGTTACTAGCTAAGCCTCTAGTGAGGCTGTTCAACTTACCGAGGGAGGGAGGCTTGTTAGCTAGTACTATGGGGTGGACAGGCATAACTGTAATTCATAAAGCAGGAAAGGATCCGTAAGAACGCTCATCGTATAGACCTATTTCATTACTGAACCTAGATGCTAAATTATTGGCCAAAATATTGGCTATGCGTTTAAATAGGGTAATAGGGAAACTGATACATCAAGATCAAGCAGGATTTATACCACGTAGGTAGGTAGATAGATGATAATATTTGGAAGATATTAAAAACAATTTGGTTGATTGAAAAAAGCAAGGAAGAGGCTTTATTGTTATCCTTGGACGCGGAAAAGGCCTTTGATCAAGTATTTTGGCGTTTCCTATTTCAGGTAATGGAAAGAATGGGGCTGGGAGGAGAATTCATGAGTTGAGTACAAGCACTATACCATAACCCAAAAGCGTGTGTTAGGGTCAATGGAGCATATTCAAAAGTTTTCGAGCAAGGTAGGGGGATGAGACAAGGATGTCCTTTGTCGCCTCTGCTATTTGCACTTTCTGTGGAGCCGTTCGCAGAAAGGGCAAGAGAAAGGGAAGATTTGAAGGGAATTGTGGTGGGAAAGCCAGAATATAGAATATCTATGTTCACAGATGATATCATTATGAGTGTGAAAAGACCGAGGTTCACTTTACCAATATTAATGTGGGAACTAGAAGAATATGGGAGACTATCGGGATTTACTATTAACTGGGTAAAATCCAAAATATTAAATTTGTCAATAACAAAGGATGAGCAGGAAGTCATACAAAAGAAATACCCATTTAGGTGGGTGCGGGGGTCGATTCGGTATTTAGGGATCCACACAAGCAACAGGTTGGAATCATTATATGAGTTAAATTATTTAAAGCTCTTTGGGCAAATAGAGAGTTGGTTAAATAGGTGGGGGCATGGATATCTGTCCTGGTTTGCATGTATAGCAGTCTTAAAAATGATGTTATTGCCTAGATTTCTATTCCTGTTTCAAACGCTGCCGATACAAGTACCACAAAGAAAGTTAAAGCTAATGCAGAGAACTATTAATCGATTTATCTGGCAAAATAGGAGTCCCTGGGTAGCATTTTCTGTTATACAGAGATCAAAGGGGGAGGGGGTTCCCAATTTCAGAAAGTATTATGTGGCAGCACAGTTGAAAATGATCTATGATTGGCAACGAGAGAAACAGAAGCAATGGGTCCAAATGGAAGAAGACTCGGTAAGGTGAGTGGGATTGGAGAGGATAATATGGAAGGGAAGTAAAGCTTCGGAAGCGATCACATTAAACCCCCTAATAGCACATAGTGTGAAGGTGTGGAAGCAGAATAGGAAAATATTAATACAAGATAAGGAATATTCAAAAGGGATGACATTAATGGCATGCTTTGAGAGGGGGCAGGGGCCAGGAATGAGTGTATTGAGAAGATAGGCAAACTTGGGGCTCACCCATATTTCCCAAATAGTGGATAAAGAGGGAGTCAGAGTGTTGGAGGGGATTAAGGATTTGTATGGGCTAACAAGCAATGACTATTATAGCTAGATCCAGATTAGTCACTTTTTGCGACAGCCAAAGGTCTGGAAGGATTTATGGGGGAACAGGGGGTGGTTTGAGGCCCTGGTATCAGGACAGCTAGGTCAAAAGGGAGCCCTATCTAAGATTTATAAAGGTTTAATGGAGGGAGGAGGGTGTAAATTAGAGTTCATGGAGAAATGGGAGGAGGATATAGGGAGGCGATGGAGTGAAGAGGAGTGGGATAAGGTCATACAGACAGTGGCAGGCATATCAATCGCTACCCAGATAAAAGAAAATGCCTATAAAGTGTTATACAGGTGGTATTGGGTGCCGATTCGTAAAAGCATGCAGGACAGGGGCAATCTGATTTGTGTTGGAGGGGATGTCAAGAGAAAGGAGATATTCTACATATGTGGTGGTCATGTGGGAAGATCCAAAAATATTGGGATAGGGTGTTAGATATAATATACGAGATGACAGGACACAGATTGCAGAGGAAACCAGAAATCTGTTTATTGCATCAGTTAGAGGAGGCTATATCGGAGAGGGATAAGGGGGTATTACATCGTTGCATCGTAGCAGCACGATGTGAGATAGCAAAATGCTGGACAGGGGTGTCCATACTGCAGAGTGAAGGCTTCATTAGAAGAATGACAGAACTCTGTTTGATGCATCGACTGACGAAGCTGAAGCAAGGGAAAGGAGAGAGGAGTGTAGAACATTGGAAGAAGGTATGGGGTTGGCTTCAGGACTGGGGTGGGGAAACAAGGGGAGGGGGGGAATAAAGGAGGGAAGGTTACGGGCAAAGAGTGTTATTAATATGATGTTATGTTTCTGTAATCATTAGAATTTTTACATATATTTGAGATAACTATGAAAAGCCTAACAAGATTGCATAATAATATACAGTAGACGGGGAGTATAAAGAGGGGAGGGAAGGGAAGGGAAGAGGGAGGGGAAGGGGGGGGGGGGAAGCTGAGGAATAGGTAACGTGGTAGCTGTTAAAGCCAGAGGTGAAGATAGTATATAGAGAGGAGTTAATGTTGCAAAAATTGTAAAATGCGATGGCTGACGATGTTTGTTATATAATTTTGGAAAATACCAATAAAAAGTTAAATGGAAAAAAAAAAAGAAGCTCATCTCCATTCCTGCCAGTCTGTCTACCCTCTCCTTCTCACCCTTCTCCCCCCCCCCCCCTCCTCTGGTGAAATGACTCCAAACCCTTGCCCCCCTCCCCGGACTATTTTTTCATTCTCACTCCTTTCCTAACCACTAACTTCATCCATATTCCTCTACTCTCCCCCTCCCCGCACCCTGTCTCCTGTGCAGTATATCCCACAAACCTCCCTTTACTTGTGATTGCATCATCTCCAACTCTGCCCATCCTCTGGCTCTTACTGATAACTACCTCTACCATAATGACACTGCGTCAGTTAGCACCCACTGACATGGCACCTAACATACTTCCCAGTTCCCACACACTTCTGACCCCAGGCTGCAGTGGGGGTGTTGGGATTCAGCTTCTGCCGTTCTGTCTATGCCAGACCCTCCCTCTACCTCCAACTCATGCCTATTCTACTTATATGATTCATCCCATCCACTTCGTTATCTCATACCTCTCTGGATAGCTATAGACCCCCTGATAATCCCATCTCCACCTTTCTCATTGACCTTGCTGCAGGCCTTCCCTATTTCAGGCTCCTTCTCCTATCGCAGTATTCATGGTGCCTCTATTATCCATGCTGAGAAGCCTTCTGACCCCCATGCTTCTAATCCCCTTTCACTTACCTCCTCTGTCAACCTCCTACTTTGCTCTTCTGCCCCTACTCATCAGTGTGGCCACTGCCTTGACCCGGTCATCTTTTCTAGCTGTTCACCTTCCAATTAACATACCTCAGTCCATCCACTTTCTGATCATCACTTCCAGACCCTCACTCTGAAGCATTCCCCTCCTCAAGCTTGCCCATTCTCCCACCACCTTTTCATGTACTATCATGCTGTCAGTCTATTGGCTCTCTCCACTATTGTCGCATCATCTCTGTTTTCTACCTTGTGCCCCAAATCTGTGCGTGTGGCTATTAACCTCCTTCAACCCTGCCCTTTCCACTCCTCTTGAGACTCTTGCCCCTCCCATCCAACAACCTGTGAGACACACTACACCTCAGCCCTGGCTGTCATCACCTACCTGCTATCTAGCTCCAGAACCCCTCAGCTGAGCATCTTTCTCAGATCCTGCTTGCTCTCTTTACCTTCCTCACCTCAGAGTCATGCGTTCCTTCTTCACATCAGCCTCAGCATTTGCTAGGCAAATATTTGATGCCCACCTAACTAGTTCTGCTGCCACCAATCCCCGCTGCCTCCTCTCATCTCTCAACACTCTCCTCAAGGTACACTCTCCCCCAGCACCTCCTTCATGTCCTGCGCAATCCCTGGCCTAATATGTCCATGATAGAATCCACAAAGGTGCACTCCAATTCCCATCTGGATCAGCTTTGTGCCCTCTTCCCCCACCTCAATAACAACTCCACCCCTCAATCTCTGTTATTCATTCAACCAATTCCAAAAGCCCTGGTGACCTGTGTCATACAAAGTATGGGGGCCTTTAACCAAACCTCATCCCTCTTGACCTTTTTGCTGTTTCTGATACGGTTGACCACCACTTTCTCCATGACACATTGTCCTCTCTTTGATCTTGGGACTCTGTGTTATTCTGTGTCTCATCTAATTTTCCCCTTTGGCTTTTCTGTGTCTCCTCTGGTGGCTCCTCCTCTACTGCAATCCCGCTCCCTGTTTGTGTACCTCAGGAATCTGGCTGTCCCTGACTGCAGCACAGTCACACCAGGACTCAGACAGATGATATCACATCACCATGTGTGTGTGTGACATGATAGGAAAACATCATTCAACACTGCAGTGTTGCCCATTCCATTACCTAGGAACATGACATCAGGCCCATGGTGAGTGGAATCCCCTGCCTCAGTGCACCTGTGATAGACAGGCTGCACACCTTGTGGCAGGAACAGGCAACACTTGCTCTGGGCCCTACATTGAAGAGGTGAAATGACTGCCCCCATACATGATGTCACTGGCTCTGTATCCACCCAAACGTGCACATTGTCTGTCAACTGATGCCATGTGGGGATGCTGGCTGCATGATAGATGTCTGATTGTGGTACTGTGTGTCTCTCTTCCCAGCTGTCCCAATGGCTTCATCTGTCCCTGCAGCAGGAGCCATACAGGAAACACCACCATTGTGCATCCTTGGCAATGGTACACACAAGTCCATCGAGTAGGAGGCATCCTTAAGTGGCAGTGAGTTGCATGGTGAGACTCTCTATGGGCATGATGTGATAACAGCGAACATAATTCACCCATCTAGAGCATGGATTGGAAGAATGGATAGAGCAGAGCCCCAAAGCTGGAGACCGTAAGTCTAAGTCCGACATCACAATCTGATGAGTCTGATTCTGATTCAGGCCTGGAAGGTGGACAGACACATGAGGCGCCGGATCAACCCCAGGATGCAGGTGGAGCAGAGGGTGTGGTGGAGATGGTAGGAACTGCACATCTGGATCCCCAGGTGGAGGGTGCAGAGCTGCACCAGGAAGGCCATGGGACATCATGGCGGGTCTCCCGTCACATCTGGAGGACACCACGTGCAGTCATGAGGACCTGTCAGATAGGTGTACCTGCATGTGTGGTACATCCCTTTGTGCATACTAGGTACAGTGTGTGCCCTGTAGCTCACACAGGGGACATGCATCAGGGCGGCCATGATGCCTTATTGCCAACTGGGGAACATGATTGCACCACAATGATGTACTCCTGTACAGTATGGGAGTGTGCCACAGACATGTCGGCAACAATGGGGTGTATGCAGCACTGCCCCCCCCCCCCCCCAAGCCCCATGTCCTGGTATTGGGCTCCACTGTTATAACCTCAGGTGGGGTGTGTTCACCCATCACAGCAGTTGGGATCTGTCCACATTGGGCGGTGCCTTGGCCCCAGCCTATGTGCAGCAAACCATAGAACACATGTATCTGCTCCTTACCCATACAGGACTGGTGCTGGTGGGGTGCAGCAGTGCACCACCTCCCTAGTGTTATCAGTGGTTCATGGTCTCCCACACAATGTACACAGGTACATTCCTTGGGCCTCATTGCAGATCTCTTACTCACTGCTAGCTCTGTCTGTGCTGCTCTTCACCAGTTGTAATAGATATCAACCTGCCTGCTTGATACCCTACCTGTATGTGCAGTCAGTATATCCCTCCCCCCCCCCACCCTTGAGCCATTGTCACACCCTCCTCATCTCCCAGCTCCACGTGTGCTTTTGCCATTTGCAGGTTCATGCTGTGGATGGGGCGACACCATAGCTAGCTCACCTCCCTGCTCTAGGTGAACACCTCACACTGCCTATTTGTGGGTCTCTCTGCCTATCGTAATCCAGATGTTATTATTTAGTTAGTTATGTCAGGATTGTGGGTGTGCCAGTTTGCATTCTCTGCATCTTTGGACTATGATGTGTTTTACCTCCCTCATGTCCCATTTGCTGTTTCAGGTGTCTCTGTTCACCCTCAATTTGGCCCTCTCCCCCAACCCATAACCCACAAATTCCATGGCAGTCACCTTTAGCTGTCATGATGTTTTGTTAGCAACACAATTACTCACAGGTACAGGCCAATCCCCTGTGTTCCCTCCCCTGCCCTTCCTTCATAGTTATCACCTGATGTCTGCCCCCCCTTGGGGTTAGGTATCATGACTCCATATTGCATACACTTCCAATTGGCGACACTCCCTGATCCACTTCCCTCCTACCAATGATCCCAGAACTCCCCCCCCCCCCCCAGCAACCTCTCTCCACCATCTGTACCTCTCCCACCATCTCCTCAACTATGATATCAGTGGTTCTTGAGCCTCACCATCTCCTCCCTCTCTGAGATACCCTCAGCCCTGCTATAACCATTGTGTCCCGTCTCTACCTTGCACTCATCTGCTACCTCTCCTCCAGTCATCTGGGGTTGTCAATCCCAACTCATGCCCCCCCAGCAAGTGGTCATACCTCCATGTCAGATCCACACACAACTCCTCAGATCCTATTCATATCCCTCCAACTTCCCCCTCCTCTCTCCCTATTCCTTGCCCCTTGTGGAACACACACACCCTCTCACATAGGCTTTGCATCAGTCATGACCTCTCTATCTCTCATGGCCTTCATCATCTTGCTCTCAATGAGACTGGGCTCATTACTGAGGCTACGCCATCACTTGCTGCCCTCTGTCATGGCGGCTACGAGTTCGTCCACCTGTCTCGTCCCACTAGCCATGATGGTGCTGTTGGCCTTGTACCCATTCTGTCCTGACAATTGAAAACACCCATTCTGCCTCAATCTGATTCTGTCCCACCCTTTGGGGTCTACACCATCCGCCTCATCACTCTACTGCCCCTCCAGATAGCTCTGCTCATGCAAATCCCTGACAAGTCCATTCCACCCCTCATTCTGACTTTTGGCTCTCCTTCCTTCTGGTTTCAACATCCCCCTCCCCTCATCCCAGGAATGGTCACATTCATGTTGATAACACTACTGACCCCCATGCTTCTAGGACACATTCCCCCTCCTCCTCATCTTACCCCTACCTTCCCTCCACTGCCCCCACTCACCGGCACAGTCACTGCCCCATCCTTGTCTCCTTCCCTGATTGGTTAGCCCCAAACATCTCTATCTCAGCCCATGCCTCATATGACCATCATCTGGTGAACCTCCCTCTTCATTACCCCCTGCCTTAATCTCAGACAGCCTCCTCCAATCTCTATGCAGACCTTCATGCTATCTACCCATCAACTCTCCCCACCACTGCCTCCTCACATCTCCTCTCCATACTCACATCTCAGTCGGTTGATGAAGCTGGAGCATCCTATAACACTGCACTCTCACCTGCTCATGATGCTCTGGCTTGTCCATGCCACATCCTGTGTTTCGTTGTCCACCCCAGCCCTGGCTGTCTCCAGCCACTCCCTACCTATGTTTCAGCTAAATGCACTACTGAGCAAACTTGCCTCACATCCCACACCCTACAAGATCATGTTTGACTCTGGCAAGGCAGCCTTGCACTCGCCAAACAGGACCCTGGTGTCCATCAGACTGATTCCCTTGCCTCTGAGCCTCACCATCTCATTACAATGCTCACCTCTCTCTTCAAGGTGCCTCCAGCCCCAACCCCTCCTTCCCTCACTGCCCAGGTACCACTGTGTGGTGTCTGTGTGAGGTGACTGAATCCGTTTTCAGACAGTGATGTCCATCCAACCGGTGCATGTCAACTGGTCATTAGACAATTGTCAGCAATGCAGCCCATGTACAGCCCTTACTGTCCTGTACCCACTTGAGTATATGTGTGCCTTACACCTGTCATGGCAGATCTCTGCTGTATTTTGTATTGTATCTTGGATGGTTTTTGGTTTGTGCACCCCAGGTTCCATTGGGTTGGCTCAGGATTGTACACAGAGATACTTTGGGGGTATGCCCAGGGATCTGGCAGTACAGAAGTGCTTTCTACCTCCACTCACATAAACATGCCCATCCAGTCCTTTCCTGTCAGAGAATGATTGTGGACATGATGCTGACATGTCTCCTCCAAGATATTACCTGGTACAATGACATACATACAATGTGTGCCATCTATGCTAGCGCTTTGGGGAGTACATTTATTTATTTATTTAACATTTCTTATATACCGCCTTTCAGTGGTACCAAGGCAGTTTAAATCAAACAAAAAACAAGAGTTACATTGAACATGGTTCACTAATAGGGTATAGGAAATTTCAATCTCAATGCAGTTAACTATTTACATTTTAACTGATAAGCTGTAAAATATTTACTGTCTGATCAGCGGGCTGACAACTGTTTACATTTGAATGGTATAGAGTCCATACTTTTGTATTTCAGTCATTTAGGTTTGTTTCATTGTCCTGGAAGTGAGGGTGCTTAGCAGCCTGTCCCATAACATTTCTGGACTATATGCATTTTTAGCATCTGCCTGAAGACCTTTAGGTCAGTGGTTGCTCTGAGATTAGCCAGAAGGGCGTATCATAGAGTAGGTCTATATATGGAGAAGGTGCGGTGGCATGTTTCTTGTGTGCTGGTTGTTTTCTGTCTGGAGATTTTAAGGAGGTTCGTGGTTTGGTCTCTTCTTGGTCTGTTGTCTGAAGGTGCGGGTATGAGGGATTGTAGGCAGCCTGCAGTTAGGTGTTCATGATTGCTTTGTATTGTATTTGAGCTTGGATGGGCAGCCTGTGTAGTTCCTTTAATACTGGAGTAATTTGCTCTTGTCTAGGTGTCCGTGATATCAAGCAAGCTGCAGAGGTTTGTGCTGTCTGGAGTGGAAGGAGTGTACCTTTTGGTAGGCCTTGGAGTATTGAGTTACAGTAGTCCCTGATTGGAGTAATGATTGCTTGACAGATTGTGTGGTATAGGTTATGGTCCAGCAACGGGTGGAGGTTATGTAGAGTTCTTATCCTTTGATAGATAGCTGCAGTTTTTTCTTAATGTGTGCTTGGAAATTGAGTTTCTGGTCTAGTGTCACACCTAGGTATTTGATTTTGGATTTGATGGGGATATCATGGTTGTTGAAGGTAAGTTTCTCTATTGGAATATAGTTGGGGGCTCTGTTCATATCTAGTGCCTCTGTTTTACTTAAATTCAGTGCGAGCACGTGTTCATGTAGCCAGTGGGTCACTTCCTTGAGACAAGAGAGGATGATGGAGAAGTCCGGGTTCCTTGTTGCAATTGGGGTGTACAGCATAATGCCATCGCATAGATATAAAACACTATCCTGTGTTTGCGGAGGATATTACATATGGGCTGGATGTATAAGTTAAATAAGAGGGCTGAGAGAGCTGATCCTTGAGGCAGTCCTTGGTGAATTTGAAATGGTTTTGATGTCCTGCTTTGTATTTTAACCTGTTGTGTGCGGTTGGATAAGTATGAGTGAAACCATATTAAAGGAATCACATTTACTCTGATTTCTGTCAAGTGAGTGAGCAGTCTTCTTTGGTTTATGGAGTCAAATGCCGCTGAGATATCTATGAATATAAGGATGAATGTCTGGATCTTTCGATTCCCTTGAGTAGAGTGTGAAGGAGCGAAGTCAGAAGCGTTTCAGTACTGTAAAGCTGTCGGAACCCGTGTTGCTGGTCATCCTGAGGTGCATTGGAGTCTATAAATTCCTGCAGCTGGAGCTGGACGGCGTTCTCTATTATTTTTGCTAGGAGAGGGGTACTGGAGATGGGTCTCTAAGATATGGGTAAGGCAGGGTCAGCTGTAGCATTCTTCAGGGTGGGCCTGACAGAGGAGACCTTTAGATTAGTTGGCATCTGACCTACCATGAGAGAAGAGTTTATTATTTTGAGCAGTGGTGATATTAACTCTTTCCTGGCTGCTTTGATCCATGCGGTTGCGCATGGATCTAATGGTAATGTGGTGGTGTTCATCACTGAGAGAAAGTGATCTAGTTGCGTGCTTGATATTGAAGTGAACAGAGACCAGTTTGGTGAGCTGCTGGATGTGCTTGTAGGTAGTTGATCCAGTTCCATTGTTACTTTAGTGCAGGGGAATTTGTTCTGAAGATATGAAGCATAGTCTTGCGGGTTCAAGCTGGGGCCTTTTGGGGCAGTAAACCATGATGTTCTGAACATACCGTCACAATGACCATAAGGGATGCATGTGGTCTTGGATCACATCTGACACCATGTGTAATGCAGCTGTGGTCATTCAGTTGGGGGCATACCCCAGCTGTACTATGCAACACAGATCACACTATGGTGCTGATGTCATGCTTGGCCTCCACATGGATAGATCTACTAGGTGGTGTTGCCCAGTGTACAGCCATGTGCCCAAAACATGTGTTAAAAAGGTCTCATTAATGTCACTACAACCTTCTCCTCCAACGTGATGTCTGCTCATGCAACAGTTGTCTGACCTAGTGTGTCATCTGACCTCTCCACAGTTATCCATCAAGATCTTGTGGATGTGCAAGGCTGCATCTCTGAGGTGGGACAGTCAGTACGGGCTGCAATTGAGGAGATGTACAGCTCCGTGACAGCTGCCTTCAATAGGCACAGCACTACACTGACACAGCTGCTGCAACAATCCCAGTAACCACCGATACCTGAGACAAGCTCCACTGCCGTTGCAGGAGGAACCCCTAGGAGGGGAGGGAGACATCCCTGAAAGCGCTGATGGGCTTGTTAAGGGGGGCCTGCTTTGGATATGGGTGACTCTCTGTACAGCACTATTTATGCATTTCATTCACTGGGTTATAATCTGGTTGTTTTGATACATGTGTGCATTTCTCATTCTAGGGCCTTTTCTTTTTGGAACTGAGACCTATACCCAGGGCCTACACATACACTGCACCCTACATCTGCAGAGGGGATGTGTGCATACCGACTGTGCCCTTAGCAGCAATATATTGGGCACTACATATCATTCCCCCTTTCATAATGGTTTGGCCATGCCACACACAGGACAGTTCCCTTACTCACTTGCCCATGCTAAATCTCATCTGTCGTTATCAGTTCCACATGGGAGGGCACCTCTTGTTAGCATGAAAGCTGCAACTATGCTACTGTGGTGCATGTGCTAGTCGATCAGTCTGTTAAAGAACACAACACGTGTGGGGTAACCCTGAGGCACCTATATGGGGAGAGCACCTGGGGGCTTACAGATCAGCCTTGCAGATGACATGCACATATGCTATGTATATCCTATGGCTTTACTGAATGTGCCCCGTAGATCTACATACAGCATGTTCCACAGATATGCTGGTCATCCGCACACACTGCATCTGTGATGAGGGGGCAATGCCCTCTATAGGAGTCACTGCACAATGTCCAGTGTGCATCTCTCACCCTTGAATGTACCCTTCCCAAGGATATGTGGAAAGCCAGGAGACATACACCACTTGGTGTGTGTTACTGTATATCCTATGCCAGGATGGAGGAGGTGGTGATGATGTAGCCTGGCGCTGTTCCTGCGCAACTGATGCCATTATACAGCAACACACATGAGAGGTCCCAGGTCTTCCCCCACCCGTACTTATCACAGTTTTGGCATAGACATATCTGTGGAGCATGTGTCCTGGACAGGACCAACCAGCAATTTCTGGCTGTATCTGGCAGCATTACTGTCTGTGTTACTGTTAAACAACATGTGTTGTCATATTCCTATTCCATGCTGTTCCCTATCTTGGGCTGTGAGAAGGGTCAACGCCCCTTCTCTGATACAAAGTTGGGATGGCTCTCCATTACTACACATATGTCTACCATGACCCTTGTGAGACAGATAGGGTGGTGCCCTGTATCTGTGCCTGAGGCATACACCATATAACTCCATTAGTGCAGCAAGCATTATGAGATCTCTGACTGTGTTGCCCCTTTCCATTTGTACACATGTTGGACAGACATATATCCATTTTTGTAGAATGCCAGAATCAGGTGTGGGCCCTCATGTAGGAGTCCCAGCCCTATACATATTCATACACACTTTAAAGGTGCATCATCAAATTTGTCTTCCAAATGGTCATGAGACACTGTCCACATGGAATGGTTCTCAGTTGGGGCCATATACCTTACTTGGATAGTGAGGGTCCACTACATTTGCAACCATCCTATTTGATATAATGTGGGATTCCTGCAGCCACTGTCTACATGGGGTGGAATGTGTGAACCACCTTTATGCTCTATCAGGTTAGGGCACCTCACCCTTCCATGTGTTCTTTGCTGTGCTGTGTGGTATTTTGGGGCCAGATGGTCCCGATGTGTCACTACATGGGACCCCAGAATACACCACTCACAGACCAGAGACCCTCTTTGTAGGAACAGGTAAGGGGATGACACACCTTTCACCATTGTGCAACAGAGTGCACATCGCTAGAGGACATCCTTACTGGTTCCCACCCCTCTCCAAGGTACAGCCTATTGCATTCAGCACAGGGATATGTGTTATTCATTGACATTCATGGTCACCTGCCTGCTAATGCGGAACAGCACGGGATACATTTGGGCTGCTGACATATCTCTGTATTCCGTGCTACTACTTGGATTGTGGACACAGGCATAGCAGTCCTATGTTGACAAGTGGACCTATGCAGTGCTCAGGGTCCTAGGATTTCCCAAGCACATTACATATTGCTGACATAACTGCATTAGATCCAGGAAACAATGTACAGTACAAGCAGATGGACATTCCTACTGGCAAGTGATGTACACATCCACCATCGCATTATCTGGCTGACATTCAAAGTTGTGTTGTCTATTTGTCCATGTACTGTATTGCTTCCTCTTGGCTGTGATTTGCTGCCTCACTGTTTGACCTCACTGCATGTTGTAGGATCCAGATACAACATGCAGTGGTGGTGACAGAGGGCAACATATCATTGTCTACACATGTGACAGACTTATGGGCCATCACTGGGCCATACCCAATTTGTGGTGGTGTCCCTTGTATCTGCATTCAATCGGCCACATCCATTGCAAATATATCAATATTCCAGGTGGTACATATCACAATGCTCTCTGGTTGTCATGTGTTATGGGGAAAGCACATGTGCCATTCCAACAGGGGCAACCAGCCCTGCCTCTTAGAGGTGCATGTCCCAGCATTGGTTAGTTCTGATCAGTAACATTTACCTTAACAATTTGGAGATGGAAAGTCTGCTTACAGACCTTGCATCTGTTACACATCACTGGAGTGAGGTGTGTTAAAGGGCAGTTTGTGTGTCTACTTTCCCTTGCCCTGTCTTTTATATTTTGGCATGCGTCCACAGCATACAGGCTAAAACATCTCTGGCTTCATAATGATAACTGCTGTGCATAGGTTGCAACATGTATGTTCAGTCTACATAGTCTCCCTGGCCCACTACCCATATGTACCTTCATTGCTCCATCTTATTCCGGCCCTACATATACAACTCTGTGGGTTTCTCTGCAGACTACTCCTCAACAGATGATTCAGCCTCATCATTGATTGTGGACGTTCCCCCTCTCTGGTCATTTGGGAGGTTAGGATACAGGTGATCGTCAGTATGGGCCAGGTCAGGCAGGAATGACTGGTTTTACAGGCTTAGACACCACCACTGTTGATATGTCCTGATGCAGCTCATTTAAAAAGGGGACGAAATGGGTCAATAGTGCGGTTGGCGTCTTTGGAGCTTAGAGCTTGTGTGGGACCATATTGTCAGTTAAATGCCAGTAGAGTGTTTTTCAGTTGTTTTAAATGCATTTAAATATTGTAAAAACAAATAGAGTACTATTGAAGCCTATGAATGATATGTTGGGAGCAGTCAGTGAGCTGTTTTGAGCAGTTGTAAGCTGCTGTTTTACAGCTAGTAACCCCTATCTGAGGCTTCCTGTCCCACCCTCCCCTACAGTGTTTTATAGTCCCTTATAGTGGGCTCCGTATTTGTGGAGTACGTACTCTTTTGATTGTGCCTGGTAAGAGTTTTATTTAGTCAAGGTCATCTCCTTGGTGTTTGTTTGATGTGTGTAGGATAAGGGAGTAAGGAGTTTAATTTAGCGATAGTTACTGCTTATCGAGCACTACTATCAGTGTGTGTGTGTGTGTGTGTGTTACAATGCTGACACTGAAATAGGCTCCCTCCCCTCTGAAATACCCCTTTCCGCAAGGGTTTAGTTAGGGTTTCCAGCGCTGAGGACTCTAATGCATGATTGTGCAAGCCGGCGTTAAGGGATCACACGCTGTCAATGCCCACTTTCCACCTCCTTTTCCCTTAATGCTGTGGGCCCCTCTAGCATTTGTTAATGAGGTGTCATCAGCACTCTCCGCAGTGTTAAGGATGCAAGGGTGCAGATAACAGGCGTTAATAGCACACTTGCTCCTTAATGCTCTTTAGTAAACATACCCCTATGAGTCAAAAGGCCAAGTTTTCAGATTCTTCCTGACGAGTGAGATAGATGAATAATTAATCTTTTATCTTTTCAGGTAACTTAGCCCACAATTCAGCTGCTTTATAAGATAATGTATGTGTAAATCTTGTCTTATTAGTCATACCTTTACTAGATGGAAATAAGAAAACTCCAAATACATGCAGTTGTTTAGATTTTGTTGCTAGCATTGGGAGTAGAAAAGCAGAGAACTGAGCTGCGACAAAATCATGAAAAAATTTATGTAAAACCAAAAAGAACCCATAAGGGGATCCTAAACCAATGTAATTTGTTAAATAACAGACTAACCACCATGGGCCCGATTCTGTCACAGACGTTGATCCCCTCTGTATGTCCAGTCTGAACCGGATGTACAGAGGGGATCGCAATTCTGATCCCACAGGGCATATCTAGCCCCGTGGGATCAGAATCGTGAACAGTCCTGCACGTGCAGGCCGGGACTGAAATTCAGTCCGGCCTGCACGTGCAGGACTGACTCCATATAACTCAGTCAAGGCTCTTCAATGGAGCCACGGTGCCATGGCGTCATGTTGCGATGGCACCATGGCTCCATTGAAGAGCCGTGATACCGGCTGCTGCAAAAGAAAGCATATTTCCCACAGCCTGACCCCCGATCTGGCCTCCTAAGGCTAGGGTCAGGCTGCTGGGAATGTCCCCTGGCCCCCCTGCCCCATCTGCGCCCTGGGCATACACTTTGAAAATGTCCAGGGAAATTATTCCACCTCAGAAGTGGAATAACGTCCCTGCACATGTCGCCGGCCTTGGATGTACAGCGCCAACATTAGAATCGGCCCTGTACGTCCATGGCCGGCAGCCACCCCGACTATGCGCCTTCCCCGCCTCCGTCTAACTTCCCCGCACAACCGGCAGGGAAATTAGTCACAGCTGGGAGAAGGCACAAATAATGAGGATGGACATTTTCCTCTAACAATACCCCCAACACCTGAAGGACTGGTTCTGCCTTTAGATTTGTTTATGGTTTATACAGCCCTAGTATTATGGAGACTGTTAATGTATATTAGTATCTGTCCATTGGTTATTTTTTAAACAGAGCTCCTAACAATAAACCGGGAACTGGTTTATTATTACTTAAACAAAGAACCCTGGTTTTAGCCACATTCAACTGAAAATGAAAAAGTCTAGCCCATCTATTCACCAAAAATATGGTGTCGTTTATTACAAAATAATAATCTGTAGTTTCTGAGGGAAATGATAATAAAATGGAAATATCATCTACATGGGTATAGTACTTAAAATCTACTCTATCCAACAGCCAACCTAATGAAATAATCATTAATATATTGTAAAGTACAGGTGAAAAAGGAGATCCCTCATCTAGATGTTTCAGATTATTCATATATTAAGTGGCGCTATACTGTGTAGCGCGATTCTAGAACATCCACGTCCAGCCAGCAGAAATGTCTAAATTGAAAACAGGCATATTATAGATCCTATTCAGAAACTATGAGTATAGATGCACCCACGTTTCTGGAATCGGGAGATATACGTTTCCGTTGCGGCACGAACAACACATCTGGGGAAACACAGGCCCTCGCGGCTATAATGGGACATGAGTATATGCCGCAAATGGCCTGTACGTCCCCGTGTCCACCATATTCTGAAAAGATAGACATTTCTGATGATTCCTGTCTCTGTACGGCTCTGCCTCCATAGTGACCATCTCCCAATACCATCACAAGAATCCCCAGTATAAGCTGGACCCCTTCTAATGACATCCTGATACTAACCAAAAACATCACCAGACCCTCCTCCTTATTTGGCAATTTGATCTCTATTAGCAATATGGTGAGACTACCAATAAAGGTAAAAGATCCCATTTTGATGCCAGGCACTCAACAGAGCAGGTGCTCCTGCTCCCCAATAGACCACCAGAGAGCCACCACACCCCCCCTCCCCCACCAGTAAGAGCCAGGGGTGGGCTGCGATCATGTCAGGGTAGTGGGGGAGTCTGCTGATGGTGTCAGGAGAGGGAGGAAACTGATCCCATCACCAATCCCTTTACCAGATGGGAGGCCTTGACTTGGGGGCCTTCTATCTGGGTTGCTGCAGCCAGAACACTGCTCTAAGATCTTTGTTTCACCAATTCTGGCTTCTTCAGGGGTGAGGCTACACCATCTGTTCCCAAAACAGAAGAAGCCAGGATTGGCGAAACAAAGATCTTTGTAGGGTGTGCATGTTTCTTACAGAGAATCGGCAACTTTAAGATAAGTATTGAAGACTCTGTTTTTGCTATTTGATATATTCTCTCCAGTAAGTCCTGTGCTTATTGATTCCAGGAGCAGTGTTGCCAGTGAGCAATAGCTATGAGGCTTAACCCTTTCCAGGCCGAGCCCGAAACTCGGGATCCAAAATTCTGACTAAATATTCCTATCAAATGGTATATAATACATGACCATAGCAGAAGGAAAATCACTATTAGAACATATTGAATAAGATGGATACAATTTTCCTGAAATATGCAAAAATTAACCCGGCTGCAAAATGTGGATTGAAAAATTAAAGTAGGCCTTGAAAGGGTTAAAAGAACTATATTGCAGGATTAGCTTGTAAAACCTTTTGCTGCTGAATTATGTGGCTGCTTCTTGCTATTTGAAGGTTTTTTATATAATTTAGATAATAATTTGAAATTTAATAAAAATTATTTCTCTATGGGGAGTTTTTGGCCTGTGATGATGAGATGAAATGCCTCCCCCTTTTGGCAGGTTCCTGCTATATAGAGGGAAATTGACAAACTTGTTGAGGTCTTTTCTCCCCTTAGTAAATTTGTAAAATTGCCTTTTTGTATTTTTTGCAATGCTTGCCGCTTCTCTGTAATGTAGCAGCTTAGTATTAGAAGCGAAAGCTAATTGATGATTGGGATGCATTGGTAGTTTGTGGACTGAGAGCTTTTTGTGTGTGTGGATTCTATTTAAAATGGAACCTTAAATTATATGGCAAGACACAGGCATGTACAGTAATTTCCAATCTCCAGGAACAAGCAGGAATGTAGTCCTCACATATGGGTATCGTCGGTACCGACGGAGCCTGCGCGGGAACGCTCCCCAGCACATGCGTGCTGCCTTCCCAACTGTCCCTCTTCAGTTCTTCGTTTTCTGCGGAGCCGACAGGACCTATTTCCTGTCACCGCAGAAAATTCCATCTTTAAATTTCTTTCTTGTGGTCGCGTTTGCCTACCGCACGAAGCCTACCAGTACCGCCGGTTCTTTTCTTTTCTTTTCTTTTCATTAAAAAAAAAACAACTTAAACTTAGACCGTTTCTTTTCAGAAACTTTGCTCTTTGGTGCTAGGCGCCATTTTGGGCATTAGGCCCCATTTTTCCTAAATCATGGAAAAACCCACTAGTGGTTTTAAAAAATGTACTAAGTGTGGCGGTACCATTTCCGTCACTGACACCCATGATTGGTGTCTAAAATGTTTAGGACCTGATCATTCTCCAACTGAATGTCTGTCCTGCATGGGGATGACCAAAAGAGGAAAACAGAACCGGGCTGCAAAGCTCGGTACCCTCTTTTCTTCAGATGCCAGATCCATTGCATCAACATCGTCAAAGGCCTCTTCTTCCTCCAATGGATCTCAGGTAACTAAACATAAAAGCCGGTCCTCAAAGGGTAGCTCTCCTGCTAAGCATCGAGAGGCCATTGGCATTGCCTGGCGGGAGGCTTTGGCTTCCAAAGCATCGATGGGGCTTCAGGATGTTCTCGAGGCCTCAACCACGCAAGAAATACCTATGCCATGCTTGGGGGTTTTATTTATTTATTTACATTCTCTTATATACCATGCTATTCTGCATCAGTGTGGTTTACATTGAACAAACTGAAATTACATTGCACAGGGCATTATAACTTGGAGATAACTATTTTACAGGGAACATGGGCTATGGAGGGTTAAGTGGCTTGCCCAAGACCACAAGGAGCACCTGTGGGACTAGAAACCCCAGTCCTTCCAGCCCAAGGTTGCTGTCCTCTAGTGGGATTTGAACCCCCGACCTTCTGGCCTGAAGTACCTTGCCCCAACCACTAGGCCACTCCTCCACTCCTCTCCATGGGTTCCGGGCGTTCTTACTGGTACCGACACCCAGGCATCGGCAGCATCGATAGACCAGAGGTTTCTTGCTATTGAGCGCAGTATCGCAGCTCTTCTTTCAGCTGCGGTACCAGTAGTCCCAAGAGCACCGGTGCCGACATCGACACCGATGCCGGTACCGACACCAGTACAGACACCGGTACCGACACCGACGATGCCGGTACCAACAGTACCGGCCCTGGTGGGAACTCTTCCCATGCCATCTCTGGCTGGAGTGGACAAAGCGGTACCGGGTCACCTAGGTACCGACTTCGATCGGTACCGTGATCGTGCTTTGCAAGAGCATCGGGGTCAGGAATACTTCGATTCCTCCGATTCCGAAGACTCTGACAATTCTGCTGGCACTAGAGGGTTTCTCCTAGAAGATCCCTCTTCTCCCCAACGCAGAATGTCACCTCCAGAGGACATGTCATTTCAGAATTTCATCTGTGATATGGCCAAAGGTCTTTCAATCACAGTAGCTCCTGAAGAGGAACCCAGAACAAAGGAATTGGAAATCCTCCAATATCCTAAAGCTCTTAAGGAGGCAGCTACTCTGCCTATCCATGAAATTCTGCATAGCTTGATGCTCAGAATGTGGGAAACACCTCTGACCACTTCTCCTCACTCTAGGAGACTTGATACTATGTATAGAGTTCCACCATGTCCTGGATTTCAGAAAACTCAGCTGCCACACCATTCAATGATAGTGGAATCAGCCATGCATAGGGTGAAAAGTGCAAAGAGGCATGCATCCAATCCTCCAGGTCATGAATGCAGGACTCTGGATGCTTTTGGACGCAGAACCTTTCAAGCTTCCATGCTTTCAGCTAGGATCAGTTCATATATCTTATATATGGGAATGTTCCTCAAAGAAGTTACAGGAGACTTGGAGCTTATGAGCCCACTTCTCCCAGATGACAAGAGACAAAATTTTCTTGCTCTAGTTAAGCATGCTCAGGATGTCTCCAAGTTTGTCAATCGTGCAGCCTTTGACTGCTTTGAATGCATCAGCAGAACTTCTGCTATTGCCATTGGCGCACAACGGATTGCCTGGCTACAGGCATCAGACTTGGAGACTTGGGTACAGGACAAGTTAGGCAACATTCCTTGCACGGGAGAGAATCTCTTCAGCAAGAACTGGCAGGAAAAGGCTAACGAGTTAGATGCTGACAATTCTACCTTAGATAGATTGTCAAAGTCTACAACCACTCCAGCCAAAAGGAAGCCTTATAAAAAACCCTCTTTTAGCAAAAAGAGGAAGTTTTATCCTTCCTATACCCAGCAGAGTCAGACTCCAGGTCAGGTTACCCAAAAGGGACAAACTAGACAGCAAAAGAAACCAAAAGGCACGAGAGCCCAACCAGCTCTCCAGGTTCAGCCCCCTCAAGGGCTTTGACTCCTTCCTAGAGAGCTTTGCCTTCCTGCTTCTGAGGGATCGCCAACCCCCCAATATTACGAGCAGGTTATGCCACTTTGTCAACAGATGGCATCAGATAACAGCAGAAGATTGGACTTTGTCCATTGTAGGAGAGGGGTACAAACTTCATTTTCACAGCTTACCCCCTCCTACAATTCTAAAGCAATTCAATTCACAAACCTCTGCAGACAATCTGCTAGATCATGAGGTCTCCACACTTCTTGCCCAAGGGGCAAGAGAGGAAGTACCCATTCTTCAAAAGGGTGCAGGATTCTACTCCCCCTATTTTCTTATTCCAAAGAAAACAGGAGGACACAGACCCATTCTAGACCTCAGAGAATTGAACAAATATTTGTTTCGAGAGAAATTCAAATTCTCTAGGAACTCTTCTGCCATACCTTCAAAGCCAGGACTGGCCTTGCTCTCTAGACTTAAAGGATGCATACACTGACATTCTCATCCATTCAGAACACAGGAAATCTTTACGTTTCCTTTTCAGGGGAAGACATTTCCAGTACAGGGTTCTTCCTTTTGGTCTGGCTTCAGCACCAAGGGTATTCACGAAATGCATGGCAGTAGTAGCTGCATTTCTACGAACCCTGGGGATTTTCGTCTTCCCTTACTTAGATGACTGGCTCATTCGAGCCTCCACAGTTGCAGAGGCCAGCACTGCACTGTCCCGTACAATGTGAATCCTCCAATACTTGGGATTGGTAATAAACTTCCCGAAATCTCAACTAGTTCCTTCCCAATGCCTAGAATTCATAGGAGCCTGTCTGGATACCAGACAGGCAAGGGCTTTCCTTCCACAAGCCCGGTGTCTTCGCATAATGCAGCTAGCTTCCCAAGCAGCAGGCAAATCCTCCCTCACTGCTTGGGAGCTACTGCAGTTACTGGGACACATGGCATCCACAGTTCATGTAGTCCCATATGCTTGCCTCCACATGCAAGCAGCTCAGTGGACCCTCTCCACACAGTGGACACAGGCCACGGGTCATTTGTCGGACAAAATAACAATCTCTCAACGACTAATTTTGTCCCGCCAATGGTGGCAATTACTAGAAAATCTGACAGTGGGGTCTCCTTTCCATCAACCCCTCTTTCAGGCCACCCTAACAACAGATGCATCACAGGTGGATTGGGGAGCACACCTGAATCATCTCTCTACCCAGGTTACCTGGACTCCACAGGAGGTTGGTTTACACATAAATCTCCTGGAATTAAGAGCAATTTATTTAGCTCTTTGAGTGTTCCACGCCCAGCTCAGCTACAAGACAGTCCTAGTCCAGACGGACAATCAGGTAGCCATGTTCTATGTGAACAAGCAGGGTGGAACAGGCTCTCTGTCGTTATGCAATGAAGCTTTACGACTATGGGCCCTCACCAGAGAGCATCAAATTCACCTTCTAGTGGTATATCTTCCAGGCATTCAAAACCTTTGGGCAGACAAACTCAGTCGAGTACTGCTACCTCACGAGCGGTAACTTCACCTAGACCAGGTGGCAAAGATAGTTCATCTCTGGGGCACTCCAGACATAGACCTCTTTGCAAGTCCACTGAATGCCAAACTTCCCCGGTTCTGTTCCAGGATTCCAGCGCACAACTATCAGGCAAGAAATGCCTTCCTTCTTCACTGGAGTCAGGACTTCCTTTATGCCTTCCCACCCATTCCCCTCATCCCCAAAACACTCTTCAAGCTTCAGAGAGACAGGGGTCGCATGATTCTCGTAGCACCACGATGGCCATGCCAAACATGGTATTCCCTGCTTCTGCATCTCTCTTAAGTGGCACCTCTGGAGTTAGGGCATGCTCCAGATCTCCTTTCCCAGGAGAACAGGATGCTATGGCACCCGAATCCCCAGTCCCTGCACCTCACGGCCTGGTTGCTGAAGGCTTAGATCTCCAGGATTTCAACCTGTCCCAGCAGGTAAAAGATATCATTCAGGCTTCTAGGAAATTTTCCACAAGAAGATCTTATGCCTTCAAGTGGAAACGTTTTACTATATGGTGCTCCAAGAGGGGATTAAACCCCCAGTCATACCCTTAGAATCGATACTAGATTATCTCCTTCACTTATCGAATTCTGGGTAAAAGACAGTTCGGTAAGAGTACATCTAAGTGCAATTGCAGCTTCTTATAAGCCTCTAAATGGACAACCAATTTCCTCTCATCCACTCCTATCAAAATTTATGAGAGGCCTTTTATTAACTAAACCTCCCATCAAGCCACCACCGGTGGCATGGGATTTAAATCTACTTCTCGGGCAGCTCATGAAGCCGCCTTTTGAGCCTTTAGCCACTGCAGCCCTTAAGTTTTTGACCTGGAAGGTCATCTTCCTAATTGCAATCACCTCTGCCCGTCGCATTACTGAATTGCAAGCTTTAGTGGCTGATCCTTCTTATACTAGATTTCATCATGATAAGGTTGTTCTTTGAACTCACCCACATTATATGCCAAAGGTGGTTTCGCCTTTTCATTTAAATCAATCAATTTACCTTCCTGTATTTTTTCTTGAGAGTAAGGGTCTTCCTCTTCAGGACCATGTCACAGCTCATAATGTGAGAGCCATGGCAGCTTCTATGGCTAATTTCCACTCTGTGTCTATCGATGACATGTCGAGCAGCCACCTGGGCTTCGGTACACACCTTCACAGGCCACTACTGCCTAGATAAAGCCTCCCGTCGGGATGCCTTCTTTGGCCAAGCTGTTCTTCAAAATCTCTTTCAAACCTAAACCAACTCCTGCCCACCAACCCTGGTGGGATGCCAGAGATCCATGGGAGGAAGGATTCTCACCTTCGACGGTGGCACCTTCCTGGGGCTATCTCCCTGACATCTTCAGCTAGGGAGTCCCCATATGTGAAAACTACATTCCTGCTTGTTCCTGGAGATAGCGTAGTTACTCACCTGTAACAGGTGATCTCCGGGAACAGCAGGAATTTAGTCCTCACAACCCACCCACCTCCCCTAGGAGTTGTCTCTCTCTCTCTTTGTCTCTTTCCTCTCTCCCTCTATCCTTTCACTCAGCTACAAACTTAACTGAAGAGGGACAGTTGGAAAGGCAGGAAGGCAGTGCACATGTGCTGAGGGATGCTCCCAAAAGTGTTCCTATTGGACGCTGGGGAGCGTTCCCGCGCAGGCTCCGTCGGTATCGATGATACCCATATGTGAGGACTAAATTCCTGTTGTTCCCGGAGATCACCTGTTACAGGTTAGTAACTACGCTTTCTTTAGCATCTTGTATGAGCAATTATCCTTTTTTTAAAAAAATTCATTCTTTTTTCAGGGCGTTGCATGGTGTATTTACAATACACATGGAAAGCAGAAGGCATGACCTTGATGAGGTAAATAGAAATATGTGATTAGACTTTTATCTTAGGCAGTAGAATAGTTTTACTTGTCTTACAGACAAATTAAATTTAAATGGATTTGGTCTGTTATCTTCTCGTTTAATGGCCCTACCCTTTGTAATTCTTCCTCTCCGCCCCGCCCCCCCCCCCCACCTCGTATATTTGCTTTGAAAGCTCCTATTCTAAATTTAAAAAAGAGTTAAAAGCATGGTTGTTCCAAAATTCAGCTATTTATGTTTGTACCTTTTTGTATGCTGTCTCTGCTTTGCCTTTGCAGGTTGAAGCTGTTGTCTTATTCATCCCCCTTCCTTGTACTGTATTGTATGTTGTTATGCTTAATTGCTGGTTGGATGTGTTTAATCTTTTAAGTGTCTTTCCACGCTCAGTCTGGAATTTTATTGTAAACCACCTAGATGCCGCTATGATGTGCTTAAAGCAGTATAACAAATGTCTGATAGATAAATAAATAAATGTAAAACTGAATATAGCTTTGACTTCAGGACATTTGAGGTGTGGAGCGAGATTCTATAACAGCCACATCTGACCAACAGAAACGTCTAACCTGAAAACAGGCACGTAATAAACCTGATGCTGAAACCGCTGGTATAGATGCACTTGCGGTTCTAGAATCAGGGAGATAAACATCCCTGGCGCAGCCTACAACCCGTACCCACTATATTCTTACAAGATAAACGTCATAGGTGCTTCCTGTCTCTGTGCGGTCCCACCCCCATTGGCAAAATCTACGTCTTCTAAGCTGATGCTCACACTGACAGTGGGGTGCTCATGCACACAACACATTAATATGGATGAAACAGATATGGTCAGACAAACCAGACTAAATATACTAGGCTATTGTGTAAGCAAGTAGAAAGTGAGATGTTTGTCCAGACAGACCCTGCAGCAAAACAAACATGGTATTTGAAGAACACTTAGTAATTGCAGTCACAAATAACATGGTGCAGTCAGATATGTATTAGTGCTGTTTGCAATGTAGCATGTCCCACTCCGAGAGTCCCCCACCATTGACAGGGACATGCCCTGCTATGTTGCTGCAGAGCAGCTTTTCAGAATAATCTGCCCATTCACACTGGCTCTTGGTGATGCTGCAGTTAGCCCCACATTCCAGGTACTGGCCAGGCATACATGTCTCCCCAGGGCTGCAGATTAGCACACCAGGGCTTTCTCTGACCCCAAAAACATACACACACACGCACTCTTGCTTGCAGTCACAAATAACATACATCTGCAAAACCAGGCACTGCACCTATAAACAACTGCTTGTAAGACGTAATGGTATGGCATCTCAGGACAACACATTTGCTCTGCATTTCTCAGCCAAACACAAATCTGCTCCATACTACCTCGCATACCATCCCTACATCTACATTCCCATCTTTCTGAACACTGGAATTATTTGGGAAGCCTAGAATAGCCCCTTTTAGCACAAACAGCAAAGGTCATCATAGCCAGAATAAAGACTATTGCAGTGCTTTATATTTCTGTAGGTGTGTTTTTTTATTGTTCCCTAACCTTACAAACGTCCCTCACCCATGCATTCTATTCTTTACAACTGCATCTTGTGCCCTCCCAGACAGCAGACACAGCAGTTCAATACAGGCGTGTCACAGCCATTAATCTATGGGATGTGTAGAATATCAGAGCAGATGTTTTTCTAAGTGCTGGCCTTACTCCACGTTGCTGCTGGTATAACATAGGCATCCACAGGGAACACTTAGGACATAGATGGGCCTTTCCTGAATACACTTTCTACATCTCTGGGGCTTGCCACACACCACCGTTCCGCACGCTTCTGCCCACATTCTAAGATCAAGTTTTCGTGCCGTGCATGTGCAGGGCCGCATGGTTTAGGAATTTGGGTCTAGACGTTTTTGCAAGGAAAACGTTTATCCCACACATCCAGGCGACCTATTTGCATTTCAGAATGACCCCCATTGCTAATTAGAATAGAAACAATATTGAGAATAAACTAATTGCTACACAATATTCACTGCAGGGCTGTGAGGCTTTGCTAATATACAGGTCCATTTTTTCTCCTTCCCTAGAAAAGTTTTGAATGAAAAAGCACCTTACTTTTTTTCAAGAAATGTTTGTTACTCCAAATTGTGTTTATACCGTTCATCTGCTGAGGGAAAAATATCAGACAAGATGGAGAAGTACATACTGCAAACCAGCTCATAAAGATTTACAGAAAAGTGACATTTCAAGCGATATTTCAGATTTAGTGCGAGAGGTAACGGTGTTAGGGGCTGCTTTGCAATTGTAATCATAACATGATCACATTTGATTTAATAAATGGAGGGAGGATAACAAGGAAATCCACTGTGCTAGCATTTAACTTTCAAAAAGGAGACTATGATAAAATGAGGAAAATGTTTAAGAAAAAAACTAAAGGAGCAACTGCAAAGGTGAAGAGCTTACATCAGGCCTGGGTGTTATTTAGAAATACTATATTGGAAGCCCAGATCAGATGTACTCCACTCTTTAAGAAAGGTGGAAGGAAGGCCAAATGACAGCCAGCATGGCTAAAAGGTGAAGTGAGAGAGGTTAATATAGCTAAGAGAAAATCCTTCAGAAAATGGAAAAAGAAGCCAAATAATGAAAACAGGAAACAACATAAGTACTGGCAAATTAAATGCAAGGCATTGATAAGGCAGGCAAAGACAGAATTTGAAAAGAAGCTTGCCGTAGAAGCAAAAGCGCATCCGTACTTTCTGCAGGATGCAGTGCATGGGAACTGTCACCGCCTCCTTAGGGGCCAAGGAGTACTGCAGAATCTCTAACTCTTCTGCCCTGGGCTCATCCTCAGTCTCTAAAGAAAATGGTATGGCCTTGGCTATGTCCCTGACAAACGCCTGGAAGGTCATGTCCTCTGGAGGGAACTTATACAACTCATGAGGTGGAGAAGGGCCTGAAGGAAGCTCAGGAGACCTGCCCTCCGACAAATCCTCAGATTCCATGTTGGTGACTCAGCCTTCTCAGTCAGACTCAAAGAGGAAGTCAAAATACTTCTGAGTCTGCCTGGATTTCTCTCCTGCCCCGAGGGGATAAGGAGTTCCTTCAGGAGCGATGATGCACTAATACCCATCTAGACTTTGAGGATGCATCGGATCCCAAAATATCAGAGAGGGATATCAGCTGGGCAGATACTGGTATCAGGGCCCTTCGATGCCCCGTTACTGATGCCCCTCCTGCAGTCAAGGTGTGCATCTTGAGGATCGGCTGTATGGTGACTGATGTTGATGCAGCCAATGTCACTACGCCAAAAGCACTACAATGCATTCCTCAAGCACTTGCAGAAGGCACTTCTCTAAGGCTGCCAATTCTGAAGGCTGTGGGGTCTGAGCAACTTCGACCAATGTACCCAATATCTGTACAAGGGTATCAACAGCTTGGTAGGCTGTCGGTGCCCCTCTGATATCCTGGAGAATGAACTCGCCTCCCTTCGGGGCACCATTGAGGGGCACTCACGCAGACCCCAATCACTCTTAATACTATGCCTCGATTGGGCTCTGATGCCGATGCACCAGAGCCTTCACTTACTGCTCGGTGCGATCACCCCTCGACGTTGAAGAAAACAAGGCTGAATTTCTTCCTTATCTTCGGGTGAAGATCCATTGATGCTGATGCTCCAGGGCACTATGGGTGCTTGGCTCCAATTGAGCTTGAGAGCTCCTTGATGTTGATGCACTGTCAGTGTCCAATGCAACCTTGGAAGCCATAGAGACCGGTGCCATAAATGCTGAAGGCAATCGATTGGACTTGTGAGCACCAAATGTGACCTTTGCTGCTTCTCACAATGTTTGAGTTCTCTTTTTGTAATCTGCAAACACAAATTATAAGAAGAGGACTGATGATAAGATCCCAGGCACCAGCTGTGCATATCCGTAGTAGATATGGTCCTAGCACACTGGGCACACTTCTTGAACCCACTGGCAGGTTTCTGGGACATACTGTCTGGGAAATAGCTGCAGTGAAATCAAACAGCTCAATTTTGGAGAGTAAGGCCTGACCAGAGCACCAGGGCCAAGAAGGCAGAGGAACTGTGGAAAAGAAATAAAATGAATGATGAGGGAGAAAAATAACAAAGGGAAAAGAGAACCGTGATGGCAGGCGAATAATGCAAAAACCCAAAGCGCAAAAAACCCTCACAGGGGAGAAAGAAGAGTTTACCAAGGAGGATGACAAGAACGTGTCCGTGGAGCTCTGTGGAAAATGAAAGTCTGATCTAAGATGGTGCCACCGTGGCAGGTGGGAGGAGGGTGTGGTGAAGCCTCCCAAAAGCTTCCAGTAGAAGTTGGGAGTGCTCCTGCGCGGGGCTCCATCTGGGACATCACCCATACATGAGGACTTAGCCCTGCTTGTCCACAGAGAAACTACAGACCGTTGAGCTTGATATCTATACCAAGCAAAATGGTAGAAACGATTATAAAGAACAAAATTACTGAAAATGTAAAGTAAATAGCCATAGCTTAATGGCAGAAAGCCAAACATGGATTTAGTGACGGAAAGTCTTGTCTAACTAATCTCTTACATTTTTTTGAAGGTGTTAATAAACAGGTGGATAAAGGTGAGCCAGTTGATATAGTATACCTGGATTTTCAGAAAGTCTTTGACAAGGTCCCTCATGAAAGATTCTTGGGGAAGTTAAAAAGTCATGGGATTGGAGGTAGTGTACTATTGCGGATCAGGAACTGATTAAAAGATAGACAACAGAGAGTTGGGCTAAATGGTCAATTTTCTTAAAGGAGAAAGGTAAATAGTGGAGTACCCCAGGGATCTGTGCTGGGCCTGCTGCTTTTTAACATATTCATAAATCACCTGAAAATAGGAATAATGAGTGGTGATCAAATTTTCAGATGACACAAAATTATTCAAAGTTGTTAAAACACAAGAGGATTGTGAAAAATTACAAGAGGACCTTGAAAAATTGGAAGATTGGACATCCAAATGGCAGATGACATTTAATGTGGATAAGTGTAAAGTTGTGGATTTAAGGAAGAACAACCCAAACTATGGTTATACGATGCAAGGTTCCACATTAGGAACCACCACTCAGGAAAAAGGATTCAGGAGTCATCATGGATAATACATTGAAGCCCTCTGCCCAGTGTGCAGCGGCAGCCAACTAAGCTAATGGAAGGCTAGGAATCATAAGGAAAGGTATGGAGAATAAAACAAAGGATATTATAATGCCTCTGTATCGTTCCATGGTGCGACCACACCTTGAATATTATGTGCAGTTCTGGTCGCCCTATCTTAAAAAAAATACAGCAGAACTAGAAAAGGTACAGAGAAGAGCCACCAAAATGGTAAAGGGGATGGAAGGATACACCTATGAGGAGAAGCTTAAAAGGTTAGGGCTCTTTAACTTGGAAAAGAGACGGCTGAGGGGTGATATGATAGAGGTCTATAAGTTAATGAATGGAGTGGAATGGGTAAAAGTTGTTTATCAAAAAGTAGAAAGAGTAAGGAACATACAACGAAGCTACAGTGTAACCTATTTAAGACTAATAAGAGAAAATATGTTTTCACTCAACGCATAATCAAACTCTGGAATTTGTTACCAGAGGATGTAGTTGAAGCTGTTAGTATAGCTGGGTTTAAAAAAGGTTTGAAAAAGTTCCCCGGGGAAAGGTCCATAAACCATTATTAAATAGGACCCGGGAAATCCATTATTTACCCCAGATCAAGCACTGTGGAACATGTGCGTCTTTTTGGGAATCTGCCAGGTGCTTGTGACCTGGATTGGCCACTGTTGGAAACAGGATACTGGGCTTGATGGACCTTTGTTCTGCCCCGTGTGACAAATCTTATGTTCTTATGATTGTCTCTTGATGACCACCCTGAGTACCTGCTATCCCTCCTTGTGTCTCCGACCAACTTTCTCTTTGCCATCTTCCATCATATTTATGCAGGTTTATGTGATTATGCACATGTGCATTAATAGCACACAAAATTATGCACTCACAGATTCATGTAATCCTCCAGGGTGTCTATTGTTTCAGTTTTGCTCTGTGATCTGCTCTGAACTTATATATTGGAAATGCAGTATATCAAATGCAGTCAGATAAATAAGACAGAAGGCTTCAGTAACAGAATCACACGCAAAGCAGCCAAGACTTAGCCTCTAACTCTCGAATACTGTGTCCACACAGATTGTTAAGAGCACAAAGAAAGCAGGTGCCCTCGCAAAAGTAGAACGGATACACAACAAGCGGATGGCATGTGGAGGTCACAGGTGTTTTAATTCAATGGAAACCCCTACACGTTTTGGCAACAGCCTTCTTCAAGGAATACACATCCTCAGAAAGCAAAATAATAAACAATAAATACAACGTAAATAATAAAAATAAGAATGTAAATACAAACAATTAAGCAAATAAATACAATAAATCCAAATATCAACAAAAACAGAAGTATAAATATAATTAAGGTTAAAAACAATAATAGTAAAAATTAAAAGGTAAGGCAGAACATCATGTGTTACACAGAATACATACAAAACCCACAAGGGGCATGCAATAGAGATGAGGAGGAGTGCCTCAAAACTAACATTCACATTGGCACACTATAAGAGATACAAATCAATAAAAAGGGACTATAAGCAGTAAAAATGAAAATAAATGGACAATGATCCAAAGCTGGCATTCAAAAGTACTCACAAGGGCACACTGTGGGAGGTAACAATCACTGAACCAAAAAGACTGTAGGAGAAAAAGCAAAACTAAAATAAATGGATAATGTTCCAATCCCTTTAAATAGTTTACAGATAACTGCATCTATATATGTCTGTGTTAAGTCATGAACAAAGGGGACAACAGGAGGCAAGAGGGAGTCAGAGCCAGAAGAGTTTGTAACTGATACAGATGTGTGCCTTGTTGTTGTTGTTAAGTGCTGTCAAGTCAGTGTCGACTCATGGCGACCCTCTGGATAATTGTCCTAAATTGTGTTCAGTCTTCAGTCAGATGGCTCATTGTTGACAGACTGGCACCGGTTGCTACTGTTAATGTAACGATCCATCTCATTGCTGGCCTTCCTCTTTTGTGTTGACCTTCTACCTTGCCAAGCATGATGTCTTTCTCTAATGATCTCTCTCTTCGCATGATGTGTTCAAAGTATGAAAGTCGAAGTTTTGTCATCTGAGCTTCTAAAGAAAGCTTATGTTTGATCTCCTCTAGTACTGACTGGTTTGTTCTTCGGGCAGACCATGGTATACACAGTATTCGTCGCCAGCACCATAATTCAAAGGCATCAATTTTCTTCTTGTCTTTCTTTTTTACTGTCCAGCTTTCACATCCATATGATGTTATTGAAAATGCCATGGCTTGAACAAGTCCAATCTTTACATGAAGAGAGACATCTCTGCTCTTGAGAATCTTGTCTAGGTCCTTCATAGCCATTCTGCCAAGAGCAATGAGTCATTGGATTTCTTGACTGCTTGGTGCTTCTGTATTGATAGTTGATCCAAGTAGGTTAAAGTTGGTAACTATTTCAATTTCTTCTCCATCAACGATGAACTTACATTTTGCCAGTTGTCAGGATCTTTGCCTTCTTAACATTAAGGTGCAGACCCATTTTAAGACTATATTCCTTGATCTTGAGAAGCAAATGTTTCAAATCGTCTTCACTTTCAGCCAGTAATGTGGTATCATCAGCATAGCGAAGGTTGTTGATGAAATTTCCACCAATCTTCACACCTCTGTGGTCTTCATACAGTTCTGCTTCTCTGATGATTTGTTCTGCATATAAATTAAAGAGGTAGGGGGAAAGTATGCAGCCTTGTTATACACCTTTGCTGATTTAAACCATTCTGTTTTTCCTACTTCCGTTCGAATTGTTGCTTTTTGATCAGTGCAAAGGTTGGGCAAGAGAATGAGCAGGTGTTCTGGTATGCCCATGCTTCTTAATATGGCCCAGAGTTTCTCACGGTTTACACAGTCAAAAGCCTTGCTGTAGTCAATAAAACACATATAGATATCCTTTTGGTATTCTTTTGTCTTTTCAAGGATCCATCTCACATAAGCGATAATGTCTCTCGTTCCTCTCCCTTTCCTGAACCCTGCTTGCACTTCAGGCAGTTCTTGTTGCAGGTATGGTTATAGTCTCTGCTGAGTGATCTTGAGTAGAATCTTGCTGGCATGTAGGATCAAAGCAACTGTGCGATAATTTCCACAGTCAGTTGGGTCATATTTCTTCAGTATTGGTATAAACACAGATCTTTTCCAGGGTGTTAGCCATGAATTTGTCTTCCAAATTTCCTGGCAGTACCTTGTAAGTATGGTAACAGCTTCATCTGATTGCTGTAATAACTCAATGGGAATGCCATCAATGCCCGGTACTTTGTTATTTGATAAGGCTTTCAATGCTGCTTCGACTTCTTCTTTCATCACCAATGGTTCCTGATCATAAGGTATAGGTTGAAACAGCTTTTGGTCCACTTGATCTTTATGGTATAATGACTCTCTATATTCTTTCTACCTTTTCTTGATCTTCTCAGAATCATTCAACATGGATCCTTGAGAATCTTGTAGCATTTCGATTCGAGGCTGGAATTTTTTCTTTAGCTCTCGTAGCTTTAGAAAGGCCGATCTTGTTCTTCCTCTAATAGCTTCTGATTCTATTTCCTTGCATGCGTCATTGTAGTACTTTTCCTTGTCCTGTCTTGCTGCACATTGGAAATCTCTGTTGAGTTCTGCGATTGCCTCTCTTTCTCCTCTGGCTTTAGCTTCTCTGCATTTCTGGACAATTTTCAGAGTTTCTTCAGTCATCCATTTTGTCTGTTTTTGCTTTTTTACCTTATGTAGTGACTTATCACTTTCTTCCAATACAGACAGTGTGATACTACATTAAATTTTCTTGAGAGGAAGAGAAAGTATCACATGCATTCAATAACTGAACTTCTATTATCCCTTCAAGCACCTGTACAGAAATTTACACCTCGTGTTGGATGTGTGGAATGTTAAAAGATCATGTGAATAAAGAATACATTAAATCAACCAAATTGTGTTTATTTGTTTCTTACAAACATGGGAAAAGGACAGATTTGCTCAGAAAGCCAGTCTATTCTTCTAATGTACACAGTGTAAGTGGCATTTTAGAAGGGATATCCCAGAAAACTGGGGGAGCGGCAGCAGTAAAGGGAAGTATGTATACATGCTTTCTGAAATTTCTCCATCTCCACCACGAACAATGAACATCCAGGTAGTTAGTTCTGGAGATGCACGCCTGCACATAGCAAGTTCGGGTACATGCACAGGTGTAGGCCATTTCACAAACGTGGACATCCCTTGTCGCCGGACTCCCTGCATCCTCTCAGAAGCCCGGTAAGGAGATTTCCTGATTCACATGAAACGCCGAGACGACCTTTGGCAGAAAAGCCGGCACCGGCCGCAAGACCACCTTTGATGCACAGAAAGAAAGGTAAGGTTCCCTGCAGCATAGCGCTTGCAATTCCGAGACTCTTCTCGCCGAACAGATCGCTACCAGAAAAACCACCTTTAGGGTGAGGTCCTTGACCGACGCCCGTGACAAAGAATCGAAGGGCTCCCGTTCCAATGCATCTAGCATGAATGGCAGATGCCATTTAGGAACGATCTGTCTACACGGCAGTCTGAGTAGCGATACCGCCCTCAAAAACTGCTTGATATCCACCTGACGTCCGAGCGTCTGACCTCCTATTTTACCTCTATAACATGCCAAAGCTGTGACCTGCACCCGTAACGACGCGGCAGCTAATCCCTTGTCGAACCCATCCTGCAGAAACTGTAGGACCTGAGGGATTGTGGATCTTAACGCTTCACACTTCTTGTCTACGCACCAAGCCTCGAATACTCTCCAAATGCGAACATAAGCTAGCAAAGTTGATCTCCTTCGGGCCTTCAGTAAAGTAGTAATGACCGCCGCTGAATACCCCCGCGACTTCAACTGAGCCCTCTCAATAGCCAAGCCGTAAGCGAGAACCGATCCACGTGGGGCATCAGCAGAGGACCCTGTGACAAGAGATCTGCTCGAGGGGGAAGGTGCCAGGGCTTTGCCACTAACAACCTCATCAGGTCCCCGTACCAGGGTCAACGTGGCCAGTCCGGAGCTATCAGAATTACCTGACCTCTGTAGCGCTCTACCCTTTGGACCACTCTGCCTATTAACACCCATGGCGGGAATACATACAGTAGCTGCCCCACCGGCCAGCTTTGAATGAGAGCATCCAAGCCCTCTGACATTCTTTCCTTCCGTCTGCTGTAGAAGCGGCTGACCTTTGCCGAGTCGAAAGTTGCCATGAGGTCCATGACCAGCGAGCCCCAACAGCGTAACAGCATCGCGAACACCTCCAGATGCAGGACCCATTCCCCTGGATCCACTCTTACCCTGCTGAGGAAATCGGCCTCTATGTTGTCCACCCCTGCTACATGTGCCACCGATAGATCCTGAAGATTCGCTTTGGCCCATTCGCACAGGACTTCGGCCTCGGACTCCAGCGCGATGCTGCTGGTTCCCCCTTGCTTGTTGACATAGGCCACCGCAGTTGCTTTGTCAAAAAACACTCAAACTGCTCTCCCTCCGAGAGACGTTTGAAAATCCTGTAGGACTAGAGCAATTGCCCTTAACTCCAACTGGTTGATTGGCCATGTCCATTCATGAGAATTCCATTGTCTCTGCATGAATTTGCCCTGACAATGAGCTCCCCAGCCCAGGAGGCTGGCATCTGTCGTCAAAGGTACCCATTCCAGCGGCTCCAACCCTCTCCCGTTCTCCAGGGATTTTGGAAGCAACCACCACCGCAGGGCTTGACACGTCTCCGCTGGACAAGGTAGCTTCCGAGACAGCGGATCGTGCTGATGCAACCATCTCCGAAGCAGCGCCCTTTGCAAGGGCCTCATGTGAGCCCATGCCCAGGGCATCGTCTCTATAGTCGCCGCCATTGTGCCCAACCGTTGAAGGTAATGCCAGGCCGAAGGTGCTTTGTAGAGTAAGAATCTCCGAACTAGCTTCCGCAGACCTCGTGCCCGCTGCTCCGTTAGAAAAACTTTCCCACTGACAGTGTCGAAATGAGCTCCCAGATACTCCAAACTCTGAGAGGGTACCATCTGACTTTTTGCTAGATTGACTACCCAACCAAGACCTTCCAGGAAGGACACCACCCTGGCCGTTGCTCTCTTGCTCTCGGCCCTCGACTTTGCCCGAATCAACCAATCATCCAGGTAAGGGTGAATGAGTATTCCTTCCTTCCGCAACGCTGCCGCCACCACCACCATGACTTTGGTGAAGGTCTGCGGCGCGGTTGCTAGGCCGAAGGGCAACGCTCGAAACTGAAAATGTCCGAAAGGGACCGCGAATCTGAGAAACCTGTGATGATCCGGTCTTATGGGAATGTGAAGGTACGCTTCTGACAAATCGAGGGAGGTAAGGAATTCCCCTTTTTGTACTGCCACTATAACCGATCGCAGCGTTTCCATGTGAAAATGCGATACCCGAAGACACCGATTCACTCCCTTGAGATCTAGAATAGGTCAAACACCTCCGTCCTTCTTCGGTACCACAAAGTAAATGGAGTATCGAACGGAGCCACATTGGTCTGGCGGCACTGGCACTATCGCCTTGAGATCTAGCAGCCTTCGTACTGTCCCCCGCAGAGCCTCGCATTTGGAGGGGGACCTGCCAGGGGACAGCACGAAGGCATCGTGCACGGGCCTTATCAGCTACAGCACATAGCCCTCTCGGATGACTTCCAGCACCCACTGATCTGATGTGACTTGGACCCAGGCAGAATAAAAATCCTGTAGTCGCCCCCCTATGGGAAGTAAGTGCGCCTGGGTCCCCCTGATCTCATTGTGGCTTTCTGGGGTTGAGGGACGAAGAGGAGGAAGGCCCGAAACCCCTTCCAGCTCCCCGAAACCCCCGGCACCCCCGATTCCTATTGGAGAACTGGCCTCTTTGCCCTGCGTTAAATCTCTGGAAACGGAACCGACGAAAATCCCGCTGTTGTCCTCGGCTCGCAGGTGACATCCGGCCTGGCTTAGGCTTGTCCTCTGGTAATCTACCGCCTTTGGATTCCTTCAGATCCTTGACTAACTTCTCTAAATCTTCCCCAAACAAGAAGCACCCCTTAAAGGGAAGTTTACTGAGCCTAGCCTTAGAGGAGCTATCCGCCGCTCAATTGCGCAACCACAGGTACCGCCTTGCTGCCATGGCCGACGCCATACTTTTCGACAGACCACACATAAGATCATAATGAATATCCGCCAAATAGGCAGCGCCCGATTCCAACCTGGACGCCTCACCAGTTAGCTCACTCTCTTGCCCTGGCACTCGCTGCAACCATCGCAGACAGGCTCTAGCCACCCAAGCTCCGCAAACGGCCGCCTGTAGTGACAGAGCATTCACTTCAAAAACCTGTTTCAACAAAACGTCTAACTTCCTGTCTTGGGAATCCAGAGACGGCCGCATCCACCTTGGGCGATTTAAACACCTCCCTATCCTGGTCCACCAACGAATAAAGACGGCTCATCACTCTGGCCCACTTCAGAGGTGCCTCTGGTATGTTCCACTCCTCCTGAATCATTTCCTGAAACACCCTGTGTACCGGGAACACTCTTTGACTCTTCCGGAAGACCTGTAATAACGGATCCTCAAGTGCTTCATCCTCCGCCGATCCGGGTACCGGCATATTCAGCACCTTCAGCGTCTCTACAATGAGCGCCGGCAGTTCTTCTCTCCTAAAGACCCGTACCACTCTAGCCTGGTCTTCTTTCTCTGAGAGTTCTCCTTCTTCTAACTCCTCCTCCAAGTTCATACTGTGGCCTTCCAAGGCCACTGACTGCTCACTAAGCGCCCCTTCGACCTGGAGTCTCTTAACTCCCCCGGGAGGCTCCTCCACCTGCAGTGGAGCCTGTCAGATGGCTGCCTGGGTGAGAATCTTCACAGTCTTGGCAAGTGCATATATCTATATGATTTGCAAGGGATTGTGGGCAATGCAGTTCATTCACACCAGACACAGCTGCTGACAATAATTTAGTTGTGCTCAAGTGTTAAAGCCAATAAGAAATTTATTTATGGGGTTATTTCTCCCAACACAGATATGCTTGGTAGCACATAAATCAGGTTACTTGCTTTCAGTGTTAAACTTGAAAAAAAAACAAAATCAGGAAAACAACCTTTAAACTTGTCAGGCATTAGCTAATGTTTTCTTAGCATATATCAAACAACAAACCAAAAGCCACAAAGAAAGAAAAAAACTGTTCTTCTCAGGTTAACTTCTTGTATCTTCCCACACAGATTCAGAAGTGATTCTCTCCTAGCTCACAAGCAATTAGGTAAGGCTCAATTGCTAGCAGTTATCCAGCTGAAACCCCTTAGCTGGCTTGCTTTCTACAGCATGGCCAGAAATCCTACACAGGAGCTTTTCTGAGTAGATTAAAGAACAAGTTTGTATTTCTTTGTGATGGTTGCTGTACTTTATAACAGAAAATCACCAAAGGAGTTTAGACAGAGAGCAGTCCATGTAAACAGATTCTTCATCTGCTATCATTCCCCCTTCTTCAACAAGCATGGGTTCAATATCATGGATTGGCACAGATGAATGTCCCAATGGAGCACTTTCAGGTGAATACTTGTTTCCCTGCTGTCTTTCAAGGTTATAGCTAGGGCATAGATCAGTGTTCATACCTGAGCTTCCATTGCTGTTAGAGTTCCTCTCTATATAGCCTGGCCAGTATGTAGTCCAGTTCTTATGTCCAGCCTTCCAATCCAGATCCCTGGACACTGGATCTCTCTTCACATACCTTCTGGCACAGGTCTTAGGGTCCCTTCCACGTGCAGCCGTCTCCCTCACAGGTAGCGTCTGGAGATTCCTAGCTCTGCAGCACCATTCCTCTGGCTTTCCCCAGTCCAATGGTGTATGCTGGCCCTTGGAATACCTCCCAGTATACGTACTGCTCTGGACTCTTCTAGACCTCTCAAAGGCTTTTCTCCTCTTTCTTCCAGAGGGTTTCTTTCCCTCTCTGTCCGTCCGGTTTGGCTTCTGCTTCTGATGATCCTTCAGATGAAACTGATCAAGCTCAAGCTGATTCTCAGGATACTGAGGATAATTCTCTGTAGAATAAACTCTACCTTTATTCTGCTTAGATGAGTGCTCCTCCCTAACACAGCGCAGCTGTGCTGAATCAGGCCCTGCCCTTTGAGATGAGTGCTTAGGGATTACCTCATAGCCCTCCTGATTGAACACACGTTTCCCCACTTCAGCTCCTCTAATGGCTGCTGGAAACCTGGTGCATTCTGGGACTGGTAGTCTTTTATGGGAAAATTCTGTTTTCTTATTTCTACCAGAACTGACAGGTTGCTTGTTCAGAGTCACTTCACCTTTTCTATAGCTCCTTCCTGAGCTATGATAAGCTTCCTTATCACAAGCCGCGAGTCTCTTGGTCTAGCCAGCCTGCTGTATTGTTGATGATCTTCCTTCTGGTTTCCTGATTGACCCGAAGTTTGTTTGGTCTAGAGCTCCATGGAAAATGCTAACTGGACAAATCTCCAATCACTTGAATTGCTGTAGCTGCCTCTCTACTATGATTTTATCCTGTTTTCTTTTGCTATTTTTAAACTTTGCAATTCACTTTGTTGGGCCGTAAAAGAGTCCAAAAAGGCTATATATCAAGTAATGACCTAAATATACAATACTTTGCACATCTGTTCCTATGTTTTGGATCAAGTGAAGATTATCCTTTCCATTCAGAAAAGGTTTGGCAAGCATTGCCATTGATAATGAGAAGTTCGGAGGGACACCATTCTATTAAACATTTTCTATCACTGTGTACTGATTTTCTTTATTGCAAGCACCTTTTTTCTCTGAAGGGCATAAAACAAATAATTAACTGCCCTGATTCACTCAGCTTCTTCTACTTCTGCGTAAGAAAGACAAAAACATTTTGTGAAACAACATGCTCATAGAATATACACTTTTATAACATTGCTGCATCTTCAGAAAATAAACCCAAATCACTCTAATTGTTTTTCTTTTTACTAGGGGAAGATGAAAAAGCTATTCAGAGAACTGATAGGTGAACTTAACAGCAGCAAGAAATCAGAGTTTTCCATCAACTATACTGGAATTCAGTGCAATGATACGGATGCATTTTTAAAGTTCAAGAGACCTCTGCATTGATGCTATCTTCAGCTTTCGTCTTCCTGCGAGTCAGCAGATGGAGTCAACAATGAAGAAGATCTCAGTGAGAAATCCAGGATGATTCTAGGTGATGCACTTTGTACAGAAGAATGCTATACGGCTGCATTGCATCACCATCTTAATATCAAAAAATTAAGGCTATTTTCAACTGTTTATTATAGAAAGATGATTTCTATTGTGATATTCTCAAAGCTAAATCTGTATAGCATAGTTACTCACCTGTAGCAGGTGTTCTCCATGAACAGCAGGAATAAGTACTCACATATGGGTGATGTCACCTACTGGGCCCACGCGGAACATTCCCTCAACTTCCATTGGAAGCTTTCAGGAGCTGTATCATGCATGCGTGCCTGTCTTCTCGCCTGCTGTGGCGATATCTTCTCCAGTTAAATTTCAAAGCAGTAGCCAAGAAAACAACTCCTGGACCCATTGATCCCAGTCGGAGCACTGAAACAAGGCCAGCCATCGGGCACCGATGCCCACTACCACCACTGCATGTGGGTGGGCTCGAAGGCATTGTACATGGCTTGCATGGCATACTTGGAGCAATCCTTGCTGTGGCCCATCAGGGCACGGAAGGCATCAAGATGGTCAGGAGGAACATGGATGACAAACTCTGCCAGGTCCAGCATGATGTCCTTCAGGAATATGCCCATATAAAGTTGATAGGACAGGAACTAGGCCTCCAACATAGAGCTCTGGTAGCATCTCCTCCCAAAGGAGTCCAGGGTCCTGGCCTCCTGCCCTGGAGGCATCGAGGAGTGAATCTTGGTGCTCTTTATGCGCTGTGGGCTGACTCGACTACTATGGAGTTATGCAGCAGCTGGGACTTCTTAAAGCCTGGTGCCTTTTGGACATGGTACATCGAGTCCACCTGCCGGCTGAAGGTGGGGACCATAAGCGGATTCTCCCGCAGCTGCAGAAGTAGTTTCTGCAAAACATGGTGCACTGGCACTGTCACTGCCTCCTTGGGTGCCGAAGGATACTGTAGGAGCTCAAGCTCCTACACCCTTGGCTAGTCCTCAGCATAAAGGGAGAAGGGTATGGCCTTCACCATATCCTGCAAGAAGTCTTGAAAGCACATGTCCTCTGGGGTGACTTATGACGCTTTTACAGAGGGACAGGTCTGAAGGCAGGTCAGGAGACTTCCCGTCCAAGATGGTCAAGCTCTCCTAGGTTTCCCAGTCCTCCAAGAAACCTAACGAATTAATAAAGTAGCCCAACAGCGACTCCAACAGACTAAACATGTAAGTTCACTTAAGACTGCCTTTGCAAAGATATTGTACATAGTTCTGTGTATATAGTTCGACCATGTTAAATGTATATAGTTCCAATGTTTATTGTAAAAGTTGTACTTATGTTTGATGTAAACCGCCTCTGATCACAGAAAGAGGCAGTATATAAAACTTTGATTAATAAATTAATAAATAAATAAATTTGCTCCAGTCATGTGAGGAAAGTGGGTGGCAGTGGAACCCGTGGCACCTCACACATGCTTGGGGGTGCCCCGGAACATCAGAACCCAATACACTCGACAAGGAGATCGCCATGGGAACCGGTGTCGATTCCAATCTCTCCCCAATGCACTCACCTCTGATGGCAGTGCATGGGTCTCCAAAATGGGCAGAACGGAGTGCAGAGGTGATGCCAAAGCCATCGCAGGACCTGCATTTAGCAAGGCCAAAACTTGCATGTGAGCTTCGAGGGCCCTCAGGTGTTCCTCCAGTACCACCGGCTCGGAGGGGACCGGGGCTGGAATAGAAACTTTGGCCACCAGTGTTGATACCTCCGGCAGGGACTCCACAATGACAGACTCATCAGGAGACATTGGGCAGCCCTCCAAGGCTATGGGGGTAAATTCTTCCTATCTAGGAGTCTATTCCTCCCGCTGGGGAAGCTTGGAGGGCCACTCCTAGTCTCGGCATCTGCGTTGCACTGAGAAGGGCTGCGGTGCTGATGCAACTTGGGCTTGTCATGTTGCTCGGGGCCCCTTTCGATGCTGACAGAACTGGTGTTAGTTCCCTCCTTGCTGCTGGTCAGATGTCAAGCTTCCACTCAATGCCCCGGCCCCTCGGTTTTGTCTGTGCTCAGTTGAAACCTTGGTGGGGCTCTGCGATGGGGTTTATGCTGGAGCCGAGGATGCTGAATCTGACACTCCAAAGAAAGACTCCTTCTGCTTTTCCCGGCCCTTCAGGCCCCTCCTTGTCATCTGCAGACAAAGGTTGCAGGGCATGGGCTAGTGGTCGGGCCAAAGGCACTACAGACACCAGTTGTGCCTATCCGTGACCAAAATAGTGCAGCCACATTTCATGCACTTCTTAAAGTCGATCACTGGCTTGGAAATGTCTGGAAGACTGCCTGGGCGAGGTTGAAGGCCTTGATTGCAATGGTGGGAGAAAGGCCTGGTCAAGGGAAAAGCAGAAAAAAGAAGCTAAAAGAAAAAGAAAAAATATCGGCTGGAAGCTGACTAACCGATGACAGGCGATGAAAAACTCTCAAAAAAGTGTATATACCAAGAGGAAACAGAAAAATGTTTCCGCTAGTGCAGAATACATCCTGTAGGCTCCACGGAAAAAAGGAGACTGGAGAAGATGGCGCTGTGGCAGGCGGCAAGGCAAGCGCGCATGCGTGGTGCAGCTCCCAAAAGCTTCCAATGGAAGTTAGGAAGTATTCCGTGTGGCCTCCATCAGTGATGTCACCCATACGTGAGGACTTACTTCCTGCTTGTTCACAGAGAATAATCTATTCTACATCCTAGTACTTGTGTCAATATACATTTTTGTTTTCACTTTGAGAATGAGAATACTATGCCCTTCCTTGAAATTTTCAATTTGTTTTAAAAATGTTCTTTATTATGCTTCTCATATATACAAAACTTTACTGCTTCACTACAATAAAATTTATTCTACTAATGCATCGCTCCTCTGGCAACCTAAAAATTTCACAGATCAGGTGAAGATTTGATTCATTAAATTTCAGACACCATACAATCTCAAACATGGTAGATATAAGACTATTGTAACAGTAAAAGCAGTGCAAAGAAATGGTTGCCAGATCCATTATATTCTGGAGTGCCAGTGCCTAGCTAATACTTTGTAATTCTAGCACGAGTTGCTTAGGCATGAACTTATTAAACTCATCCCATTACAATTCATATTAAAAATCACATTGTAGTGTGTACTACTGTCCTAGAATTATATAAATGCTCTAGGTCATTTACCTGAGTGTTGCCCACCTGCACCAATGAACTTCCACAATGCATGATCTTTTAGGCAGGCAGAATATAGGGATACTCCCAGATAAGCAGCATATACAGTGTGAATCTGATTTTCAAATCTATGCACTCAGCTCTGCACAAACGTTTGCCTGCACAAAAAGTAGAGTAATTGGGTACTTTAGCCTGCAGACCTGGGATGCAATTTTCACAAGGAAACTACCCGCATAGTTTCCTTCTGAAAATTAGCTACCGGGTCCATGGGACAAAAATATCCATGGTTTTTGTAAGCGACTCCATTTTCAGTCTCATGAAAAGCAACAGAGCACATTAAGGCCCCTTATTTATTAAACTGCGATAAGGTTTTGCCATTAATGTATGGCAACTGTACGGATTAGTGCGTGGTAACTGCAAAATCTCTATAATTGTAGGGATCATTTGTAGCACTTAGGGGAAGGCAACTGTGTCACTAACAAAAGATAGTGGGCAATATTGTGCATTAACAGTATATCTACTAACAGAAAGTAAGAACTTACACCCCTAGATAGACTGGCCAGAGATGGAAAAGGATACTGGGCTTGATAGACCCTTGGTCTGACGCAATATGGCATATGTTAGAGGTATAGTTACCTTTTCCATATTATCTGCCATGTTGGCAACACTCATGTTACCTGCATGGCATAGGTCCTTAACACGGGTAATTAACATACACTGTTCTTGCAGAATTCTGTTTTGGGGACCCACATTTAGCACTTAATGCATATTAAAAGCCAATGTGGATTAGTAAATAGGCCCCCAAACCAACAATGCCTTAAGGATGTCACACATCAATTTGCAATGTAGTGAAGTAATAAGCACAATTGGAGTAGAGGAATAGCCTAGTGGTTAGCACAACAGCCTAGTACCTAAGAGATGTGAGTTCAAGTCCCACTGGCATATCTTGACCTTGGGCAAGTCATTTTACCCTCCATTGCCTTGGAAGAAAATGTCTGGCAATCTACTTGCTAAGAAAACCCAGGGACTGCTGCATCACCAGGAGTCAGCATTGACTTTATGACACTTAAATAAGCAGTTATTTTAGAAAATTCCACTGGTTCTAAGTCATTAACAATTCTATTTTGCATTCTGGTTTTTACTTTTACTTTGAGAAGTCTCATAGGCAAGTTTCTCAATGTCAGCTCTTTGGATCAGGAACTGAGCATTCTCTTTACTTTTTCACAGATGAGGCAAGACACTGTACTAGTTACATGCTTTATTTATAAAATTTGAAGCCATGATGAAGCATTCCCCTAATCAGTAACTTTCCCAGTACATGATTAAGCTCTCAAATTCATTACCGAAAGATGGGGTAAAAGCAGTTAGCACAGGTGGATTTAAAAAAGGTTTGCACAAACTCCTGGAGGAAAAGTCCATTAACCATTATAAAGGTACAGCAGCATTGAATCTAGATACTTTTTGAGATCCACTGCCAAGTGATTCTTATGTACTATGTGTGGAGAAACAGAACATCCTCAAGTTATCAACAAATGCAGTGACCAAGATTTGGAGCAGAATGCACACTTTCAGTATCAATGTCCTACTTAAGAGTGACATAACTTTAGATGCTTGAATCAGCATACTTTATTCAAAATATACCTGCTTGTCACATAAACACAAAAACAACACATAGTTATTGCTTAGAGCAACTTATAACCTGAAAAACATATGGTGATATTTTACTTACTAGATAATGTCCTTTCCTTGAGTCCTGCTAGACCAGTCCGGATAAGGGGCCTGTATTCCCCTACCAACAGATTGGTGGAGACAAAGAACCATTGAAAAGCCTAGGTTTCAATGACAACACTCACATATCTCTATTCACCTCAGCCACCAGAGGTCTCTTCAGTATCCATCCCAAAGCATATGGGAGAATATGACAAGCCTCACACAACCTCAATGTGGGCAACAGTGAGTAATCAACAATAGAGAACTATGTACGTAGATTGGTTGTTTACTCTATCAAATGTATGTGTAGAAAGACTAGGGGACACTCAATGAAGCTACAATGTAACCCGTTTACGACTAATAAGAGAAAATATTTTTTCACTCAACGCATAATCACATTCTGCATTCGCTACCGGAAGATGTAGTAAAAGCTGATAATGTAGCTGGGTTTAAAAAAGCTTTGGACAAGTTCCTGGAGGAAAGGTCCATAAACCATTATTGAAGAGGACCTGGGAAATCTACTGTTTACCCTGAGACAAGCATTATGGAATCTATGTACCTTTTTGGGAACCTGCCAAGTACTTGTGTCCTAGATTGGCCACTGTTGGAAACAGGATACTGGGCCTGTTGGGCCTTGGTCTGACCCAGTATGGCATTTCTTATTTTCTTATGTAAAGAAAGCAGAAACAGAAGGCTGTCAGAAGAAGATGAACCCACAGAGCCAAGTACTGACCCAAGGGTACCGCAGCAGAAGAACTCAAGGAAAGTATACTATCTGGTAAGTAAAATGTCACCTTTCATATAAACCCACTAGACCAGTCCAGACAAGTGGGACATACTAAACCTACAACTCCACTGGGCAGGAAGAAGACAGAGCAGCGTGTGTGGACATTCAAGCAGTAGTGCTTGGCAAAAGTGGAAAGTGATGCCCACGTTGCCGCCCGACAAATGTCAGCCCGGGAAATCCACCGCTTGCCCCAATACAAACATTGTGGAACCTGTATGTCTTTTTGGGAAACTGCTAGGTACTTATGACCTGGGTTGACCACTGTTGGAAACAGGATACTGGGCTTGATGGACCTTGGTCTGACCCAGCATTTCTTATGCACTTATTGAGTTACAGTAGTCCAGTGTGGGATGATGATGACTACAAACCGTATGAAAGTGACTAGGATATAACAGTGGGCGAAGGTTGTGTAGAATTTTCATTTTATAATGTGCTGAGGCAATGGTTTTCTTGATATGAGCTTGCATGTTTAGTTTCTGATCTAAGGTGACTCCAAGGTTAACAGGGAGGTTGATGCTGTTGATCTTGATCTTGCACTCGGGTAGAATGGGTGCGCAAATGCTCCGGAACCAGCTGGTTCCACAGCAGATATGCTGTGACACCATCGTTAAAAGAGGCGCCAGGTTGGTCGACCTCCTCTGGGTTCTGAGCACAGTAGAAACAACTGCTGGAAGTAGCCCTTTTGCGCTAGCTGTTTCCTTTCAAGAGCCAGGCCATAAGTGAGAAGGGAACTGGGTCATCTAGGAGAATTGGTCCCTGATGCAAGAAGCTCCAAGATGGAGGCACTATCAATCTAGTGCTACCAGAATCACCCTTCCGGGGTTTCACTCTATACGCCAAATCACACGCCCCACCAGGGGCCATGGAGGTATCCAGGACTGGACTGGAGTTCCTCAAGGAACAACAATTAGCAAGCAAGTCTAATTTCTCTTTCCTTATCGTCCCTCCGGTCCGGTCCCACACCTCTGGGATGTAACACAGCAGTTAAACTAACGGGAGGGACCTGCACAACTGGCCTGAAGCAGCGCTGATCCGAAGCAAGCGTCCCCTGCTGCCTGGACATCCAGGTGATAATGTTTAGCAAAGGTATGAAGGAAGACCACGTTGTTGCCCTACAAATCTCCACTGGCGGCACTAGACTGTACTCCGCCCACGAGGCCATCTGAGCTCTCGTGGAATGCACCCGCAACCCCATCGGCACTGCTTTACCCTTCAAGATGTATGCCGACGCAATTGCCTCCCTGATCCATCTGAAAATGGAGGCCTTAGCTGCCGCCTCACCTTTGAGCGGCCCACCAAACAGAATCAACAGACAGTCTGATCTCTGAAAGGACGATGCCCTTTTCACATATCTTCACAGGGCTCTTTTAACATCCAGGCGCACAGATGTGGAATGGCAGGGTCCACATCTGCGCTAACCAGAGCTGGTAAGGAAACGGCCTGATTTACATGAAATGCTGACACCACCTTGGGCAAAAATGAAGGTACTGGGTGCAAGACCACTTTCTCCTTGGAAAAGGAAAGGAATTGTTCCTGGCACGACAGGGCCTGAAGCTCTGAAATCCTGCATGCCGCAGAAATTGCCATCAGGAATACTGTTTTCAGAGTCAAATTCTTCAAGGAAGCTCAACTCAATGGCTTAAAGGATTCCCCAGACAGCGCTGTTAGCACCAGATTGAGAGCCCAAGGCGGTACCACCGCCCTCCTTGGCAGACGGAGGTGGGTCACTGCCCTTAGAAATCTCAGCACGTCTGGGTGTGTACCCAATGGCACCCCGTGGACTTTCCCGAGATAACAGGAAATCACCGCCAGTTGCACCCTCAAGGAACTGGTGGCTAGACTCTTATCAAAACTAAATTGCAAGAACGCCAAGATGTCCGGGACACAGGCAGTGGAAGGGCGCGCCTGCCTCTCTCTGCACCACGATTCAAAGATGCGCCTTGTGCGGATGTGCGCCGGGTTTGTAGACCTCCTCCAGGCCTGTAGCAAGGTCACTATCACTGAGCCCAAATATCCTTTCTTCTTCAACCTTGCCCTTTCAAGAGCCATGCCGTAAGTGAGAACTAATCCACCTGAGGCATGTGAAGCAGTCCCTGCATCAAGAGATCCTTCCGACCCAGAAGCCGCCACGGTCGATCCGCCAGTATCTGAATCAGGTCGACATACCATGGGCACCTTGGCCAGTCTGGTGCCACCAGAATTACTAATCCCCGGTGCGCCTCTATCTGTTGCACTACCCAGTCTATGAGCGCCCATGGGGGAAAAAAATAGGAGAGACTCTCTTCGGGCCACCTTTGAATTAGAGCATCCAGGCCCTCGCACATCCTTTCTCTTCTTCGGCTGAAAAACCGGCAGGCCTTGGCCAACATGAACATTGCTATTAGGTCCATGACTGGTGTGCCCTATCGGCGGACCACCTGCTTGAACACCCCCTGGTTGAGCTGCCACTCTCTGAGGTCCAGGCACACTCAGCTGAGGTAGTCTGCCGTCACATTGTCGAATCCCGCTACATGCGCTGTCGATAGCACCTGGAGATGAATCTCTGCCCATCCGAACAGCCTTTCGGCCTCCTCCTCCAGGTCTGCACTACCCGTGCCTCCTTGCCGGTTGATGTAAGCTACAATAGTCACATTGTCCGAGAGGACTCGAACTGCCTTCCCCTGAAACCATGGCTCGAAACCTTCTAGCGCCAAGGTCACTGCTTGCATCTCGAGCCTGTTGATCGACCACAGGGCCTCCTGCGGACTCCACTGTCCCTGAACAAAGCGTCCTTTGTAAAGGGTTCCCCAACCTGACAGACTGGCATCGGTCATCAGTGGAACCCACATCAGGGACTCGAGTGGCATGCCACCTTCTAGTCTCCCCAGATGCAGCCATTACCTGAGGGCTCTCCTGGTGCTCCGCAGGCAGGGAAGGGGGCAGGGATTGACTCTGATGGGACCCCGACGGAGCAGCACCCTCTGTAGCCGTCGCATGTGCACCCTTGCCTATGGGACTAGCTCAAAAGTAGCTGCCATGGTCCCCAGAACTTGCAGATAAAGCCATGCCGACAGTCTCGCCATCTTCAGGAATCGCCATATCAATTGTCATAGCTCCTGTGCCTGGCGATCCGGCAGAAAAGCCCTGCCCACACAGGTATCAAAGCATGCTCCCAAATACTCTAGCTCCTGGGCCGGCCGTAACTGACTCTTCGCCAGGTTGACACCCAAACTAGACTTTGAAAGAACTCCACTACCCCCGCTGTTACTCTTTCCCTGGACTTCGCCCAAATCAGCCAATTGTCTAGGTACGGGTGGACGAGAACCCCTTCCTTGCAGAGAACTGCCGCCGCCACCACCACCACGACCTTGGCGAAAGTACAGGGGGGCAGTCGCCAGACTGAAGGCTAACACTCGAAACTGGAAATGGCCCCTTGGCACCGCAAAGCATAGAAACTGCTGGGAAGACTAGATGGACCATACTGGTCTTTATCTGTGTCATATACTAATGTTACTATGTTCTGGATGGATGGGAATATACAGATACGCCTCTGTGAGATCAAGAGATGTCAAGAACACTCCTCCACTATTACTGATCCCAGCGTTTCCATCTGTAAATGCGGTACTTGGAGACAGCGGTTCATTCCCTTGAGGTCAAGAATCGGGCGATAGGAACCTTCCTTTTTGGGCACTACGAAATACATGGCGTATCGACCGCAGCCATACTGGTCTCGTGGAACCGGTTCCATGGCTTTTAGCTGCAGGAAACGAGTCAAGATCTCTTCTACTGCCACCGACACCACTGCGTCCACTTTGGGCGATCAAAGAAGCTCTTGTTCTTGCTCCGGCAACGGGTACAAGCGCATCATGGATTGCACCCCTTTAAGACCGGCCCTCGGCAGATCCCCGCTCATCCTGGATCATCTGTCATCCTACTCCCTGTATTGGGAAGACTTTCTGCGATTTCCACAATGCCTGGAGGAACAGATCCTCCAGCACCTCTTCCTCTGCCAGGAGGTTAGCGAGAATATTCAGGGCCTTGAGGGACTCCAAGATGAGCACCGACAGCTCCTCCCGGTGGAACACCTGAACATTCCGGGCCTGATCCTCCTGTTCTGGGATCTCTCCTTCCAACTCCTCCTGCAGATCTAGTTCTGTGTCGAGGTCTTCCCCATCCAGCCCCTCCAACAATGGTGATTGCTGCCACTCCTCTGAGCTTCTAGACCACTTAGACATCACAGCCCCTGACTCATGCTCTTTTGCAACTGATGCCCTCTTAGCCCTGTGTTCCGAGGCTGAGGAGCCGCTTGCCAAGCCCTGTTTACGTAGGCAAAACACCTTATGCAAAAGACAAACTCCAGCGAGAACTCTCCTGGGAGACCTATTGCTCCCTGGGCTTGAGAGGTGAAAGGTAACATGGCACCCCCTGCCTCCAGTGGCCCTTGCATTGGGGAGGGACTCTCCTGCCTCGTCTCATCCTGCAGGCCCTGCTCCAATGACTTAGCCTCTTGTGTGCAGTCTAGGCAAATGCCTGCCTCCAAGACTGCTCCCCATTAGGTTATTATTATTATTATTATGTTTATTGAATTTGATATACCGCTCAGACCCAAAGGCATTAGAGCGGTTTACAATATTACATCATTTAGGGAAACAAGAAAAGACGCCATTTATAAGATAACACAGAGTAGAGGATATCTTGAGGATTTTTAGATTGCGCTGCTGTGTTGTACCTCAAAAGATATGACATGGACCATGCACTGATCCAGACTCTGACACTTTCTCCGAGTAAACGTTGACATTTTTATAAGGAGTACAGCTTCTCTTACATGCAATATCACCTTCTGAAAATGGAAGATAGTATATTCCAAAATACTCTGTAAATAAGTTACTTTAATATGTTATTTAGCTCTTTTGATAAACAGCTTTTAAGATGTTAAATGTGAGTTCTATGTTATAATGTAATTGTGTTATTTTCATTGTAAACCACCCTTGATCTCTGGAAGGGGCGGTATATAAAAGCAAATAAAATAAAGTCTGGGCTAACGAACAAGGGATGATAGCGTTGTTACTCACCTGTAACAGGTGTTCTCCAGGAGCAGCAGGAATCAGTCCTCACATATGGGTGACGTCGGCGCCGACGGAGCCCTCGCGGAGCAATTTTCCCCAGCTTTCACAGAAAGCCTTTGGGAATTGCAGCGCGCATGCGCGGTCGCCTTCCCGCCCAAGGGTGCCATCTTAGCCAGTCTGATGACATAGCTAAAAGACAGCATAAAAATTTGCAAAAAAACTTAAGCAGATGATTGCAACTCCACGGGGAGGAGGGAGGGTTGTGAGGACTGATTCCTGCTGCTCCTGGAGAACACCAGTTACAGGTGAGTAACAACGCTTTCTCCAGGACCAAGCAGGAAGTCAGTCCTCACTTATGGGACTCCCAAGCTTAAGGCTACCGGAGACCCTAAGCACAAAAATGAGCTCCCTCGAGCTCGGCAGTACAGAAGGATGGAATCTTCGCTGACTTATTACCCACCGGTAGCCCCCATCCGGGATGGAGGGTAGGAGTTGCTCAAACCTCGAAGAGATTTCGGAGGACTGCCTGTCCGAAAGCACTGTCCCTGCGGGACTCCCTCTCGAGACAGTAATGGACCGCAAAAGTCTGGCTCGAAGACCAAGTAGCGGCCCGGCAGATTTCTGCCAGCGGAACAGAGCGGAGGTAAGCCACTGATGTAGCCTTCGCCCGAACACAATGAGCCGTGACTCGACTTTCTAAGGAGAGTCCGGCTGCCCCATAAGCCCAAGCGATACAGTCAGCAACCCAGATGGACAGAGTACGCTTGGAGACAGGGAGCCCCAATTTATTGGGGTCAAAAGACACAAAAAGCTGAGCAGCTTTACGGTGCTCCCGCGTACGGTCAAGGTAGAAGTTCAATGCCCTTCTACAGTCCAGGGTATGCAGGACTCGTTCAGCTCGGCTGGAGTGAGGCCTGGGAAAGAAGGTTGGAAGTACCACCTCCTGATTGATGTGAAAAGGGGAGACAACTTTTGGAAGAAATTTTGGGTGAGTCCGTAGGACTACCCTATTTTTGTAGAACCGAGTGAAGGGAGGATCAGACACGAGGGCCTGCAATTCACTGATGCGTCTAGCGGAAGTGAGGGCTATCAGGAAAGCGTAGTTACTCACCTGTAACAGGTGTTCTCCAGGAGCAGCAGGAATCAGTCCTCACTTATGGGTGACGTCGGCGCCGACGGAGCCCTCGCGGAGCAATTTTTCCCCAGCTTTCAAAGAAAGCCTTTGGGAATTGCAGCGCGCATGCGCGGTCCTCTTCCCGCCCAAGGGTGCCATCTTAGCCAGTCAGATGACATAGCTAAAAAAGACAGCATAAAAATTTGCAAAAAAACTAAAGCAGATGATTGCAACTCCACGGGGAGGAGGGAGGGTTGTGAGGACTGATTCCTGCTGCTCCTGGAGAACACCTGTTACAGGTGAGTAACTACGCTTTCTCCAGGACATAAGAACATAAGAACATAAGATATGCCATACTGGGTCAGACCAAGGTCCATCAAGCCCAGTATTCTGTTTCCAACAGTGGCCAATCTAGGTCATACGTACCTAGCAGTTTCCCCAAGGGACACAGGTTCCACAATGCTTGTATTGGTTCAAGCATTGATATCCTGGGTCCCTTCTTAATAATGGTTTATGGACCTTTCCTCCAGGAACTTGTCCAAACCTTTTTTAAACCCAGCTACACTAACAGCCTTTACTACATCCTCCGGTAACAAATTCCAGAGTTTGATTACACGTTGAGTGAAAAAATATTTTCTTTTATTAGTCTTAAATAGTTTACCCTGTAGCTTCATTGCATGTCCCCTAGTCTTTCTATATTCTGATAAGGTAAACAATCGATCTACGTTTACCCGTTCCACTCCGTTCATTAATTTATAGACTTCTATCATATCTCCCCTCAGCCGTCTCTTTTCCAGGTTAAAGAGCCCCAACCTTTTTAGCCTTTCTTCATAGGAGTAGCCTTCCATCCCCTTTACCATTTTGGTGGCTCTTCTCTGAACCTTTTCTAAAATCGCTATATCCTTTTTAAGATACGGCGACCAGAATTGCACACAATATTCAAGGTGCGGTCTCACCATGGAACGATATAGAGGCATTATAATATCTTTTGTTTTATTTTCCATTCCTTTCCTTATCATACCTAGCATTCTATTTGCTCTCTTGGCCGCCGCTGCACACTGGGCTGAGGGTTTTAACATGGTATCCACAAGGACGCCTAAATCTTTTTCTTGGGTGGTGGTTCCTAATGTGGAACCTTGCATCGTGTAACCATAGTTTGGGTTGTTCTTCCCTAGGTGCATAACCTTGCACTTCTCCACATTAAATTTCATCTGCCATTTTGATGCCCAGTCTTCCAATTTATCAAGATCCTCTTGCAATTTTCCACAATCCTCCTGGGTTTTAACAACTTTAAATAGTTTTGTGTCATCAGCAAATTTGATAACCTCACTCGTTATTCCACTTTCCAGGTCATTTATGAATATGTCAAAAAGCAGCGGACCCAGCACAGATCCCTGGGGTACACCGCTATTCACCTTTCTCCATTGGGAAAATTGGCCATTTAGCCCTACCCTCTGCTTTCTATCTTTTAACCAGTTCCTGATCCACAGTAGTACACTGCCTCCTATCCCATGACTCTTTAGTTTTGCCAAAAGTCTCTCATGAGGGACCTTGTCAAAGGCTTTCTGAAAGTCCAGATACACAATATCAACCGACTCACCTTTGTCCACCTGTTTATTCACTCCTTCAAAAAAACATAACAGATTAGTAAGACAAGATCTTCCTTGTCTAAAGCCATGTTGGCTGTCTCCCATTAGGTCATGACTATCTATATGCTGAGTAATTTTATTCTTTATGATGGTTTCTACCATTTTTTCCCGGTACTGATGTCAGGCTCACCGGTCTGTAGTTTCCCGGATCACCCCTCGAACCCTTTTTAAAAATTGGTGTTACATTGGCGATCCTCCAATCCTCAGGTATTAGAGATGATTTTAATGATAGTTCACAGATTACTGATAGCAGGTCTGCAATCTCAAATTTCAGTTCTTTCAACACCCTTGGATGTATACCATCCGGCCCAGGTGATTTGCTACTCTTCAGTTTATCTAATAGTTGTAAGACATCTTCCCGATGTATCGATATTTCCTTCAATTCTTCCACACCTTTAAATACCACTTCAGTCGTGGGTAACATCCCTACATCTTCCTCAGTAAAGACCGAAGCAAAGAATTCATTCAGTCTCTCCGCTATCGCCTTGTCGCCTCTTAGTGCTCCTTTAACCCCTTTATCATCTAATGGACCAACTGACTCTCTCACAGGTTTTTTGCTACGAATGTACTTGAAAAGGTCTTTATTTCGCGTTTTTGCTTCCGCAGCAAGCTTCTTCTCAAATTCTCTCTTTGCCTGCCTTATCAATGCCTTGCATTTGACTTGCCAGTGCTTGTGCTGTTTCCAGGTTTCATCATTTGGCTCTTTTTTCCATTTCTTGAAAGATGCTTTTTTGGCAACAACAGCCTCTCTGACCTCAGCTTTAAACCATGCTGGCAATTTTTTAGACTTCCTTCCACTTTTCTTAAAGCGTGGAATACAGCTGGTCTGGGCTTCCAAGATAGTATTTTTCAACAACACCCAAGCTTGATGTACGTCTTTAACCTTTGCAACTGCTCCTTTTAGTTTTTTCTTAACTGTTTTCCTCATTCTATCATAGTCTCCCTTTCGAAAGTTAAAGGGTAGTACTGTGGATTTCCTTACTATCCCTCCTCCACTAATTAAATCAAAGGCGATCATGTTATGATCACTATTGCCAAGTGGCCCCAAGCAGGACCAAGCAGGAAGTCAGTCCTCACTTATGGGACTCCCAAGCTCAAGGCTACCGGAGACCCTAAGCACAAAAATGAGCTCCCTCTAGCTCAGCAGCACAGAAGGAAGAATCTTCGCTGAATTATTACCCACCGGTAGCCCACATCCGGAATGGAGGGTAGGAGTTGCTCAGACCTCGAAGAAATTACGGAGGACTGCCTGTCCGAAAGCACTGTCCCTGCGGGACTCCCTCTCGAGACAGTAATGGACCGCAAAAGTCTGGCTCGAAGACCAAGTAGCGGCCCGGCAGATGTCTGCCAGCGGAACAGAGCGGAGGTAAGCCACTGACGTAGCCTTTGCCCGAACGCAATGAGCCGTGACTCGACCCTCCAAGGAGAGTCCGGCTGCCCCATAAGCCCAAGAGATACAGTCCGCAACCCAGATGGACAGAGTACGCTGGGAGACCGGGAGCCCCAATATATTGGGGTCAAAAGACACAAAAAGCTGAGCAGCTTTACGGTGCTCCCGCGTACGGTCAAGGTAGAAGTTCAAAGCCCTTCTACAGTCCAGGGTATGGAGGACCGTTTCAGCTCGGCTGGAGTGTGGTCTGGGAAAGAAGGTTGGAAGTACCACCTCCTGATTGATGTGAAAGGGGGAGACCACTTTTGGAAGAAATTTTGGGTGAGTCCGTAGGACTACCCTATTTTTGTAGAACCGAGTGTAAGGGGGATCAGACACGAGGGCCTGCAATTCACTTACACGTCTAGCGGAAGTGAGGGCTATCAAGAACAGTGTTTTCCAAGAAAGAAAACGGGAGAGAACAGGTAGCCATAGGTTCAAAAGGCGGACAGGTGATCCGCTGTAAAACCACATTCAGGTCCCAGTCAGGCGCTGGCGGGCGCAGAGGTGGTTTAAGTAGAAGGAGACCTCGGAGAAACCTCGCTACGAGAGGGTCGTTGGAGAGAGGTCTACCGTCCACCGGCACATGATGTGCTGAAAGAGCACTGAGGTGAACTTTGACGGAGTTGGACTTAAGTCCCAGATTAGAGAGGTAAAGCAAGTACTGCAAGACCACCGACACCGGGCAGGAGAAGGGATCCTGAGACTGTCGGGTACACCAAACGGAAAAACGACGCCATTTAAGGGCGTAGCATTTGCGGGTAGAAGGTCGTCGCGAAGCTAGGACGACCTCCTCCACCTCTGCCGGCAGGAGAAGGGGAGCAAGGACTACCCTCTCAGCAGCCAGGCCATTAGGTTGAGAGACCTGAGGTTGGGGTGTAGCAGAGACCCCTGATCCTGAGTGAGGAGATCCGGTTGTAACTCCAGAGGGAGTGGATCCCCCACCGCTAATTGCAGCAGGAGCGGAAACCACGGCTGTCTGGGCCAGCGAGGGGCCACCAGGATCATGAAGGCTTTGTCTCGGAGAACCTTGAAAAGAGTCCGAGAGACTAGCGGGATGGGAGGGAAAGCGTACAGAAGGCTCCCCGACCATGAGAGTAGAAAAGCGTCCGCCGCAACCCGAAGGGGGTGTGGCTGACGAGAGCAGAAGCGAGGAAGTTGCCGGTTGTGAGGACTGGCAAAGAGATCCACCGTGGGGAGGCCCCACTTTAGAAAGAGCTTCTGAACTACCAAGGGATCCAGACGCCACTCGTGCGGCTGAAGGATCCCGCTGAGTTTGTCCGCCAGGCAATTCTCTTGGCCTGGGAGATAAACTGCCTTGAGGAGAACGCCGTGACTGACGGCCCAAGAGCAGAGCTTCTGTGCCTCCCGGCAGAGGAGGAAGGAGCCCGTGCCCTGGCAACTCTTCCTCTTCAGACTGCCGCCCCGACGCCGAGGGAGTCGGCGTCGGCGACCTCGGTCCCGAACGGGAGGCCGAGGGTGACCTCGACCGAGGATCGACTCGAGTTCGCATCGACTCGAGGATCGGCTCGGTCTCCGGGGTCGACTTGGACGTCGACGTCCCGGCGGTTGGGGCAGCGGCGCCAGCGAAGCCAGCGAGCAGTGCCCGCTGCTGGTCCATGAAGGCAGACAGTCTGCTCTCCAAGGCCGTCAACCTGAGTCCGACCTCAGGTGACCCAGCAGTCCCCGACTCGGGCCCCGACGACGTCGGACCTCTCGGAGGCGAGTCCAGAAGGACCACAGGACTTACCCGAGCAGGCAACTCCGACTCCAGGCGAGGTCGCTTCGGCAGGTGCTCCTTCTCCAAAGACCCGGGACGGCCGTCGGGGCTATGCGACCTGGCCCTCGCGGAGCCAGGAGCGTCCACCGACGCCGCCCTCGCGGGTTTTGTCTTCCGTCGATGGTCTCCGGAGGGAGAACCCCTGTCGGAGGAGCTTCGCGATGTTCAGAGCTGGAGCCTCTGGATGCCGAGGCCTCCGACGAGGTCCGGGTACGGCTGGGGTCAGCGAAGATTCTATCCCGCTGATGCCGCCGACTCCTCAACGCTTTGGAGGACATTTTGCCACAGGCTCCACAGATCATTTCTTCATGATCCGGGCCCAGGCAGCGGAGGCAATTATCGTGTGTGTCAGTGAGTGACATATTTCTGTCACACTGACCACACCGCTTGAAACCACTGGCAGCCATCGGGGGAAAAAGGGCCCCTGCAAGGTCAAAGGACCGGGCTGCCAGGGAAAAATCGAAAACGAAACTGACTAAAATCAGAAAAAACCGAAAAATAAGGGAAGGACTCGCAACGGCGTCGCGAGTCCGGGCAGGAAAACGACCGGCGTCGAACCGAATTGAAAAACGAGTAAAACTCACGAAAATCAACTTTTTTAGCGGGGACACGACGGGTACGTCTGTAGGGCTCCGCGGAAAAAAGAAGACTGGCTAAGATGGCACCCTTGGGCGGGAAGGCGACCGCGCATGCGCGCTGCAATTCCCAAAGGCTTTCTGTGAAAGCTGGGGAAAATTGCTCCGCGAGGGCTCCGTCGGCGCCGACGTCACCCATATGTGAGGACTGACTTCCTGCTTGGTCCTGGAGAACATGCAGGTTACTCACTGACCATAGACAGACGGAAGGATTTCATTTGTCTGCTATCCACTGACTGTGTATCTTTCTAGTTATATACATTTCTTATATGCAAGTACTTCCTGTTTTTCACACTGTAACTACTACAAAACTCTATGCAGCACTTTTTCCTGCTTATCTTTCACTTATTTCTGTCTCTAACTTTTTGCCTGACCCTTCTCAGAAGAAAGTCACAATGTCTCAACAAACTGTCACTTATATCACCTGATCAGGTACAACAGCTCTCTGAAATCTGCCCAGCAACAAGATAATGCACATTTAGTTAGGCTTTTTCCACTAGTCTGCATCAAGTCATTGTGCACTGAATAAGCATTCCTTGTGTTATATAGCTCAAAACTTAATGATGTGGCATGATTGATACCATCCCATACCAGGCACTGAGGTCTGGCCGGCATTGTGGGAAGGGTGGCGGGCCCCAGGAATGCCCTCAATCTGTACCCGGGTAGGTAAAAAGATCCCTAGCATAGTGCACCTCCACGTGCTCAGGCACGGAGCACTAGAGTACCTGAGCTAAAATAAAATAAAACCATTTTACCAAAATCTAATTAACCAAAATTGAAAGGAAACTGCAAATGGCCCCCTAGGAAGAAGCTGCTCTGTCCTGCTTTATTCTCCGGTGGCTGCCTCTCCCAGGTGTCCAAAACACAGCAAGGGATTAAAACGCATATGGGCCTGAAGACAAAATCATGCCAAAACACAGATGGGGGGAGTTTCCTGCACTGCTGCAGGCTCCCAAACACTTGGCTGCAGGTCACTCTGTCTCCTTGTGTTCTGGCGGTTGCTAGGGGTTCCTGTTGTCCTCCCCCCCCCCCCTCTGCTCTTACCTTGGAGCCTCTTTGCCATATGGCTTTTCTACTCCTCACTCTGAGCCTTCCTTCCCAGCTTTGGTGCTGATGGGGGCGACTCGGGACAGCAGGCTTTCACGCCCATCAATCAACTACTGACCCTGCGGTGGCTCCTCACCCGATAACGGGTTCGGGAGCTGCCAGAAGTTTCAGACTGAGGAAGGCCCCCACAGAACTCCCCCTCAAAATCTTGGGGCGGAGAAGGAATAACCTCCCCTCAGCCTTGTTGTCCCCCGGGTTCTTTCTGATCCTTCTGATTTTTTTTCTGCCTTTAAAAACAAAGAAACCTGCACCTTAACAGGGGAAATAAAAGGCAAAATCTAACTAAACCTAGCTCCTTAGTTGTCCCTTCAGTGAGTCCAGCACCCTGGCTCACTATCTCCTCCAGCATACTGGGGCTGGTAGGTGGTGACAGCTGCTTAAGTATACTAGAGTCATCAAAAAGATGACATGTTCAGTCTCCAAACTGCTGGAAGAGGTACATTACTCAGAGGTGTGGCCGGATGGGGGGACTTGGAAAGTAAGAGGCCCCGCCTGAAGCGGGAAACCAGGGGCTGCCCCGAGAGGGGTTTACCCTCAATAGGGAGGTGGCGCACCGAGATGGCACGCAGATAGACCCTGACCGCTTTAAACTTCAGTCCCTCTTTAGAGAGGTGGAGGAGGTACTGGAGGACCCACCTGGTAGAGCAAGAAAACGTCTCCATTTGAAGGCATAGGCCCATCTCGTCAAGTCCTTCCTCAATGCGAGGAGGACCTCTTCGACCTCCCCCAGGAAGTGCAGCGAGGCTAAGGAGACCCGTTCAGCCGCCAGGCCGTAAGGGACAGCAAGGCCAGGATCGGATGAAGGACCTGTCCCTCTTCCTGCGTTAGCAGGTCCGGGGCGCAGCCCAGGGGGTCTGGAGGCTCTGACAAGAGATGGAGCAGGAGCGGGAACCAAGGCTGTCGAGGCCACGAGGGGGCCATGAGAATCATTGAAGCATGTTACCGCTCAACCTTGTGGAGGGTCCTCGCAGTGGAAGGGAAAGCGTAAAGAAGCACAGAGTTCCAGTTCAAGAGGAACGCATCCGGGGCTGCCCTGCTCATGTGTGGAACTGGTTTGCAGAAGCAGGGAAGTTGCGCGTTCATCGAGCTGGCGAACAGGTCCATGAACGGAGTCCCCCACCGATAGAACAAGAGGCTGGCAACCTCCTGATCCAGATGCCACTTGTGTGGGTGTAGGATTCTGTTGAGTTCGTCCGCGAGGACATTCTCTTGGCCCAGGAGATAGAACGCTAGGAGGGACATCCCCCGGCGAGACGCAAAGGAGGATCACCTCTCAGCCGAGGAAGAGTGAACCTGTTCCCCCCTCCTTGTTGATGTAAAACATGGCTACCCTGTTATCAATCTGCATGAGCAGGTAGCCCTCGAAGGCCCTCAGGGCCCATTGGACCGCCCGAAGCTCGAGCAGGTTGATTTGCTGGCGAGATTCCTCGGGTGTCCACTGTCCCTGGGTGCACAATCTGCCGCAGTGGGCTCCCCAACCCAGCAGGGAAGCATCCATCATCAGGACAAGCTCGTGCTGCAGGACCTGGAAGGGCATTCCCCGACTGAGGCTTCGGGGATCCCGCCACCACTCCAAGGAGCTGTGGAGGCTTTGGGAGACCTGGATGGGGTCCCTGAGGCAATGGGATGCCTGGCTCCACTGCGTTCTGAGGCACCACTGAGCTGTTCACATGCGCATATGGGCATGGGGGACAACATAGATGGTGGAAGCCATGTGTCCCAGGAGGCGCAGCATGGCCCGCGCCGAGACTCGAGCTCTGTTCTGGATCTGGGCTACCAGGGCACGCAGGCGGACAACTCTGTCCGCGGGTAGGAAGGCGGTTGTCCGCTCCATGTCAAGGAATGCGCCGATGAACTCCAAAGTCTGCACTGGTTCGAGGTGGGACTTGGAGCAGTTGATAAGGAAGCCAAGGTGCTCAAGGAGGAGGATCATGCACGACGACGCCGCCAGGCGGGCTTCTTCGGCCAAAGTCCCCATGATGAGCCAGTCATCTCGATAAGGGAAGATGGGTATGCCCTGTCATGGGAGGGAGGCGGCAGCCGCGGAGAGACACTTTGTGAAGACCTGAGGAGCGGCCACGAGCCCGAAGGGAAGCACCCTGTATTGGTATTGCTCTCCCTGCACCCTGAAGCGCAGGAACTGCCTGTGCTGTGGGTGGACTAGAATGTGGGCGTAAGCGTCCCTTAGGTCTAAGGAGCATAGCCAATTGCCCTGCTGGAGAAAGGGCAGCAAGATGCCAAGCGAGAACATTTTGAATTTCTCCTGCACCAGAAACTTGTTTAGGTTCCTAAGATCGAGAATGGGGCGTAGGCCCACTGACTTCTTCGGAACGAGAAAGAATCGGGAGTAGAACCCTCGATCTCGGAGGTACTTTCAGAACCGCCTGCTGGGTGAGGAGGTTGGTCAGCTCCTGTTGCAAACAAGTCTGATGCGAGGGGAGCCGGGAAGGCTCCGCTGGGGAGAAGGGAGGAGGAAGCTTGTCCAGGTGAAGACGATACCCGTCCTGGGCCACACAGAGGACCCAGGTGTCCGATGTGATCAATGCCCAGTAGGAAGCGAAAAGGGACAGATGTCCCCCCACCGGTGGAGGTACTGCTTGGGGGGGCGACAGGCTATGCTGTCGGCGTCAAACCCCTTGAGCGGGTTGGGGTGGCGCCGGGGGTTGGGCCTTGGGCTCTTTAGGCTTGCGGTGGCCATGCGCTCCACTCTTTCCCTGCGTGCCAGAGCGGGGGTGGGCGGGTATCCCCAGGAGGGGAGCCCCTTCCTCTGGAAGAACGGTTTCTTAGTTTGCTGTTTCTTCCGTGGGAGAGAAGAGGACTTACGCAAGATGCGGGTCTGAGTCACGAACTCTGTCTCTCTTTCGGCGACCTTGACCTCCATGGACTTGCCAAACACTTGTTCACCTAGGCAGGGAACGTCCAGGAGCTTCTCCTGGACCCACTGCTCCAGGTCTGAGGACTGGAGCTACACCTGGCACCGATGTCAGCTGCCGCCACTCGAGCGGAGGACTCAAATCCATCATATGCAGTGTGGGAGAGGTACTTTGAGCACTCCGCAACAGACCTCAGAAGGGTTTGGAATCTGAGGAGGGGCTCACCACTGAGACCTGCGGAAAAACCTCTGAGCTCCTTGGCAAGGTCCTGCAGGAACATACCCATATATAATTGGTAAGCCTGGATACGGCATGTGAGCATGGGACCCTTGATAGGCTTTGCGCCCAAGGGCGTCAAGAGCTCTAGACACACTGTCTGGCGGGACCGACTTCGGGCTCTTTTGCTTCCGCATCGCCAATTCCACAACCATGGAGGTGTGCGGAAGTTGGGTCTTTCGGAACCCCAGGCCATGCTGGACAATATAATGGCACTGAGGCGTTTGCTCATGATGGGAACCAAAGCAGGTGCCTGCCACATGCGGAGGAGCAGCCTGGACAGGATGGGAGGAACCAGGGCAGTAAGAGACTCTTGAGGCGGGGACTCTTACTGTAAGATGTCGAGCTCCTCAGCCTGCATTGTAAGGTTGAGGACTTGCGCCATGTCCCGTATGAACACCAGAAAGGATGTGTCCTCAGGCAGCGAATGCTTCTGAGAGGCGGGCAGAGACAGGTCTGAAGGGAGTTCCCGGTGGGCACGGGCCTCCGGAGAGGTGTCCCCATTCGACCAAGTCCAAGAGGTCCGAGAAGGAGTACAATTCGGGCTGGTCGCCCTGTCCGGAGGTCAAGGACCGCTTGGAACCAGAGGCCTTAGAAGATCTCGCTCCCAAGGAACAGGAAGGAGAGCGAGACCGATGCCTAAGACCCTCACGAGGCCCACGGCTCTCGGGAGTTTCCAGGGTGCACCAACCCCTGAACTCACCACGGACCTCTGAGTAACAACTACACTCCACTGTCTATGTCTAAAGTCTGTCTTATGTCCTAATCATCATTGTTGCCTACCTGGTGATGGCCCCACCCTGATACCTAATTTCCCCACCCTTATATGTAACGCCGCTTTGACCCGGTGAAAGGCGGGATATAAATACAGTTAAATAAATAAATTAAATAAATAAATAAATTAGGTACCCCTCTCGAGGGGACCGAGGTCTCGAGGCTCGGGCCAGCTGTGCTGGGCACGCGCGCTTGCTGGGCAGCTAAGGCAGAAACGCTGAGCTCTAGTGCCAGCATGTGGGTCTCCCACATGAGTGTGGGTCCCTGCGCCACCGACACCGGGGTTACCGGGTCTGGCATAGATGAGGAGAGGGGGTCCTCACCGGGACAACCCTCAGGAGACCGGGCACCATCGCCGGAGGCCTCTGTGTCTGTATAAGGTACCTTTCGAGAATGCTCCTTGTCTGACTCTTGGGAATGCCGGGGAGGGCTGAGGGACCAAGCACTGGAGCGCTCGCATTTGTCTGGAGCCCCCAACAGCGATTTCGAGGTCTTCTTCTTCTTGCACCTCTCCACCTCAGGGGACCCCTGATCACAGTGCTGCCTTGAACGCGAGGCTGAAGTGGGGGATCCCACCAGCGGAGGGATGACCAAGGTGCCACCGGGGATTCCGGGGCCACTTTATGGAAAATGTCATTGGACTTCTGCTTACGATTTAGCAGGGCCTTGGAGGACATTTTCTTGCAAAGAGAGCAGAGCTCCAGGTTATGGTCGGCCCCCAGACACCGAAGACAGCAGTCATGGGTGTCCGTGAGCGACATATTTTTGGAGCATCTGTTGAAGACCTGCGAGGCCAGCGGTTGAGGAAAAGGATGGGAAGCCCACAAAAGAAAACAATTTTTAACAAAAGGACGTCCCCTTGCTCAAAGTAAAGGAGAGCAGGGGAAGGACAGGAGAGGACCGGTGCTACCAGAAAAAACACAGGTCAGAGGCTAAAAAAACGAACACTTTTTCTGAGGGATGAGGACGTGCATCTGAAGGGCTCTGCGGAAAAAGGGAGTCTGAGCAAGATGGCACCTTTGGGCGGGAAGAGGGCCACGCATGCGTGGCAGAAATCCCAAAGGCTTTCTTTGAAAGCTGGGGAATTGCTCCGCCCGGGCTCCATTGGTGCCGACGTCACCCATAAGTGAGGACTGGCTTCCTGCTTGTTCCTGGAGAAAATGGTTATCACTCCTCAATCACATTGTACTGATTTTTTTATGGTGCTATGCGAGAAGGCACAAGTAGAGATATAACCAAAGGGAAGGTTACGGACAAAGGAATTTTGATGTAAAATACTAGGGCACTGTCAAGCTATACTTTCCAGAGATGTCCCAATACATATGTCCTTAAGAGAAAATCCTGTATTCTGGGTTCATATCGCTATGGCAAAAAAATGAACTGCATCACAAAATTTAAGGTTGCAGTGTGCTCCTAGAGCAGCAATCTAGTCATATCTGAGTGGGTTTTATTTTTTTCCATGAAGCTTATAATAAGCATTTCCCAGGCTTAACCCTGCTAAGCTGCAAGGTCGATGTAATTTGGAGATTTTATGTTCTTTTTGTGTACCACCTCAATACATTGGTAAGTACTGATATTTTGCGTTCTCCTCTCCTTACATTCCCCAATGTGGATTATGTTCAGGATTGCTCTAGCAGAGATTTACTTCTACATAACTTTCAAAGAAAGCTTTTGGGAGATGCTACAACGCATGTGTGATCCCCTTCCCACTCAAGGGTGCCATCTTGCTCAGTCAGATGACATATCTAAAAGACAGCAAAAAAGAAAAGATGGTAAAGAAGCAACTCCAAGGGGAGGAGGGATGGTTGCGAGGACTGATTCCTGCTGTCCCTGGAGAACACCTGATACAGGTGAGTAACTACGCTTTCTCCAGGAACAAGCAGGAAGTCAGTTCTCACATATGGGACCCCCCAGCTACAGGGTAACAAAAGCCCATAGCGAAAAAACACGGTCGCCCTCAAGGGGAGCCATGAGCAGCAGCAATTGAGTCCGTAGCTATAGACTATAGTAGGACCCCTGTGTCCAATGGAAACCAGCACTCCTGTAGCTTTAACACAGAAGGGTCGGAGGGTAGGAGTTGCCTAAACCCAGAAAGGTTTACGGAACACAGCCTAGCCAAAGGTACTGTCCTGTCAGGACTCCCTTTCCAGAGAGCAACGGGCTGCAAAAGTATGGAATGAAGACCAGGTGGCGGCCCAGCAGATGTCCAACATGGGGACAGAGTGCAGGTTTGCCACCGAGGCTGCAGGCCCCGACATGGTGCGCCATTATGAGGCCTTCCAGTGGGAGCCCCGCCTTCTCATAGGCGAGGGCAATACAGTCTTCCACCCAGGTAGACAGTGTAAGTTTGGTTACCGCCTCCCCCAAGCGACTGGGGTTGTACGAGATGAAAAGCTGAGCAACCTTGCGGTGACCCTGAGTACATTGGATGTAGAAGGACAAGGTCCCCTTACAGTCCAGAGTTGAAAGGACCGTCTGACCCATACTGGCGTGAGGTCTTGGGAAGAAGGTGGGAAGTACCACCTCTTGGTTGAGGTGGAAGGACGATACCACCTTTGGAAGGAATTTAGGGTGTGTGCAGAGCACCACCCTGTTCTTCTAGAACCTGGTATATGGCGCTTCTGCCACTAAGGACAGAAGCTCACTAAACCTTTGCTGATTACCTAATATCCAAGAACAATCCCACCACACCCCATATGAATAGCCCTCTTATGGTCATATCAACTACAGATGCGGGCTCTACAACTACCAATCAATGGAAGAACTTCAACATCCCATCAACCAAATAGAACAAACTATCACTGCTCTAAACACCACCACCTCTCCATCAGACCCCTGCCCGGCGACTTGGATTAAATCCACCAAAGAAGAGTTCAACACATACATCAAAAAGATAGTAAGCACCTCTCTTACCCAGGGCTACATGCCCAAAGCACTCAAACAATCTACTATTCACCCTATTCGTAAAACTACATCTACCAATAGTACTGACCCCTCAACCTACTGCCCAATATCTAGCCTTCCATTCCTGGCAAAAATAACCGAAAAAATTGTTCAAAGACAGCTCCAAGATCATATCGACGAATATGCCCCACTAGATCCCTACCAGCACGGATTCCATCCAAATCATAGTGTCGAGACACTCCTCAAATATCTATTCAATAATATAATCAAAGGAATAGACAAGATAAAGAAGGGCTTCCTACAAATTTTTATTGATATATCATCCGCCTTCGACACAGTTTCCCATCACATCCTATTGAAGCGTCTAATGGAGATTGGCCTCTGAGACACCACCATCAAATGGTTTCAAATCATACCTCGAAGACAGACAGCAAAGAGTAACATCCGGTAACCTCAGCACCCTTCCATACAACTCAAGGAGTACCCCCAGGCTCCTCACTATCTGGCTCTTCTGTTCAACATCTATATTCAGCCCATATGCAAAATATTTAACAAATACAAGATACAATATTCCATATATGCTGACGATATCATGGCATATACCCCTAAATACCTGGACGTCCCTGACTATACCACTATATCAACCTGTATTCAAGAAATAACGACCTGGCTTACTAACAATAACCTAAACATCAATATAAAGAAATCTGAAGCAATCATCATTACAAGGGATCCCACTTTCACTCCTCCTACTTCCAGCCTAGTGGTTAGAACACTGGCTTGGTAATCAAGAAACCAGGGTTCAATTCCCACTAGCACTCCTTGTGGCTCTGGGTAAGTCACTTAACCCTCCATTGCCTCGGAAGAAAGGCCTGGCAATCTACTTCCGGTGACACTGCCAAGAAAACCCAGGAGCTTCTGGGTCGCCAGGAGTCAGGACTGACTCAAAGGCACACATTGCATTGTACTTCCATCAACATCTCTAATACACTGATTACAATAAGAGACGAAGTTCGATATCTTGGAGTGATTCTAGACAAACAACTTACCCTCCAACCGCACATCAACAAGATGTACAAAACAGCCTTCTTCAAACTAGCAATGCTACAGAGACTAAAACCGCTCCTCAATAAAGAACATTTCCACACAGTATGCCAGGCCATCATTACACCTGTGCTGGAATACTGCAATCTCCTCTCCCAAGGTCTACCTAAACACTCCACTCGTCCCCTTCAAATAGCCCAGAACACTGCTGCCCGTATCATTGCAGGCGCTTCAATATAAGACCACATAACTCCCATACTACATGATCTGCACTGGCTGCCAATCTCTTCACGGGCAAAATATAAATCAGCACTCACCATCTTCAAAATTAAAAACAACATGTCAGCTGGAATACTACAAGAGCTCATCGGAACCAAAGCAAGCAAAAGACCAGACAGAAACAGCACCAAAAACACTATACCAACCCCCAGTCTATTCACAAAAAACAATAAATACACATCCATGCGAGCCTTCTCTCTTGCTACCCCTGCTATTTGGAATGCCCTCCCAGAAAATCTAAGATCAACAACTGATATAAAAGATTTCCAGAAGTTGCTCAAAACCACTCTATTCATCGAACAATTCAACGAAGACCCCCAATCACACTAACCTCCCCACAAGCCGATTTACACAAGCAAAGCCATCTACACCAATCTACCTCACCACTACACTTACTAAGATGTACGTAAGTGGAATTGATGTTTAAGTGCATCAAAGTTACAATGTTACAGCTTATAATTGCAAGTTCACTGTTATTGTCTAAAATTGAAAGTTTTTTGTAAAAGTTAACGTTTAAATGTTTAAATTTACAAGTTCTTTGTATAAGTTAAAGTTATTGTAAACTGCCTTGATTAAATGAAAAGGCGGTATAGAAAAACTGTTAAATAAATAAATAAAATAAATAACTCTGCGAGCGGAGGTGAGTATGATCAGGAACGCCACCTTCCACGAGAGGTATCGCAGGTGGTAGGTAGACAAAGGCTCAAAGGACAGGCAAGTGAGCTGCCCCAACACCACATTGAAGTTCCATTTGGTCGCCGGAGGGCAAACCAGGGACTTCAATAAAAGCAGACCCCTTAGGAAGCGGGTCACCAGCACCTGAACCGAAAGGGGTTTGCTATCCCACTGGGTGGTGGTGAGCCACCAGGGCACTAAGGTGCACCCTGACAGTTTGATTTAAGCCTGGATTGCAAAAGGTGGAGAAGGTACTGTAGCACCAGTCCCACCGGGCAGAACGGGTCAGTCCCATGCTCTGCACACCAAGTTGAAAACCTGCGCCATTTGAGAGCATAAGCTTTCCTAGTGGAAGCCTTTCAAAAGGCCAGCATGATCTCCTCTACCTCACCCATGAGGTTGAAAGGAGCTAGGGTCACCCTTTCAGCAGCCATGCCATCAGTGACAGGGACCCCATGTTGGGGTGCAGAAGAGAGCCCCCCTCCTGAGACAGGAGCCCTGGAGAGTTCCCCAATGGAATGGGAGTCTCCACCAATAGCCGGAGGAGTATCAGGAACCACGGTTGCCTGGGCCATCAAGGGGCTATCAGGATGAGCGAGGCCTTGTCACGGAGGGTCCTGAACAGTGTCTTGGCAACTAGCAGTGTGGGAGGGCAGGCGTACATAAGGCTCTCTGACTACGAGATGAGGTATGCATCCGCCGCCACCCTGGAGGAATGGGCCTGCTGGGAGCAGAAGTGTGGCAACTGGTAGTTGTCTGGACTGGCGAACAGTCCATCACAGGTTCCCCCCAGAGTTGGAAGAACCAGTCAGCCACACTGGGGCGCAGCTGCCATTCATTCGGCTGGTGGATCCTGCTCAATTTGTCAGCTAGTAAGTTGTTCTGGCCTGGCAGGTATACTGCCCATAGGAGTATACCCTGACGGACTGCATAAGAGCAGAGGATCACTGCCTCTTGTCAGAGGGCACGAGACCTTGTGCCCCCCTGTTTGTTCACATAGAAAAACATTGCCACCTGGTTGTCCATCTGGATCAGCACCAGCTGGTGACGTAGGTGGTGGCAAAAAGCTCAGACGGCTAAGTAATCGCCTGTAGTTCCAGGAGGATGATCTGCTGGCTGCTCTCGTCCTGTGACCAGCTGCCCTGGGTACAGAGGTCCTCACAGTGGGCTCCCCAGCCGAGCAGGGAGGCGTCCTTGGTGAAGACTCTTAAGGGGCTCAGGGCTTGAAAGGGCATCCCTGCCTCTAGGTATTGGGGAGTCTGCCACCAGATCAGAGAGTCCGCCAACTAATGGGTCACTGAGACTTTGTCCTGGAGATGCCCCATGGCCTGTGTCCGCTGGTCCTGGAAGCACCACTGCGCGACCCTCATGTGGAGGCGGACATCTGGGGTGATGTGGACCGTGGAGGCCATGTGCCTGAGTAGGCGCAGGAGGAGCCGAGTGGGCACAGAGCGGTGGTGCTGTATGTCCAGTGCTAGGCCCTTGAGACGGTCGGTTCGGTTTCCGGGCAGGAAGGCCTTTGCCAGGAGGGTGTCCAGTCTTGCCTCTATGAACTCTAGACATTGTGTCGGAAGGAGGTGGGACTTGGGATAGTTTATCACAAACCCCAGGTGTTACAGGACCTGGATGGTGCACGCAGTTGAGTGCTGCACCTCTGAGGCTGTGCCTCCCTTTATGAGCCAGTCGTCCAGGTAGGGGAAGACAAGACCACCTGGAGGTGGAGGAAGGCAGTTATGACTTCCAGGCATTTTGTGAAGACCCTTGGGACAGAGGCCAAGCTGAAAGGCAGCACCCTGTACTGGTAGTGTCCGCCCCCCACCATGAACTGCAGGTACTGCCTGTGGTTGGGGTGAATGAGGATGTGGGTATAGGCATCCTTCAGATCCAAGGAGCATAGCCAATCTCCCTGTTGGAGGTAAGGCAGCAATGTTCCAAGGGAGAGCATCTTGAACTTCTCCCTCACCAGGAACTTGTTCAGGTTGCACAGGTTAAGGATGGGCCTTAGGCCTCCTGTCCTCGTTTGCATGAGGAAGTACCTGGAGTAGAACCCCTTGCCCCTGAGATGGTGGGGTACTGGTTCTACTGCTTTGTCCTTGAGAAGACCTGCAAGCTCCGTCAATAGAAGGTCCCGGTGAAGGGGAGACCTGAAGGGCTCTCCCGGAAAATAAGGGAGAGGTTTCTAAGTCAGATGGCGGAGGTAGCCCTCCTTGACCACTGAAGTGCCCAGGAATCGGTGGTGATGGTTAGCCACCTTTGGGCGTAGTGGATCAGACGTCCCCCTGTGGGCTGCTGACCTCCTTGGGGTAAAGAGGCTATGCCTAAGGAGTCAAAGGTTCCCCCCGGCTAGGCTGGGGCCGACGCCTGGGGTTTGGGAGCCTTCTTCTTATGAGGGCCATGCCCATGTCCCTTGGCCTGCTGACCCTGTTGGGGAGGCCTGAAAAGATGGATAGTTTCTCTAAGCAGCTCCTTTTCTCGAGTAGAAGGACTTTTTACCCGAGCACTTCCATTGGGGAGGGGCAGTGGTCTTTTTAGAGAGCCTGGTCCTCATCATGAACTCGGTCTCCAGCTCGGCAGCTTTGTCGGTCATGGGCTTGCCAAAGACGTTCTCTCCTTGTCATGCGACATTGACCAATTTGACCTGAACCCATTGCTCGAGGTCAGACGACTGTAGCCAAGCCTGGCATCGGGCATGATGCCTGCCACCGCTACTCAAGCCGCTGACTCGAAGCCATCATAGGCTGCCTGAGACATAAACTTGGAGCACTCACAGATGGCCTTGACCAGGTTCTTGAACCGCTGCAGGGGTTCCTCGGACAGACCAGCTGAGAACCCAGCGAGTTCCTTCGCCAGGTCTCTCAGGTACATGCCTATATACAGCTGGTAGGTCTAGATCCAGCCGATGAGCATCGAGCCCTGATAACGCTTTCTGCCCAGGGCGTCCAAGGTGCATGCCTCCCTGCCAAGGAGCACTGAGGAGTGCGCCTTCTGACTCTTCAGTCGATGCATGGCTGACTCCACCACCATGGAGTTGTGTAGCAGCTGTGATGTGTGGAAGCCCGGGCTCCAGCGGACTCGATACATCGAGTCGAGCTGCTTGCTCACCACCGGCACCGACGTTGGTGTCTCCCACATACAGAACATCAGCCATTCCAGAATGGGGGGGGGGATGGGCACCGTAAGCGATTCCCTCTGAGGGGCCTCGTACTGGAGGATTTCTAACTCATCTGCGTAAGGGTCCTCCTCCGATTCTGTTGAGAATGCTAGGGCCTTTGACATGTCCTTGACAAAGTCAAGGAACCCCATGTCCTCCAGCAGAGACCACCACTGGGGCTCTGAAGTGGGAGAGTCCGAGGGGACATTGAGATGGTGACGGGTGTCGGGCGACTCCTCATCCTCCATCTCCCACTCGGAGTAGTCCGTCGAGGACTAGAAGGAAGGATGGATGGTCCATGGACCCCGGGGTCGATCCCGGCCCGTGGCCGTCTGAGGCCCTGCAGCTCGCACCGAGCGCACTGGCTGGGGACGATTGTGGCCCCATTGAACGGGAATCTGATTGAGACCTCGGCCGAGTATTGACTCGAGGCCGAAGGGTCTCGAGGATCAGCTTGGCCTCTGGGGATGTCTTCAACATCGAGGTCCCGGTGTTCGGGGTAGATGAACTGGTCGTGCCGGACAACAGCTCCTGCTGCTGGTCTAGGAATGCAGACAAACTGCGCTCTAGGGCCACCATTCTGGACTGCAGGTCAGAAGGCTCTGCAGCCATCAGCACGGGAACCGAGGGGGAATCCTCAATGAGGATGGTGTCTGGCGACCGAGGCCAGTCCGATGTACAGGCCTTCCGGGGTCCTTTGCAGGCCGCTCCCTCTCCGTTTCCTTGGACAAGCGTCTCGGACTGCGGGACCAGGCTTGGGACGTACCCAACCTGTCAGATCGCCTTCAAGGTTTTCTTCTTCTTCTTGGGTTCCCTTGAGGGAGACCCCCTCTCTGAAGAACCATGGTGCTGCTCAGGTTCGGTAGGGCCCCCTCGAGATGCCGTGGCTTCAGATGAGGCTCTGGCCTTCGGAGGTAGCGGGGACTCAGGGAAAAACTTATTGTGCTGCTGCTGGCAGCTTTTGAGGGCCATGCTGGACATCCTTTTGCAGAGAACGCATGCTGTGGGGTCGTGTCCAGCCCAAGGCAGCAAAGGCAGCAGTCGTGTGTGTCGGTCAAGGACATAATTTTGGTACACTGATCACACTTCTTGAAGCCACTGGCAGCCATGGAGGAAAAAAGTACCCCAGCGAGGTCGAAGAACTGCCGGGCTGCCAGTTGGAAAAAAGGTGCGAAGATGTCAAAAATGAAAAGCTACAAAAGGGACCTGAACTCAATGCCAAGACAGTGAGGTTGGGTGGCGGGAAGAGTACCGGTGCAGTACTGGAGGCGAGTATGAAACTCAGGCAGAAAAATCAACTTTTTCTGGGGACAAGCCAGGCGGATATCTGAAGGTCTCCGCAGAAAAAAGGAGACTGAGCAAGATGGCACACTTGGGCAGGAAGGGGACCACGCATGTGTGGTAGCATCTCTCAAAGGCTTTCTTTGAAAGCTGAGGGGATGCTTCTGCGAGGGCTCTGTTGGTGCCGACGTCACCCATATGTGAGGACTGACTTCCTGCTTGTTCCCGGAGAAAATATTTTTTCACACAATATGCAATTAAGCTTTGGAAGTCATTGATGGAGGATGTAGAAAAAGCTGTTGGTGTAGCTGGCTTTAAAAAAGATTTGAACAAGTTCCTAGAGGAAACGTCCATAAACATTATTAAAGTTGACTGATATCAACTACTTATCCCTGAGATAAGCAGCATGGAATCTGTCTACCTTTGGGATCCTGCCAGGTACTTGTGATCTGGATTAGCCACAGTGGGAAACAGGATACTGGGCTTAGTGGATCTTTGGTCTGACCCATTCTTCTTAGCAAATGACAGTAATGCAAACAAGCAGGCTAACATCATAAACCAGATGTGTTCTGAACTGGTCTGGCAGTACTCGATGAAAGGAAATTAGCAAGTAAGAAATTTCTTTGTCACCCTGCCAGACCAGTGGCATAAATTCTGCCCAAGTGGCCCCTGTGGTTCAGTGGGACCCCACTTGAAGCTGCTGCTATATCTTTGGAAGTGGACTTCCCCTGCTCGGGGGGCCCTTTAAATATTGTTGCTTGGTGGCCCATAATTTGAATTTCTGCCACTGGTAAAGATGCATAGGACGTACCCAATGAGTTCTTCAGAAAGGGTGCAAACTGCAAGGCTCAACTTCAACACACTAGCCTGAAGTCTGTAATGCTTTGTGAAGTACAAGAAGGCCCAAGTGATTGCTTTGCAAATCTCCATTGGAGGTACCAATCTCTGCTTGGCCCAGAAAGCAGCTTGTACTCTGGTGGAATGTGCCAGTAACTTAGCAATCCTTTAGAAACATAAGCTGATCCTATCATCTCCTTGATCCATTTTGTCACCAAGGCTCTAGACACCACTAACCCTCTTTGATACAAAAAGATGATTCAGTTTACAGAATGAATTGGTCACTTCATGATACCCAAGCAAAATCCTGTGATCATCCAAGGGATGTAACTGAACAGTTCTCTGTGGTATCCTTCCTCTTAAAGGCTGGCAGAGAGACTGATTGTTTCAAATGGAAACCTTTGGCAAAAAAAAAGGAAGGCACTGTCTCAACAGTCACATCCTCCTCTGAGAAAACCATAAGAGGCTCCCTACAAGAAAGGGTCTGCAGATCTGAGATCCTTCTGGCAGAACAAATCACCACCACAGATTGAGTGTGAGATCATTAATTCTTATCCCCTGATAGCCTCAACTGGGGCCTTCATAAGGACTTTGAATCAAGTTCAGATCCCAAGACGGGTACACCAGCCTCCTAGGAAGTCTGATGTGCTTGACTCTTTCTCAAGAAACATACAACTAGGTTGAGATGCCAGATAGATGCCTGCACTCAGGCTCTGAAACAAGATAGGGCCACTACCTAGATCTTCAGGGAATTCAAGGATAATCCCTTCACTAAAACATCTTTCAGAAATGCCAGGATTGAGGAAAAGGCCTCAAGGACAGAAGACCTCCTCCAAGAGTCTCACCACCTTCTGCAGTATCAGCAACAGAGAGGAGAACACTATATTACCCTGAGTCCAGTTTTCTTCCTATTGGACTTGCTTAATCCCTGATGGGAACCCACACTGAGGGCATTGCTTCAGAAAAGGCTCCCAGCTTCAGGCAAAAAAGCTTGATGCATCAGGGGCACAAACTCAGACAAGAAAGGAATCAAGAAAGGAGGCCACCCCCCAAGGCAGGAGCAGCCATCGTCTACAACAGGGCACCCTCCTCCACTGCTATGGGGAGACCTAGCCACATGGCCCACATACCTTAGATCCCCCATTCCCATCAGAAAATCCTGCCCATCACTGCAACCCAGTCCAGAACCATAAACTGCCATCACTGCTACGGCAGGGGACTGTATCCCTATCACCTAAATTGGCTCTGGTTGCCTCAGCCACACAAGTGCTGCAAAGATCCCTGACACCAGAACATATGCAGCAATAATTACAAGCTGCACAGCCTCTGCCCCACAATATTCCAATAAAAATCCCATCTCACTGTAGTGCACAGCTGGCTGATCTCTTCTTGTGGCATTGTAATGATGTCTGCCCCGCCCCATACTTTAGCTCAGCAACGTCTACTGCCTTCACTATGTTCTCTGTTAATTATTTTTTATCTTTACCAACTCCTTTTGCAGCATGTTCCCCCTTTTTTCAGGCTCAAACTCAGCCCTAGCCAAGGAGAGGAGAGGAGGAGGGAGGGGAATGGGCTAAAAGCATCCACAGAAAGGGTGTCAAGTCTCTGGGGCCAAGACTGGACCAGAGGCACCAGGTTTAGAAGCGCTATACTTGACCCTGCTATACAAGGGGATTCAGCTCTCAGACTGTAACTCCTGAGCTTATTGTTCTCTTCCAGTCAACCCAGCTGTATGAATCCCTCTGCCTACCTTCTGCTGGGGAGAGAGAAATATTGGAGTTTAGCAGGCTGTATGGGATCTCAGATTGGGTGATGGCATCAAATTAATAGTTCTGTCTCCATTTTCTGGTAGGGACTGGAATAGCAGGGTGATAAAATATTAGGTGCTTATTTTCAAACTAAAAAAATGCTTTGGGAGGGTACTAAAATTCAGTATATATCAGTGCTTCTGCATTATACCTAGAATTTAAGTTCACAGCTTTCGATGGACTCCATTTTTTACATGATCTTAACTAAACATTTTAAACTGTTATGCTCTCTCTTAATCCCCCTCAAAACCCACAGCAGCCAAAAGATAAAAAGCATGAAAATCCCCTTCTAGGTCGAGTTAGAGTAGTTACTCACCTGTAACAGGTGTTCTCCAGAAGCAGCAGGAATCAGTCCTCACATATGGGTGACATAGACGTCGATGGAGTCCTTGCGGAGCATTTCCCCAGCTTTCCATGAAAGCCTTTGGGAATGCAGGCACGCATGCGCGGTTCCCTTCCCGCCTAAAGGTGCCATCTTGCTCAGTCAAATGACATAGCTAAAACCAGCACACAAAAATGTAAAAATAAACTATGTACAACTGCAACTCCCAGGGGAGGAGGGAGGGTTGTGAGGACTGATTCCTGCTGCTCCTGGAGAACACCTGTTACAGGTGAGTAACTACTCTTTCTCCAGGACCAAGCAGGAAGTCAGTCCTCATATATGGGTGACTCCCTAGCTCTGGGCTACCAGGAACCCAGGCTGAACAAGAGAACTCCCTCTAGTCACAGCATCAAAGAAAGGCTTTTCACTGACAGAACCTCCACCGGTAGCCCAACAGAGGGCAGGAGTTACCTAAACCTCAAAGAGATTCCGGAGTACTGCCTGGCCAAAACAGACAGTAATGGGCCGCAAAAGTCTGGCTTGAAGACCAAGTAGCAGCCCTGCAGATGTCTACCAGCGGTACAGAGCGGAGATGAGCCACTGAGGCAGCCATTGCCCTGACACGATGGGCTGTGACCCGACCCTGCAAAGGAAGGTCAGCCGCCCTGTAAGCCCAGGTGATACAGTCAGCCACCCAGATGGACAAGGTACCCTTGGACACAGATATCCCTAAATTATTAGGGTCAAAAGATATGAAGAGCTGAGTAGCCCTTCTATGTCCCTGCGTATGGTCAAGGTAGAAGGATAAGGCCCTCCTACAGTCCAGGGTATGCAGAACTGCTTCAGCCTGGCTTGCATGAGGCCTAGGGAAGAATGTTGGAAAAACCACCTCCTGGTTGAGGTGGAAAGAGGAGACAACCTTTGGGAGGAACTTTGGATGAGTCCTGAGGACTACCCTGTTCTTATAGAATCTGGTGTAAGGCCTGTCACAGACCAGGGCCTGAAGCTCACTCACTCGTCTAGCCGAGGTTAGGGCTACCAAGAAGAGTGTCTTCCAGGACAGGAAGTGCAGAGGACAAGTAGCCATCGGCTCAAAGAGTGGGCGAGTCAGTTGCTGCAAGACCACATTCAACTCCCACTCAGGAGCAGGAGGACGGATTGGAGGCTTGAGCAAGAGCAAGCCTCTGAGAAACCGGGACACCAAGGGATGGACCGATAGAGAATGTCCTTCCACCAGTGAGTGGTGAGCTGCTAGAGCTGAGAGGTGGACCCGAACAGAATTGGACTTAAGTCTTTGATTTGATAAGTGCAGTAAGTACTGAAGCACTACTGGTACAGTACAGGAGAAGGGATCCTCTGTACGTAGGTGACACCACACGGAAAACCTTTTCCATTTAAGAGCATAGGTTTTCCTAGTGGACTGTTTCCTAGAAGCTAGGACAACCTCCTCAACTTCCTGAGGGAGGCCCCAGGGAGCCAAAACTACCCTTGCAGCCTCCATGCCATCAAATTGAGAGCTTTGAGATTGGGGTGCAGAAGGGAACCCTGATCCTGAGAGAGAAGGTTGGATTGCAACCCCAGAGGCAGTGGGGGATCCACTGCCAGCTGAAGCAGAAGTGGAAACCAAGGCTGTCTCGGCCACCTGGAGCCACCAGCAGGACCGAGGCCTTGTCCTGAAGAACAGAGTTCGGGCCTCCAAGGGCGTGGGAGGAAACGCACACAGGAGGCCCTGAGACCAGGGAATCAGGAAAGCATCTGCTGCCATCCGCAGAGGATGCGGTTGCCTGGAGCAGAACTTTGGCAGCTGTTTGTTCAGAGGACTGGCAAACAGATCTATGGATGGAAGTCCCCATTTCAGGAAAATCTTCTGAATCACCAAAGGATGGAAATTTTGTTTATTAACACATGCAACAGAAGAACAAACAAAAAACAAACACAATCACCCCAACCAAGTCCCCCACCCCCCCAAAACCCCCACCCCCCTGACATAACACAAAACAGGTATCACAAAACCCCCGTGACCCGCCTCCCCAAACCCACCACCAAACCCAGTAATCAACACACGTGCCCTCCTCCCAACAACAACCCCCAAAACGTCCTTGTCAATGTCCGTGTCCCCTCCCCCCCTCAGTCCAATGTCCATGCCCTACCCAACCTCCCCCTGCAAGAACACCCCAGCATAGTCCACACATTGCATCTTGCAATCCCTGAACCCCTGCCCCGCACAACACCCCCACCAGTCCAAATGTCCAGTCTGTCTGACTCTCAGACTCCCTCTCCCCACCCATCCATAAACAAAGCCCCCTATCCCCCTCCCTCCCCCTTCATACCCATCCCATCCAAACAAACACTTCAAAAACAAACCTCCCCACCCCCTCCCCCCAAACCAAATGAAAACATAAGGGCCCCCTTAGCCCATCCCCAACACAATCCCATCAAAACAAATCATAAGTAATCATACAAATCAAATAGCTAAATACAAAGGAAATACAGAACCCTTGTACTGCCCTGCACTCCAGACAACAGAGCGGGATGCCCAGAACACAAAAAGAACAAACAAACACGGAAAACAAAAATATTGGGACGGTCACCCTCTAAGGAGAAAGGGAAAGCGGACAACCGGTCAAACCCCTGATGGAGCACTAGCTCACCCCCCCCTTCCCTCCCGAGAGGAAAACACCCCAAAATCATAATGAGAAGTAAACCCCAGGGAAGGGAAAACTAACCCCTCCTATCACACCCCTCCCCCCAGGGAACAACGAAACAAAAACAAAAACCTCACAGTCCTACAGGGACGAGAACCCCAGGGAACCCCTCCCCCTCACGGGGGGCGAAGGGTGAGGTGACGCCACAGACGCTCCCAACGATGAGCCTCCACCACCCTCCTTTCACGTTGCGCCATGCTGGACACTTCCTCCAGTATGTCCCGCACCACCTCGTCGAGGGGCAGGACCAACCCCCGGGTCGAGACATGACAGCGCGCTTGCCACAGGTGGTAGCGCACTACAGCCGTGACTAGGTAGAGGGTCCCGGAGTCCTGCCTTAGAGGAAAGGACCAGGCCCCGTACACCCACTCCGCATACGTGAGGAGGGAAAGGTCGCGCAGGTGAAGAGCAGCGGACACCAACCGGCAGGCCTCCACGTTAAAGGGGCACTGCCGGAGGAAATGGTCCATGGTCTCCGCCTGCCCCTCACACCCGGCCCTCGGACAGACCCGCTCGGCCTGTGACCTGTACTTGAGGTTGTCCCTCACGTACAAACGCCCGTGGAAAGACAACCAGGCTACATCCCGAACCTTCTTCGGTAGCCGAGGGGAGTTCAACAGCCGAAGGCCCCGCTGCATCACATCCGCCGGACAGTCCCGCAGGGCCCACCGTGGTTGATAGTGAGAGGTGAGTACCATCCGGTATAATCCTTTCCGCCCCAAGGACTGGGCGAGCGGGTCGGTCACCCCCCACCGCCGAATGAGCCCTACCATCACGAATATGTACGATGGGGCCTGTTCCCCTCTCCGGCGCACACGTGGGACCGAGGACTCCCCCTCCCACTGCTCCCAGAAGCGGGAGAACCATTCCCGATAGGAGGCCACCCACCAAACCCCACCCCCTTCCCTCATCCTACCTAAGTGAAACGCCATAGACAAGACTGACAGGAAAACAAGGGGGTGCAACATACCCAAACCACCCTCTGCCCGATCCAGGCAAACGATGTTGCGCTGGACAGGGTTCAAGCGGTTACCCCACAGAAAACAGAAAAAGACGGCACAGACAGACTCCTGACGGGACAACGGAAGGACGAAGACCGTGGCTACGTGCAGAAAGAGAGGAAGCAGAAACGTCCCGAGGAGTTTGATCTTCTCCTCGTACGTACACCTCCACCCCCTCCACCGCAGCACCCGACACCGTGCAGTCTCGAGACAACGGTCCCAATTGGACTCCGCACAGTCCTCCGACCCGAAGACGAGGCCCAAAACGCGGACCTCCCCCACGGGAGGAGGAAAGGGGGCGCAGGAAGGCGGGGAGGCCTCCGAGGGGCCCAACCACAGCGTCTGGCACTTGCTGTGGTTGACAACAGAATGGGCCACCTCTGAGTACTCCTCCACGGCCTCCCGCAGGGCCTCTACCCCTTCAGTGCCGTCCACGTAAACTGAGATGTCGTCAGCGTAGGCAACGACGGACACCGGGGGCGCACCAGGCGCCTCCAGGCCCCGCAACCCACCTGAGGACAATCTCCGGAGGAAGGGGTCGAGGGAGAAAACATACAGCAGGGGGCTCAAAGGGCACCCCTGCCGCACCCCCGAGGCGACACCAAACGGCCGTCCGAGCCACCCGTTAATAAACGGGAAGCTCACCCCCCCTCGGTACAGCGCCTGCACGACGAAGAGGAAACCTGCGGGGAGGCCGAAGTGCTGGAGCACCACCCACAGGTACCGGTGACTGACTCGATCAAAGGCCTTGGACTGATCCAAGGAGACCAACCAGTGGTCCCGTTGGAGCGACCGGCCTCTTTCCACCATCTCCCGGACTGTGGCGACAGCGTCCAGAACCCCTCTCCCCCGAACGGAACAATACTGGGAAGGGGACAGCAAATCGCCCGATACCTCCACCAGTCGGTTGGCCAAACACTTGGCCAGGATCTTCCGGTCCGCGTTCAGAAGAGAGAGCGGCCGCCAGAAGTCCAAGGAGCTATCATCCTTCCCCTTGGAGAGCAGCAGCAGGACAGACTCGCGAAATGACCGCGGGAGATACCCCGTGTCCATGATCTCCTGAAACAGGGAGGTCAGGAAGGGGGCCAGCTGGGCAATGAAAGTGCGATAGAACTCCACAGGGAGCCCATCGCGCCCAGGCACCTTCCCCCAACGGCATGGCACGAATCGCCCTCTCCACCTCCACCTGCTGAATCGGTGCAGCGAGTGCATCAACCTGTGCCTGGACCACAGCCGAATACACCGGGGGAAGGCCCAGGTACGTTCGAATATGGGTGAGGTCCACGGGGCGATCCCCAAACAGGTCCGAGAAGTATTCCCCCACCATCCGCAAAAGGTCCTCCTGGGAGGTATGAATGGTACCGTCCTCGCCCCGCAGGGCCATGACCTCCCGACGCTGAACCCTCTCCCTGCAAGTCCGGAAAGGGTCTGGAGTGGCGCCCCCACCGGCCGCCCCCTCGAAGCATAGGGAGGCATGGCGATCGTAAAGCAGGCCACGGAGCTGGACACGCACCTCTTCAACCTCCTCCCGCGCTGCCCCTCGGGATACCAAACGATCCAGCGACCTCCGGAGGACAGTGTAGGTGAGGTAGCGGGATCGAGCCATGGAGGTACCCCGGGAACGGAAGAGTTGTCGGGCACGCGTCTTCACCTCATCCCACCAGGCGCCACGGGAAGGAAAAACACTCAGCAGGGTCTCCTGGTCTGCGAGAAAGGCCAAGAACTCCTGGACCACCTCTGATGTTGCCAACAACTGCACATTCAGTCGCCACAGGCCAGGACCCCTGCTAAGCTCCTCGTGGTTGGCCAGGAAGGACACAGAGAGGACGCGGTGGTCCGAAAAGTCAACCGCCTGCAACTGCGGAGGGGAACACTCCACCCGGGCACTCACATATATCCGATCGATACGACTCCTGCAGGTCCCATGGTAGTAGGTGAACCCCGGCGACCTAGGAAAGGCCCGGTGGAAAACATCCACCAGGTCAGCCGTCCGGGTCATCTCGGCCAAAAAGAGGCCCTCGTAACTAGGTGGGCAACGCTCCCCCCCTCGGTCCTGCAAAAAGGTGGTGGTGTTGAAATCCCCGGCAAGGACCACCAAACGGGAGGTGTGTAAGTAGGGGCGGATAACCCCGAACAGGGTCTTCCGCGCCAACTTAGACTGGGGGCCGTAGACCACCACGAAACGAAACCGATGGGGCCCGCAGTAGCCATCTAAAAGCAGACACCGGCCCTGCTCCAGTTCCCACACGTACTGCACCTGAAATCGGTTAGACGTGAACAAAACCGCCACTCCTGCGTAGGGCTGTGCCGCAAGGGACCAGTACGAAGGGCCCCACCTCCACTCCCGCTTCGCCCGATGAAGGCTAGCGAGCGAGGTGAGCCTGGTCTCCTGCAAGAAGATGACATCCAGCCCACTCGTAGAAAGAAAATCATAGGCCGTAGCCCGCGCCTGGTCTGAGAAAATGCTGGCCACGTTGATGGTGGCGCACGAGAACGCAGGAGTGCACGCCATGCCTATTTCGAGTGCAGTGACCCTTTCCTCCTCTTCTCACCAACCCCGGGATCCCCAGAATCCCGCTTGCAGGACAGACCCGCAAGCTCAAACAACTCCTCCTGGTCCACATCGACCACCTCGAGGATGTCCTCCTCCTCCCGCTCGACCCTGTCACCCCAGGAGGTGCTGGCGCCCCCGGGACCACCAGGCAAAGCTGTCGCGAGGGCAGGCCCAGCCCCTACCGGAGGAGGAGGTACAAACGGGTCAGGGGTCGGAGGAATGACCTCCTCCGTGGGGTCCACCACCTGTGCAGCCCCCCCCTCCCCGGACAAAGACTGAGACAATACGACAGTGCCCACCCCCGCGGGGGAGGCCAGGGCGGCCGGGTCAGCAGGGGGCTCCTGCGACGGCCCGAACCCAACTGCGGGGGTACAAGGCCATCCTCCCTCACCCGTCGGGCGCCAGTATCCCCCTTGATTGGAGGACCCTGACTGCGGCGCGCCTTCTGCACCTTTGAAGGTCGCCGCTGAGGAAGAGGGGCCGCCCCCGCCGCTAACCGCTCCGAGCGCCGCACAGGAAGCCCTGCTTCCACAGGCAAGCCCTCATCCGCCTCAGCCGCATCAGCGGCCAAAAAGACGAAACGGTTGATGTCCAACACGGGCTCTGCATCCAGCAACGGGGATGTCTCCCGTTTCTTCCTTTTGGACTTGCCAGCCTTGGAAGGGACCGTAGTCCATTCCTCAGGTGGCACCACCCTCAACCCACTATCCTGTCGTGCTACATTAACCTCCACCACATCAACCCTCTCCTCCTTCCTACCCGAATCCCCTCCCCCTGGTGGCTCCCTCGGCTCGATGGACTCCTCCGCACTAGGGCCCCCGGTCTCCTCCTGAGGGAGAGGGGCCTCCATAACCTCCTCCCGCACAGGAGCCCGAGGTGGAGTGACGGCAACCCCCCCCGGTCCATTGTGTGACGCGGAGGGGCAGCGGGCAAAGGGGTGGCCCAACTCCCCGCAAAGGTTACACCGAATTAGCAGACACCCGGCCGAAGCGTGACCCCGTCCACCACAACGGGTGCAGACCTGCTCGGGACAGTTCATGCTCAAATGGCGGAATGAGCCACAGCGGTGACACTCGCGGGGTTGCCCAGGGTAATAGCACAAGATGCGATCCCGACCGAGGAAACCGGCCGAGGGCACGTGCTGCACCACGTTTCCCACCTCATGCAAACGGATCCTGCCCTTCCACGACCCGTCCCACACCCCTAGGGGCCCAGCGCCCTTAACCAGGGGTGCGAGGAGCACCGCATGGCGCGACAACCAAAACTGGATGTCCTGCCCTGGGAGCGACTCATTCCTAGATAGGATGGTCACAGGTACCGTCCCCTGGCGAGAGATAGGCACAACACGAAAGTCAGCCCACCCTCCCTGCCCCCTCTGCTGCTGGTATCGGTCCCAGAAAATCTCCAGCCCCCGTCTCAACATGAAACTAACATCATACTCAATGGTGTTGTTCATGTGGATGAAGGCATAGAGATCTCCCGGGAGAAACCCCAGCCCAAGGACCATCCTCAAGACCTGTTCCCTGGCTGGAGGGGGCCCCTCCCCAGCCCACCGGATCTGCGCCACGTTGCGTCGTCTAACCTCACCCCCTACCCCTCGGAAACCTCCCCCACCTCCTCCCCCTCCTCCGGGATCATTCCCCTGGGAACCCCCCCTCCCCCCAGCCCCACCCGATGTCCCAGGAGTGGTGCCCGACCCCCTTAGAGCCTCCGCAAAGGTACGGGGGGAGGGAGCCGATCGCCCAGCTCCCAACCCCTGTCCTCCGTGATCTTCCCCTGCTGCCACCCGCGGGGGATCCCGCTGCTGGTCTGCGGGATCCACAATCTCCACACATGGGGTAACCTGAGGACTGGGCAAAGTCAGCTCCGCCAACACTGAATCAGGGATGCTCTCCCTTCCAGATCCCTGGGTGCCACCGAGAACCCCCGGATCACCCCCTGCCGCCACCTCCAGCTGCCGGAAGGCAGCAGCAAAGGCCCCGGGAGGGCCCGTCGGGGTCTCCAACGCTAATTGCAGGGCATCACGAACCTGGTTCTCGGTGACACCCAGGGGACCGGAAAGCCCCCCCAAACCTCCGTCCCGCGTTCCCGACCCAGCGCAAGGCTCCTGGGTCTCGGCCACCACTACCGGGGACGAACCCCGCTCCCCTCCCTTCCCGGGATCCGGGGGGACCACCCCATCCCCTAACCCCACGGAACACAGACCCTTCCCCCTATCAGGACCAAACACTACCATCTTCCCTACCCCTAGACTGGTCGTCCGCTCCCCCCTTCCCCCCGCTAGACCCTCCATCGACCCCCCGTCCGCTACCCCCTGCACGGCTACCAACAATAAGGCAGGATCATCCCGGGACAATAGGGCAGGTTCCCCCAGAACTAAATCCCCCAAACCTCCACCCCCCTGCCCCTTGTCATTCCCAGATCCTACCTTATTGTTGGTGCCAGACGTGGCACAAGGTTCCAGGACCTCTCGGCGGTGGCCAAGGCTCCAGCAAGAAGAGCGGATGCCCCCTTCTGAGTCAGACCTCCCTCGGCCACAGCAACAAATGGGACAGACAGTTGCACATCCCGCTCCGCTGCCTCACACTGCAATGACAGCCAATCAGCATTCTTCATCCCTCGGCCCCCTTCAGGGGCTGCAGAAAAGGAAAAGCAGCCCCCACCCTGTTCCTTCCCCTTTTCAGTACCCTTCTGGCGCCGGACAGCCCCCCCAGAGAACTGGGGCCGACCAATCCGCAGCTGCCGGGGATCCTGAAAAGGGGAAGCAGCACCTCCAGCAGCCCCCTGCACTAACGCAAGGCGCTCATCCCCGGTAAAGGCTGAACCGGCATGTAGCTGATAATCCAATGAAGCAGCCGCAGACCCCCGACGTCGAAGAACCGAATCCGGGTAAACTTCAGGAGCTGCAGGAGCCCCTCCGATAGAGGGGCCACGGGAACGGTCCTGGACTGTCACCGCTGATCGCCGTTGGTGTTCTTTCGGCGGGGCAGAAAGTCGAGGACGGTCGGCTTCAGACTTCCGGGAGGACCCGGAAGTGACATCATTTTCATCGCGGCGGCCATCTTGAGAGCACGATGGAGTAGAGGGAAGCCCCACCGCGTCATCCAGCAGCGGGGCAGCCCTCTCCGGAACCCGGACACCATCAGGAAGTATTCCCCGGCGAACAGAAGAGGAAGATTCAGCTGCAAATGCTGTTGTTCGGGACGCAGGGCAACCGGCCAAAAACACCCGCGGATGGGGGGGATCGACGCCTCCGGACCCCCCCTTCAGTACCGGACCGTCAGTGCCTGAAGCAGGAAGCAACACAGGTACCTTTGCAGAAGCCGGTACACTCTGGGGAGCTATACCGTCCCTTGAAAAAGGCAAAACGCCAACACGGGAGACTGGATCAAGGGAATCAGGAACCGCCGGCCTAATCTCCTGGAACGAAACAGCCCTACTACCACCAACACCAATTTCCTGCAGGTAAGGGTCTTCGGACCATGAGGACACATTAGGGAATGGTAGGACAGCTTCTTTTCCCCGCACAGGATTCAGATAGGGGACGGGCAGGCTGCGGGATGGGGGATATCCACCCTTTCTACCTACCCCTGGGGGCCCCCCCTGGACTGCAGACATACCATATCTACCGGCCCATCGATCATAATGTTGGAAAAGCTCCGAGAGGGACCCACACCCCTGGCTCTTGATAGAGGTAATTTGGTGATACTTGCCCTTCAGGGCCCGCTTTACCCCCTTCCGATAGTTGTTGTAGGCCACCCATTCCTCACCTGGAACGGTGGCCTGCAGGCTCTCCAGGTGGGAGAGCTGGGCTTGCAGCTGGGCCGCCTCCTCTTGGAGACCCCGGAGCTGCCGTACCGCCGCCACGATTTCCTCTGGGGCCCTAGCTGGCTGCTGGAAGGACGGCAGGCCCGACCCCCCATCCTCATCCTCACTAGAGGAGGCCTCCACCTCCTCCAGGACCCGAGGTGGAGGGGGGAACCCACCTCCTCCAGCATCGCACAAGGCATATCTCCAAGGCCTCCCTAGGGCCTCCCTGCCTCCACCCAGCCTCCACACCCTGCCTGGGGAGGAGACAGGAGCCTCCTCCCTGGGGTAACGGGCCCAAACCTCCATACCTGTGGGTCCCTCCTCCCTGGCCAGGCCCAGTCCTACCTGGGGGGTCCCCCACCCGGGGCGCCGGCTGTTCCATACTGCTTGTTCCCCCATCCAGGTTCAGTGAAGGAGGCCCACCAGGCTTGGCAGGCCTCTGGGCCTGGGCCTCTCCTGCTGGAGGCGGCCCAGGGCCCGACATCCAAACACAGGTAGGGAGCAGGAAATCCTCCCTAGCAGGAGCTCTGCAGAACAGGTCCTCTCACCACGATAGCCAAACAGGAAGTGGGCGGAGCTGCCACTCGTGGGGCTGTAGAATCCTGCTCAATCTGTCGGCCAGGCAGTTTTCCTGGCCAGGGAGGTACACACCTTTGAGGAGCATGTTGTGCTTGAGGGCAAACAAGCAAAGGTCCTGTGCTTCCTGACAAAGGAGCCTGGACCCAGTTCCGCCCTGTTTGTTCACATAAAACATGGCTACCCTGCTGTCTGTTTGAACTAGGACAGACTGATGAGCCAGGGCTGGAGAGAAAGTCTTGAGGGCCAACCGAATAGCCCTGAGTTCTAGTAGATTGATTTGCTGTGCGGCTTCCCAGGGAGACCACAGGCCCTGGGTGCACTTGCCTAGACAATGAGCTCCCCAGCCCTGCAAGGAGGCATCCGTGATCAACACCACTGTGAACCCAGGAATCTGAAAAGGCACCCCTTGCAACAGATTGGGTGGATGCAGCCACCAACTGAGGGATTTCAGAAATTGTCTGGACACCCTTATCCTGTCTCTGAGACTGCCGGTGGACTGTGACCACTGAGTCCGAAGGCACCACTGTGCAGGCCTCATATGGAGCCTGGCATTGGGGGTCACATGTACTGTCGAAGCCATGTGGCCTAGAAGTCTCAGGCAGAGTCTGGTGGAGACCAGTGACCTGCTGAGAAACTGGCCTGCCAGGTTTATCAGTCTTTGTGCTCCGTCTTCTGGCAAGAATGCCTTTGCCAGCAGAGAGTCCAACCTTGCCCCTATGAACTACAAGTTTTGGGATGGGAGCAAAGTGGACTTTGCGAAATTTATTACAAACCCTAGGCTTTGAAGAAGAGCAATAGTTCTGAGGGTGGCTTGTCTGGCCTCCTGGCACGTCTGACCCCTGATGAGCCAGTCGTCCAGATAGGGGAAGACAAAGATTTCTCAGGTAGGCCGCCACCACTGCCAGGCATTTGGTAAAGACCCTGGGAGCAGAGGTGAGGCCAAAAGGTAGTACTCTGTACTGATAATGGTTTCCTCCCACAATGAACCTGAGGTACTTTCTGTGGTTTGGATGAATGAGGATGTGAGTATACGCATCCTTTAGATCTAAGGAGCATAGCCAATCTCCCTGCTGGAGGTAGGGCAGAAGGGTTCCAAGAGTAAGCATCTTGAACTTTTCCTTCTCCAGGAACTTGTTGAGGTTTCGGAGGTCTAGAATAGGTCGAAGGCCACCGGTTCCTTTGGGTACTAGGAAATACCTGGAGTAGAACCCTCGACCATGTAAGTGGGGAGGCACAGGTTCCACTGCCCTGTCCACCAACAGACCTTGTAGCTCCTGAAGGAGAAGATCTGTGTGCAGGGGAGGCCTTGGAGGCTCCCCTGGAAAGTATGGAGGAGGCAGTTGTTGGAAGTGTAGTGCATAGCCCCTGTGGACTATTCTTAACACCCAACCGTCTCCAGTGATGAGTGGCCACTGGTGGGCAAACAGAGCGAGGCGACCTCCTGTGCAGGGTTGGGAGAGCAGGGACGGAGAGGCTATGCCTAAGGAATCAAAAACCCCCACCCTGCTGAGTGGGAGCAGGGGCCGGAGGCTTGGGAGTCCTCTGCCTATGGGGCCCATTACCCTGCCCCTTGGCTTGCTGACCCTGAGGGGCAGCTTGGGTAGCCTGATATTGTGGGTACTGTTTGTAGGCAGTGCCATTCCTCAGGTAAAAGGGCTTTTTACCCGAGCCCTTCTTCTTGTGAGAAGGAGCAGAAGTCTTTCTAGACAGCCTTGTCCTTGTGAGGTGCTCGGTCTCGAGCTGTGCGGCCTTCTCGGTCATGGGCTTGCCAAAAAGGTTCTCACCTCGGCAAGGGACATCGACCAACTTGTCCTGAACCCATGGCTCAAGGTCCGATGACTGCAGCCATGCCTGGCGTCGAGCCATGATGCCGGCTGCCGCAACACGGGCCGAAGCCTCGAAGCCATCGTAGGCAGCGCGGGACATAAACTTGGAGCATTCCCGGATCCCCGAGGACAAGGACTTGAACCTCTGCAAGGGTTCCCCGGAGAGACCAGCAGAGAACCCGGACAGCTCCTTGGCCAGGTCTCGCAAGTACATGCCCATGTGTACAGCTGGTAAGACTGGACACGGCAAGCAAGCATCGAGCCCTGGAAGCACTTTCTACCAAAACCATCGAGGTTTCAGGCCTCCCTGCCCGGGGGCACCGCGGAGTGCATCTTCTGACTTTTCAGGTGATGCATGGCCGATTCCACCACCATGGAATGGTGTGGTAGCTGCGCCTTCTGAAAGCCACATATGGGACTCCCCAGCTACAGGCTACCAAGAACCTATAGCCAAAAAAGGCTCCCTCGCGAAGAGCCACGAGCAGCAGCAATGAAATCCGAATAACGGACCAACCAGGACCTCTGTGTCCATAAGAACTAGCATTCCGGTAGCCTGAACACAGAAGGGTGGGAGGGAAGGAGTTGCCTAGACCCCGGAAAAGGTTTTGGAGCACGGCCTGGCCGAAGGCACTGTCCCGTTGGGACTCTATTCAGGCAGCAATGAGCTGCAAAGGTATGGACTGAAGACCAGGTGGAGGCCCGGCAGATGTCTGTCAGCGGGACCGAACGCAGGTGAGCCACTGAGGTCGCCATAGCCCTGACCCTGTGCACCATGACTCGGCCTTCCAGCAGAAGCCTTGCCTCCTCATAAGCACGGGCAATACAGTCCGCCATCCATGTGGACAGCGTATGCTTGGACACCGCCTTCCCCAGCTTACTGTGGTCGTAGGAAACGAAAAGCTGAAAGACTTTACAGTGGCCTTGAGTGCCCTCTTACAGTCCAAGGTATGGAGGACCGTCTCTGCCCAACTGGCGTGCGGTCTGGGAAAGAAGGTAGGGAGGAGCACCTCCTGGTTGAGATGGAAAGAGGACACCACTTTTGGAAGGAATTTGGGATGTGTGCAAACCACCACCCTATTCTTGTAAAACCTGGTGTAGGGCACCTCAGCTACGAGGGCCTGGAGCTCGCTTACCCTACGAGCAGAAGTGAGCGCAACCAGGAAAACCACTGTCCAGGAGAGATAACAAAGGTGGCACGTTGCCAGAGGCTCGAAGAGAGGCAGGGTGAGCTGCCCCAAAACCACATTGAGATCCCATGTGAATGCCGGTGGGGAAAACCAGGGGCTTAGACAGGAGTAGACCCCTTAGGAAGCGGGATACCACTGGGTGGGCCGAGAGGGGCTTCCCGTCCACCTGATGGTGGTTCACCATCAGAGTACTGAGATGTACTCTTATAGAATTAGACTTGAGCCCTGCATGAGAGAGGTGGAGCAGGTATTGCAACACCGTGACCACCGGGCAAGAACAAGGATCGGCCCCCGCTCAGCGCACCAAAGTGCGAATCTATGCCACTTAAAAGCGTAGGCCCGTCTGGTAGACACCTTACATGAGGCTAACAGAATATCCTCCACCTCTCTCAGGAAGTGGAGAGGGGCTAAAGTCACCCTCTCAGCAGCCACGCCGTCAGCGACAGGGAGCTGAGGTTGGGGTGCAAGAGAGAGCCCCCCTCTTAAGAAAGGAGCCGTGGTGCGGATCCCAGGGGTATGGGGGCCTCCACTGCTAGCTGCAGAAGCAGTGGAAACCACACTTGCCTGGGCCATCGTGGAGCCACTAAGATGACCGAGGCTCTGTCGTGGAGAATCTTGAACAGGGTCCTGGCAATCAGGGGAGTCGGAGGAAAAGCATACAGAAGCCCCTCCAACCATGAGACCAGGAAGGCATCGGCGGCCACCCTGGCGGGGTGAGGCTGTCGGGAGCAGAAGCGGGGTAACTAGTGAAGGTCCGGGCTTGCAAACAGTTCCATCACCAGTTCCCCCCAGGTCTGGAAAAGCCTGCTGGTGACCCCTGGGTCCAGCTGCCACTCGCGTGGCTGGAGAATCCTGCTGAGTCTGTCGGCCAGCAAGTTGTCTTGGCCTGGCAAGTATACCACTCTGAGGAGGCTGCCCTGTTGGACTGCATAAGAGCACAAATTCATGGCTTTCTGTCAGAGGGCACGGGACCCCATGCCTCCCTGCTTGTTCACATAGAACATGGCCACCTGGTTATCCATCTGAACTAGGACTGGCCGGTGGCCCAGGCGATGAAGGAAGGCCTTCAGTGCGAGATGAATGGCCCGCAGCTCCAGGAGGCTGATCTGCTGAGTGCTCTCATCCGGGGACCAAGTGCCCTGGGTGTGGTATCCCCCGCAATGGGCTCCCCAGCCCAGCAGGGAGGCATCTGTGGTGAGAACCTTCGAGTGGTGGGGGGCCTGGAAAGGCATCCCTGCCTCCAAGTGCTGGGGTGATAGCTAGAAAAGTCCCTGATCTGGTGGCTATCGGGTCACTCAAACTCTGTCCTGGAGATGTCCCTTGGCCTGGGATCATTGGTCCCTGAGGCACCACTGTGCTGTTCGCATGTGGAGGCGGGCATCTGGCGTGACATGCACCGTGGAGGCCATGTGCCCGAGAATGTGCAGCAGATGCCTGGCTGGCATCGAGGGACAGTGCTGTATATCCCTGGCTAGCACCATGAGCCTGGCTGCCCTGTCTGCAGGTAGGAAGGCCTTTGACTGAAGGGTGTCGATCCTTGCCCCAATTAATTCCAGCCCTTGTGACGGGGAAAGGTTCGACTTGGGGTCATTTATAATGAAACCCAAGTGTTGCAGAACCTGGGTGGTGCGTGCCGTGGCCTGCTGCATCTCAGGGGATGCAGTGCCCTTGATGAGCCAGTCGTTGAGATAGGGGAAGACAAATATTCCCTGGAGCCTGAGAAAGGCGGAGACCACTGCTAGGCACTTTGTGAATACCCTGGGGGCTGAGGCTAGGCTGAAGGGAAACACCCTGTATTGGAAATGATTGCCCCCACCACAAAGCGTAGGTATTGCCTGTGGTTTGGGTGGATTAGGATGTGACCATAGGCATCTTTTAGATCTAAGGAGCATAGCCAGTCTCCCTGGCGGAGGTAAGGCAGCAATGTCCCAAGGGAGAGGATCTTGAACTTCTCCCTCACCAGGAATTTGTTGAGGTTGCGCAGGTCGAGGATGGGCCTTAGGCCCCCTGTCCTCTTTAGCACGAGGAAGTATCTGGAGTAGAACCCCTTGCCCTTGAGGTGGTGGGGTACCAGTTCCATCGCCTGGTCCTCTAGAAGGCCTGACAACTCTTTCAGAAGAAGGTTCCGATGAAGGGGAGACCTGAGGGGCTCTCACGGGAAGTAGTTTGGAGGTATTTGGTTCAGGTGGAGGAGGTAACCTTCTCTGATCACCTTTAATGCCCAGGAATCAGTGGTGATAGCTCCGCACCTGTGGGCATAAAGGATGAGGCAACCTCCTGTAGGCTGCTGAGCTCCAAGTGGGAGAGAGGCCATGCTGCAAGAGTCAAAAGCCCCCTCCAGACTGGGCCGGGGCCTGAGCCTGGGAGCCTTCTGCTTATGCGGGCCATGCCCCGTCCTGGTGCCCTTGCTGGGGAGCCAGGGAGGCCTGGTAAGGGGGGTAGTTTCGGTAAGCAGTGGACTTCCTTGGGTAAAAAGGCTTCCTACCCGAGCCCTTCCTTTGGGAAGGGGCAGTGGTCTTCTTGTAGAGCCTAGTCCTTGTCATGAACTCGGTTTCCAACTCTGCGGCCTTGTTAGTCATGGGTTTGCTGAAGAGGTTTTCCCCCTTTATCTTTATTCTTTATTCAACAGATTTGATATACCGCCGAATACCGGGGTGTTAAGGCGGTGTACAATAAAAAACAAAATAATACTGCTTAGAGGAAAAAGAAAAAGAACGCCAATATGTAGATAGGAAAGAGGAGGAAAGAAGCAAGGAGAGAAAGGGTCAGACAGAACAACATGTAGGACAACAGAGCTGGCATCAAGACAAGGCAAAACGACAAACAACCTGGTATGCGGTGAAATAGTGGGAGGGAGGGAGGAAGGTGAGGGAAAAGGGATGGGAAGCGGATAATGGAGGGTGTGAAACAGAGGCTCACTGGTGGGAGGTATGGTAGACTAACTGGGGGTAACCGGGGAGAAGGGAAGGTCAAAGACCTGGCAGAAAAGATAGGTCTTAAGGAGGGCTTTGAAACGGGAGAAAGATAATTCGATACGTATGGGATGTGGGAGAGAGTTCCACAAGGCGGGGCCTACAAAGAAAGTTGGTCGATGTCCCTGACACGGGACATCGACCAACTTGTCCTGTACCCACTGTTCGAGGTTGGACGACTGGAGCCAAGCTTGGCAGCATGCACCGATGCCCGCGTGGCTACCCGGGCCGCCGACTTCAAACCGTTATAGGCTGCCCGAGACAAACTTGGAGCACTCGTGGACGGCTTTGGGCAGGCTCTTGAAGCGCTGCAAAGGCTCCTCGGAGAGACCAGCCGAGAACCCGGCAAGCTCCTTCACCAGGTCTTTCAGGTACATGCCCATGTACAGCTGGTAGGCCTGGATCCGACAATTCAGCATCGAGCTCTGGTAACACTTCTTGCCAAGGGCATTCAAGGTGCGGGCCTCCTTGCCAGGGGGCACCGAGGAGTGCGTCTTCTGACTCTTCAGTCGATGCATGGCCGACTCCACAACCACGGAGTTGTGTAAAAGTTGTGACTTTTGAAACCCAGGGCTCCGGCGGACTTGATACATCGAGTCGAGCCGTTTGCTGAACACCGGTGTTGACACCAGCGTCTCCCACATGCAGAGCATAAGCCATTCCAGGATGGGAGGAATGGGCACCGTGAGGGTTTCCCAGGGGAGAAACCTCGTACTAGAGGATCTCGAGCTCGTCGGCTCGAGGATCCTCCTCGGACTCTGTCGGGAAAGCCAAGGCCTTGGACATATCCCAGACGAAGTCCAAGAAGCCCATATCCTCCGGTGTGGACCTTCTCCAAAGTTCAGAAACTGAGGAATCGGAAGAGACATCATGGTGACGATGGGTGTCCAGGGACTCCTCATCCTCCCAGTCTGAGGCCTCTGAGGAAGACTCGCAGTGTTCCTCATGCCTCGAGGGCCCCGGCACCGTATGCTCTGAACCTGGCAGACTTGTCGGTGACGACCTCGTCCCCGACGAGCGGGAGGCCAAGCGCGACCTCAGCCGAGGATCCACCCGGGCCCGCATGGCCTCGAGGATCGGTTCGGCCTCCAGGGACGTCTTCGACGTGGAACGCCCGGTGGTCGGGGAAGAGGAACTGGACATGGCGGACATCAGTGCCCGCTGCTGGTCCAAGAAGGCAGTGACACTGCGCTCCAAAGCCGCCATCCTGGACTCCAGTCCCAGAGGCTCCACTACCTTCGGCGCTGGCACCGATGCACTCGGGCCCAACTCTGGCTCCCCTAGAGGGGAATCCTCAACAAGAACAGTGTGTACTTGCCTAAGCCAATCTGCGACCAGGTCCTTCCGAGGAATCTTAGCTGGATGCCCCCTCTCCGTCTTCTTGAGCAGACGCTCGGGGCTCCGCGAGGATCCTGGCCAATCGGAGCCATCCAGAGACGCAGCCTTCGAGGGTTTCTTCTTCCTCTTCGCTTCCCTCGAGGGAGACCCCCTCTCCGAGGACCCACAATGACGCTCGGGTTCGGAGTGCTCCTCCCGAGGAGTCGAGGCCTCAGATGAGGTCCTGGCTCTCGGAGGCATGGGGGAGTCAGGGAAGAATTTTGTCATGCTGCTGCTGGCAGCTCCTCAAGGCCTTTGTAGACATTTTCTTACACAGGCCACAGACCGCTGGGTCATGGTCCGGGCCGAGGCACCGGAGGCAGCAGTCATGCGATTCGGTTAGGGACATAATCTTCCCACACCGACCGCACTTTTTGAACCTGCTGGTAGCCATGGGGGGAAAAAGAACCCCAGCAAGGTCGAAGACCCTTCGGGCTGCCAGCAAAGAAAAAAGGGCACGAAGACGCCCAAAGAAAAATGAAAACTTAAGTAAAAAAAGGAATCAGCCCGATACTGAGGCACTGAGGTTGGGGGGGGGGGGGGGGAAAGGTACTGGCGCAAGACCGGAGACAAGCAAAAAGGCTTGAAAAAGTTAACTTCTTCCGGGACAAAAACAGACGACGTCTGGTGGGCTCTGCGGAAAAAAGGAGACTGATCAAGATGGCACCCTTGGGCAAGAAGGGGACCATGCATGCGTGGTAGCCATCCCAAATGCTTTCTTTGAAAGCTGGGGATTTGCTCCGCAAGAGCTCCGTTGGCGCCGGCGTCACCCATATGTGAGGACTGACTTCCTGCTTGTTCCCGGAGAAAGATAAATACCCCCAAAGTGCGTAGGTAGGTAGCGACAACTGCCATGTATTTTGTGAAAGACCCTCTGGGCAAAAGCTAAACCGAAGGGGAGAACCCGGTATTGATAATGGTTTCCTTGAAACATGAAGCACAGATACTGTCTGTGCAAAGGATAGATCAGTAAATGCATGTATGCCTCTTTTAGGCCTAGAGAACATAGCCAATCGAATCTCTGGAGGTATGGTAGAATAATTCTTAGAGAAATCATTTTAGATTTTTCTTGGACCATGAACCTGTTTAGGTCTCTAAGATCCAAGATGGGCCTGAAGCCTCCTGTTTTCTTTAGAATGAGAAAGTATGGAGAGTAGAAGCTCAAGTTTTCTTGAGGAGAGGAACTCTTTTATGGCACCCTGGGACAACAGGGTGGTCACCTCTTCTTTTCAGAGAGTGCTTTGTATGAGAGAATCCCCTGTGAAGCAAGTGAGGGGTAAGGTTTGAAAGAGAAGCTGATAATCCTTTTGGATAATCTGGAGTGTCTACTGCTCTGATGTTGTAGGCAAAGTGACAAAGTCAGTTTCTCCAAATGAAATAGCTTTGCACATACCATGACAGGCGTGAACCTCACATCTAAGCCAGGGCATGAGGAGTATGATCTCAGTCTCTCAAATTTACTGCTAAGGCTCAGCGTAATACTTGCATCATGCTAAAGAGAGCCTCCTGCTGGAATTCATAAGATGTAACATGTATGTGTAGTTTGTTAAGATGTGCTTGGTAAGTCTTCTTTATCAAGCCAATGGCACCTAACATGATAGGAAATATTTCTGTATCTTTCTGCCACATTTTCTTGGTCTCTGACTGAATTTCCTGGTATTTCAGGATCTTCTGCCTCTCCATGTGATTCACAGAGTAGTTGCTTGGAACTGACACCTCTATTATCAATGTCGTTCTGTTGTTTTTCTTCTTAACCATTATATCCAGCTTCCTCGCATCCAGCTTTTTATCGGTCGGAATGGGAGTATCCCAGGTGATCATAACCTCCTTGTTTTCTTAGGGTCATGATCCCAGTGCTTTTCGGGCAGTGATGTTCTAGTGTTTACAGAGTTTCCAGTGGATGAGGCGCGCTACTTTATTATGTCTTTCTATATAGAAATTTTCTGTCATCAGACCTTCACAGCCAGCTATGAGGTGAGTCACCGTTTCCAGGTCCTTCTTACAGAATCGACATATATCTGTACTATCAGCTTTTTCAATGCTTGCTGTAAATCATCTCGTCCGTAAGCCACTGTCCTGGGCTGCAACTATCAACCTCTCATCCTTCGGTTTCAGTTCACCCCTCCTTAACTATTCATGTGTCCGTTCTTGATCGACAAAGGATTCCTAGAGTAACACTCTGTATTTTCCACTGTATTTGTGCATCTGCCACTTGTCTTTCTTTGTTTGTTGATTTAAATCCCTGAATAGTTTTTTCTCTTGTTTTGCAGATTCTGTTACTGCCTTCCCCATGCATGTTTGTGGATTTTCACTCATTCCTTCTAGTCGCTGGAACGCAAGTCCAAGTTTGATGATGGAGACAGATTCTGGACGTTTACTCTCAATGTTAACATCCAAGTTACATAAACTCCCTGTTATAATGATGTTAAGTTGAAACACAAAGTATTACAATGTATGTTATATTTGAGTTGAAATGTAAACCACTTTGAGACTATGACAAGGCGGTATAGAAACCACAATAAAGCGTAGTTACTCACCTGTAACAGGTGTTCTCCAGGAGCAGCAGGAATCAGTCCTCACTTATGGGTGACGTCGGCGCCGACGGAGCCCTCGCGGAACAATTTTCCCCAGCTTTCAAAGAAAGCCTTTGGGAATTGCAGCGCGCATGCGCGGTCCTCTTCCCGCCCAAGGGTGCCATCTTAGCCAGTCAGATGACATAGCTAAAAAAGACAGCATAAAAATTAGCAAAAAAGTAAAGCAGACGATTGCAACTCCAAGGGGAGGAGGGAGGGTTGTGAGGACTGATTCCTGCTGCTCCTGGAGAACACCTGTTACAGGTGAGTAACTACGCTTTCTCCAGGACCAAGCAGGGACTCCCAAGCTCAAGGCTACCGGAGACCCTAAGCACAAAAATGAGCTCCCTCTAGCTCAGCAGCACAGAAGGAAAGAATCTTCGCTGAATTATTACCCACCGGTAGCCCACATCCGGGATGGAGGGTAGGAGTTGCTCAGACCTCAAAGAGATTACGGAGGACTGCCTGTCCGAAAGCACTGTCCCTGCGGGACTCCCTCTCGAGACAGTAATGGACCGCAAAAGTCTGGCTCGAAGACCAAGTAGCGGCCCGGCAGATGTCTGCCAGCGGAACAGAGCGGAGGTAAGCCACTGACGTGGCCTTTGCCCGAACGCAGTGAGCCGTGACTCGACCTTCCAAGGAGAGTCCGGCTGCCCCATAAGCCCAAGTGATACAGTCCGCAACCCAGATGGACAGAGTACGCTTGGAGACCGGGAGCCCCAATTTATTGGGGTCGAAAGATACAAAAAGCTGAGCAGCTTTACGGTGCTCCCGCGTACGGTCAAGGTAGAAGTTCAGAGCCCTTCTACAGTCCAGGGTATGGAGGACCGTTTCAGCTCGGCTGGAGTGTGGTCTGGGAAAGAAGGTTGGAAGTACCACCTCCTGATTGATATGAAAAGGGGAGACCACTTTTGGAAGAAATTTTGGGTGAGTCCGTAGGACTACCCTATTTTTGTAGAACCGAGTGTAAGGGGGATCAGACACGAGGGCCTGCAATTCACTTACGCGTCTAGCGGAAGTGAGGGCTATCAAGAACAGTGTTTTCCAAGAAAGAAAACGGAGAGAACAGGTAGCCATAGGTTCAAAAGGCGGACAGGTGATCCGCTGCAAAACCACATTCAGGTCCCAGTCAGGCGCTGGCGGGCGCAGAGGTGGTTTAAGTAGAAGAAGACCTCGGAGAAACCTCGCTACAAGAGGGTCGCTGGAAAGAGGTCTGCCGTCCACCGGCACATGATGTGCTGAAAGAGCACTGAGGTGAACTTTGACGGAGTTGGACTTAAGTCCCAGATTAGAGAGGTATAGCAAGTACTGCAGGATCACCGACACCGGGCAGGAGAAGGGATCCTGAGACTGTTGGGTACACCAAACGGAAAAGCGACGCCATTTAAGGGCGTAGCATTTGCGGGTAGAAGGTCGTCGCGAAGCTAGGACGACCTCCTCCACCTCCGCCGGCAGGAGAAGGGGAGCGAGGACTACCCTCTCAGCAGCCAGGCCATGAGGTTGAGAGACCTGAGGTTGGGGTGTAGCAGAGACCCCTGATCCTGAGTGAGGAGATCCGGTTGTAACCCCAGAGGGAATGGATCCTCCACCGCTAATTGCAGCAGGAGCGGAAACCACGGCTGTCTGGGCCAGCGAGGGGCCACCAGGATCATGAGGGCTTTGTCTCGGAGAACCTTGAAAAGAGTCCGGGAGACTAGCGGGATGGGAGGGAAAGCGTACAGAAGGCTCCCCGACCATGAGAGTAGAAAAGCGTCCGCCGCAACCCGAAGGGGGTGTGGCTGACGAGAGCAGAAGCGAGGAAGTTGCCGGTTGTGAGGACTGGCAAAGAGATCCATCGTGGGGAGGCCCCACTTTAGAAAGAGCTTCTGAACTACCAAGGGATCCAGACGCCACTCGTGCGGCTGGAGGATCCTGCTGAGTTTGTCCGCCAGGTAGTTCTCTTGGCCTGGGAGATAAACTGCCTTGAGGAGAATGCCGTGACTGACGGCCCAAGAGCAGAGCTTCTGTGCCTCCCGGCAGAGGAGGAAGGAGCCCATGCCCCCCTGCTTGTTCACGTAGAACATGGCAACTTGATTGTCCGTCTGGACAAGGACGGACTGGTGAGAAGTCAGGTGGGAGAAGGCCTTGAGAGCCAGGCGGATCGCCCTGAGCTCCAGGAAGTTGATCTGCTGAGCAGACTCCCACGCGGTCCAGAGGCCCTGAGTGCGTGCCCCTTGGCAGTGCGCTCCCCAGCCCAGGAGGGATGCATCTGTTGTCAGCACCCGGGCCGGCTGAGGTGACTGGAAAGGCATTCCGCAGATCAGGTTCGGCTGCTGAAGCCACCACCGGAGAGACGAGATCAGCGGCTCGGAGACGCGCACTAGGTCTGCTAGGCCGCCTGTGGCTTGACGCCACTGCTGGCGGAGACACCATTGAGCAGGCCGCATATGCAGGCGGGCATTGGGGGTCACATGGACGGTGGAAGCCATATGGCCGAGTAGTCTCAGGAAGCGCCTGGCGGAGACCAGGGGCTGGCTGCGAAAACGGTCGGCTAGGTCCATGAGCCGTAGAGCCCTGTCGAGCGGTAGGTACGCTCGTGCCTGAGGAGTGTGCAGCCTTGCGCCGATGAACTCGAGATCCTGTGAGGGGAGCAAAGTGGACTTTGCGAAGTTTATAACAAAGCCCAAGTGCTGCAGAAGAGTCACCGTGCGGCGCGTGGCGTTGGTGACTTTCAGAGCGGACGCTGCTCTGATGAGCCAGTCGTCGAGGTACGGAAAGACATAGAGGCCGTGAAGCCGGAGATGGGCCGCCACCACCGCGAGACATTTTGTGAAGACTCGCGGTGCGGAGGACAGGCCAAAGGGCAGTACCCGGTACTGGTAATGATTTCCTGCCACCACAAACCTTAGGTATTGTCGGTGGCTTGGGTGGATGAGGATGTGCGTGTAGGCATCCTTTAGATCCAAGGAGCATAGCCAATCTCCCTGCTGGAGGTAGGGCAGAAGGATTCCAAAGGTAAGCATCTTGAACTTCTCTCGCACGAGGAACTTGTTGAGGTTGCGCAGGTCCAGGATGGGTCTGAGGCCTCCTGTTCTCTTTGGTATCAGAAAATACCTGGAGTAAAAGCCTTGACCTTTCAGGTGGTGGGGCACCGGTTCCACCGCCTGTTCCTGTAGAAGACCTGCTAACTCCTGAAGGAGTAATTCCCTGTGCAGAGGGGGTCGTGGAGGTTCTCCCGGAAAAAAGGAGGGAGGGACCCGGTGGAAGTGGAGAAGATAGCCTTCTCGCACGACTTGAAGCACCCAGGCATCTGAGGTGATGCTGGACCACCTGTGGGCGAAGTGAACCAGCCGGCCTCCGGTGCTGGGAGGAACCAGCGGGGGGGGAGAGGCTATGCTTAGTGAGTCAAAAACCCCCACCCTGCGGAGCAGGGGCTGGTGGTGCAGGTTTGGGGGCTTGCTGCCTACGGGACCCGTTACCCCGTCCCTTGGCCTGCTGGCCCTGTTGGGGAGCTGCAGGGGCCTGATAATGGGGGTATTGTTTGTAGGCAGCCGCCTTCCTCGGGTAAAAGGACTTCTTTCCCGAGCCCTTCTTTTTCTGGGAAGGGGCGGAGGTCTTCCTAGAAAGCCTAGTCCTGGTGAGAGTCTCCGTCTCAATTTGTGCAGCCTTTTCAGCCATGGGCTTGCCAAAGAGGTTTTCGCCTCGGCAGGGGACATCGACCAACTTGTCCTGCACCCAGGGCTCGAGGTCAGATGACTGAAGCCAAGCCTGTCGGCGGGCACCGATGCCGGCTGCGGCCACTCGAGCCGACGCTTCAAAGCCATCGTAGGCTGCTCGGGATATGAATTTTGAGCATTCCCGAATACCAGTGGACAAGGCCAGGAACCTCCGTAAAGGTTCCTCGGACAAACCAGCGGAGAAGCCGGCTAGCTCTTTAGCCAGGTCTCGGAGATACATGCCCATGTATAGCTGGTAGGTCTGGACACGACACGCAAGCATAGAGCCCTGGAAACACTTCTTGCCAAGGCCATCCAGGTTACGGGCCTCCCTGCCAGGAGGCACAGAGGAGTGCATCTTCTGGCTCTTAAGACGATGCATGGCCGATTCCACTACCATGGAATGGTGTGGCAGCTGTGCTTTTTGGAAGACAGGGCTCTTGCGGACTTGATAGATAGAATCGGCCCGCTTGCTCAGGACCGGCGAGGTGGCCGGACTCTCCCACATGCGTTAGAGTAGTCGTTCCAGCATGGGAGGAACCGGTACAGTAAAGTGTTCCCTTGCGGGAGAGTCATACTGGAGGGCGTCGAGCTCTTCGGCTCGAGGCTCCTCCTCGGGGTCCGCAGGGAAGGCCAAAGCCTTGGCCATATCCCTGACGAAGTCCGAGAACCGGGCATCCTCCGGGGGGGGACTGCTTCCGAGGGGACACACCGAGTCCGGAAAGAATCAGGCGACTCTTCCTCTTCTGACTCCCAGACCGACTCCGACGAGGACTCGGTGGGGTCGGCCCGGGCAGGGCGCGGCGCCTGCCGCCCCGACGCCGAGGGAGTCGGCGTCGGCGACCTCGGTCCCGAACGGGAGGCCGAGGGTGACCTCAACCGAGGATCGACTCGAGTTCGCATCGACTCGAGGATCGGCTCGGTCTCCGGGGTTGACTTGGACGTCGACGTCCCGGCGGTCGGGGCAGCGGCGCCAGCGAAGCCAGCGAGCAGTGCCCGCTGCTGGTCCATGAAGGCAGACAATCTGCTCTCCAAGGCCGTCAACCTGAGTCCGAGCTCAGGTGACCACTCGGGCCCCGACGGCGTCGGGCCCGACGTCGGCTGTCTCGGAGGCGAGTCCAGGAGGACCACAGGACTTACCCGAGCAGGCAGCTCCGACTCCAGGCGAGGTCGCTTCGTGAGATGCTCCTTCTCCAAGGACCCGGGACGGCTATCGGGGCTATGCGACCTGGCCCTCGCGGAGCCAGGAGCGTCCACCGACGCCGCCCTCGCGGGTTTCACCTTACGACGATGGTCCCCGGAGGGAGAACCCCTGTCGGAGGAACTCCGGCGACGGTCCGAGCTGGAACCTTTGGACGCGGAGGCCTCCGACGAGGTCCGGGTACGGCTGGGGTCAGCGAAGATCCTATCCCGCTGATGCCGCCGACTTCTCAACGCTTTGGAGGACATTTTGCCGCAGGGCCCACAGATCAGTTCTTCATGATCCGGGCCCAGGCAGCGGAGGCAAAAGTCGTGTGTGTCAGTTAGTGACATATTTCGGTCACACTGACCACACCGCTTGAAACCACTGGCCGCCATCGGGGGAAAAAGGGCCCTGGCGAGGTCAAAGGACCGGGCTGCCAGGGAAAAACTGAAACGAAAAACTGACTAAGTCAGAAAAACCGAAAAATAAGAAGAGGACTCGAGACCGGCGTCGCGAGTCCGGCGGGAAAAAGACCGGCGTCGAACCGAATTGGAAAAAAAAAGGAGAAATTCTGAAGAAAAATCAACTTTTTCGCGGGGACACGACGGGTACGTCTGTAGGGCTCCGCGGAAAAAAGAAGACTGGCTAAGATGGCACCCTTGGGTGGGAAGAGGACCGCGCATGCGCGCTGCAATTCCCAAAGGCTTTCTTTGAAAGCTGTGGAAAATTGCTCCGCGAGGGCTCCGTCGGCGCCGACGTCACCCATAAGTGAGGACTGACTTCCTGCTTGGTCCTGGAGAAATTAATATTTCAGTGTTTTTTGTGTATTTGGATCCGAGGATGCAGTTAAGTAGGCCTGGAGGCCTATGATAGTAGCTCTGTATGTCTAATCAATCTCTATGAGTCCTAGCCCTCCTTCAATTCTAGGGATGTGCAGTCTTGGCATACATTGATTCTTGTAAATCACTTCATTGGCATGGAGGAGTTTTTGTGTTCACACATCCAGTTTTTCAAGATCTTTAAGAGGGCATTTCACAATCCCAAAGCTTATGAAAGCTTGTATCTTATTCTGTGATGTTAAATCACTTTTCAGTAATGATTTTAATGTCCTATAGTATTCTTTACTTTGGAGCGGCTGGGGGACCTCCAGGGGCAGATTGGCAATGCTCTCTAGGAAGGAGTCAAAAAACAAGCGCAGGCTGCGCCTGTGCAGCTGGTTAAGGCTTAGCAGCCTTGGGTTTCTTGGGATGATGAAGACCCTGCTGCCTCTAAGGATGCTGAGGTTGATAGGCAGCAGAAGGCAGGTAAGAAGGATAGTATCTCTTTTCTTTAGAATAAAAAGATTTCTTGGGAAGAGCCTTCCTTTTGGGTGGGTCAGCTGTTTTTCTGGAAAGGGGTTTTAGTGTGAGATCATCTGTTTCAATCTCCCCTGCTTTTTCTCTCCAATCTTTGCCAAAAAGGTTTTCTCCAGAACATGGGATATTGGCCAGTTTATCCTGGACCTATTGTTCGAGGTCTGATGCCTGTAACCAGGCCATTCTGTGAGCCTCAATGCAGACTGTTGAAGCTCTGCTTGTGGATTCAAAAGCATCAAAAGAGGCCCTGGAAAGAAACTTAGAAGTGTTCTGGTCTTTCTTGATGAGTGTCTGGAATGCACTCCACTTATCCTCAGGGGGACGAAAGTCTCCAGATCCCTGGTGACATCCTTCAGAAACATGCCCACCTACAGCATGTAAATTCTGGAGGCCAACATGCATGTCTGGAAACACCAATGCCTCAAGGCATCAAGTGTCCTCGAGTCTCTGCTAGGAGGCATGGATGAATGGTTCTTTGAGCTCTTTATTCAGTGCACTGCTGATTCCACCACCATTGAGTGGTGGAGAAGCTGAGGTTTTTGGAAGCCTGGGCACTTTGGTACTCGGTACATGGTATCGAGTCTCTTGCTGACAGGCAGAACTGCGAGCGGGGCCTCACACATGTGGTACATAATATCCTGCAGGATATGATGTACCAGTAAGGTAGCCACCTCCTTGGCGTGGGAGGGTATTGGAGTAGCTCCAATTCCTCCATCCTCTGTTCTTTTTCCGAGGCTACTGTGATGGAAAGCCCTGCTGCCATGTCATGTATGAAGTCATCACATGTTATCGACCTTTTGTCTCCGCCATGTGGTCCTATGTGCGTGACTCATCACATGTTATCGAGATTTTGTCTTCTTTTCAAAATCTAAATCCTGACATAATACTTGTTACTTTGGACATTGAATCTTTATATACCAACATTCTGCAAGCAGAATCTTTGGATATAATTGAGCAATATTTACTTAAGAAAGATACCTATAAACACATTCTGACGGCTTTACTATTAACATTGGCACAATTTGCCTTATGTGAGAACTACTTCTATTTTAGAGAATTTTTTTTTAAGCAAATAAAGGGGGTAGCAATGGGTTCCTCCCTAGCCCCAGACATAGCAAATTTATACATGTTCCAGTTTGAAGAAAATTTTTTTAAAGGATCATGTTTTTAAACCTAATATTAAACTTTGGATACGGTACATTGACGACATTTTAATTATTTGGGATGGTAGTGTCGATCTTCTTGCCAAATTTAATGTCTGGATTAATGATCTAGATATTCACCTAAGATTCCAACTTACATATGACTTTGAACATATTCCATATTTAGATTTAATGATCAAGAAGGAAGACAATCATTTGATAACATCTCTTTATAGAAAACCCACAGATCGGAATCAATTATTACACTTTGAGAGTTTTAATAATCCTTCCCTGAAAAGGAATCTTCCAGTAGGTCAATTTCTCAGAGTGAGGAGAGCATGTACCACACTACAAGATTTTGAAGTTCAGGCTGATGTCATGAGGACAAGATTCATGGCAAGGCAATACCTGCTTCGCCATGTTAATCAAGCCCACAAGAGAGCTCGAGAGTCTTCCCGTGAGTCTCTCCTTAGACCTCAACAAGAGAAGAAAGAAGTAGGTGTGGTTTGTTCCCTTCTATATTCGACTTTGTCTAAAGAAATCATAAAAGTTTTAAAAAAAGAATGGCACCTCATCCAGTCCATTCCTGGTTTTCATGACCTTCCACTTACAATAGCTCATAAACGTAACATTAACTTGCGTAATCTATTAGTACCTTCAGCTCTGACTGAGCGTAAATTTCTTTCCCAGCATAAGGGACAGTATCAGTGCGGTCAGTGTTCTATTTGTTCCCATGCGTTGCCTATTAGAAAAGAATTTATAGTTCCTATCTCTAAAGCAATATTTTGAATTGATGATTTTGCAAATTGTAAGACCTCCCACGTTATTTATGTTGTTCAGTGTCCATGTCCTCTATTATATGTGGGCAAAACCATTAGAAGTGTAAGAACAAGAATTGTAGAAGATAAAAGTTGCATTAGAAGGGGGATGATTGAGAAACCCCTAGTTATGCATTGGCAGGAGAAAGCGCACAAGAACACAGATCTGAAATTTTTCGTTAATTAAAAAAGTTAAACTGAATTGGCGTGGGGGCAATATAGACAAGACAATAATGAGACTAGAACAAAAGTATATCTCCAGGTTAAACACGCTGACCCCTTACGGTCTGAATTTAGATAAAGATCTTTCTGTGTTTTTATGACCCTCTTCAAGTTTTGGAATTATTAGTTCACTTGGATTCCTTTAAATTCCAACTCCTTCCTTGTTTCCTAATGATTTTAAACTTGTAGTTTTACTTGCCTTATTTATTGATGTTTAATTTTAATATGCACGTTGTATAGTTATAATTTTTTGTTTTTTATTGAAAGGCAGCACATAAGTACAAAAGAAAACAATAGTCTCATGAGCTATATGCATAATACAATAGCAGAAGGAAACAATGCCAAAATCGCAAACAACATACAATAATCCAGCAAAACGCCCCCTTTTTTCCCACACTCGCCATCTGTCAGCAAATAGCACTCCCAGAACACTCTACCTACCCCCTCCTCCCTCCAACCCCCCACCCTCCTCCAGCCCCTCCCGATCTTCCCCCTCCCCCCACCCTGAACCTCCATGCCAGCTAAAAGTGAAGGGAGCGCACCAAAGAACCAGACCACATGGGGCAGAGGGGGAATCCAGAGACTCCATCTCACGGGAAAGCACAAGGCCAGTCCCCCCACGGGATGTACATAGCACTCGAGCAATCATGAACCATACTGTAGGACAAAAGCTTCCCACACTTGCTCAAAGCGTGACAACTGCAACTTACCGGCTGCCACCCCACGCTCCATTCTATACGTATCCCACATCCGTTCCAGCCAGGCAGAGAAGGATGGAGACAGGACCTGCTTCCAAGCAGCAGCCAGAGCTAGCCGAGCCGCATTCAAACCATGTCGAATCAAGGCCAACTGAGGGCTTCGTGCTCCAGGCACATTCACACCAAAAAGGAAAATGCCCGGATCCCAAGGAATGGTCAACCCGACCAATTGTTTTAAGCGGTACTGAATCCCCCTCCAAAAAATTCGGACACGAGGACAAGACCACTAGACATGCGCCAAAGTACCTTTCTGACCACATCTCCGCCAGCACAGATCCGAAACCCCTGGGTACACTCGAGCAATCCGCTCAGGTGTCATATACCATCTGTAAAATAGCTTATAATTAGTTTCACGGGCATTAATCGCCACCGAACGTTTCCACAGCCTACCCTCCACCTGTTCCCATTGCTGCTCAGAGTAACGGAGACTCAAGTCATGATTCCATTGCTCTCTATGCTTGCCTAGTCTCGGCTGTTGTGCCTGCAAATGGGCATACAAGGCAGCAATAAGACCTTTCGTGGTAGTGCATTCCTCACAGAAGCGCTCAACAGCCGACAAATCGCGGGCAACTTGAGACCGAACAGCTCGAGCCTGAACCCAGTGGACCACTTGTGTATATTGGAAAACATGACAATCGGGAAGGTCAAAATCCTCCTGAAGCATATGAAAAGAGCGCAACCTACCCTCATCAAACAATTGACCAGCACGACTAAGTCCCTTATGCCCCCACATCCAAAAAACCGGGTCAGTCATCCCAGGGGGAAACATAGTATTATCCACTATAGGCGCCAGAGGGGTCAGGTCCGCCCCCCGAGTCCGAAAAAATTGGTCCCAGCAGTGGAGGATGTGTAGGATATATGGGTTACTTAAACGCAAGCCACAACCGATCTCCCCCCCCCCCGCAATATGCATTTCCATTTGTACCCAGCGTTTGGGGCTATCAGTGTTCATCCATTCCACCCCGGCACGACACTGCGCCGCCGCATAGTACCAATGAAGGTTAGGTGCCCCCATACCCCCACGGCGTGTGTGCATATAAAGAATCCGACGCGCTATGCGAGGACGACGAAACCGCCATATGAACTTCATGAGCATTGTTTGCCAAGCGGCCAAAATTCCCCAAGACAATGGTATAGGAAGTACCTGAAAGAGGTACAAGAACCTCGGAACGACCACCATCTTAACCACCGCTATACGCCCAAACCATGATAACATCAAACTGGCCCAAGACTCCACGCCGAACCTGCTGAAGTAACGGTTCATAATTAGCCTTATAAAGCGCCGCCCGCTCAACCGCCATGTTCACACCTAAATAGCGAAGAGCACCTGTCACCCAGCGAAATGGGTAGGTAGCCCTCAATTCTAAGCAGACCGCCTCCGGGACCCCAACATTTAGAATCTCAGATTTAGTATAATTGATTTTGAAACTGGACACCTGTGAAAAGGCCTCAAAGAGCTGCATAGCAGCTGAAAGGGACGCAGCTGGATTCACCAACGATAAGATGATATCATCCGCAAAGAGTGCAATTCTATAGTCAGTAGGGCCCACGCGAACGCCCACAATGTCCGGATGCTCACGAAAGCCCTACGCCAAAGGTTCCATCACCAGCGCAAACAACAACGGCGACAAAGGACACCCTTGACGAGTACCCCTTTCCAACGGGAAACTCCTCGATTGGCCCCCATTAACCCGGACACATGCCGTAGGATCTTGATATAAGCTATGAACCCAACGGATAAAATTAGGACCAAACCCCATCGTGTCTAACACACACCAAAGATAGCCCCAACTGACACGGTCAAAGGCCTTCTCTGCGTCAACTCCCACCAAGAGTGTCGGCTGAGAATCCTGTCGAGCAGTATGAATAACCTGTAACATTCGCCTGATATTATCTGCCGCCTGACGGCCTGGCACGAACCCAACCTGATCCGGATGCACCAAAACTGGGAGAGCCCGGTTCAATCGGGCAGCCAATGCTGAGGCCAGTATTTTAACATCCGTATTTAGTAGGGAGATGGGGCGGTATGAGGCGGCCTCCTGCAAGGGTTTACCCGGCTTAGGGAGCATTGCTATAAGAGCCTCGCGCTGGGAAGGGGGCAGCGGCTCCCCCCGCAGAACCTCATTAAAGAGTACTACCAGAGTCGGGGCTAATTGAGCACAAAATTTTTTAAAGTACTCCGCAGGAAAGCCATCACTGTCCGGCGCTCCCCCAGTTTTTAAACAGCAGATTGCAATTTCCACCTCCTCCGCAGTAAGTTCGGCATCTAATTGGTCTCTATCCGAATCGTTCAACCACGGCAATGCAACAGTCCGCAGATAGTCCTGCACACGGGCCAAATCAAAAGGCTCAGCTTTATATAACCGTTCCAGAAAAGTGGCAAAGACATCGCGTATCTCTCGGGAGACCACCCTCCTATGTCCCCCGGAATCTCGAATTTCACGAACCACCCTCGCGGTTTGCTGCTGACGAAGTCGTAAGGCAAGATACCGGCCTGGCTTATTCCCCCGTTCATAAAAGGTTTGTCGTAATTTCCGATGTTTGTTATCCAAATCTCTCTGCATACACGCATCTAAGTTAGCACGCGCTACTCGCCATTGGCGCAAGACCTGTTTAGAGCCAGTCCGAGCATGTTCCAATTGGAGACGGGAATTCTCCCCCACCAATTGGGAATACTCCCGTCTCCAAGCTCTCCGAGTAAGAGCTGCTTCAGCTAGCAGACGACCTCGAGCTGTGGCCTTGAAAGCGTCCCAAACCGTGGGGAGTGGGACCTCCCCAGAATCATTTAGCTCAAAAAAATTGGTTATGAAGTGGCCATGCTCCTGAACAGCACACTGTCGCCGAAAAAATCGAGCGTCTAATTGCCAAAGCCAATGCCGCTCACCGCACAAATCCGCCGGAAGAGTAATTCAACATGGGGCATGGTCCGACCACGTCAATGCCCCATGCCCAGCCTCCATTCTCTCATCCATCAGGTGCTGATCCAATAGAAATTAATCTATACGGGTATGCACCCGGTGAACGGGTGAGTAATAGGTGTAACTTCTCTCCCCTTCATGTGTATCTCTCCAAACATCACGTAAGCCTAGATCCAGCATAAAATTCCGCAATGCCTTACTAGGCCCACCAGCCACCCTCCCAGCGCTACCCGTTGAATCCAAGTGGGGTACCATGTGGGCGTTACAATCCCCACCCAATATAATAGGGCCTTTCGCAAACTCAGCCAACAAAGCTTTCAGCCGCGCAAAAAAAGTTACTTGGCCTTCATTGGGGGCGTAAATATTAGCAAATGTTAATAAATGGCCCTCCAAACGAACATTCACGAAGAGCCACCTCCCCAAAGTGTCCCTCTTAACCTCCTCCACCCTGAGAGATAAACACCGATGGAACAGCAAGGCCACACCACATTTCTTCCGTCCATTCGCGTCCGACGCTACCCACACCTCAGAGTAAGGATTACGTTTTAACCACCCCTGAGTGCTACTAGGAAGATGTGTCTCCTGTAAAAACACAATATCCCCTTTCAAGGATCTCAATTCCGAAAACAGCAATGAGCGCTTTCTAGGGGAATTAAGACCTACATTCAGAGAGATCACTTTCAACATGAGTAATCAATTTCCTTACCACCACAGCCCCTCTCCCCCCCCCGCCCCACACGGTCCAGCCCTCCCTGTCTCCCGCATAGTCACATACCTTAAGCATTAGAAGCAGCGCCACACCCATCAACCGCCTGACAGTCCTCGGAGGTACAGCCCACATCCACCACCGCTCCCCACCCCATAAATTTATCCAAAAACCCCTCCACCCCACCCCCTTTCCTCTAGCCGCCCCCATCTGTACTTGCCCCCTATCAAATCCCTCCCCCCATCCCATCAGTACCTGCCAAAAAAAAAACAGGACACAGTTAGACTGACCCCGAACCCAGCTCCTTCCGGGCCCCCTTGCATAAAAGATACGATAATGTAATGTAATATCATACCCCCTTTGTATGACTCACCAATAGGCTATTACTCCTACTATACCCCTCTCCATATCACAACCACATTCCCCTCCACCCCCATATAACAAAGAGCAAGTACAAAAATCCCCATAATTCCAAAAACATTTAGTACAATAAGAACAAAAGTAAAAGACAGCTAACTTGTACAAAACTGTTCTGGTGAGCTCAGTCTCAGAACAAGAGAACCCCTGAGCACTTCCCCAGGTCAGGAAGACAGAAGCGCAGGGTCCAAGTAAGAATATAAGATATGCCATACTGGGTCAGACCAAGGTCCATCAAGCCCAGTATTCTGTTTCCAACAGAATAAGCTTAAGCAGGTCTTCCCACGATCGGCGGGCTCCGGATCAGGGGAGCTGAATGACCTCTCTCTAAGGATCGCTGAGAGAGGATCCCCACTCTGAGCCGCATCAGCAGCCAACAGAAAGAGAGCGGCTCCAGCCGCGGAGACGCATGCCGCCAGCCTCCAAAGCACACGGAGTACCTCCGAGCACCCCACCAGGAATCAGAACGGATCCGCTGAGTCCCAGCAACCAGGATCGGGTAAGCATGGGGAATTACGCTATTGAAATGCAGCTGTTAGCCATATAGAGGAAGATCCCGGTTCAGAGCTGATCTAAGATGCGGACATTCCTTTGCGGGCTCACTAGCGCCCCCATAGTTATAATTTTTTAAGTTTTATGACTTAAGGGTTATACGTCTCATGTTCGATGCCATATTACTATTATTCAGGCTATAACAGTACTAACTCAATTAAGTTTTAAAAGATATCATAATCTGCCTCCTACAGTCATAGGTTTATTTATTTCCTTCTGTCTCCCCTTGACTTCGATTTTTATATCCTGACTTCGATTTTTATATCCTGTTTTGTTTTTCGAATCTGGTGCCGTGTTGTCATTTGGGGATGTTACACTGTCAAGGGATTTTTGTTTCCATCCACCGTTCACGGTGGCAGCTGACTATAGGAGTTCACCTCTATTGATATCAATACAGTTTATCTCTTCTCTTTTTTAAAGTATAAATGTATGAGAACCATTGTTCCCTTTACAATACCTTAACGTTGGTTTGCACACTCTTCCTGATCGCCAATTGGTTGAGACTCCTCCAATCAAATAGTTGCATTAGTTCCCACGCTTTTGCTCTTCTTTTAATCACCGTGCAAGTGCCGGCGTTCTTTCAGCGATTTTATCAGAGTTAGATGGACAGCATTTGATGCATGCCGAGCAACTTTGATATATGAAAATTGTGTTATTTGCCTTATATTCCTTTGCGGTGCGATTTGTATTCTTCAATCCTGCCGGTATGTTTACATTTTTTCTTCATACGGGCAATTCATAAGTCATTTGATATATAAGAATTGTGTTATTTGCCTCACATCCTTTTGCGGTGCGATCAATATTCTTTGATCCTGCCGGTATGTCTATATTTCTTCATACGGGTACTTTGAAATTTATAAGTTATTTTACATGCATTGCTGATAGACAATTTTACAGTTAGTGTACACGAATGGGGTCAATACACTTTCAGTTTTTATGTGCTTTTTAAGATTATACATTGCTAATAGATTCTTACATATTATCATGGTTTGCGCTTTTTAAATGCATGTTTATGACGAATAACCTTTTTATAGAGCAGTTCTGCTTTTTATTTGAAATGTTCTATATGCGGTAGTAAATGGTTTAGATTTTCATCTTTAATCTGTTATACAATATTTATAGCCAATGGAGAAGGATTCCCTGTTTTGATGCAATTTTATGGTCACTATAGTTGGCTATATTTGCCACTTGACATCACTCCTGCTTCGTTGTCTTAATGACTTATTGTGACATCACCCCCTTTTCCTTTTCCTCTCCCTTAGCAAAACACATGTGCAATCGTTTTGGAATATGTTGGTAAAGTATTATTACTATCTGTTGATCACAATTTTTGATCACACCTCTTCCTTTCAAATGTTTTTCATATTTGTATCTTTTCTTACCTTTTCATTAATGGACATTTGTTAATGTTATCGTTGTATTTGGGCATTCCAATATTTTAATTTTTATCAGTTATTAATATTTTATTGTTTATTTATGGTTTTAATTTTATGTTTATTTATGTATTTGTTTTTTATTTTAAGTAATATTTTGTTCATGTATTATGTATATAGTGTGCCTGGATTCCCCTGACGAAGAAAGAATCGAAACACGGCCTGTGTTGGGCATATGTTGTGAGAAATAAAGTTTTCCTTCCATTATACCACGACCCAGTGTTGAAGTCCTGAAAGGACATAGCTTCTGGTGGTGAACGACACATTCCTGAGGTGGCAAAGGGTCTGAAGGGATGTTGGGAAGTTCTTGGGAATCGAGTGACCCCCCCCCCCCCCCGTCAGATTCTGAAGAACTTGAATAAGAGTTTGTCAGGAAATCAAAGTATCGGCGGTCTTGGGTTTGACCTTGATGCTTCGTAGAAGTCAATGATCAATGTAGATACTGATCCTCAGAGGTATCGGAACTGAGAGCAATGGCGGCCTGGGTCTGTTGGATACCGAGGGCATCGACTGTTCCAATAGAGGGATTGACTTTGGGTACTCTGACGATACCGGTTCCAGGGTTGGCTTTGGGCCCGGTACGCTTGGCTGTAGGCTCAGTGCCGAAGCCTGCACTCCTGAAGCTCTCGATATTATCGGTACCAAGGCTGCCAAACTCCTCTCAAGAGCCAGCATGTGCAGATCTAGGGAGATGGCTGATGTCTGGGTGGAATCACATACGGGGCTCTGAGCCGCCATCCCAGAACATGGAACCGACAGCTCTCTGGAGGTCAATGCCTTGGGAACGTCCCGGAGCCTCACTTGTACTATGGAGGACAGATCCTCCCACTGGGGCTGTTTGGCTGGCTGGTCTGCATCGGAAGCACCTCTAGGGGAGTCACGATGGTTATGCTGGGACTTCTCCCTGGCCTCGGTATTGGTTGTTGATGCTGATGCCAAGGATTTTGGGATGGCCAGAGACTTTGACTTACTTTTGTGTTTGGACTTTGAAGAAACCCGAGACCTATGAGAAGAAATCTATGCCCTTGATGAAGTGGAAGCCATTGAAACTGAATCCGAGTCAAACAACAATCCAAATTGTCTGGCTCAGTTCTTAAGGCCTCTTTGTCATTTGTTGGCACAAAGGACAAGAATTGGGCTGATGGTCAAGTCCCAAACATTTTAGACACTAGTCATGTTGATCAGTGGCCAAGATGGTACTGGCACACTTGATACATTTTTTAAAACCATTGACTGGCTTTACCCTGTCTTAAAAAGCTGCCTTCGAGATGGAAGATAAGGCTATGGAGGCCTAGAAGCCTAGTTTAGCAGTGAAAACCACAAAGAAAATGACTAGAAAATTACTATGTTATCGGGACTGGTGTTGGACTTGACAGAACTGATGTTGATGGGAAGGCAGAAGCACAATGTTCCACAAAAAAGAGATGTTTTTTGGCGGTGATAGGACGAATGTGTCCTACTGGCTCTGTGAAAAATGAAGAACTGAGTAGAGGATTTGGGAAGGCAGGCACGCAGTCACAGTGGAGTGCTCCCAAAGGCTTTTTTATTGGACGCTGGGGAGCTCCCGTGCGGGCTCTGTCGGTGACGTTCACCCATATGTGAAGACTGCATGCATGCATTCCTGCTTGTTCCTGGGCATAAAATATGTCAAGGTTGAGACAATCAAAACTTGTAGTGTATTTTACAAAAGACCACTGAATGTTTTATGTTTTTAGTATTTGGCTCTTGCTTTTCCAGTACTACTTACTACTACTACTTATCCTTTATGTAGTGCTACATGGTTAGTGGGGTTCAAGGTGAGTTACAATCAGGTACAGCGTAACTACTCACCTGTCACAGGAATTCTCTGGGGAGAGCAGGAATCAGTCATCATGTATGGGTGATGCTGGCACCGACAGAGCCCGCCCAGAAGCATCTCCCTAGCTTTCAAGGAAAGCCTTTGGAAGATGCATCATGCATGCGTGGTCCACTTCCCACCCAAGGGTGCTGTCTTGTCTCAGTCTAATGACATAGCTAGGCCGGAGAACACCTGTTACAGGTGAGTAACTATGCGTTCTCCAGGAACAAGCAGGAAGGTCAGTCCTCACATATGGGACTCCCTGGCTACCAGCTACCAAGAACCTGTAGACAAAAGAAAAATGCCATGGCAACCTGCAAAAAGAGAGCCGTGACCAGCAACAATCGAGTCCTGAGGGAGAGACTCTTGCAAGACACAAGCATCCAGTGAACACCAGCACTCCGGTAATCTGAACACAGAAGGTTCAGAGGGCAGGAGTTGCCTACACCCCGAAGATATTAGGGGGCTGTATGGCCTAGCCAAAGGCGCTGTCCCATTGGGACTCCCTCTCCAGGCACTAGTAAGCTGCGAAGGTATGGACCGAAGACCAGGTGGCGGCCCGGCAAATTTCCATCATGGGGATAGAACGCAGATTGGCCACGGAAGTAGCCATGGCCCTGATGCAGTGTGTCATTACTCTCTGGTCCAGTGGGATCTCCACTTGCTCATAGGCAAGGGTAATGCAGTCCGCCACCCAGGTGGACAGAGTTTGCTTAGTCACTGGGAGCCCCAGATGGCTGGGGTCATAGGATACGAAAAGTCGTTGAGCTTTCCAGTGGCTCTGGGTCCGTTGCATGTAGGAGGACAGGACTCTTTTTCAATCCAGAGTATGGACAACAGTCTCCGTGCTGCTGGCATGAAACCTGGGAAAAAAAGGTGGGAAGCACCACCTCCTGATTGAGGTAGAATGAGGACACCACCTTCGGCAGAAACTTAGGGTGTGCACAGAGCACCACTCTGTTCTTGTAGAACCTTGTGTAAGGAGGCTCTGCCATCAGAGCCTGGAGCTCGCTAACTCTGTGAGCTGATGGGAGTGCTACCAGGAAGGTGACCTTCAAAGAGAGGTACTGCGGGTGGCAAGTAGATAAAGGCTCAAATGGAGGTTTAGTGAGTTGTGAGAGCACCACATGAAAGTCCCATTCTGCCATTGGAGGGCGGACGGGAGGTTTGGAAAACTTGATGCCCCATAGAAACCGATACACAAGGGGCTGAGCCGAGGGGCTTCCCCTCAACAGAGTGGTGATGCAACGCGATGACGTTTAGGTATACTCTGACTGATTTGGACTTCAGTCCTGCCTGCGATAGGTGGAGCAGTTAATGGAGTATCACGTGCAATGAGCAGGAGAACAGGTTCGTCCATTTCTCTGTGCACCACAGAGAGAAACGTCGCCACTTGAAAGCGTACGCCCTTCTCATGGAGGCCTTCCAAGAGGCCAGGAAGATGTCTTCCACATCCCATGAAAGGTTGAAGGGGACTAGTGCTACCTTTCAGCAGCCAAGCCATGAGCGAGAGGGACCCCAGGTTGGGGTGTAGGAGAGTGACCTGCTCCTGCGAGAGTAGTCCTGGGCTCGGCCCAGGGAAATCAGCGGTACCGTCGATAAGGAGAGGAGCAGTGGGAACCAGGGCTGTCTGGGCCACTGAGGAGTTATCGGAACTAGTGACGCTGTATCGCGTTGAGCCTTGAACAGGATCTTGGCAATCAGCGGTATTGGGGGGGAAGGTATACAGGAGGCCTTCCGACCACGGGATGAGGAATGCATCTGCTGCTACCTGAGACGGGTGCTGTCATCGGGAGCAGAAATGGGGCAAGCGCGCATTGTCTGGGCTGGTGAACAGGTCCATCACTAGGATGCCCCAGAGCTGGAAAAGCCTTGAGGCCACTGCTGGGTCCAGGCGCCACTCATGTGGCTGGAATACCTTGCTCAGCTTGTCCGTCAAGATATTGTCCTGGCCAGGGAGGTAGATGGTCCTCAGGAGCATCCCACTGTGTGTGGCATAAGATCAGAGGGCTATTGCCTCCTGGCAGAGGGGGTACAACCCCGTTCCCCCCTGTTTGTTCACAAAGAACACTGCGACCTGATTGTCGGTCTGGATCAGCACCGCGTGGTGCTGTAGCTGGTGGTGGAAGGCTTGAGGGCCAGAAATATAGCCCTGATCTCCAGCAGGTTGATCTGCATTTCGGATTTCCTCAGGGACCAGCAGTCTTATGACTGGAGGCTGTCGCAATGCGCTCCCCAGTCCATCAGAGAGGCGTCCGTGGTGAGGACTTTCTGGGGAGGGGGGTGTCTAGAAGGGCATCCCGACCTGGATTCTGCCACGATCCGAGGGAATCCGCCAGTTGGTGGGTCACGTGCACCCTGTCCCTGAACCTGCCTGTGACTTGGGTCCACTGAGAGTGGAGGTACCACTGGGCTGCTCTCGTGTGTAGGCAGGCATCTGGGGTCACATGAACCGTGAAGGCCTTGTGTTCCAGCAGGTGGAGGAGAAGTAGGGTCGGTAGTGTCCTGCGCCATTGCATCTCTGTGGCTAGTTCCCTGAGGTGTACTGACCTCTCCTGAGGGAGCAAGGCTTTTGCCTGAAGGGTGTTCAGCTGCACCCCTTTGAACTCTAGGCTCTGAGCAGGAGGGAGGTGGGAGTTGGGATAGTTTATGATAAACCCCAGGTCCTGCAGGGCGTTTATGGTGCATCCAGTGGCACACTATACCTCTGCAGCTCTGTCCCCCTTTAACAGCCAGTCCAGGTAGGGCAAGACAAAGACACTTTGAAGCCTGAGGTGAGCTGCGACCACCACGAGGCACTTTGTAAAGACCCTTAGAGACGAGGCTAGCCCGAAGGGCAGTACCCTGTATTGGTAGTTTTGTCCCCCTACCATGAACCGGAGGTATTTTCTGAGGCTGAAATGAATTAGGATGTGAGTGTAAGCATCCTTTAGGTCCAAGGAGAAAGGCTAGTCTCCCTGCTGGAGGAATGGCAGCAGTGTTCCAAGGGACAGCATCTTGAACTTCTCCATGACCAGAAACCTGGTGAGCTCTCGCAGGTCCAGGATGGGCCTGAGGCCCTCAGTCCTCTTGTGGACGAGAAAGTACCTGGAGTAGAAACCGGTGCACCAGAGGTGTTTTGGTACTGGCTCCACTACTTTGTCCCAGAGTAGTCCTGCTAGCTCGGTGAGAAGCAGGGTCTGGTGAAGGAGAGGCCTGGTGGGCTCTCCTGGGAAGAACGGGGCGGTGCCTGATGTAGGTGGAGGAGGTAACCTTCCTTGATCACCTGTAACACCCAGGCATTGGTGGTGATGGCTGTCCACCTGTGGGCAAACAGGGCAAGAAGCCCCCCTGTGGGCAGCAAAGGACACCCTGGAGGTGTGGGGTCGTGCCCAGGGAGTCAAAAGCCTCCCGTGGGCTGGGCCTGAGCCGATGCCTGGGGCTTCGGGGCTTTTCTTTCTGGGATCATGTCCCTGGCCTTTTTGTTCCTGAGCCTGCTGAGGACCCGAGAAGGCTTGGAAGTGCAGAGTAGTACTGAAGCGCCCTTTCTTCCTCAGGAAGAAGGGCTTTTTCCTGGGGTTTTCCTTCGAGACTGCACCTAGGTCTTTTTCGAGAGCCTGGTTCTTGTTACATACTCGGTCTCTATCTCCACTGCTTTGTCCGTCATGGGTTTCCCAAACAGGTTCTCGTCTGTGCAGGACATTGGCGTTGTGCCCCAATGCCTGCAGTGGCAAGCCTAGCTGATGACTCGAAGCCATCATAGGCTGCACGGGACAGGAATTTTGCACATTCCTTTACCACCAAGGTTAAGGTCTTGAACCTCTGTAGGGGTTCTCCATTGATGCCTGCAGAGAATCCCCCGAGCTCCCTCGATAGTTCCTTCAGGTACATGCCGATGTAAAGCTGTTATGAATGGATTCGGCATGCTAGCATCGAGCCCTGAAAAGCCTTTCGGCCGAGGGCATCAAGTTACTAATGTAGTTATTTGTTCTTATGTACTTTACCTATCTGTTCAATGTAACTTCTGCTTTTGTTATTTGAGTTTTATTGTAAACCGCTTTGATTCCTGAAAAGCGGTATAAAAGCACTTATGAATAAATAAATAAATAAGGGTTCAGGCCTCCCTGCTGGGTGGTACCAACGAGTGCATCTTTTGACTCTTAAGCCCGTACATGGCCGACTCCACGACCATTGAGTGTGGGGGAGCTGGGTCTTTTGGAACCCAGGGCTCTGGTGTACCTGGTATAGCGTCGAGGCACCTGCTGACAACTGGTACCTACGCCGGTGTTTCCCACATCCGGAAGAGACGGTTGAGGATTGGGGGCACTGGAACCATAAGGGTTTCCTTCAGGGGTGCCTGGTATTAGAGTATCTCCAATTCCTCGGTTCGCGGGCACTCCTCAGTCTCGGTCTCAATCGCGAGAGACTTGGCCATATCCATCACAAAATCAAGGAACGCAACATCCTCGGGTGGGGAGCGGCATAGGGTCGCCAGGTCCGAGGGCATGTCATGGTGTCGCATCATGTCTGGGGACTCTTCATCCTTGGTCTCCCATTCAGACTCAAAGTTGGAGTACAAGTCCTACGCCGCCGGGGAGGACTGGTGTCTCGAAAAATGGGGCTGGGACCTCAACCGGGGCTTCTCTCAAGGCCAATGGTGTGAGAAAGCCATCGGGGAAGATGAACTGGACATAAACGCCTGCTGCATGGCCACTAGGGCAGATATACTGCTCTCTAGGGCTGCTATTCTGGTCTTCATGCAAGTTAGCTCCGCAGCCTTTGACGCGGGCACCGAGGACTTTGGGCCCAGCGTCAGTACTGTAGAGGGGGAGTCATAGATGAGGATGTCCTTGGAGGCCCGAGGCTGGTCAGCGGGCGCCGACAACTCCTAGTGGGGCAACTTGGAAGGCTACTCCTGCCCTGACTCTTCGGACTCATGCCTGGGGCTGCCAGACCTCGGTGGGGTTTCAACTTCCTTCCGGCTCCGTTCTCCAAAGCGGTCTTCGAGGATTTATTCTTCTTATGCTCTACCTCCGGGGACTTTCGCTCAGAGGAACCGCGGCCACAGGACTGCGAGGAGACTCTGGCTTCGGGGGGCGCAGAGGTATTGAAGGAGGTCCTGGAGCGTGGTGTTACCAGAGACTCCGGGGCGGAGTCAGACTTATGAAAAATAAATTCCTGCTGCTGATGATGACTCTTTAAGGCCTTTGGGGGTCATTGTTCTGCAGAGCTTGCAGTCGAAGATATCGTGCTCCGGGCCAAGGCATCAGAGGCAGCAGTTGTGTGGATCGGTAAGTGACTTAACTTTGCCACACCGGTCACACTTTTTGAGGCCATTGGAAAAATGGTGGTCCCTGCCTCCCGGCAGGCGTCCAAGGCCTTCGGCTGAAAAAGGGCACAAATGCCAGTTGAGGCGGACCTTGATGAAAAAAGTGGAAAATGGATAGATGAATCCGAGGAGCGACACCAAGGCGAGCTGGCTCAGAGGCGGGAAGAAACCGGTACGCAAATCTGACAAATTTTAACTAAAAAAAAATCTGACTTTTTCCATGGAAAAAGGACAACATCCAAAGGGCTCCGTGGAAAAAAAGGAGACTGAGGCAAGATAGTACTCTTGGGTGGGAAGTGGACCACACATGTGTGGTGCATTTCCCAAAAGCTTTCCTTGAAAGCTGGGGAGATGCTTCTGCGGAGGCTCTGTCGGTGCCGACGTCACCCATATGTGAGGACTGACTTCCTGCTTGTTCCCGGAGAATGTAGGTATTTCCTTGCCCCTGGAGGACTCACAATCTAAATTTGTGTCTCAGGCAATGGAGGGTTAAGTGACTTGACCAAGGGCACAAGGAGTGCCAGTGGGATTTGAACCCTAGTCTCATGGTCACAAGGCTGCTGTGAAATACATAAGACCATGAGAAAAATACATGCATTTGGCAGTATGTAAGAGGGAACAGCATTTTTACAAAATACATACAAACAGGCAGAGTGGAGGAGTAGCCTAGTGGTTAGAGCACTGGCTTGTAACCAAGAGACCAGGGTTTGATTCTCACTAACACTCCTTGTGGCCTTGGGCAGGTCACTTAACCCTCCATTGCCTCGGAAGAAAGACCTGGCAATCTACTTCTGGTTACACTGCCAAGAACACCCAAGAGCTGCCGGGTGAGAAGGAGTCAGCACTGACTTGAAGGCACGCATTGCACATACAAAAACCTCTAAGGAAGCAAATCTTTGTAAGTGCTGGCATTTAGGTATATGTGTAAATTGTGAAATTTGCAAAAATGCATGTGCAAGGGGAGACAATTAAGGAGCTAAGCTCCAAAACACAAATTTTTGCTGTGTGAAGTGGTTTTGAACAGTAGAGGTAAGCACAATTTGCCTCTCAATCATGTCTCCAAGCCCCAAGTCCAAATGAGCAGTTAGCTGACAATTAGCAATGTCTTAGAGCAGGTATAAATGCTGATGGGGAAAATTTCCACAGCATATATTTCGGTTCGTTGCAAAACAGGAAATTCACACAATTATAAGGTCTGCGCAAACTATGCCCAGAGCACGTCCCCTGCAAATCTGTGTGTGATGAAATGCATGAACATAAGCAGTACCTCTTCTAAAATTGCTACTTATACATATATGCTGATTTACATGTGCAAATGGCGTTTCTTCCCCACAAGTAAATCTTTTAAAATTACTTTAGTGTCTTCCAGAAGCTATCCTCAAACTTTTATTTATTTTGTTCAACACTTTCTTAACATCAGCTGGCATTTCCTTAGTCTGTTTGGTCAAACCTGCTATTTCATTGGTAGGGGCTGTTTAGCAAAGAGATTTTAGGGGCACCTATATATTTAACAAGGAATAACAAATGTATGTGCCCAAACTGCTGCTGCCGCCATTGAACAAACAAGAGCTCCTTGCTATCTTCCCTGCACAGCTCTTAGTATGTTAAAGCCATGCAGTGCAGAACTCTTGTGATAGCAGCCAGGTGCAGGAGTGCTTACACAGCACAATTCACACCTACCAAGAACCATGTAGTGATGACGGCAAATTATTTTTAAACAGTGGCAGTCAGATTGGAGGGAGAAACAGGCAGGTCCCATTCCAATAAGATCATTTGGCTGCGAGGGCAGCAGCTGGATGATGTCATCAAAGCACTCTGGAAATGATGATTTTCATTACATTTCAGTTATAACTGGAACCTCAAATTTCCCATCAGGGTGTTTTATTGGGGTTTTCCAGTTATAAAGAGAGCTTCAAAGACAAGCCATATGCCTTTTATCAAAAATATTTCAGTTGTAGGAACTGAATATTTCATTTTTGATTTTGTTAACACTGTACCTAATCCAGAGTTTTGTAGAACATTCTAATTATTTGTTTTCAATGATAGAGCCTAATGTACATTTCAGGTAGTTTCAAGCTCATCTATGGTATGAAGTCATCTACTACCTGTTTAATATTTATCTATACAATCTTGATTCAATATAAACATTCAGTTTTATAGTTTTCTTCTTTAATAGAACATCTCTGCATTTCAAAGATACCAACAAAGATATTTATAATGCACCATTTAAGGCACAGAAAAACCAGGACACAACACGCCATAGGATGCAGCAGGGAGCTTTATTACGTATACATGAGGTCATCCTATACGTGTTTCGGCCGAAGCTTTCTTCAGACGATACTGACCTCTCTACAACAGAATATTGCACAAAACAATACATAAATACATTTAAAAGCATATATAATCACATAACCATATAAATACATTCAAAATTTTAAAAAAATTATATAAAATATAGTGCTAAAAAGTTTAAAGAAAATTAGCAGAATCAAAATACCAAGGACATAAAAGAATAAATAACAATGCCCTTGGTATTCTGGTTCTACTAATTTTCTTTGAACTTTTTAGCACTATAGTATTTTATACATTTTTTTAAATTTTGAAATGTATTTATATGGATATATGCTTTTAGATGTATTTATGTATTATTTTGTGCAATATTCTGTTGTAGAGAGGTCAATATCCCCTGAAGAAAGCTTAGCACAGTTACTTACCTGTAACAGGTGATCTCTGGGAACAGCAGGAATAAGTCTTCACATATGGGTACGTCGGTACCGACGGAGCCTGCACGGGAATGCTCCCCAGCATCCAATCAGAAAGCTTTTGGGAGCATCCCTCGCGCCTGCGCGCTGACTTCCCGCCCTTTCCACTTCTTCTCCTCAGTTGAGTTTCATAGCTGAGACAAAGGAGAGAAAGAGGAAAGGAAGAAAGATAGATAGATACAACTCCTAGGGGAGGTGGGTGGGTTGTGAAGACTTATTCCTGCTGTTCCCAGAGATCACCTGTTACAGGTAAGTAACTGTGCTATCTCCAGGAACAAGCAGGAATGAGTCTTCACATATGGGGACTCCCTAGCTAGAGATGCCAGGGGGAGATCCCATAAAATGCATGTTCCTGGATCAGGAGTGCATTTCCCACACAGGAATCTCCGGCATCCCATGAGGGAATGGAGGGTAGGAGTTGAGAATAGAAGAGCTGTAAGGAAAACAGCAAACCCAAGGACTACAGGAGAGGAGTCCATGGCATGTATGATAAGTACCATTAAAATTATTTAATGAACAGTTATAATATGGAGCTTACCTACTGGATTGTAGGAAGTAGAAAGCGTGATGGAGTCTACTGGATATGCAGTAGCGGAATCCTCAAGGTGACCTCACAGCAGTGAGGGTGAAGGTCCAGACCTGGAATTAGCAGGTGATCCAGGTGTCAACTGGGGTAGGATTAGAACGGCAGGTCTTCAATGGAAAGCTTTATGAGAAAAAGCTGAAAACTCTTTTAGGTACAGAGTCATAACATTGAGGACTAAAAGAAGAAGACTGACCGATTTGGACAACTAGCCCAGTCTTGGAGGGAAGAAGGGTTATGGAAAAAAGCCCATATTCCCAAGCAGAACAATGTGTACTCAAAAACAATGAAGATGTACACTATCTTTCCTAGCTGATGAGAGATAGGAAAGATATTGAAGCTTGACTCTTCAAGGATAGGGAGACCTAGAGCAAAGCGGAAGCTGTTATCACCACAGTAGTGGTTGTGAGCATAACAGTCCCCACATACGAAGGAACAGTATGAAAAAGGGGAGCCCACTGTCTGTAACCTCTGAGAAAGGTACAATTGCTATAGCATAGACAGTGAGGAGATAGTATGTAATACATATCGATCTATAAAAGTCTCCCAACAGATACATATATATATATAGGGAGATATATATACCTATATATAAATGTATATCTAGATATGCAGAATATGTATCAACATATATATATAGGTGGATATATATACATATGGGGGCATAAATTATGCACACACAGCTTACAGACATATGTATGTAGAGGCATATATGGAGATATTTACATACATGATAATAAGTCTGAAGATACACTAAGCGCCATAAGAACATTCACATGGGGAATGTGAAGGGGAAAGATTCATCCAATAACAAGAGGGTGAAACCCACTTGACAGATATATAGAGAATCTATTTCCGTGGGCTAAGAGGATGCAGGAATGCAATCCAGTAAAATAACCAGGATGGTTGCGTGAAAAACAGAGGATAATATCAGTCTGTAAAGAGCAAGTCGAGAGTCCTTTAGAACTCTGACATGGTAGATGGGTAGAAACGCATAGAGGAGATACCAGGAGGACCCATTGGAGGGACATAGGGGTATCATGCGTTACTAATAGCCTTGGATATTCACGCAGAAAAAGCTTATATTCTGAATTATAACAGGAGACAAGAGGGTGTGGAGAACCCTCACAGTTATGAGAATGATTTATAAGCTTTTTTCTACTATATAGAATAGCCCTCAGAGACAAAGATCAATGCTCTGTAGCAAGGGCCCATAGTAAAAAGCTTCTCTGAAGATTGCAGAGAGCATTGTGCAGGAGAATTATGAGATGAAACTGACTGAAGTCAGGTGTGTTGCCACATCCTAGGAAAAGGAGATGGCTAGAAAGAAGATAAGGTGAGAAGCCTAAAGTGAGTAGGATTATCCAAGATAGATGAGGACTAGCTTGGAATCACTACTGAGGCTAGACAAAAGATAGACCGGAACTTGTGGAAAAGTACCAGTAGTTCAATCACTGGAACTCCTGAAAAAGACAGTAGAGAGAATTTTACTGTGCAAAACAAAGAGAAACAGACAAAGGGAGAGGAGATATTCCTGTCCCTGCCTGATGAGTTATCTTGAGAATGTATTCAAGGAAACAAAAAGTCTACACTGGAATGAAAGCTAGAGAAGCTTTTCAGTATGGTACCACTCAGTCAGGGGAAACCCTGGATGAGAGGGGGAGGGTGACTTACCCATATGGCGAGTCAGCTGAAGGAAAAAATGTTCATGTTGGGACAGAAACTATCATGAGATAGTTGTAACCTCCCTTCTTGGTAGTAAGAAGAGGAGAATTCTGTAACCCATGGACAAGGATATCCTGACAGCTTAGCATACTGAAAAAGGAAAACCCCAGTGTAGAGCTTTAAGAAAAAACAGTGAAAAACCTTCTGTTAAGAAGAGGTTAACTGTAGATTGTAACCTTCAGAACCTATGGTTGCTGGATATGTTGAGACTGGCTAGAATTTGGAAACTTCAGACTAGGACGAGGTGTCCCTTGCTTGGGCACCTCTGGATGATGGGCAGGAGAAGAGTGAAACCTTCTTTTCTTAGGGAAAGAAGGCTTGGTAGGACATTTCCTACCTCCTGGGGAAGAAGGCGGCTTAGAATGGCCAGAACCAGGGAAGTCAGTGGAGCAATGAGCAACCTGACGTAAAGCCTCCTTATTGAAGAGATTTTCTCCAGTACAAGGAGAATTACCCAGTGTATGTTGTGCCCATCTGCTCAAGTCAGAAGCTTGGAGCCAGGCTCTACGACGTGCTCCAATGGCAATAGCAGAGGATCTGCTAACAGACTCAAAAGAGTCTAGAGAAGCACAAGAAAGAAACCAAGAGATATTCCGGCTATGATTAAGAAGCAAGGAATAGTCAGCAGCCTTAGGCTCTGACAAAAAAGGAGTCAAAAGAGATAATTTCTTTGTGACCTCCTGGAGTGTTAGACTCATATAAAATATATAAGAAATAATTCTTGATGCCAGCATAGATGTTTGGAAGGTTTGACGTCCAAAGGCATCAAGTGCTCTAGAAGCACGACCTGGCGGATAAGAAGAATGCTTCTTCTTGCTTTTTACCTTCCTCATTGCTGATTCCACTACAATGGAATGATGGGGAAGTTGATTCTTTTGAAACCCTGGAGAGGGGGGCACCTGATACAGAACATTAGTTGCTGTAGAAGGTGAGGGAACCCTTAAAGGTGATTCCCATATTCTCAGAAGAAGATCCTGCAAAGAATGATGTAAAGGAAGCATTATATTTCCCTTTTCTGCAGGAGAGCCTTGGTTAAGATTACAGCCAGGGATAGGAATAGCAAGAAAGGTTGCCATGTCAAGGAGAAACTTCTGAAAAGAAGGATCTCCAATGGGAACCATCCCTGGAAAGGCTAAGGTTGAAGATGCAGCCTGAGCACCAGAGGATGTACTGGTCTGGTGCAGAAAAAGAACTTTACTAGATGGATAATGATACTGGCAGTCACGATTTGAGGCAGTTAGTACTGCATCGTCTATGCCAGGTATCGATTCCAAACTAGGCATGGAAAGGATCGATGGCACCGATGTAACTGCAGGAATCGACATCGATACCGATACCGGTAATGGCATCGAGGCAGTCATCGGAGGCTGCTCAAGCGGTACTGAGGTAACCAGAGAGTCTTGGTGAATATCCTCGGTACTGCGTATCTGGAAACGACAAGGGTCGGTTCCAAGGCGCGTCGGTACCCAGTCATCTAGACTTGATATCGATTCTAGACTCGGCATCGAAGGGAGCGAGTCTATCGATGCATGTCTAGAGTTCACCGACGTTGGTGGTGGTACCGGTGATGCTGATACAGGGAAGTCACTCTGGGTCGTATCGATCGGTCCCGAAGGTACCGAGGACGCCAGATGACGATCCCTGATGAAGAGTGGAACACTCGACACCGGTGCCGATGCCGGGGTATTGGTACCGCTCGAAGCGGGTACCACCACCGAACATGGCTTAGAAACAGGAAAGTCAATCTGGAACGTATCGATCGGTCCCGAAGGTACCGAGGACGCCAGATGACGATCCCTGGTGAAGAGTGGGACACTCGACACCGGTGCCGGGGTATCGGTACCGCTCGCTCGAAGCGGATACCACCCCCGAGCACGGCTCAGGTATGTTCTGTGAGGGGTGAGCCCCAGGAACAACCTGAAACCCCTGAAATGCTTTGGAGCCCGAAGACTCTCGCCGGGGTTTTAATGCCAATGGGGTCTTGAGGGCAAGGCCAGAGCCGTCATCATGCGTGTCATGAGACCTACCACTCAAGGATTGGCAAGTCTTAACAGACTGTTTGTGGGTTACCTGATCCTGTAGAGAAGAAAAACCCGGTGCCTTCACTGCAGGAGGGAAAACGGTATCGAGGGAAACTCGAAAGAGGGAAGATCTTCTCTCAGCATTGCAGCCTGATAGTTCAGGGGAAAAAGGGTCAGGACCCAAACAGGTTAGACACCAGAGATTGGAGTCTAAAAAGAAAACTGTGTTTCCACAGTGAAGGCACTTCTTAGGAGAAGAAGGCTCCATGATGGAGAGGCCTTGTAGGCCCAAAAGGTTAAGACAGAAACAGAGGGAAAAATCTCTCTGAGTTTAAGAAAAAAGAAAGAAAAAACCACCGGCGGTACTGGTGTCGGCGGGAAAAACAGCCACGACCACAAGAAAACAAGAAATGAAGTATTTAAAGAAAAAGGTTTCTGTGGTGACAGGAGGACGTCCTGCCGGCTCTGCGGAAAAACGAAAACTGAGGAGAAGTGGAAAGGGCGGGAAGTCAGCGCGCAGGCGCGAGGGATGCTCCCAAAAGCTTTCTGATTGGATGCTGGGGAGCATTCCCGTGCAGGCTCCGTCGGTACCGACATACCCATATGTGAAGACTCATTCCTGCTTGTTCCTGGAGATCAGCCAAAACACATGTAGGGTGACCTCGTGGATACCTAATAAAGCTCCCTGCTGAATCCTACGACGTGGTGTGTCCTGCTTTTTCTGTGCCCTATAGTCGCTGCAGGCGGAGTGGTCCCTCTTTGGGTCTAATCTACCATTTAAGATATCAAAGCTTTCAGTTTCCGCAATTTCTACACCTTAAGACAGAACTATTTACATAAACTGTACAAAAACAAAGTAACAAGTAGACTGCTAAAATATTAGACAGAAGATTAAGACTTTTCTTAGTAATAAAAAATCTGCTAGATAGCAAGTCCTTAACAGGACACAATTTTGTTTGTAGTATTAAAACGTTCTTTGTTTTTTTTTAGTTTTAGACAGTTTCAATAAATCAAAAAAAAATCATCTGATATGGAACATTTTGAAATGTTTTTACTGCACATTGCAGTTCTCTTCATTTTCCATTTGTTCGGGTGATTTATTGACAATCATGGATCGTCTACTTTTATGGGTTAGGAGATTGTTTCTAGGACTCTCAGAAGCTGGTATCTTGAAATTATTACTTGAAGAAAGCGGTGATCCTGCAGAGTCCATGGCTCCAGTTCTTGATCCCACTTGAAGAGGCTTTGTATCTCTTAACTACAATAGGAAAACAAGCCTCTATTAATTCTTACTAAAACTAAGACAGAGAAATAATTACAGACCAGACAACAGTTATTCTTCAATACATTCTAAACCAATTCAGATAGGAATTTCAGGCTATGTGAAGATGATTATGTTATGTGTGATCCAGAACTTGTTTGAGCTAAACTTTATTTATTTTCTTTTAACATATTTATAGCTTGCTTTTCCCTATAGTTCAAAGCAAAGGAACAGTGGATATAGAGTAGTTACTCACCTGTAACAGGTGTTCTCCAGGAGCAGCAGGAATCAGTCCTCACATATGGGTGTCATCGGCGCCGATGAAGCCACAGCGGAGCATTTCCCCAGCTTTCTATGAAAGCCTTTGGGAATGCAGGCACGCATGCGCAGTTCCCTTCCCGCCTAAAGGTGCCATCTTACCTCAGTCAAATGACATAGCTAAGAACAGCACACAAAAATGAAAAAAAAAAAACCAAAACTATGTACAACTGCAACTCCAAGGGGAGGAGGGAGGGTTGTGAGGACTGATTCCTGCTGCTCCTGGAGAACACCTATTACAGGTGAGTAACTACTCTTTCTCCAGGACCAAGCAGGAAGTCAGTCCTCACATATGGGTGACTCCCTAGCTCTGGGCTATCGAGGAACCCAGGCTGAACAAGAGTACTCCCTCTAGTCTCAGCAGCAAAGAAAGGCTTTTCAAGGACACAACCTCCACCGGTAGCCCAACAGAGGGCAGGAGTTGCCTAAACCTCAAAGAGATTCCGGAGTACTGCCTGACCAAAAGCACTGTCCCTACGGGACTCCCTCTCCAGACAGTAATGGGCCGCAAATGTCTGGCTTGAAGACCAAGTTGCAGCCCTGCAGATGTCTACCAAGGGCACAGAGCGGAGATGAGCCACTGAGGCAGCCATTGCCCTGACACGATGGGCCGTGACCCGACCCTGCAAAGGAAGGTCAGCCGCCTTGTAAGCCCAGGTGATACAGTCAGCCACCCAGATGGACAAGGTATGCTTGGACACAGCCAACCCCAACTTATTAGGGTCAAAGGATACAAAGAGCTGAGTAGCCCTCCTATGCCCCTGCGTACGGTCAAGGTAGAAGGATAAGGCCCTCCTACAGTCCAGGGTATGCAGGACTGCTTCAGCCTGGCTTGCATGAGGCCTAGGGAAGAATGTTGGAAGAACCACCTCCTGATTGAGGTGGAAAGAGGAGACAACCTTCGGGAGGAACTTTGGATGAGTCCTGAGGACTACCCTGTTCCTATAAATCCTGGTGTAAGGACTATCACAGACCAGGGCCTGAATCTCACTCACTCGCCTAGCCGAGGTAAGGGCTATCAGGAAGAGTGTCTTCCAGGATAGGAAGCATAGTGGACAAGTAGCCATCGGCTCAAAAGGTGGGTGAGTCAGTTGCTGCAAGACCACATTCAACCCTCACTCAGGGGCAGGAGGACGGATTGGAGGCTTGAGCAAAAGCAAGCCCCTGAGAAAGCAGGACACCAAGAGGTGACCTGACAGAGAATGTCCCTCCACCAGTGAGTGGTGAGCTGCTAGAGCTGAGAGGTGGACCTGAACAGAATTGGACTTAAGTTCCTGATTCGATAAGTGCAGTAAGTACTGAAGCACTACTGGCACAGTACAGGAGAAAGGATCCTCTGTACGTAGCTGACACCACACAGAAAACCTTTTCCATTTGAGAGCATAGGTTTTCCTAGTGGACTGTTTCCTAGAGGCTAGGACAACCTCCTCAACTTCCTGAGGTAGGCCTCAGGGAGCCAAAACTACCCTTGCAGCCTCCAGGCCATCAAATTGAGAGCTTTGAGATTGGGGTGCAGAAGGGAACCCTGCGCTCCTGTGAGAGAAGGTCGGGTTGCAATCCCAGAGGCAGTGGGGGATCCACCACCAGTTGAAGCAGAAGAGGAAACCAAGGCTGTCTTGGCCACCTGGGCGCCACCAGCAGGACCTAGGCCTTGTCCCGAAGAATTTTGAAGAGAGTTCGGGCCACCAAGGGCGTGGGAGGAAAAGCATACAGGAGGCCCTGAGACCATGGAATCAGAAAAGTATCTGCTGCTATTCGCAGAGGATGCGGTTGCCTGGAGTAGAACTTTGGCAGTTGCTTGTTCATTGGGCTGGCAAAGAGATCTACCAAAGGGAGACCCCTTTTAGGAAGATCTTCTGAACTACTGAAGGATGCAGCTGCCACTCGTGGGGCTGCAGAATTCTGCTTAATCTGTCGGCCAGGTAGTTGTCCTGGCCTGGAAGGTACACAGCCTTGAGGAGCATGTTGTGCTTGAGGGCAAATGAACAAAGGTCCTGAGCCTCCCGACAAAGGATTCTGGACCCAGTCCCGCCCTGTTTGTTCACATAAAACATGGCTACTTGGTTGTCTGCCTGAACCAGGACAGATTGATGAGCCAGGGTAGGAGAGAAAGCTTTGAGTGCTAATCGAATAGCTCTGAGTTTGAGGAGATTGATCTGCTGTGCAGCTTCCCAAGGAGACCACAGGCCATGGGTGCACTTGCCTAGACAATGAGCTCCCCAGCCCTGCAGGGAGGCGTCTGTGGTCAGCACCACCGTGTACCCAGGAATCTGAAAAGGGACCCCCTTTAGTAGATTGGGTGGGTGCAGCCACCAGTTGAGGGAGTTCAGAAATTGTCTGGACACCCTTATCCTGTCTCTGAGGCTGCCTGTGGCCTGTGACCACTGAGTCCGAAGGCACCACTGTGCAGGCCTCATATGGAGCCTGGCATTGGGGGTCACATGCACTGTCGAAGCCATGTGGCCAAGCAGCCTCAGGCAGAGCCTGGCGGAGACCAGTGACCTGCTGAGAAACTGGTTTGCTATGTTTATCAGTCTTTGGGCTCTGTCTGCTGGCAAGAAAGCCTTTGCCAGCAGGGAGTCTAGCCTTGCTCCTATGAACTCCAAGTTCTGGGAGGGGAGCAAAGTGGACTTTGCAAAGTTTATTACAAACCCCAGGCTTTGAAGAAGAGCAATAGTTATGAGGGTGGCTTGTCTGGCCTCCTGGCACGTCTGATCCCTGATGAGCAAGTCGTCCAGATAGGGGAAGACAAAGATTCCCTGATTTCTCAGGTAGGCCGCTAGCACTGCCAGGCAGTTGGTAAAGACCCTGGGAGCGGAGGTGAGGCCAAAAGGCAGTACTCTGTACTGATAATGGTTTCCTCCCACAATGAACCTGAGGTACTTCCTGTGGTCTGGATGAATGAGGATGTGGGTATACGCATCCTTTAGATCTAAGGAGCATAGCCAATCTCCCTGCTGGAGGTAGGGCAGAAGTGTTCCAAGAGTAAGCATCTTGAACTTTTCTTTCTCTAGGAACTTGTTGAGGTTCTTGAGGTCCAGAATGGGTCGAAGGCCACCGGTTCTTTTGGGCACCAGGAAATACCTGGAGTAGAATCCGTGACCTTGCAAGTGGGGAGGCACAGACTCCACCGCCCTGTCCACCAACAGACCTTGAAGCTCTTGAAGGAGAAGGTCTGTGTGCAGGGGAGGCCTTGGAGGCTCCCCTGGAAAGTATGGAGGAGGCAGTTGGTGAAAATGCAGTGCATAGCCCTGTGGACTATGTCCAACACCCAACTGTCCCCGGTGATGAGGGGCCACTGGTGGGCAAAGAGGGCGAGGCGACCTCCTGTGCAGGGTTGGGATAGCAGGGATGGAGAGGCTACGCTCAAGGAGTCAAAAACCCCCACCCTGCTGAGTGGGAGCAGGGGCCGGAGGCTTGGGGGTCCTCTGCCAACGGGGCCCATTACCCTGCCCCTTGGCTTGCTGACCCTGGGGTGCAGCTTAAGTAGCCTGATATTGAGGGTACTGTTTGTAGGCAGTGCCCTTCCTCAGATAAAAGGGCTTTTTACCCGGGCCCTTCTTTTTATGAGAAGGGGCAGAGGTCTTTCTAGACAGCCTTGTCCGTGTAAGGTGCTCTGTTTCGAGCTTGGCGGCCTTCTCAGTCATGGGCTTGCCAAAAAGGTTTTCACCTTGGCAAGGGACATCGACCAACTTGTCCTGAACCCATGGCTCGAGGTCCGATGACTGCAGCCATGCCTGGCGTTGAGCCGCGATGCCGGCTGCCGCTACTCGGGCCGAGGCCTCGAAGCCATCGTAGGCGGCGCGGGACATGAACTTCGAGCAGTCCCGAATCCCCAAGGACAAGGACTTGAATCTCTGCAAGGGTTCCCCGGAGAGTCCAGCAGAGAACCCGGCCAATTCCTTGGCCAGGTCTCGCAAGTACATGCCCATGTACAGCTGGTAAGACTGGACACGGCAAGCAAGCATCGAGCCCTGAAAGCACTTTCTACCGACGCCATCGAGGTTCCGGGCCTTCCTGCCGGGGGCACCGCGGAGTGCATCTTCTGGCTCTTCAGACGATCCATGGCCGATTCCACAACCATGGAATGGTGTGATAGCTGTGCCTTTTGAAAGCCAGGGCTCTTCCTGAGTCGATAGATCGAGTCAACGCGCTTGCTTAGAACCGGTGCCGAGGCTGGTGCCTCCCACATCCGGAAGAGGAGCCATTCCAGCATCAGAGGAACCGGGACAGTAAAGGCCTCCTTTGGAAGAGAGTCATACTGCAGGGCCTCGAGCTCTTCAGCTCGAGGCTCTTCCTCAGGGTCCGCCGGAATAGCCAAGGCAGTGGCCATATCCCAGACAAACTCCGAGAACCGAGTATCCTCTGGAGGGGATCTACTCCGGGGCTCAGACTGCGGTGAGTCCGATGGGGAGCCAGGGACCTCCTCCAACAACGCCCTCGCGAGCCGCTTCTTCCTCTTGCGTTCCCGGTCGAGGTCTCAGACGAGGTCCAGGCCCGGCCGGAGGCTGAGTCCGAGAAAAGCCTTTCTTTCTGCTGCTGGCGACTTCGGAGTGCCTTGGAACACATCTTCCCACATGGTCCACACGACTTACGGTCGTGATCAGGACCGAGGCACCGAAGGCAGCAGTCGCGTGTGTCCAGAGAGACATTAATTTCTTACACCGATCACACTTCTTGAAACCGCTGGAAGCCATCGGGGAAAAAAGAGTCCCCGCGAGGTCAAAGGACCGGCCTTCCAGGGAAAAAGCAAAAAAGGGCGCAAACGCCAGCCATGAAGGGCAAAAAACGAAAAGAAGGATCGGGCTCGATACCGGTGTACCGAACCCGGCGGGAGGGGAACCGGCGTCGAACCGGGAGAAAAAACAGCGAGGATCGCCAAAGAAAAATCAACTTTTATCCGGGATGACAGGACACACGTCCGGTGGGCTTCTTGGAAAAAAAGAGACTGAGGTAAGATGGCACCTTTAGGCGGGAAGGGAACCGCGCATGCGTGCCTGCATTCCCAAAGGCTTTCATAGAAAGCTAGGGAAATGCTCCGCTGGGGCTTCATCGGCGCCGATGACACCCATATGTGAGGACTGACTTCCTGCTTGGTCCTGGAGAAAGAGTAGTTACTCTCCTCTAACAGGTGATCTCCAAGTACAGCAGGAATTTAGTCTTCACATATGGGTGACATCGGTACCGACGGAGACCACGCAGGAACGCTCCCCAGCGTCCAATATGAAAGCTTTTGGGAGCATCCCACTGCGCCTGCATAGCTGCCTTCCCGCCTTTCCAGCTCTCCCTCCTCAGTTGAGTTTGTAGCTGAGATAAAAGGAGATAAGGAGAAGAAGAAGACCTACAACCCCCAGGGGAGGAAGGTGGGTTCCCGGAGATCACCTGTTACAGGTGTGTAACTACGCTATCTCCAGGTACAAGCAGGAATGTAGTCTTCACATATGGGACTCTCTAGCTCGGAGATGCCAGAGAGATGACGTCAGTCTCGACTGTGGAATCACAGGTATAACTAAGGAGGTTATGTATCCTCCAAGGATCGAAACCCGGGACAGAGGATAGGAGTTGATCTAAGTCTGAAAGAGATGCTGGAGAACAGCTTGGCCAAACAAGGCATCCCAACGGGAGTCCTTGTCCAGGCAATAGCGAGCAGCAAAAGTGTGGACAGAGGATCATGTTGCTGCTTTGCATATCTCATCAATCGCTACAGAGTATAGATTTGCCAAAGAGGCAGCCATGGCCCAAACATTATTGCAGTGAGGTTACCCTCGAGAGAGAGTCCTGCCTTTTCATAAGCAAAAGAGATGCAGTCTGCTATCCACCTGGAAAGAGTTTGTTTGGATACTGGCAACCCCAGGTGACTCGAGTCAAAGGAAATGAAAAATTGGGAAGCTTTTCTGTGCTCTCGAGTTCTCTGGAGATAAAAAGCTAGGGCACGTTTGCAATCCATAGTGTGAAGGGTTGTCTCTGCCCTCGAGGAATGGGGTCTAGGGAAAAAGACAGGAAGGTAGACTGGCTGGTTTAAATGGAAGGATGAGACCACTTTCGGCATAAAAGGAGGATGAGTCCTAAGGACTACCTTATCATTGTGGAATCGTGTATAAGGAGGGTCAGCCACCAAAGCCGGGAGCTCACTAATGCGTCTTGCTGAAGTGAGGGCAATAAGGAAGGTGACCTTCCACGTGAGAAACTTCAGTGAGGCAGCGGCTAGAGGTTCAAAGGGCAGCTTGAGAAGCTGTCCTAAAACATTAAGATCCCATGCCACTGGAGGGGGCTTAATGGGAGGTTTGGTTAATAGAAGATCCCTCATGAAGCAAGCTACAATCGGCTGAGAAGAGATGGGCTGGCCATCTAAGGGCATGTGAGAGGCTGCAATCACACTTAGGTGTACTTTTATTGAAATGATTTTGAGTCCAGAAGAAGACAGGTGGAGGAGATACTCAAGTAATGCCTCCACCGGAGCTGAGAAGTGGTTAGGATCCTTCTCAGAACACCAGAGGGCGAATCTACGCCTCTTGAAGGCGTAGGAGCGCCTGGTGGATGGCTTCCTAGAAGCCAAAAGGATGTCCTTAACCTCCTGGGAAAGGTTAACGTCCTGGAAGGCTAAGCCCTCAGCAGCCATGTGGTGAGATGGAGGGACTGCAGATTGGGATGGAGCAACGTCCCCTCCTCCTGAGAGAGGAGATCTGGAGCAGACCCCAGATCTATGGATTGAGCCCGAGACAGACGTAGAAGGAGAGGATACCACGGTTGTCATGGCCAGGGTGGGACTATGAGTATCATGTAGCCCCTGTTTCTCTGGAGTTTGAAGAGAGTCTTGGGAATGAGGGGAATGGGAGGGAAGGCATACAGGAAGCTTTGACCCTAGTGGAGATGAAAGGCATCCACCTGCTGGCTATATGGTGTAAGAGTCCTGGAGCAGAATCGAGGAAGCTTGGCATTCTGAGGACTTGCGAACGGGTCTATATCTTGGGTTCGTCGGATCTGAAAAATATAAGTGACCGTCTGCATGGAGAGACCACTCATGGGATAGAAGGACTCGACTCAGTTTGTCCACCAAGACATTGTGTTTGCCTGGAAGATACACTGCATGCAGGTGAATGTGATGCTGTATGGCAAAAGACCACAGATGCAGGACCTCACTGTAGATGGTCCAAGAGCCTGTCCCACCCTGCTTGTTCAAGTAGAACATGGCTACTTGATTGTCTGTCTGGACTAGAATTGTGCGGAATCGAAGATGGTCCTGGAACACTTTGAGAGCATTGCGAATGGCTCTGAGCTCCAACATATTTATGTGGAGTTGTGACTCCTGATGAGACCAAAGCCCCTGAGTGGAGAGATTGTCCAGATGGGCTTCCCAACCCAATGTGGACGCATCCATCGTCAGGGTACATTGATGTGCTGGCATCTGAAAAGGTGACCCTACCAGGTGGTTTTCTGGGGATTGCCACCACTGAAGAGATGAGATTAGGCGGGTAGAGACCATTATTTTGTCTTCCAGGTGACCCGATACCTGAGACCACTGGGAAGCCACAGTCCATTGAGCAGTGCGCATATGTAGATGACCATATGGAACAACATGTACTGTTGATACCATATGGCCCAGAAGTTGTAGCATTTCTCGAGCAGTGAGACAGTTCTTGAGGCATGCCTGAGATGCTGATTGAGTCGAGCGCAGCAGAGTTGGGGCAGAAATGCCTTTGACTGCTGAGTGTCTAGGAGAGCCGCTGTAAACTCTAGAGTTTGAGAGGGGACGAGTTGGGACTTTGGAAGATTTATTACAAATCCTAAGTGTTGCAGCACCTGCATGGTACGTGAGAGGGAAGGACTGGCCTCTAGAGAGCTATTTGCTCGAATGAGCCAGTCGTCTAAGTAAGGGAAGACAAATATCCCAAGAGTCCTTAGGAATGCGGCTACTATCGCCATACAGTTTGTGAAGACTCTTGGGGCAGAGGCGAGGCCGAAAGGCAGGATTCTGTATTGATAATGTCTCCCTTGGAACATGAAGCGCAGGAACTTTCTGTGCTGTGAGTAAATAAGTATGTGAGTATATGCCTCTTTTAGATCTAGAGAACAGAGCCAATCCGGATTCTGGAGATAGGGGAGAAGGGCTCCTAGGGAGATCATTTTGAATTTCTCTCATAGAGGTATTTGTTCAGTTCTCTGAGGTCCAGAATGGGCCTGTACCCTCCTGTCTTCTTCGGAATGAGGAAGTATGGAGAATAAAAGCCCATCCATTGCTGGGATGGTGGACCCTCTTCTATTGCACCCTGTGAGAGAAGAGAGGTGACCTCTTGTAGCATCAGAGCAGTGAGGGAGCTGAGAGAGGAACTTTCTTGGAGGAGTCCGGGGGGTAGACTTTGTAGATGAAGCTTGTACCCCTCCAGTACTATGGACAGTGTCCACTGCTCTGATGTGATAAGATGCCACTTGTGGGCAAAGTGACAGAGTCTGCCGGGGATGTGGATGGGATCTGGAATCTCCAGAGGCAGAACGGCTATGTTCTCTAGAAAGGAGTCAAAGACCCTGAGGAGGCTGGGTCTGCTGAGGTGGCTGTGACTTAGGAGTCTGAGCCTTCTTTTGCTGCTTTGATGGCTGTTGCCCCTTCTGAGGAGCATGGTGTTGATATTGTACAGTAGGGGTGTAAGAAGGATAGTACTTCTTATTGAAAAAAGCTTTCTTTGCTGCTTTTTTCCTAGCTGGGTTGGCAGTAGATCTAGATAGTCTATTAAGAGTGGTGTACTCTGATTCCAACTGAGAGGTCTTGTCCTGCCTATCCTTGCCAAAAAGATTTTCACCAGTGCAAGGGATATTACCCAGCTTATCTTGAACCCATTGTTCAAGATCCGATGCTTGGAGTCAAGCAATCCTGCGTGCACCAATGCAGATGGATGAAGTTCTGCTGATACACTCAAAACAGCCAAACATTGCCCTGTTAACAAACTGAAACATTCTGAGCATGTTTTACAAGGGTAAGATAATCTGCTCTCTTGTCATCAGAGAGAAGAGAAGCCATTAACTCCAAATCCTTAGCCACCTCTCTAAGGAACATACCGTACCTATATAGAGCATGTAGGAACTGATCCAGGCCGATAGCATGGAGGCCTGAAAACAACGTTGACCAAAGGCATCTAGGGTTCTCGATTTCCTACCAGGAGGGTTCGAGGAATGTGACTTAGCACTCTTCATTTGAAGCATTACCGATTCCACCACCATGGAATGGTGGGGCAATTGCGTCTTTTGAAAACCGGGACACTCCGGTACCTGGTACATAGTATCGAGTCGTTGGGTATTTATTTATTTATTTGCTTTTATATACCGCACTATTTAGAATCAGCGCAGTTTACATGGAACGTGAACAGTCAAGCAACTTTACATAGAACAGGCATAACATCAAATCTTAAATCCATACTTTTTATTGTACACCGCTTAATTGTTTTACAAATAGCGGTTTATCAAATGTGAATAAAGATAAAGATCTAGTTAACATAGAACAGGTAAATAGAAGCAAAAGATTATGTCAACATTCAGGGGATATAAGGTTGGAGGGGAGGGGGAATAGGGGAGGGATAGAGGTATGTAGAGAGATAGTAAGGGATGTCTCCCACATACGAAGCATAAGGTCGTGAAGTATGCAATGGATAGGGAACATAGCAGTCTCCTTCGGGGCTGTAAGGCACTGAAGAATTTCAAGTTCTTCGGCCCTAGGCTCTTTCTCTGATATCACTGTTGTGGATAGACCCTGAGCAACATCGCGAATAAAATGTTGAAAAGACATGTCCTCTGGAGGGGATATGTGACGTTGTGGAGAAGGAGATGGGTCTTCTGGGATAGTTCTCATGTCCCGGTGATCAGTTGATTCATCATCCGATGAATCGGAATCCGAATTCTCAAAGTATCGACTGGCAGGGTGTTCCCATCTGCACGTACTCGGTACCTATCAAAACTGGTAGCTGAGGCTTGGGGTGCCAGCCTCGATACCGGAAACAGATTCAAGGGCTGGCATGGGAGGTAGGGTGGTAAGCGGCAAAAAAGTTGATGCAGGTTGTCTCGGTACCGAAGCCGGTACGGATGCCTGCGGAATCGACTGTAAAGGTTTTACTGGGACCGAAGCTGCCCGTAAGGCCGCTAAGCTCCGCCTCAATGGCCAGGATATGTTGATCTTGCTGAACTTGCTGATGCTTGGGTATCGATACGGAATTGCAGGCCATGATCCCTGAGCATGGAACCAGGAGCTCTCCAGAGGTGAAGGCCTCGGGAGCATCCTGGGACCCCACTAAGGTTTTGGAGGAAAGGTCCTCCCGCTGGGGTTGTTTGGCCGGTGTGTTCCCCTCCAGGGCAACACCAGAGGTATCTTGATGCTTAGAAGGAGATTTATTTATTTAACAGGTCTTTTATACCGCCTTATCATACATTCAAAGCGGTTTACATGGAACAGTTTACAGCAATCAGCTTTACACAAAACAGGGAAATACAACTTGGAGGTTAGTTGGGGGTATAACAGGCAATTAACAATTGCTAACTATATACAAACAAACTGCTGCAGTGTGTTGAGGTCCATTTCGTCATAGATCATGATCTTCTGGGGTAGGGCCAAAATATTCTAGGAAAAGATGAGTTTTTATGGCTTTCTTAAAGTCCACTAAGTCTTTGATTGCACATGTTGAGGCGGGGAGATCGTTCCACAGCTGAGGTGCATACAGGGAGAAGGCTCTATTGCAGATGGATTGGTTTGCTTTTCTAAAGTTTGGTGGGGTCTCTAGGATGTTGTTGTCTGCTCCTTTTCTTGTTCTCGTTGGGGTGTCTTCCTGATCAATGGATGGGGAGTTGCTGGAGAGAGGTTGTTTAATATTTTGAAGATTATTATTATGTTCTTGTATTTAGTGTGTACAGTGACAGGGAGCCAGTATAGTTGGTGGAGCATAGGGGTTATGTGGCTGTATTTTGCTGTTACAGTAATGATTCTAGCTGCAGTGTTTTGTACCAGTTGTAGGGGGAGAGTTGTTTTCTTTGGAAGGCTAATTTAATGAAACTGAATTCCTCGATTCAACTATCCCACACCTCTTACTATCCACAGCAGACCTGGATGATGCGGTTAACAATTGGAATGAAACTATCAGCAATGCAGCTAAAAATAATTGCACAAATAAACAGAGAGTACACTCTAAAACAAACCGTACACCATGGTTTAACAACACACTAAAACAAATGAAAAGAGAACTAAGAAAACTGTAAACTAAATGGCGAAAATCCAAGTTGACAATACACAAGGAAATATACAATAACCATCTCACAAAATATAAGGAAACATTAGACACTACTAAGAAAAACTACTATGCAGCAACCCTATCAAAATCATATAACAGACCTAGAGAGCTATTCTCCATCGTCAGAAATCTAACCAATAACGCTCAAACTTCCAGCAATGAAATCACAGACATATCACCACAAACCCTAGCTAACTACTACCAAAACAAATCAAAGAAACCATCAATACCCGTAGATACCTTTAACATTTCTCACCAATCCGTAGATGATTGGTCAGATTTTTACCCTGTTACAAAAATGACATTAAAAACTATCATCTCCGGACTCAACACTACAACTTCCCATTTAGATCCATTGCCTGTATCCTGGATAAAAAACACACTGCCAACACTCCTATCCTACATTCTCACAATAGTCAACCTCTCATTAACCCAAGGTTACCTTCCACCCTCGCTTAAACATGCTCAAATACGCCCAATCCTAAAGAATTGCAATCTAGACAAAACATCCCCGGTATCTTACAGACCCATTTCGAGCATACCATTTTTGGCCAAAATAATTGAAAAAGTAGTACAATTACAAACACAGGAATATATAGATGCATCTTACCCACTTGATGAACAACAATATGGATTCCGGCCACGCCACGGAGTAGAAACACTTCTAGCAGTTTATTTGATACTCTCCTAAGAGGTATTGACAACCATAAACAAGCATTCATCCTCCTGTTTATTGACATATCAGCAGCTTTTGATAGTGTACATCACACAATATTACTTAACAACCTAAGGCAGTTAGGCATAAACTCCACAGTACATAAATGGTTCACCTCCTATCTAAATAACAGAACGCAAAATATAAGAATAGGTAATCAAACCTCCACTACATATAAGCAAGAAATAGGTTTACCACAAGGCTCAGCATTATCAGCCCTACTTTTCAATATCTACATAAAACCGGTCTGCAACATATTTAAGAAATTTGGAGTACAATATCACCTCTATGCGGATGATATTATGTTGTACACTCCATTTACGATCCCTAACCTACCACTACAACGCCTATCAGACTGCTATAACGAAATCACAATTTGGCTAAAAACTCAAAATCTCCACATAAACCATGCCAAAACAGAAGTCCTAATTGTAACAAAAAATCAATCATATATCCCTCCAACCCACATAACACTACAAGACCAAGAAATTAAAATAAAAAACGAAATAAGATATCTAGGCGTAATCATAGATTCACACCTTACAATGGAAACCCACATTAAAAATACTATAAAGAAAATCTATTTTAAACTCAAAATACTCAAACAACTACGCCCGCTAGTATTTATAGAGGATTTTATTAATATAATACAGGCTACCATAACCCCTCACTTTGATTTCGCCAACCTAATACTAATGGGCATTTCAAAACAAAACATTAAAAGGATTCAACTAGCTCAAAATGCAACAGCTAGAATTATACTAAAAATAAACTCACTCCAACACATAACACCAATTCTAGCATCCCTTCACTGGTTACCTATTCAAAGCAGGATAATTTACAAAATAATAATAACATCATTCAAAGCCTTACATGACATGGCCCCGACTACTCTATGTAGTCTAATATGCAAAGAACTTTCTAAGCCTACCCACAGAAAAGGACAATCAAATAAACTAAAGATTCCAAAAGACTTCATAAAAGCACATAAATTAACAAATAATAGAGCCTTTTCTCACATAGCTCCAACCATTTGGAATTCGCTACCAGAGGATCTACGATCACTAACAGAGATCGTGGAATTCCGCAAAAAATTGAAAACATATCTATTCACTAAACACTATAATACAATGGAAACCCTAGAACCCATATTAGACAAAGGCTAAATAGCCACCTGTTCACATCAAGTACAAACCTAACTCTATCCGGACAACACTTATAGCTTAAACGAAATGACGATCCAAGCTCTTATGCCCAAATACCTCCACATGTATATAGTTGCATATGTTATGATCTTTTTTACGCTGTTCGACACTACACTACGTTAGTTAACTTGTTACACACGGTTCTAGCTTAAATATACTGTTTGTTTATTAAACTGTGTTTGTTTAATTTATGATGTTCTATGTAAAAGTTATGACGTTCTATGTAAAACAAACTGCGCTTTGTTAATTGTTGTTAATTGTACACCGCAACTGAACTTTGGAAGATGCGGTATATAAATGTTAAATAAATAAATAAATAAATAAATGGTAAATTGCATTACAGAAATCCATTATAGGCGTTATTATGGCTTGGCATAAAGTTCGGAAAGCATTGTCGGTGAGTAGTGGTTTGAGTTTGTGTAGTGTTCTGAGCTCGTGGTAGGCTGATCTGGTAGATCTACCCTTGGAGGGCCAGCCATTCTTCGATGAAGACAGGTTTCGATACCTCAGATCCTTGGGAGGAAGATGAAGCTCTCGATGATGTCGATGCTAAAGATACTGCATCGGAGGCAAAGAGGATACCTAGCTTTGCAGCTCGATTCTGTAAGCCTCTCTTTGTTATCTTCCTACAAAGAGGACATTCTGATGATCCGGTCCTAAGCATTTTAGACACCAGTCATGGGTGCCTGTGGCCGAAATGGTACTGCCACATTTGGAACATTTCTTAAAACCATTGGATGGTTTTTCTATTTTGTCTGTGACCAAACGGGAGGCCTAAGCCTAAGATGGCGTTGATGCGCCTGAAGGAAAGAGGTCTTTCCCTCACAGAAGAATTTTTTTAACAAAAAAAGAAAGAAAGAAAGAAAGCACCAGAGGGGATCGGTACCAGCGTCGAAGGTAAGGCAGATGTGACCACAAAAAATAAGGATGAACAAATTTTCTGCGGTGACAGGAATTGCTTCTTGTTGGCCCTATGGAAAACGAAGAACTGGGGAGGGAGAGCTGGAAAGGCGGGAAGGCAGCTATACAGGCGCAGTGGGATGCTCCCAAAGGCTTTCCTATTGGACGCTGGGGAGCGTTCCTGCGCGTGCTCTGTCGGTACCGACGTCACCCATATGTGAAGACTAAATGCCTTCTTGTTCCTAGAGATTAAATGATATATTAAATTTTTTAATACAAAAAATTAAAAGTTAAAACAATTTAATAAATATAATACAGAATAAAACAAGTGGAGAAAGCATCCAGATCATGGCTCAGGGAATTCTTTCCAACCCCTGTGTGTGTGGTGCATCTTATTTTGTGTATCTATTTCGCTTGTGTGTTTCTCTCTATTTCATTTGTGTGTATGTGTGTGTGTGTGTGTGTGTGTATTTTTGTGGGCTGGTATGTCTGTGCATATTTGTATGTATTGTGTGTGTGTGTGTTGTGCTTGCATGGAAATTTTTGTATACGTGTGTGTGTGTGTGTGTGTGTGTAAAACAGTCTGCTCATTCCCTGCATCTGGAATCTAATTTTAAACACTTCAAGAAGATATTGAAGACATATTTGTTGAGTAAGCATTTGATTCTCCCTAAGTCTGGGCACCTCTGGATCGTGTCGGGCAGATCAAATCCTTCCCCCCACCACTCCCTTCTTCCCTCAATATTATCTTTATTTCTTCTTTCCTATATTTGCAATGCAGTCCTTTTCCTTTTTTAGCTAAAGCTTTTTGGAAACTGCATTGCTTTTCATATAAATGTGGTATATCAAATAAAGACAAACAAACATATTTATATCTATGATGGTTATCTGTGGGGCATGTTTGTACACATTATTTGTAACTAGGTAAATAACATGAGACCTAGTTACAAAGAACACATGCTAACCGTTAGCCCAGCTTAGTAAACATGCCCCTGTGTGTCTTGGAAGGCCATTGCTTACAAACTGTCTTTGGGCCTCCTGAACCAAACTGACTTGGCCTCCTGATGCACAATTCCCTGTCCTTGTAATGTCATAGAAGTTACTACTCACCAAGTTCCTGCATGTTCACACTAAAAAGCTCTATTGTTCTTTGGTCTGTCTATGTGTATCCATATTGAGAAATGGTAAGACAATTGTTGGGGGAGGTGTGGGAAGATGTCCTGATTTTACTTTCTAAAGTATGTTTCTTGCCAGTATACCTGAGGATCTCCCTGGGAATTATAACTGGCATTTGTGATAATTATGTTTGCAGCCAGGAGAGAAATTGCTTCAGCATGGAAGAAACCTTTGATGCCATCTAGAGCATCTTTAATGCTTAGGCTTAATAATATTTATGCTATGTTGAGACTTAAAGCACTTCGGAGTGGCAGGATGAGCAAATTCCCTATGTGGAATGGTTGAGGAGGTGATTGATGACTGTTGACAACACGGTTAGGAAGGATGCCTTAATTTCATAGTTACAGGGAGCACTATTGTAAATAAGTAGGCCACTTCTTGGGGGGAGAAGGGGAAGCTTAAAGGGGAACATATTTGGGATCATTGCATGTACTTGTTTATTTAAAATGGTTAGTATTTGTTTTTCTGTGTATGATTCAATAAAAGGTTTGGCTAAAAAATACAGCAATTAACATTAATGTATCCATCTGTAATCAGAATTTTTTTAAAATGCTGCTACCATTTTTATTAAAGCGTATCTTCATTTTCATCACAGATTATTAAAGGTATGCCCAATATCTAGATGTCCAGAGGATGACTACATTGCTTCTGAACTTTTCTTTTATTATAAAGTATGGGGGTCATTCAAATCAGGGAATATCGGGGTTGGACGTCCAACCCACATTTAGCCTCTGATCGTGATTCTAGTGTCAGCACTCCCCGCACGTACACTGCATTTGTGTGGGGAGTGCTGGACGGGGCGGTGTGGAGGGGCCATCTGCAGGACATACAGAGGCAATTCAGCTCCTGCCTCTGTAGTCCCCCGGCACTTACCTAGACGCCCAGATTATTCCAACCATAGGGTGGAATAAGTGCCGGGCTGTGAGTCGATTGCAGGCTGGGCCCCCCCCCCCACCATTATGCTACAGTGGGAGGGCTCCCGCCGCCTGATCCTGGCCTTGGGGGCCCCTGCCAAGGCTCGGATAGCAGGGAATGGACCGCACTGTGTCTGGGCCATTGGTTGCTCCAGCTGGACATGCTGGTACTATGGTGACGGGACGTCGCTGCACCAGCACACCAGCCGAAGCAATGGGAGGGCTGGCTGGGCACATCACTGGACATCTACCTACTCAGAATTGTGCGCACGCTGGGCCATCTAAGTGCCCTGATTCCGTGGTTGCGGAATCAGGTACGAATTAGCCCCTTATATTTTTTGGCCATCTGGAAGGCCCAAACATGCACATTACAGAATCTGCCTCCACTTCTATAAATGATCAAAATAAGAATTAATTTTTAGAATGAACAGATTGTCAGCATACATTTAAGGAATACCTAGCCTTCGCTATTTTTTTTAATTTAAAGCAGGGACATCTTAAATACATAACACCATTATTATGTGTTATCCACCACAAAGCCAACTCCATGAAGTGTGTCATATAACGCACAATAATGCTGTTATTGCTTGCTGAGTGTTAGTAAATAGTGATCATAATGAACAGTGTATAATAAATCCATCTGCTTTTATCATATAGAAAATTAACTTTACAGTGATTGCTCAAACGCACTAAATAAATGAAACTGTAGCCAGACTCAGCCCTGCCTGCCAAAGTTGCATTTTTCCCAATTTGTTACCTTGTATGATTTGCTGCCCCCAAGTGCTGGTTCAGAGCAGGATGCAGTATTTTCTAAGCTGTCTTTCTGCAAACACTGCTGGGTGCATGGTGACATCTTCTGAGCAGCAAGACGGGGACTGGTCCTTAGTGTTGTTCTACGCAAAATATAAGGACTAAGTTTGCCTGTCGGGATATCTGCAAATCCTGAAATGAAAATAACAATTATTAATAATATGACTTAATAACACAGTACCTACACACTTTTGGCTTGGTTTCAAACCATCCTAATAAAAGCTTTGGGAAGCTCCTCCTTTTGCACCACGCTTACCTTTCTTTACTACATCTGGAAGCCCCTCTAGTTCATATTCCATATCTTCACCAGCAATCATTGTGGCTTTAACCTTTTTAGCTAAACTCTGAGCGGTGGTAGCTTTCTGTTTGGAATCGTCAGCCTTGCTTTCTAGTGGCCTTTGCCTCTTCAGAGAAAGTTTGGCAGGTCCACTGGATAGTCTTTTTTCCTCAGTAGGCTTTTTCTTGCTAGATTTGATTAACTTTTTTGAAGTTTGCAATGGAGAACTTACAGGACTTTCAGGTAGTGGAGTTGTTAGAGGACATGTCAGGTAGGTAGTCATCAGATCAACCTGCTTTTTAAGTTTGTCATTTGCTTCCTCTAACTTGTGATAGTTTATTATTAGACTGCAGTACTTCTCCATATTTTCATCTGCTTCTCTTGTTTTCTCTTCTAGGAATTCTTTTAATTCTTCCATTTCTGATTTTAAAGCATTTCTGCTGTTATCCAAATCATCATCTGTCAAAAGGAAATAAACTGTCAATGTCTAATTAAATAATCTGGGGAAAAGATTTTTCTAAGACATCTCCCAAAAATGTCCTTATCTGTTGCTTGATCATTTTTATTGTTAATTTTTGACTTCTTATCTTTCTCTTACATTTTTCAAAATTCTATGGGTATATATATGTAGCATGGATATAAATTTATACTTAAAAAATGAAATGTCACAAAAAAAGTGGACAAAAATAATAGACGTGACCAAAAAATAAATGTTTTTAAAAAGAAACAGAAAGTAGCACTCATTTATATGGTGTAAACATATCAGAGCAGAACAGCCTGATTATTCAGCATAATATCTAAACATGGCTCCATATAGCATAGTTACTCACCTGTAACAGGTAATCTCCGGGAACAGCAGGAATTTAGTCCTCACATATGGATATCGTCAGTACCGACGGAACCTGCGCGGGAACGCTCCCCAGCGTCCAATTAGAAAGCTTTTGGGAGCATCCCACAGCGCCTGCGTGCTGCCTTCCCGCCTTTCCCAACTGCCTCTCTCCAGTTGAGTTTTAAAGCTGAGACAAAGAGAGAGAGAGGGAAAGGGAAAGAGATAGATAGAGAGATACAAGTCCTAGGGGAGGTGGGTTGGTTGTGAGGACTAAATTCCTGCTGTTCCCAGAGATCACCTGTTACAGGTGAGTAACTATGCTATCTCCAGGAACAAGCAGGAATGTAGTCATCACATATGGGGACTCCCTAGCTTTAGGTGCCATGGAGAGACCCCAGAGGTTGGGTGCCCCTGAACAGGGCTCCACTTCCCCCCATGGATCTCTGGCATCCTACCAGGGATGGTGGGTAGGAGTTGATTAGGTATGGAACAGGTGTTGGAGAACAGCCTGACCAAACAAGGCATCCCGGCGGGAGTCCTTGTCCAAGCAGTGATGGGCTGTGAAGGTATGAACTGAGGCCCAGGTGGCTGCTCGACAGATGTCGTCGATAGACACAGAGTGCAGATGAGCCATAGAGGCTGCCATGGCTCTCACATTGTGAGCTGTGACATGGCCCTCCAGAGAAAGGTTCTTACTCTGATAGGCGAAGGAGATACACTGAGCAATCCAGTTAGACAGTGTTCTCTTGGAGACTGGAAGTCCCAAATGAGAAGGATCAAAAGCAACAAAGAGTTGAGAGGACTTTTTATGTTGCTGTATTCTTTGTAAGTAAAAGGCTAAAGCTCTTTTACAGTCCAAGGTATGAAGATTCCTCTCTGCATTTGATGCATGAGCCTTGGAAAAAAACACAGGTAGGTAGACCGCTTGGTTCAGATGAAAAGGCGAGACCACCTTTGGCATAAAGTGTGGATGAGTCCTAAGGACTACCTTGTCATGACTGAACCTTGTATAAGGTGGATCAGCTACTAGAGCTTGCAACTCACTAATGCGACGTGCTGATGTGATTGCAATAAGAAAGATAACCTTCCAAGAAAGGAATTTCAAGGAGGTAGTAGCTAAAGGTTCAAAAGGTGGCTTCACGAGCTGCCCAAGAACCAGGTTTAAGTCCCATGCCACCGGTGGTGGCCTAATGGGAGGCTTAGTTAGAAGAAGGCCTCTCATAAATCTTGCTATAAGAGGATGAGAGGAAATAGGCTGTCCATTTAGGGGCTTGAAGGAAGCTGCAATAGCACTCAAATGGACTGAGTTAGTCTTAAGTCCTGCATTGGATAAATGAAGGAGATACTCCAGCAATGATTCCAGAGGTATCGCAAGGGGGTTAAGACCCTTTTGCGAACACCATATGGTAAACCTTTGAAAGCATAAGAGCGTCTTGTGGATGGTTTCCTGGAAGCAAAAAGAATATCTTTTACTTGCTGAGGGAGATTAAGATCATGGAGATCTAGGCCTTCAGCAACCAAGCCCTGAGATGCAGTGACTGGGGATTGGGATGCCATAACATTCCGTCCTCCTGGGATAGGAGATCTGGAGCAGACCCTAACTCCAGGGAGGGAGCTTGAGAGAGATGTAGAAGCAGAGGGTACCACACTTGCCGTGGCCAATGTGGAGCTATGAGAATCATATGTCCTCTGTCTCTCTGAAGCTTGAACAGGGTTTTGGGAATTAGGGGAATGGGTGGAAAGGCATACAGGAAGTCTTGACCCCAAAAAAGGAGGAAAGCATCCCTGGCCTGAGCCGGAATTCTGGAACAGAACTGGGGAAGTCTGGCATTCCACGGACTTGCAAAGAGGTCTATGTTCGGGGTTCCCCAAATTTGAAAAATCTTGGCCACCTGGTCTGCATGCAGAGACCACTCGTGTGGAAGCAGAACTTGACTGAGTCTGTCTGCCCAAGAGTTTTGTATGCCTGGAAGATACACTGCCAGGAGATTAATCTGATGCTCTCTGGCGAGGGCCCATAGTCGCAAAGCTTTGTTGCAAAGCGACAGAGAGCCTGTTCCCCCCCTGCTTGTTCACTTAGAACATGGCTACTTGATTGTCCGTATGAATGAGGACTGTCTTGTAGCTGAGCAGGGTGTGGAACACTCGAAGAGCAAGGAAGATCGCTCTGAGCTCCAAGAGATTGATATGTACATGAGTCTCCTGCAGAGACCAGGTGCCTTGGGTGGAGAGGTCTTGCAGATGAGCTCCCCAACCCATCGGAGAAGCATCTGTTGTTAGAGTTGCTTGGGGTAAGGGTTGTTGAAAAGGGGACCACAGCAACAGGTTTTGAGTGGACCTCCACCACTGGAGGGACCCCAGCAACAGGTTTTGAGTGGACTTCCACCACTGGAGGGATAATATAAGGCGACTTGTTTTTGCTATTTTGTCTGACAGGCATCCTGATGCCTGGGTCCTTTGAGTGGATAAAGTCCACTGGGCTGCCCTCATATGGAGGCGAACATAGGGAACCACATGCACAGTAGATACCATGTGGCCTAGTAGTTGTAGCATTTCTCGGGCAGTGAGATGAGACTTTAGCACTGCTTGAGAAGCTAACTGCACCATGCGAAGGCAGTGGGCCTGGGGGAGATAGGCCCTTGCCTTTCTGGTATCCAGCAAAGCCCCTATGAACTCTAAAGACTGAGTGGGAGTTAGACTGGATTTTGGGATGTTTATTACCAGCCCCAAATACTGAAGGATACGCATTGTGCAGGATAGAGAAGTCCTGGCCTCTGACTCTGTTGGGGCTCGAATGAGCCAGTCGTCTAAGTAGGGGAAGACGAATATCCCTAGAGTGCGGAGAAATGCTGCTACTACAGCCATGCATTTCGTGAACACTCTTGGTGCTGAGGCAAGGCCAAAAGGAAGCACCCTGTATTGGTAGTGCTTTCCTTGAAAAAGGAACCAAAGGAACCTTCTGTGAGTTGGATGGATGAGAACATGGGTGTACGCATCCTTGAGATCTAGAGAACAAAGCCAATCCTGACTCTGAAGGTATGGCAGCAGAGTTCCGAGAGAAATCATCTTGAATTTCTCTTTGACAAGGAATTTGTTCAATTCTCTGAACAAGATAGGCCTGTATCCCCCTGTTTTTTTGGGGATAAGGAAATAGGGGGAGTAAAAACCTGTACCCTGCTGATGGATGGGTACTTTTTCCATTGCCCCTTGGGCAAGAAGCATACTGACCTCCTGACCTAACAGGTTGATGAGAGAGGTCGGAGAATTGAACTGCCTTATTATTGTGGGAAGGGGCATGCTTGAAAAATGAAGCTTGTACCCCTCCCTTAGGATGGAGAGTGTCCAATGCTCTGCTGTTATCTGCCCCCATCTGGGGGCAAAGTGACATAACCTTCCTGGAATGGTGGAAGGCTCTGGTCCCACGAGAGCCAGGAAGGCTAAGTTCTCTAGCTGAAAGTCAAAGGCCTTGTGGAGGCTGAGACTGCTGGGATGGCTGAGGCTTTAACAGTCTTTGCTTTCTTCTGTTTGGGTGGTTGCTGACCTTTTCTGACAAGCTGACCTGCAGAACGTCCCTGCTGAGCATAAGCAGGATAATATCCTGGAAAAAAAACGGGAAAAGTACTAAAAAGTTTTTGTTTTTGTTTTTTTTAAGAAAAGAAAGAAAGAAGAAAAAAATGGCGGTACCGGTAAAGCATCGAGGAAGGCAGACGCAACCACAAAAAAGAAGAACAATTTTCTGCGGTGACAGGAACACGACCTGCTGGCTCCGCGGAAAACGAAGAACTGGAGAGAGGCAGTTGAGAAAGGCAGGAAGGCAGCACGCAGGTGCTGTGGGATGCTTCCAAAAGCTTTCTAATTGGACGCTGGGGAGCGTTCCCGCGCAGGCTCCGTTGGTACCGACGATACCCATATGTGATGACTACATTCCTGCTTGTTCCTGGAAATTCTACTTGCCTCAAGATCTAATCACAAGAACACCCTCAACAAGGCCCAGAAGATCAGTGAATAAGAACTTGCCTCGAAGATCTAATCACAAGAGCACCCTCAACAAGGGCCAGAAGATCAGTGAATAAGAACTTGCCTCAAAGATCTAATCACAAGAACACTCTCAACAAGGGCCAGAAGATCAGTGAATAAGAACCTGCTAGTCATACCCCCCCTCAAGACCAGAAGCTCACAGAAAACAAATAAGAGAGCCTTCGTCTTTTTTGCCCCAGAAATTTGGAATATACTACCAGAATCCCACAGATCTGCACAGTTTATACGAGATCTAAAGAAACTCCTAAAAACACATCTATTCATTGAACACTTCGGACCAAATGATATCAAATAACTACATATGCCATGCCTTCATTCACATGCTGCTGAACTCTGTAAACTCCAAGTTGTTAAGCCCAAGTTTGTATTCCCGTGAGTTCTTTATAATTTCAACTCATATGAGTTTGTTATTGCTGTTCTATGTAAACCGCCTTGGCATGAAGGTGGTATAAAAAAACATCTGTTAAATAAATAAATAAAAACTTAATTTTTTTTAAAGCACTGAGAATACCAAATATACTATAAAGTGTAATTACTCACCTATAACAGGTGTTCTCCAGGGACAGCAGGAATCAGTCCTCACTTATGGGTGACGTCGGCACTGATAGAGCCTGCGCAGAGCCATTCCCCAGCTTTCAAAGAAAGCTTTTGGGAGTGCAGCCACGCATGCGTGGTCCTCTTCCCGCCCAAGGATGCCATCTTTCTCAGTAAGGTCCCTTAGTTCAAGCTCTACCAAGCAGATGGCAAGGGAAGGATAAAAATCCAGCAACTCATCAGTGGAGGTAGGAGGGTAGTGAGGACTGATTCCTGCTGTCCCTGGAGAACACCTGTTACAGGTGAGTAACTACGCTTTCTATAGGAACAAGCAGGAAGCCAGTCCTCACTTATGGGACTCCCCAGCTACATGCTACCAAACCTGTAACAAAAAAAATGCCTCCATGAGGTCGTGAGCAGAAGCCGATGCCCAAAGGAGCCCGAGTCCTCAGGGTGAAGCCCTCGGTTGCCATGAAGAAGGGTCAAAGGGCAGAAGTTGCTTATACCCCTAACAGATTGCGCAGTACAGACCAGATCGCCGCCCGGCAAATGTCCCGCAGGGGCACCGCACGTGAGGCCACTGAAGCTGCCTTGGCTTGGACCCCATGTGCGTTGACTCGCTGATCCAAAGGGACACCTGCTTTTGCATGGGCGAAGGCGATGCAGTCAGTCACCCTGGAGGAGGTTGCGGGTGTTTTGCCAACAACCCAGGGGCAGGCGAAGGCTGTGGGAGACCCTTATGGGGTCCCTGAGGTGACCGATAGACGGGCTCCACTGGGTGCTGAGGCACCACTGAGATGTCTGCATGTGGAGGCGGGCGTGGGGAACCACATGGATGGTAGAGGCCATGTGGCACAGGAGGCGCAGCATAGTTCGGGCTGTGACCCAGGGGGTGCTCTGGACCTGAGTTGCCAGGGCTTGGAGTCGGTCGGCGCGATCCGCTGGTAAAAATGCGGTCGCCCGTTGAGTATTGAGGTGCACCCGATGAACTCTAACACCTGCACTGGTTCGAGGTGGGACTTGGGATAGTTGACCAAGAACCCCAGGCCTTCGAGTAGAAGGATCGTGCGCGATGCCGCCCGCCAAGTTTCCTCGACTGAGGATTCCGTGACGAGCCAGTCATCGAGGTAGGGAAAGACCGGTACGCCCTGATGCCTGAGACAGGCAGCGACCACGGAGAGGCATTTTGTGAAGACCCACAGGGCGGATGCGAGGCCGAAGGGGAGCACCCTGTACTGGAAGTGCTCTCCCTGCACCTTGAAGCACAGGTACTGCATGTGCTGGGGGTGGATCAAAATGTGGGTTTAAGCATCTTTTAGATCCAAGGAGCAACGTCAGTCGCCCTGCCGGAGGAAGGGCAGCAGAACGCCAAGTGATAGCATCTTGAAAGTCTCCCGCACCAAGAAAGAGTAGTTACTCACCTGTAACAGGAGTTCTCCAGGAACAGCAGGAATCAGTCCTCACATATGGGTGACTATGGCGCCGACGGAGCCCCAGTGCAGAGCATTTCCCCAGCTTTCAAGGAAAGCCTTTGGGAATGCAGCACGAATGCGCGGTCCCCTTCCCACCCAAGGGCGCCATCTTGCTCAGTCTGATGACATAGCTAAAAGACAGCAAAAAAAACAAATGAAGTATATGACTGCAACTCCAGGGGAGGAGGGAGGGTCGTGAGGACTGATTCCTGCTGTTCCTGGAGAACACCTGTTACAGGTGTGTAACTACTCTTTCTCCAGGACCAAGCTGGAAGTCAGTCCTCACATATGGGACTCCCCAGCTCTAGGCTACCGGCAACCTCAAGCTGAAAAAATGGCTCCCTCTCAAGAACCTCAGCATCCGTGATAAGAATATTCTCTGAGAAAGCCCCCATAGGGTAGCCCAACACAAGGGCCGGAGGGAAGGAGTTGCCTAAACCTCAGAGAGATTACGGAGTACCGCCTGTCCGAAAGCACTGTCCCTTCGGGACTCTCTCTCGAGGCAGTAGTGGGTTGCAAAGGTTTGGCTTGAAGACCAAGTAGCAGCCCGGCAGATGTCTGCCAACGGAACAGAGCGGAGATGAGCTACTGACACGGCTTTCGCCCTGACACGGTGGGCCGTGACTCGACCCTGCAAGGAGAGGCCGGCTGCCTTGTACGCCCAGGCGATACAATTGGCTACCCAAGTTGAAACATACGCTTGGAGACAGGTAACCCCAGTTTATTAGGGTCAAAAGAGACGAAGAGCTGAGTAGCCCTTCGATGCCCCTGTGTATGTTCTATGTAAAAGGACAACACCCTCTTACAGTCCAGGATATGCAAGACTGTTTCAGCCCGGCTGGTATGCGGCCTGGGAAAGAATGTCAAAAGACCCACCTCTTGGTTGAGGTGGAAAGAGGAGACAACTTTTGGAAGGAACTTCGGATGGGTCCGTAGGACCACCCTGTTCCTATAGAACCATGTGTACGGTCTATCAGAAACCAGAGCTTGTAGTTCACTCACACGTCTGGCCAAGGTAAGAGCTACCAGGAAGAGCGCCTTCCAAGAAAGAAAGCGTAAATGGCAAGTAGCCATCGGCTCAAACGGTGGGCGAGTAAGTTGCTGCAAGACCACGTTCAAATGCCACTCAGTGGCTGGTGGACGAATCGGAGGCTTGAGCAGAAGCAGGCCTCTGAGGAAGCGGGACACCAAGGGGTGAACCGACAGACTGTCCCTCCACCGGTGAGTGGTGTGCTGATAGAGCACTGAGGTGGACCCGAACAGAGTTGCATTTAAGGCCTAAGTCTGACAGGTGAAGCAGGTATTGTAGTACTACTGGCACAAGGCAGGAGAAAGGATCTTCATTGCGCTGAGCACACCATATTGAATACCTACGCCACTTGAGGGCATAGGACTTTCTGGTGGACTGCCTCCTAGAGGCCAAGACCACCTCCTCAACTTCCTTAGGTAGAAGTAAGGAAGCTAGCACTATCCTTTCAGCAGCCAGGCCATCAGATTGAGGGATCTGAGATAGGGGTGCAGAAGGGAACCCTGATCCTGAGACAGGAGATCGGGTTGCAACCCCAGAGAGAATGAAGTTTCCACCGTCAACTGCAGAAGAAGTGGAAACCACAGTTGCCTCGGCCATCTGGGGGCTACCAGAATCACCGAGGCCTTGTCCCGTAGAATCTTGAACAGATTTCAGGCCACCAGGGGCATGGGAGGAAACGCATACAGGAGGCTCATAGACCAAGGGATCAGAAACGCATCTGCTGCCATTCTCAGGGGATACGGCTGCCTGGAGAAAAACTTGGGCAGCTGACGGTTCAGTGGACTTGCAAAAAGATCGATGGATGGACGTCCCCATCTTAGAAAGATCTGCTGGACCACCAGTGGATTCAACTGCCACTCATGAGGCTGAAAAATCCTGCTTAGTTTGTCTGCCAAGAAGTTCTCCTGACCAGGTAGATAAACTGCTTTGAGAAACATGCCTTGTTTGACTGCAAAAGAGCAAAGGGCCTGCGCCTCCTGACATAGGAGTCTGGAGCCCGTGCCTCCTTGCTTGTTCACATAGAACATTGCTACCTGATTGTCTGTCTGAACTAAGACAGACTGGTGAGAGAGGGCATGAGAAAAAGTCTGTAGAGCTAAGCGGATTGCTCGCAGCTCCAAAAGATTGATCTGCTGTGTCGCCTCCCGAGGAGACCAGAGGCCTTGAGTGCACATGCCCTGGCAATGTGCACCCCAGCCCTTCAAGGAAGCATCGGTCATCAGCACCCTTGTGTGTGACGGGGCCTGAAAGGGTACCACCCTGAGAAGGTTTGGGAGATGTAGCCACCACTGCAGGGAGTCCAAGAGTGGTTTGGACACCTTTACTCTGTTTCGGAGGTCGCCTGCGCCCACTGAGCTCTGAGGCAGCACTGAGCAGCCCGCATGTGCAGATGGGCATTCGGGGTCACATGTACCATGGATGCCATGTGGCCCAAGAGCCGCAGGAAGTGTCTGGCGGAGACCTGAGAATTGCTTTGGAAGTGGTTGGCCAAGTCCATCAGTCTGTGGGTCCTGTCCTCAGGCAAGTACGCTCTTGCCTGCAGGGTTTCTAATCTTGCCCCTATAATCTCTAGGTTCTGTGAGGGGAGCAAAGTGGACTTTGCATAGTTTATGACAAAGCCCAGATGCTGAAGAAGAGTGGCTTGTCTGGCCTCCTGGAGAGACTGACTCCTGATGAGCCAGTCGTCCAGGTATGGGAAGATAAAAAATTCCCTGATTTCTGAGATAGGCCACCACCACCACCAGGCATTTGGTGAAAACCCTGGGGGCGGAAGTTAGGCCAAAGGGAAGTACTCTGTACTGAAAATGGTTTCCTCCCACCACAAATCTGAGATATTGTCTGTGGTCCGGATGGATGAGAATGTGAGTATAAGCATCCTTTAGGTCTAAGGAGCATAGCCAATCTCCCTGCTGGAGGTAGGGCAGCAGTATCCCAAGGGTAAGCATCTTGAACTTTTCCCTCTCCAGAAACCTGTTTAGGTTTCGCAAATCTAGGATAGGCCGGAGGCCTCCTGTCCTTTTTGGTACCAGAAAGTACCTGGATAGAAGCCTTGCCCTTTCAGGTGGTGAGGCACCGGTTCAATTGTCTGTTCCTTTAGAAGACTTGCTAACTCCTGAAGGAGGAGGTTTCTGTGCAGAGGGAGTCTTGGAGGCTCCCCTGGAAAGTAGGAGGGGAGTATCTGGTGGAAGTGGAGCAAGTAGCCCTTCTGGACTATGCTGAGGACCCAGGTATCCCCTGTGATGGCTGGCCATCTGTAGGCGTACTGGATCAGCCAACCTCCTGTGCTGAGTGGAGCCAGCTGTGGAGAAGAGGCTATGCTGTGGGAGTCAAAACTCCACTCCCTGCTGTGCAGGAGCCGGAGCTGGTGGTTTGGGGATCTTCTCCCTATGGGGCCCATGCCCCTGCCCCTTGGCCTGCTGGCCCTGTTGGGTAGCTGGAGAGGCCTGGTATTGAGGGTAGGATTTGTAGGTAGCACCCTTCCCCAGGAAAAAGGGCTTCTTTCCCGAGCCCTTCTTTTTCTGAGAAGGGGCAGAAGTCTTCCTGGACAGCCATGTCCTGGTGAGAGTCTCAGTCTCAATTTCCGCAGCCTTTTCAGTCATGGGCTTACCGAAAAGGTTTTCACCTCGGCAAGGGACATCGACCAACTTGTCCTGCACCCATGGCTCCAGGTCTGATGACTGTAACCAGGCCTGACGGTGTGCACCGATGCCGGCCGCTGCTACCCAGGCTGAAGCCTCGAAGCCATCATAGGCTGCTCGACAGATAAACTTCAAGCACCCTCGAATCCCTGTTGACAAAGCCTTGAATTCTCTGCAAAGGTTCCTAGGAGAGGCCAGCTGAGAACCAGGCAATTTCCTTTGCCAGATCTCGTAGGTACATGCCCATGTACAACTGGTAGGTCTGGACATGGCAAGATAGCATAGAGCCCTGGAAGCACTTTCTACCGAGGGCATCCAGGTTCCAGGCCTCCCGGCCGGGGGGCACCGAGGAGTGCATCTTCTGACTCTTCAGACGGTGCATGGACGATTCCACAACCATAGAGTGGTGCGGTAGCTGCGCCTTTTGGAACCCAGGGCTCTTACGGACTCGATAAATGGAATCAAACCATTTGCTAAGAACCAGCGTCGAGGCCAGTGCCTCCCACATATGGAAGAGCAGCCATTCCAGCATCGGAGGAACCGGTACAGTAAAGGCTTCCTTCGGAGGAAAATCATACTGGAGGGCATCGAGCTCCTTGGCTCGAGGCTCCTCCTTGGAATCCGCAGGGAAGGCCAAGGCCTTGGCCATGTCCATTATGAAGTCCGAGAACCGGGTATCCTCCGGGGGGGGGGGGGGGACTATCTCTGAGGCTCGGACTCCAGTAAGTCTGAAGGGACGCACCGGGTCCGGAAGATGTCCGGGGACTCCTCGTCCTCCGTCTCCCACTCCGACTCCTCCGAAGAGGAATCGAGCAGCTCCGTCCATTTGGGCCTTGGTGCCGCCCGCCCCGACGCCGAGGGTATCGGTGTCAACGATCTCGGCCCCGCATGGGAGGTCGAGGGGGACCTTGACCGAGGATCGACTCAAGACTTCATCGACTCGAGGATTGGCTCGGTCTCCAGGGTCGACGTAGACGTCGAGGTCCCGGTGGTCGGGGCAGATGCAGCGGTCAGACCGGCGATCAGCACCCGCTGCTGTTCCATTAAGGCAGCCAAGCTGCTCTCCAAGGCCGTCAACCTGAGTACAAGCTCAGGAGACTCAGCAGCCCCCGACAGCGTCGGGCTCGACATCGGCTCCCCCGGAGAAGAGTCCACGAGGACAACTGCACTTACGTGACTCGGGCACTCCGGCTCCACACGAGGTAGTTTGGAAGGCCTCTCTGACTCTGAGAGCCCGGGACGGCGGTCAGGGCTACGCGACCTGGCCCTCGAGGAACCAGGAGCCTCCACTGACGCCGCCCTCGAGAGCTTTTTCTTCCTTCTGTGCTCCCGGGAGGGAGACCCCCTTTCAGAGGAACCCCGACAACGCTCGGGGTCGGACTCCCGAGATGTCGAGGCTTCTGATGAAGTCCGGGCCCGGCCAGAAGGGGAGTCAGAGATAATTTGCTCACGTTGATGCTGACGGCTCCGAAGAGCCTTCGACGACATTTTGCCACACGGGACACAGGCCAGCGGGTCATGGTTGGGCCCGAGGCATCGGAGGCAGCAGTCATGTGTGTCGGTGAGAGACATAAGTTTCTTGCACCGATCACACTTTTTGAACCCGCTGGCAGCCATTGGGGGAAAAAGGGCCCCTGCAAGGTCAAAAGACCGAGCTGCCAGTGAAGCAAAAATCAAAACTCTGGACTCGATACCAGTGTACCGAGCCCAGGCGGGAAGGGGAACCGGTGTCGAACCGGATAAGACAACGCGAAAATCGCAGAAAAAAATCAACTTTTCCCGGGTGACATGAACTCATGTCCATCGGGCTCTGCGGAAAAAGAAAGACTGAGCAAGATGGCACCCTTGGGCAGGAAGGGGACCGCGCATGCACGCTGCATTCCCAAAGGCTTTCCTTAAAAGCTGGGGAAATGCTCCACACGGGGGCTCCATCAGCGCAGACGTCACCCATATGTGAGGACTGACTTCCTGCTTGGTCCTGGAGAACTTGTTTAACCTTCAGAGGTCAAGGATGGGCCGGAGACCCCCCGTCTTCTTCGGGACGAGGAAGTACCTGGAATAGAAGCCCCGACCTCGAAAGTGCAGCGGGACCTTCTCGACCGCCCGTTGGGCGAGGAGGGAGACAAAGTCCTGCTGCAGGAAGACCTGGTGCACGGGGAGTCGAGTAGGTTCCGCCGGGGAGAAGGGAGGGGGAAGCCTGTCCAAGCGGAGGCAATAGCTGTCCCGGATGACCCCGGAGAACCCAGGTGTCCGAGGTGATGGAAGCCCACTGAAGGGCAAAAGAAGACAGGCGCCCCCCCCCCTCCCACGGTGCTGAGTCACCAGAGGGCGAGAGGCTATGCACTGGCGTCAAAACACCGGTGAGGGTTGGGGCGGACCTGGGGTTTGGGCTTTAGGCCCTTTCAGCTTGTGGTGACCCTGACCGGACTTTCTCTGCGCCGGAGTGGTTGGCGCAGGAGTGGTCGGATATGGCGGGTAGCCACAGTAAGGAAGGCCTTTCCTCGGGAAGAAAGGCTTTTTGGCCTGCTGCTTCTTCTGGGGGAGGGTGGAGGTCTTCTGCGAGAGACGGGTTCTGATGACGATTTCCGTCTATCGCTGCAGCCTTTCCATCGGCTTGCTGAAGAGCTGCTCGCAGAGACAGGGTACATCCAGGAGCTTCTCCTGCACCCACTGCTCCAAGTCTGATGATTGGAGCCATGCCTGGCGACGGGGCCCGATGCCCACCACCCAAGCTGAGGACTTGAAACCATCGTAGGCAGCACTGGAGAGGTATCTTGAGCAGTCTGCAATGGACTTCAGGGGTTCGCCCATGAGGCCTGCGGAGAAACCTCCGAGCTCCTTGGCCAGGTCGCACAAGAAGATGCCCATGTATAGTTGGTATGCTTGAATGCGACAGGAGAGCATGGACCCTTGATAGGCCTTGCGGCCTACGGCGTTCAAGGACTCTCGACTCCCGGCCCGGGGGAACCGAAAAGTGTGACTTCGGGCTCTTTTGCTTTCTCATGGCTGATTCCACCACGATGGAAGTGTGGGGAAGTTGTGTCTTTCTGAACCCAGGGCCGCGCTGTATGTTGTACATAGTGTCGAGGTGCTTACGCACGATGGGGACTGAGGCGGGTGCCTCTCACATGCGGAGCAGCAGCCTGGACAGGATGGGAGGGACCGGAACAGTAAGAGACTCCCTAGGTGGGGACTTGTACTGGAGGAAGTCGAGCTCTTCAACTCTACATGTAGGTGGCCAAGTTAAGAGCCCGTGCCATGTCCCGAACGAACACCAGAAAGGAGGTGTCCTCGGGCGGTGAGCGCCACTGGAACGCAGGCGGGGAGGGGTCCGACGGAATGTCCCGGTGGGTAAGGTTTTCCGGGTAAGTGTCCCCATCAGACTCCCAGTCCGAGAACTTGGACGAGGAATCGCAGGTTGCCCTGTCCAGCAGCCGAGGCCCGCTTGAAGCCAGAGGCCCTGGAAGATCTCGCCCCCGAGGAATGGGAGGGCGAGCGAGACCGACATCGAGGACCCTCACGAGGCCCTAAGTTCTCAGGGGTTTCCTAGATGGATTTTGATGTCCCATGTGAGGGACCCACGGTCTCTGGGCACGAGTCAGCGAAGCTGGCTGTGAGCGCCAGCTGGGAAGCGATGAACGCAGAAACGCTGCGTTCCAGCGCCAGCATGCGGGACTCCCTCGCGGGCATGGGGCCCTGTGACGCCGACCCCTGGGCCACCGGGTTGGGCGTCGAGGAGGTTCTCACCGGGATGGCCCCCAAGAGACCGGGTGCCTTCACCGGAGGCCTCCGTATCTGTATGGGTACCTTGTGGGGCCGCTCCTTGTCTGACTCTCAGGAATGCCGAAGGGGGCTGAGCGACCAAGTGCGGGAGCATTCGCACTTGTTGGGAACCCCCGACAGAGACTTTGAGGTCTTCTTCTTCTTGTGCCACTCCACTTCAGGGGACCCCTGGTTAGAGTGCCGCCGAGAGCCGGGGCCGAGGTGGGGGATCCCACTGGAGGAGAGACGACCGAGGGCGCCACCGGGGACTCTGAGGTGGCCTTTCTGAAAATGACTTCGGACTTCTGCTTATGACTGAGCAGGGCTTTAGAGGATATTTTCTTACAAAGCGATCAGAGCTCCGGATCATGATAGGCCCGACACCCCGCAGGCAACAGACATGCGTGTCCGTAAGCGACATGTTCTTAGAGCATCTATCGCATTTTTTGAATCCGGTGGTCATAGAGGCAAAAATGGCCCCCTCGAGGTCGAAGACACATGCGGCCAGTGGTTGGGGCAAAAAAAAAAAAAGGGCGCGAAGTCCGTTGAGACAAAAAAAGGCGAAGAAAACCATCCCCTAATAGCTCTAAAAAGGTAGATTAGGGGAAGGACGAGTAGAGGACCGGTTCAACCAGAAAATAGAAGGCCAGTACGCCAAAAACGAAATACTTTTTCCGAGGGACAAGGACATGCGTCCGAAGGGCTCCGCAAAAAAAGGGAGACTGAGTAAGATGGCACCCTTGGGCGGGAAGAGGAACACGCATGCGTGGCAGCAATTCCTAAGGTTTTCTTTGAAAGCTGGGGAATTGCTCTGCACGGGCTCCGTCGGTGCCAAAGGCACCCATAAGTGAGGACTGACTTCCTGCTTGTTCCTGGAGAATGTGCTGTCTACAGACTCTTCTAGTACATGTACAAAATAAAAGTACTGTTACCTACCCTGGATATGGACTACACAAGTTGCAGATTCATCAGAAAGCATTGTTGCTTTCCTGTGACGGAGGTTCCCTGTATACAGCAGGGGTATGCAGCCACACTCCATTGGTGCTGTCCAGTAACAGTGCTGCCTCACCATCACGCTCTGCGTCGTCCTCCTTCAGTCTATCTCAGAGCAGACAAGCACAGCGCTAAAGGCACTTAGAGAAACTCAGGAGACATAACAGCAGAGACTATAGACGAGAGGATGGAACTGGTAGAGCTGGTTGTGCATGTTGAAGACTGTCCTCTACTTGCACTATCGGTTAATTGCTGATGTCACTGCATTGGGAATTGGTTCCTATTACGTGCTTTATCTTCTCTTCACTTTTGGTCTTTTTTTTTTTTTTTTGAGGGTATGGCGGGCAGGCGAGTGTGGCTGCATCCCCTGCTGTATACGGAGAAAGCGTAGTTACTCACCTGTAATAAATAGGTGATCTCTGGGAATGGCAGGAATTTAGTCTTCACATATGGCTGATGTCGGTACCGATGGAGCCCGCATGGAAACGCTCCCCAGCATCCAATGAAAGCTTTTGGGAGCATCCCACTGCGCCTGCGTTGCTGCCTTCCCGCCTTCCCAACTCTCCCTCTTCAGTTGAGTTTGTACTTGAGAGAAAAGGAAAGAAAAAGAAAACCTACAACACCTAGGGGAGGAGGGTGGGTTGTAAAGACTAAATTCCTGCTGTGCCCAGAGATTACCTGTTACAGGTGAGTAACTACGCTATCTCCAGGAACTATCAGGAATGTAATCTTCACATGTGCCAGAAAGAATGATCTCATAACCGGTAGGTTTGCCTCAGAGCAGAGTAGAAGAGGTCATGAATTCTTCATGGATGTCTGGTATCGTTAGTTTCAAGGACAGAGGGTAGGAGTTGCCCTTATGTCTGAAAAAGGTGCTGGAGGACCGCTTGACCAAACATGGCATCCCGGCGGGAGTCCTTGTCCAGACAGTAGTGAGCAGCAAAGATATGTACTGAAGACCAAGTTGTTGTCTTGCAGATTTCGTCAATAGCTACAGAGTGAAGATTTGCCATCAAGGTAGCCATGGCACGAACATTATGGGCAGTGACATGACCCTGAAGGGATAGTCATAAACAAATGAGATGCAATCATAAACAAATGAGATGCAATCTGCTATCCATTTAGAAAGAGCACGTTTGGATACTGGCAATCCCAAGTGACTATGATCAAAGGAGATGAACAATTGAGAAACGTTTTGGTGTTCTGCAGTACTTTGAAGATAGAATGCTAAGGCTGTTTGCAGTCAAGGATATGGAGGGTTGCCTCTGCACTAGACGAAGGTGGTCTAGGAAAAAAGACAAGAAGGTAGACTGATTGATTCAAATGAAAAGGAGACACCACCTTCGGGCATGAAGTGGGGGGTGAGTTCTTAGGACACCCTTATCATGGAATTGTGTGAAAGGTGGGCCTACCACCAAAGCCTGAAGCTCACTAAAGCGTAGTTACTCACCTGTAAAGCACAGTTACTTACCTGTAACAGGTGATCTCTGGGAACAGCAGGAATAAGTCTTCACATATGGGTACGTCGGTACCGACGGAGTCTGCGCGGGAACGCTTCCCAGCGTCCAATCAAAGAGCTTTTGGAAGCATCCCACCACGCCTGCGTGCTGCCTTCCCGCCTTTCCCAACTGTCTCTCCTCAGTTAAGTTTTAAAACTGAGACAAAGAGAGAGAGAGAGGAAAGGAAAGATAGATAGAGATACAACTCCTGGGGAGGTGGGTGGGGTGTGAAGACTTATTTCTGCTGTTTCCAGAGATCACCTGTTACAGGTAAGTAACTGTGCTATCTCCAGGAACAAGCAGGAATGAGTCTTCACATATGGGGACTCCCAAGCTGAGATGCCTGGAGTCTCAGCATGTTATAGGTTGGAACATGCTATCTTCCACAACACCAGGCATCCTGAGGATGGAGCGTAGGAGTTGAAAGAGAAAAGTGCTGTAGGAAAAACAGCTTAACGTAACATAGGACTGCAGACAAGGAGTCTATGTGTGGATGGTAATTGTCATCAAGGATATTGGAATGAAAATTGCAATATGGACCTCCGCTGACAGGATTTTACAGAAGTATGGAGGTTCATGGAATCTACTGGGGAACCCAGTACAGGAACATCGAAGAGGACCTCACTGTGAGGTGTAGGTAATGAACCTGCAGGAAAAAAACAGTGGAGGTCATAAAAACTGAAAAGTAACGGGTAACTCCAGTAGGGAAAACTGGGGTGGTACAAAACAGTGGGCCTTCAGCAGAAGGCTTTATGACAAAAACCCAACTCTTTTGGCGGCAGAGTAGCCACTCTTAGGAGCAAAAGAGAAAGGCTAACTGATTTGAACAAACAGGCACAGTCCTTGTGGGGAGAAAAGGTATGGGAAGCCCTTGTATCCCAAAAAGGAGAGGACAAATGCCGGAGGCATTAAGCCTGAGGTAAACTGAAGATCCGCAATGTCTCTCCTAACTGGGGTAAGCTAGGAGAGATATTGGAGAATGGAGCTTCAGGGGTACCTAAACCTAAGGTCATGGTATAAGAGTTGTTGAGTACCACAGGAGTGGTTGCGTGTGTAGAACCCTAAACCTGCTGGATAGCAAGGTATGGGTAAGCCCATCTGTCAGAATCATATAGGTATATGAGTATAGACAGTTAGATAGATAAGTATAGGGAGACCTATCTATCTATGATAAAATATCTTGACAGATATATGTATATATATATATATATATATATAGATATATACCTATAGATATATGGGAAACATATATAAAAAGTATATCTGAACAGAGATGGAGGGCATAAAAGACACACCAAAAATAGATATGAATATGTAGGCTTGTGTATGGGTGTCTGCAATTAAGCAGACCAAGATGCCTACAGCAGGGTACTCACATAGGATATGTGGAGGAGAAAGATTCATCCAATAAGAAGGAGGTAGAACCCACCTGAGAAGATATATAGAGAATCTATTCCTCCTGGATATGATCTGCAAGGATGATATCAGGCTGCAGCCGGCAAGTGTGAATTTCCCAGAACTCTGGCATGGTAAGAAGATAGAAGACGTATAGAGATGAGATACCATGTGGACCTGCTCAAGGGCAAAGGGTATCATGCATTCTTACCATGAAGACGAGCTGCAAAGAGAAAGAACATATCCTCGATTGGGAATACTATGGACCAAAGCAGGGATTGGCAACTTCCTAAACTTTCACGTAAGCAAAAGCCTATGTCCTGTATGACAAAAAGGAGATAGGAAGAGAAGGGAGAACTCTTCTAGTCATAGGAGACATGACTGCAAAGCCTTTGCCAACCATTTAGGATAGCTGCTGGAGAAAAAACCCCATGCTCTCTAGCAAGGGCCCATAGTAGAAAGCTTCTCTGTAGGATTGCAGAGAGCATGATACAGGAGAATGAGGAGATAGAACTGGCTACTGGAGAGCCAGTATCTCTGTCCACTATGCTGCTCAACCCAGAGGACTGGAGATGGCAGAAAAATAGAAGACAATGAAGAGGGTAGTAGTGAGATAAACTCCAAGATAGATGAAGCACTGACTTGGAGCCACTACTACACCTAGAGAGAATGGTAGGACAATCTGGGTGTTTGTGGACAAGAACCAGTGGTCCAAACATTAAGGCTCCTGGAAAGGCAGCTGCTAGCAAGATAGCAAAAAGAATCTTACTGCTTAAAAACAGAAAGAATAGAGAGGACAGGAGCAGAACACTGTGGACATGTGTGAGAAACTGCTCCCCAGCCAAATAGAAAAGAGGAGTTAATTCAGGAAGGAAAACTCCGCACTGGAAAGTGACAAAACTAGAGGGGCTGAAGCCCAGTGAAGTAATAGTACTCTTACAGAGGAGAAACCTGGTAAGAGGGTGAAGGAATGGAGCTGGAGAAGACTTACCAAGTACTAAGTCTATAGAAAGGAAAAAACATGCTGGCACAGGAAACTATCATTTGATAGTGGTTAGGCCTCCCTTCCTAGTAGGAAGAAGAGGAGAAAAACCTGTGACGTATAGGCATGAACATCCTGACAGCTCATATAAATATGGAAAAAATGGATGTCCCTTGGGAAGAGATCCATTTGTAGGTGTTAGAATGAATCGGTGGATTGCATCTATTGAAAAGAAGCAAACTTCAGATTCTAAACCCCAAAATTCCAAACATCTGATGATGATTGATCAGAAACCCTGTGGTTGCTGGGTTTGCTGAGCCTGGTGAGAGGTTGGCTTCTTCAGACCAGGAGGATGCTTCCTCTGTTTGGGAACATTTGTATGATGGGCAGGTGATGAGTAAAACCTTCTTCTCCTATGGGGAGAAAGTTGGGTAGGACATTTCCTACCTACTGGGACAGAAGAAGGTGTAGAAGAACACCTAGGGACAGGCAGATCAGTGGATAACTGAGTAACCTGATGTAAAGACTCCTTGTTGAAGAGATTCTCTCCAGAACAAGGAGTATGTCCCAGTCTGTGTTGTGCCCATTTGTCTAAGTCTGAAGCTTGAAGCCAGGCTCTACGTCGTGCTCCTATAGCTATAGCAGAAGTCCTGCTAACAGACTCAAAAGAGTCTAGGGAAGCACGAGAAAGAAACCAAGAGATATCCTGGACATGTTTAAGCAATGAGGAATAGTCTGCACTCCTGGAATCTGGAAAAAAAGGAGTCAAGAGATGCAATTTCTTAGTGACCTCCTCAAGAGATAGACTCATATAAAAAATATATGAGAGAATTCTTGCAGAAAGCATAGATGTCTGGGAGGTTTGACGTCCAAAGGCATCTAGTGTCCTAGACTCACGACCTAGCGGATAAGAAGAGTGCTTTTTCTTACTCTTTACTCGCCTCATTGCTGATTCCACTACTATGGAATGATGAGGAAGTTGAGTCTTTTGAAACCCTGGAGAGGGGGGTACCTGATATAGGAGATCAGTTGCTCTGGAGAGTGGGGGTACCCTTAAAGGTGCTTCCCACAGACCTAGGAGGAGATCCTGCAAGGAATGATGCAAAGGAAGCATTATGTTTTCCTTTGCTTTGGTAGGAACAGAGGTTTGTGCAGGATCATGTCCAGGGATAGGAAGGGCAAGTGATCTTGCTATTTCTAGGAGAAAACTCTGGAAAGAGGGATCTCCAACAGGAATTTCCCTTGGATAGATTAGATCAAAAGAACTATCCTGAGCACCGAAGGAGCTATTCAGGTGTATAGGAATAGAAGATCCTGTACGGTGCAGGGTGGTATCTTTAAAGGATGGCTGCTGGCACTGGCTGTGAGGAGCAGCATCCGTCAGTACATCATTGTCCATGCCAGGTATCGACTCCAAGCTTGGTATAGAAAGGAGCGATCCTGTTGAGAAAAGCATGGCAAGAGCTGGCCACGATGCTACTGTGGATACCGGTACCGATGGTGACACCGGTACCGATGTCGGAGCCGAAGGCGACACAGACATCGGAGTAGGCATCAGTGACAGCTCAATGGGTACCGAGGTAACCGAGAACCTGCAGCTGCTCTTCTCGGTACCAAGCCTGCGGTACCGATCGAAGTCGGTACCCATGCATGCCGGTACGCCTGATGAACCAAGCGCAGCAGGCACAGATTGCAAAGGCAATGTGGACATCGGTACCGGGTTCGGTACCGAGCCGGAAACCGGTGGAAGAAGGCCAACCGGTGGCAACTCAGACGGCATCGGAGGAACCGGAAGTCGCGGGTCCAAATCATCGGAACCGAGCCTTCGGTACCGGGGGTAGCCGGTACCAAGGCGAGTCGGTACGCAATCCTCCAGACTGGAAATCGATTCCAGACTCGGCATCGAAGGAAGCGAGTCTATCGATGTACGTCTGGAGGGGACCGATGTCGGAGGTCGTATCGGTGTTGGTACCGATGTCAGAAAGTCAATCTGGGAGGAACCTATCGGACCCGAAGGTACCGAGGACACCAGATGACGATCCCTGGTGAGGAGTGTTTCATCCAACACCAGTGCAGGAACCGGGGTATCGGTACCGCTCGAAGCGGATGCCACCACTAGACACGGCTTAGGTATGTTCTGTGAGGGGTAAACCCCAGGAACAACCTTAGACCCCTTATATGCTTTGGAGACCGAAGACTCCCGCCGGGGTTTTGCCAGTGCGTCCTCGAGGGCAAGGCCGGAGCCGTCTACATGCTGTGCATGAGACCTACCACTCGAGGACTGGCTAGTCTTAAGAGACTGTTTGTGGGTTACCTGATCCTGTGTAGAAGACGAAAGGGAGGGTGCCCCGAAATTGGAGGCGGACCCGATATCGAGGGTACCCCGATGTTGAAATTCTCTTCTCACCAGACTGATGCCCAAAGGCTCCGGAGGAAAAAGGTCAGGCCCCAAACAGGTTAGACACCGACTTCGGGGGTCTAAAAATAAGGTTGTACTGCCACAGTCTGAACATTTCCTGAGGGAAATATGTGGCGGTTCCATGAAGGAAAAAAGGGAGGCCTAAGGCCTGAGAACCATGTAGAAAAAAATGGTCCTTGAAAAAGGAGATTTTCACAAGAAAAGAAAACACCGGCGGTACCGGTGGCATCGGGAAGACAGCCGCGACCACAAAAAAACTAAGAAGAAAAGAAGAAACGTTTCTGCGGTGACAGGAGGACGTCCTGCCGGCTCCGCGGAAAAACGAAAACTGAGGAGAGACAGTTGGGAAAGGCGGGAAGGCAGCATGCAGGCGTGGTGGGATCCTTCCAAAAGCTCTTTGATTGGACGCTGGGAAGCGTTCCCGCGCAGACCCCGTCGGTACCGACGTACCCATATGTGAAAACTCATTCCTGCTTGTTCCTGGAGATCAGGTGTTCTCCAGGGACAGCAGGAATCAGTCCTCACATATGGGTGGCGTCGGTGCCGATGGAGCCCTCATGCGGAGCAAATCCCAAGCTTTCTAAGAAAGCCTTTGGGAATTGCATCACGCATAAGTGGTCCCCTTCCCGCCCAAGGGTGCCATCTTGCTCAGTCAAATGACACAGCTAAAAAGACGGCAAAAGAATAAAAATTAATAATAGGACTGCAACTCCAAGGGGAGGAGGGAGGGTCGTGAGGACTGATTCCTGCTGTCCCTGGAGAACACCTGTTACAGGTCAGTAACTACGAAAAAAGAGCCAAACGACGAAACCTGGAAACAGCATAAGCACTGGCAAGTCAAATGCAAGGCATTGATAAAGCAAGCAAAGGGAGAATTTGAGAAGAATTGAGAAGAAGCTTGCTGCGGAAGCAAAAACACGAAATAAAGATTTTTTCAAGTACATTCGTAGCAAAAAACCTGTGAGAGAGTCAGTTGGTCCATTAGATGATAGAGGAGTTAAAAGGGCACTAAGAGGCGACAAGGCGATAACGGAGAGACTGAATGAATTCTTTGCTTCGGTCTTTACTGAGGAAGATGTAGGGATGTTACCCATGACTGAAGTGGTATTTAAAGGTGCGGAAGAATTGAAGGAAAGCACAGTTACTTACCTGTAACAGGCGATCTCCGGAACAGCAGGAATTAGTCTTCACACATGGGTACGTCGGCGCCGACGGAGCCCGCACGGGAATGCTCCCCAGCATCCAATCAGAAAGCGTTTGGGAGCATCCCTCGCGCCTGCGCGGTGACTTCCCGCCTTTCCCACTGCCTCTCCTCAGTTGAGTTTCATAGCTGAGACAGAAGGAGAGAAAGAGGAAAGGAGATAGATAGATACAACTCCTAGGGGAGGTGGGTGGGTTGTGAAGACTAATTCCTGCTGTTCCGGAGATCATCTGTTACAGGTAAGTAACTGTGCTATCTCCAGGAACAAGCAGGAATGAGTCTTCACACATGGGGACTCCCTAGCTGCGGGTGCCAAGGGAGATCCCATAAAATGCGTATCCCTGGAACAGGACGGCATTTCCCAAGCCTGGATCTCCGGCATCCCCTGGGGGATGGGGGGTAGGAGTTGAATAGAGCAGAGCTGCAGAGGAACAGTGAATCTAAAGACTACAGGGAAAAAGTCTTTAGAATGTATGTCAAGTACCAGTAAAATATTTAATGAACTAGCACAATATAGAGCTTACCTACTGGACTGTAGGAAGTAGACAGTAGATGCAGTAGCGGAATCTTCGAGGTAACTCCACAGCAGTGAGGAAGAAGTTCCAATCTGGAATGGGCAGGTGACCCAGGTGTCAACCGGGGCAGGAGAAGATCGGCAGGCCTCCAATGGAAAGCTGAGAACTCTGCTAGGTACAGAGTCATAAACATTGAGGACTAAAAGAAGAAAACTGACCGATCTGGAAAATAAGCCCAGTCCGGAAGGGAAGAGAGGGTATGGAAAAAAGCCCCTATTCCCAAGGAGAACAGAAGTGTACCCAGGAATACTGAAGATGTACACTGTCTTTCCTAGCTGGTAAGAGATAGGAAGACATTGAAGTTTGAGACTGCATAGAAAGGGAGATGTATAACAAAAATAGAAGCTGTTGACGTCACAGCAGTAATTGGTAGTATAACTAGTCCCAGTTACTGAGCCGTATGATAATAGGCAGTTTACTGTCTGGACCCCATAAGAAAATAAAAACCTAAGCACCGACAGTCAGGGAGATAGGTTAGACATAGGGTGCTATGGACATCTCCCAATATGCGCATACCTATATATATATATATATATATATATATATATATGTATATATATATGGATATATATATATATATATATATATATATATATATATATATATATAGAAAGACATACATATCTATACAGATGAGAAAGCGTAGTTACTCATCTGTAACAGGTGTTCTCCAGGAGCAGCAGGAATCAGTCCTCACTTATGGGTGACGTCGGCGCCGACGGAGCCCTCGCGGAGCAATTTTCCCCAGCTTTCAAAGAAAGCCTTTGGGAATTGCAGTGCGCATGCGCGGTCCCCTTCCCGCCCAAGGGTGCCATCTTAGCCAGTCAGATGACATAGCTAAAAAAGACAGCATAAAAATTTGCAAAAAAAACTAAAGCAGATGATTGCAACTCCACGGGGAGGAGGGAGGGTTGTGAGGACTGATTCCTGCTGCTCCTGGAGAACACCTGTTACAGGTGAGTAACTACGCTTTCTCCAGGACCAAGCAGGAAGTCAGTCCTCACTTATGGGACTCCCAAGCTCAAGGCTACCGGAGACCCTAAGCACAAAAATGAGCTCCTTCTAGCTCAGCAGCACAGAAGGAAAGAATCTTCGCTGAATTATTACCCACCGGTAGCCCACATCCGGGATGGAGGGTAGGAGTTGCTCAGACCTCGAAGAGATTACGGAGGACTGCCTGTCCGAAAGCACTGTCCCTGCGGGACTCCCTCTCGAGACAGTAATGGACCGCAAAAGTCTGGCTCGAAGACCAAGTAGCGGCCCGGCAGATGTCTGCCAGCGGAACAGAGCGGAGGTAAACCACTGACGTAGCCTTTGCCCGAACGCAATGAGCCGTGACTCGACCTTCCAAGGAGAGTCCGGCTGCCCCATAAGCCCAAGAGATACAGTCCGCAACCCAGATGGACAGAGTACGCTTGGAGACCGGGAGCCCCAATTTATTGGGGTCAAAAGACACAAAAAGCTGAGCAGCTTTACGGTGCTCCCGCGTACGGTCAAGGTAGAAGTTCAAAGCCCTTCTACAGTCCAGGGTATGGAGGACCGTTTCAGCTCGGCTGGAGTGTGGCCTGGGAAAGAAGGTTGGAAGTACCACCTCCTGATTGATGTGAAAGGGGGAGACCACTTTTGGAAGAAATTTTGGGTGAGTCCGTAGGACTACCCTATTTTTGTAGAACCGAGTGTAAGGGGGATCAGACACGAGGGCCTGCAATTCACTTACGCGTCTAGCGGAAGTGAGGGCTATCAAGAACAGTGTTTTCCAAGAAAGAAAACGGAGAGAACAGGTAGCCATAGGTTCAAAAGGCGGACAGGTGATCCGCTGTAAAACCACATTCAGGTCCCAGTCAGGCGCTGGCGGGCGCAGAGGTGGTTTAAGTAGAAGGAGACCTCGGAGAAACCTCGCTACGAGAGGGTCGTTGGAGAGAGGTCTGCCGTCCACCGGCACATGATGTGCTGAAAGAGCACTGAGGTGAACTTTGACGGAGTTGGACTTAAGTCCCAGATTAGAGAGGTAAAGCAAGTACTGCAAGACCACCGACACCGGGCAGGAGAAGGGATCCTGAGACTGTCGGGTACACCAAACGGAAAAACGACGCCATTTAAGGGCGTAGCATTTTCGGGTAGAAGGTCGTCGCGAAGCTAGGACGACCTCCTCCACCTCTGCCGGCAGGAGAAGGGGAGCAAGGACTACCCTCTCAGCAGCCAGGCCATTAGGTTGAGAGACCTGAGGTTGGGGTGTAGCAGAGACCCCTGATCCTGAGTGAGGAGATCCGGTTGTAACCCCAGAGGGAGTGGATCCCCCACCGCTAATTGCAGCAGGAGCGGAAACCACGGCTGTCTGGGCCAGCGAGGGGCCACCAGGATCATGAAGGCTTTGTCTCGGAGAACCTTGAAAAGAGTCCGAGAGACTAGCGGGATGGGAGGGAAAGCGTACAGAAGGCTCCCCGACCATGAGAGTAGAAAAGCGTCCGCCGCAACCCGAAGGGGGTGTGGCTGACGAGAGCAGAAGCGAGGAAGTTGCCGGTTGTGAGGACTGGCAAAGAGATCCACCGTGGGGAGGCCCCACTTTAGAAAGAGCTTCTGAACTACCAAGGGATCCAGACGCCACTCGTGCGGCTGAAGGATCCTGCTGAGTTTGTCCGCCAGGCAATTCTCTTGGCCTGGGAGATAAACTGCCTTGAGGAGAACGCCGTGACCGACGGCCCAAGAGCAGAGCTTCTGTGCCTCCCGGCAGAGGAGGAAGGAGCCCGTGCCCCCCTGCTTGTTCACGTAGAACATGGCAACTTGATTGTCCGTCTGGACAAGGACGGACTGGTGAGAAGTCAGGTGGGAGAAGGCCTTGAGAGCCAGGCGGATCGCCCTGAGCTCCAGGAAGTTGATCTGCTGAGCAGACTCCCACGAGGTCCAGAGGCCCTGAGTACGTGCCCCTTGGCAATGCGCTCCCCAGCCCAGGAGGGATGCATCTGTTGTCAGCACCCGGGCCGGCTGAGGTGACTGGAAAGGCATGCCGAATATCAGGTTCGGCCGCTGAAGCCACCACCGGAGAGACGAGATCAGCGGCTCGGAGACGCGCACTAGGTCTGCTAGGCCGCCTGTGGCTTGTCGCCACTGCTGGCGGAGACACCACTGAGCAGGCCGCATATTCAGGCGGGCATTGGGGGTCACATGGACGGTGGAAGCCATATGGCCGAGTAGTCTCAGGAAGCGCCTGGCGGAGACCAGGGGCTGGCTGCGAAAACGGTCGGCTAGGTCCATGAGCCGTTGAGCCCTGTCGAGCGGTAGGTACGCTCGTGCCTGAGGAGTGTGCAGCCTTGCGCCGATGAACTCGAGATCCTGTGAGGGGAGCAAAGTGGACTTTGCGAAGTTTATAACAAAGCCCAAGTACTGCAGAAGAGTCACCGTGCGGCGCGTGGCGTTGGTGACCTCCAGAGCGGATGCAGCTCTGATGAGCCAGTCGTCGAGGTACGGAAAGACATAGAGGCCGTGAAGCCTGAGATGGGCCGCCACCACCGCGAGACATTTTGTGAAGACTCGCGGTGCGGAGGACAGGCCAAAGGGCAGTACTCTGTACTGGTAATGATTTCCTGCCACCACAAACCTTAGGTATTGGCGGTGGCTTGGGTGGATGAGGATGTGCGTGTAGGCATCCTTTAGATCCAAGGAGCATAGCCAATCTCCCTGCTGGAGGTAGGGCAGAAGGATTCCAAGGGTAAGCATCTTGAACTTCTCCCGCACGAGGAACTTGTTGAGGTTGCGCAAGTCCAGGATGGGTCTGAGGCCTCCTGTTCTTTTTGGTATTAGAAAATACCTGGAATAAAAGCCTTGACCTTTCAGGTGGTGGGGCACCGGTTCCACCGCCTGTTCCTGTAGAAGACCTGCTAACTCCTGAAGGAGTAATTCCCTGTGCAGAGGGGGTCGTGGAGGTTCTCCCGGAAAATAGGAGGGAGGGACCTGGTGGAAGTGGAGAAGATAGCCTTCTCGCACGACTTGAAGCACCCAGGCATCTGAGGTGATGCTTGACCACCTGTGGGCGAAGTGAACCAGCCGGCCTCCGGTGCTGGGAGGAACCAGCGGGGGGGGAGAGGCTATGCTTAAGGAGTCAAAAACCCCCACCCTGCGGAGCAGGGGCTGGTGGTGCAGGCTTGGGGGCTTGCTGCCTACGGGACCCGTTACCCCGTCCCTTGGCCTGCTGGCCCTGTTGGGGAGCTGTAGGGGCCTGATAGTGGGGGTACTGTTTGTAGGCAGCCGCCTTCCTCGGGTAAAAGGACTTCTTTCCCGAGCCCTTCTTTTTCTGGGAAGGGGCGGAGGTCTTCCTAGAAAGCCTAGTCCTGGTGAGAGTCTCCGTCTCAATTTGTGCAGCCTTATCAGCCATGGGCTTGCCAAAGAGGTTTTCGCCTCGGCAAGGGACATCGACCAACTTGTCCTGCACCCAGGGCTCAAGGTCAGACGACTGAAGCCAAGCCTGCCGGCGGGCACCGATGCCGGCTGCGGCCACTCGAGCCGATGCTTCAAAGCCATCATAGGCTGCTCGGGACATGAATTTTGAGCATTCCCGAATGCCAGTGGACAAGGCCAGGAACCTCCGCAAGGGTTCCTCGGACAAACCAGCGGAGAAGCCGGCTAGCTCTTTAGCCAGGTCTCGGAGATACATGCCCATGTATAGCTGGTAGGTCTGGACACGACATGCGAGCATAGAGCCCTGGAAACACTTCTTACCAAGGCCATCCAGGTTACGGGCCTCCCTGCCAGGAGGCACCGAGGAGTGCATCTTCTGGCTCTTAAGACGATGCATGGCCGATTCCACTACCATGGAATGGTGTGGTAGCTGTGCTTTTTGGAAGCCAGGGCTCTTGCGGACTCGATAGATAGAATCGACCCGCTTGCTCAGGACCGGCGAGGTGGCCGGACTCTCCCACATGCGGAAGAGTAGTCGTTCCAGCATGGGAGGAACCGGTACAGTAAAGTGTTCCCTGGCGGGAGAGTCATACTGGAGGGCGTCGAGCTCTTCGGCTCGAGGCTCCTCCTCGGGGTCCGCAGGGAAGGCCAAAGCCTTGGCCATATCCCTGACGAAGTCCGAGAACCGGGCATCCTCCGGGGGGGACTGCTTCCGAGGTTCGGACTCAGGTGAGTCCGAGGGGACACACCGAGTCCGAAAAGAATCAGGCGACTCTTCCTCTTCAGACTCCCAGACCGACTCCGACGAGGACTCGGTGGGGTCGGCCCGGGCAGGGCGCGGCGCCTGCCGCCCCGACGCCGAGGGAGTCGGCGTCGGCGACCTCGGTCCCGAACGGGAGGCCGAGGGTGACCTCGACCGAGGATCGACTCGAGTTCGCATCGACTCGAGGATCGGCTCGGTCTCCGGGGTCGACTTGGACGTCGACGTCCCGGCGGTCGGGGCAGCGGCGCCAGCGAAGCCAGCGAGCAGTGCCCGCTGCTGGTCCATGAAGGCAGACAGTCTGCTCTCCAAGGCCGTCAACCTGAGTCCGAGCTCAGGTGACCCAGCAGCCCCCGACTCGGGCCCCGACGGCGTCGGGCCCGACGTCGGCTGTCGCGGAGGCGAGTCCAGAAGGACCACAGGACTTACCCGAGCAGGCAGCCCCGACTCCAGGCGAGGTCGCTTCGTGAGGTGCTCCTTCTCCAAGGACCCGGGGCGGCTATCGGGGCTATGCGACCTGGCCCTCGCGGAGCCAGGAGCGTCCACCGACGCCGCCCTCGCGGGTTTCACCTTCCGTCGATGGTCCCCGGAGGGAGAACCCCTGTCGGAGGAACTCCGGCGACGGTCCGAGCTGGAACCCCTGGACGCGGAGGCCTCCGACGAGGTCCGGGTACGGCTGGGGTCAGCGAAGATTCTATCCCGCTGATGCCGCCGACTTCTCAACGCTTTGGAGGAAAGTTTGCCACAAGGCCCACAGATCATTTCTTCATGATCCGGGCCCAGGCAGCGGAGGCAATTGTTGTGTGTGTCAGTTAGTGACATATTTCGGTCACACTGACCACACCGCTTGAAACCACTGGCAGCCATCGGGGGAAAAAGGGCCCCGGCGAGGTCAAAGGACCGGGCTGCCAGGGAAAAACCGAAACGAAAACTGACTAAGTCAGAAAAACCGAAAAAGAAGGAGAGGACTCGTGACCGGCGTCGCGAGTCCGGGCGGGAAAAAGACCGGCGTCGAACCGAAAGAAAAAAGAATAATGATGAAGAAAATCAACTTTTTCGCGGGGACACGACGGGTACGTCTGTAGGGCTCCGCGGAAAAAAGAAGACTGGCTAAGATGGCACCCTTGGGCGGGAAGGGGACCGCGCATGCGCGCTGCAATTCCCAAAGGCTTTCTTTGAAAGCTGGGGAAAATTGCTCCGCGAGGGCTCCGTCGGCGCCGACGTCACCCATAAGTGAGGACTGACTTCCTGCTTGGTCCTGGAGAATATATATATCTGCCAAGACAAGCGTGATATATATATCTACATATAGAAATGTAGATAGATATATGTATAGATAGAGACGGGGTGGCTGATGCCCACCCAGGGTATAAAAACATGTATGCACAGGACACATACATACAGGAAAATAATTTTTAAAAATACATGCCTGCAACCGAGCCACAGAAAAACATTCACATGGGGAATGTGATGGGAAAAAAATTCATCCAATAATAGGGGGTGAAACCCATCTGAAGAAATATAGAGAAACTATTTCTATGGAGCAGGAATGTAGGTCAGTGGAAGAACCAGCATGGTTGCGTGAAACATAGAGGACAACAGCAGTTTGGCAAGAGTATGTTAGCAGTACCTTAGGACTCTGATATGTCCAAAGGACAAGAAGAACACAGAGACGGGGATACCAAAGTGACCCAGCCAAGGGGTTCAGGGGCATCATGTACGGTAAAAGAGTATGCGTTGTCCAAGTGGAGTAGAAAACATAATGCCAAGCTGGAAGGAACAGGAGTATATTCCGGCCAGATTGGAAACTCCGTGGACATTCACGTAGAAAAAAAACTTGTCCTCTGTATATGAAAGACCCTCAGAGACAAGTTCAATACTCTGTAGCAAGGGCCCATAGCAGAAAGCTTCTCTGAAGGTTGCAGAGAGCAGTGTGCAGGAGAATTATAAGATAAAACTGACAAGTCAGGTGTGTCGCCATATCCTAGGAAAGGATATGGCTAGAAGAAGAGGAGCTGCAGTGAATAGTATTATGCAAGATAGTTGCAAGTAGCTTGCAATGAGCACTAAAGTAATCACTGGAACTCCTGCATATACAGCAACTGAACCAAACAACAGAGGGGATTCTCCTGTATGAAAACAGAGAGAAAACAGACAAAGGCAGCGGAGAAGATTTCCGTTCCAGTCTGATGAGTTGTTCAGAGCATGCGTCGAAGGAAAAACAAACAGTCTACACTGGAAGAAAAGGAAGTGTTTCAGTATGGCACCAACTCAAGCAGGGGAGACCCTGGAAGAGAGGGGGTTGGAAAGTGACTTACCATGTGGTAAGTCAGCTGAGGGAAAAGATGTCCATATGGGGACAGAACTATCATGGGATAGTTGTAACCTCCCTTCATGGTAGTAAGAAAGGGAGAAGTCTGTAACCCATGGACAAAAGTATCCCAAGAGCATAGCATACTGGAAAAGAAAAACCAGTGTAGACTTTGAAGAATAAACTTCCGCTAAGGAGAAGTTAACTGTAGATTGCAATACACAGGAACCTATGGGTGCTGGTTATGAGTAGACTGGGTAGAGTCTGGAGACTTCAGACCAGGATGAGATGTCCCTTGCTTGGGTACACCGGAAGGATGGGCAGAAGAAGGATGAAACTTTCTCTTCTTCGGGAAAGACGGTTTGGTAGGACATTTCCTACGTCCTGGCTTAGGATGGTTTCCAGAACCAGGAAAGTCAGTGGAGCAATGAGCAACCTGACGTAAAGCTTCTCTATTGAAAAGGTTTTCTCCAGTACAAGGAGAATTACCCAGTGTATGTTGTGCCCATCTGCTCAAGTCTGAAGCCTGCAGCCAAGCTGTACGACGCGCTCCAATGGCAATAGCAGAGGATCTGCTAACAGACTCAAAAGAGTCTAGAGAAGCCCGGGAAAGAAACCAAGAGATATTCCTGCTATGATTAAGAAGCAAGGAATAGTCAGAGGCCTTAGGTTCTGACAAAAAGGAGACAAAAGAGATAACTTCTCTGTGACCTCCTGAAGTGTGAGACTCATATAAAAAATATATGAAATAATTCTTGAAGCCAACATAGAAGTTTGGAAGGTTTGACGTCCAAAGGCATCAAGTGCTTTAGATGCACGACCTGGTGGGAAAGAAGAATGCTTCTTCTTGCTTCTGACCTTCCTCATTGCTGATTCCACTACAATGGAATGATGCGGAAGTTGGCTTTTCTGAAACCCCGGAGAGGGAGGCACCTGATACAGAAGATTCAGGGCTGTAGAAGGCGCAGGAACCTTTAAAGGTGATTCCCAAATCCTCAGAAGAAGGTCCTGCAAAGACTGATGCAAAGGAAGCATTATGGTGTCCTTTTCTGCAGGATCTTGGTCAAGAGTAGGACCAGGAATAGGAATGGCAAGAAAGGCTGCCATGTCAAGGAGAAATTTCTGAAAAGAAGGATCTCCCAGAGGAACTATTCCTGGTAGGCTGAGGTTGAATGAGCAGCGTGAACACCAGAAGACCTACTGGACTGGTGCATAAAAAGAATCCTGCTAGATGGAGAATGATACTGACAGTTCTGATTCGAGGCAGTTAGTACTGCGTCGTCGGTTCCTGATATCGATTCCAAGCTAGGCATAGAAAGGATCGATGGCACCGATGGAACTGCAGGAAACGACGTTGACACCGGTACCGGCATCGGGGACGGTAATGCCATCGTAGCAGGTATCGGAGGTTACCGAAGCGGTACCGAGGTAACCAGAGAGCTTTGGTGATTATCCCCGGTACTGCGTAGTTGGAGGCGACATGGCTCGGCTCCGAAACGCGTCGGAACCAAGTCATCTAGACTGGATATGGATTCCAGACTGGGCATCGAACCGAACGTCGGTGGTGGAATCGACGATGCCGCTACCTGAAGGTCAATCGGAATCGTATTGATCGGTACCGAAGGCACCGAGGACGTCCGAGGACGACGCCCGGTGAAGAGAGGAACACTCGACACCGGCGCCGATGTCGGGGTATCGGTACCCCCCCAAGCATGGCGTAGATAAAGGAAAGCCCATCCAGGGCGCATCGGTCGGCCCCGAAGGTACCCAGGGCACCAGATGACGATCCCCGGTGAAGAGTGGAACACTCGACACCGATGCCAACGCCGGGGCATCGGTACCGCTCAACGCTGGTATCAACCCCGCGGTTGGCTGGGATACAGGAAATCTAGACTGGGTCTTATCGATCGGCCCCGAAGGCACCGAGGACTCCCGACGACGATCCCTGGTGAAGAGCGGAGCACTCGACACCGGTGCCGATGCTGGGGGATTGGCACCGCTCGAAGCCGGCACCAACCCCGCGCATGGCTGGGAAGCAGAAAAACCAGTCTGGATCGGGTCGATCGGTCCCGAAGGTACCGAGGACACCAGACGACGACACCTGGTGAAGAGTGGAGCACTTGACACCGGTGCCGATGCCGGGGGAGCGGTACCGCTCGAAGCCGGTACCAACCCTGCGCATGGCGGGGACGCAGGAAAGCCAGTCTGGGTCGTGTCGATCGGCCACGAAGGTACCGAGGACACCAGCTGACGATCTTTGGTGAAGAGTGGAGCACTCGACACCGGTGCCGGGCGATCGGTACCGCTCGAAGCGGATACCACCCCCGAGCATGGCTCAGGTATGTTCTGTGAGGAGTGAACCCCAGGAACAACCTGAAACCCCGTAAATGCTTTGGAGCCCGAAGACTCCCGCCGGGGTCTTATTGCCAATGGGGTCTTGAGGGCAAGGCTGGAGCCGTCATCATGCTGGGCATGAGACCTACCCATCAAGAATTGGCTAGTCTTAACAGACTGTTTGTGGGTTACCTGATCCTGGAGAGAAGAATAAACCCGCGTCCTCACCTCAGGAGGAAAAACGGCATCGAGAGATACCCGAAAAAGGGAAGGTCTTCTCCCGATACTAAAGCCTGATGGACCAGGGGAAAAGGGGTCAGGACCCAAACAGGTTAGACACCAGGCACTGGAGTCTAAAAAGAAAACTAAGTTTCCGCAGTGAAGGCACTTCTTAGGGGAAGAAGGCTCCATGTTGGAAAGGCCTGTTAGGCCTCAAAAAGATAAAAGAAAAAACTGAGGAGAAGTTATTTCTCTAAGTTGGAAAAGAAAAGAATAAAGCACCGGCGGAACCGGTATCGGCGGGAAAGACAGCCACGACCACAAGAAAACAAGAAATTAAGGATTTTAAAGAAAAAGGTTTCTGCGGTGACAGGAGGTACGTCCTGTTGGCTCCGCGGAAAAACGAAAACTGAGGAGAGGCAGTGGGAAAGGCGGGAAGTCAACGCGCAGGCGCGAGGGATGCTCCCAAAGGCTTTCTGATTGGATGCTGGGGAGCATTCCCGTGCGGGCTCCGTCGGCGCCGACGTACCCATGTGTGAAGACTCATTCCTGCTTGTTCCTGGAGATATATCGATACATTGGGAAAGCACAGTTACTTACCTGTAACAGGTGATCTCTGGGAACAGCAGGAATTAGCCTTCACATATGGGTACGTCGGTACCGACGGAGCCTGCACGGGAATGCTCCCCAGCATCCAATCAGAAAGCTTTTGGGAGCATCCCTCGTGCCTGCGCGCTGACTTCCCGCCTTTCCCACTGCCTCTCCTCAGTTGAGTTTCATAGCTGAGACAGAAGGAGAGAAAGAGGAAAGGAGATAGATACAACTCCTAGGGGAGGTGGGTGGGTTGTGAAGACTAATTCCTGCTGTTCCCAGAGATCACCTGTTACAGGTAAGTAACTGTGCTATCTCCAGGAACAAGCAGGAATGAGTCTTCACATATGGGGACTCCCTAGCTGTGGGTAACAGGGGAGATCCCATAAAATGCGTATCCCTGGAACAGGACGGCATTTCCCAAACCTGGATCCCCGGCATCCCCTGAGGGATGGGGGGTAGGAGTTGAATAGAGAAGAGCTGTAGAGGAACAGCGAATCTAAAGACTACAGAGAAAAAGAGTCTTTAGAATGTATGTCAAGTATCATTAAAATATTTAATGAACTAGTACAATATAGAGCTTACCTACTGGATTGTAGGAAGTAGAACTGTGATGGAGTGTACTGTAGATGCAGTATCGGAATCCTCAAGGTAACTTCACAACAGTGAGGATGAAGTTCCAAACCTGGAATGGGCAGGTGACCCAGGTGTCAACTGGGGTAGGAGAGGAACGGCAGGTCTTCAATGGAAAGTTTTATGGGAAAAAGCTGAAAGCTCTTTTAGGTACAGAGTTATTAATATTGAGGACTAAAAGAAGAAGACTGACCGATCTGGAGAATTAGCCCAGTCCTGAAGGGAAGAGGGGGTATGGAAAAAAGCCCCTATTCCCAGAGAGAACAGAAGTGTACTCAGAAATACTGAAGATGTACACTGTCTTTCCTAGCTGGTAAGAGATAGGAAGACATTGAAGTTTGATACTTCATAGACAGGGAGATCTATAACAAAAATAGAAGCTGTTGACATCACAGCAATTATTGTGTGTATAACCGCTCCCTCTTGCTGAGCCGTATGAGAATAGGCAAGCGGACTGTCTGGACTCCTTAAGAAGGGATAGGCTTTATAGCACAGACAGTTAGGGAGATAGCAGGTAATACTTAGCGTCCTATGGACATCTCCCAATGGGCATATATATATATATCTTATATATGGAGAGACATACATATCTATATATATGTGCATATATGTTTAGATATGTGTGATATATATAGATATATAGATATAGATATATATATATAGATGGGCATGACTTATGCCCACACAGACTACAGAAATATGTATGTATAGGACATATACATACATGAATATAAGTCTGAGGATACATGCCTGCAACTGAGCCCCACAAAAACATTCACATGGGGAATGTGATGGGAAAAGATTCATCTAATAATGAGGGGGTAAAAACCACCTGAAGATATATAGAGAATCTATTTCCGCGGTGCAGGAATGTAGTTCAGTGGAATAACCAGCGTGAAAAAACAGAGGATAATAGCAGTCTGGCAAGAGCACGTCAGGAGTACTTTGGGACTCTGACATGTCCAAAGGACAAAAAAACGCATAGACTAAGACACCAGGATGACCCAGCCAAGGGACACAGGGGTATCATGTACAGTAAAAGAGTATGCGTTGTCCAAGTGGAGCAAAAAAGCATAATGCCAAGCTGTAAGGAAAAAAGGGGTAGATTCCTGCAAGATTGGGAACTCCTTGGACATTCACGCCATGGAATGATTATATAAGCTTTTTCTACTATATGGAAAAAACCCTCAGAGACAAAGTTCAATGCTCTGTAGCAAGGGCCCATAGTAGAAAGCTTCTCTGAAGATTGCAGAGAGCATTGTGCAGGAGAATTATAAAATAAAACTGACAGAAGTCAGGTGTGTTGCCACATCCTAGGAAAGGATATGGCTAGAAAAAGATAACCTGCAGAGAGTAGTATTATGCAAGATAGTTGAAAGTAGCTTGCAATGAGCATTAAAGTAATCACTGGAACTCCTGCATACACAGCAAGTGAACAAAACAGCAGAGGGGATTCTCTTGTATAAAAACAGAGAGAAAACAGACAAAGGGAGCGGAAATATTCCCGTCCCTGTCTGATGAGTTGTTCAGAGCATGCATTGAAGGATAACAAAAAGTCTAGACTGGAAAGAAAGAGAAGTGTTTCAGTATGGTACCAACTCAAGCAGGGGAAACCCTGGAAGAGAGGGGGTTGGAAGGTGACTTACCATATGGTAAGACAGCTGAAGGAAAAGATGTCCATGTGGGGACAGAAACTATCATGGGATAGTTGTAACCTCCCTTCGTAGTAGTAAGAAGGGGAGAATTCTGTAACCCATGGACAAAAGTATCCTAACAGCTTAACATACTGAAAAAGAAAAAAACAGTGTAGAGTTTGAAGAATAAACTTCTGCTGAGAAGAAGTTAACTGTAGATTGCAACATACAGGAACCTATGGTTGCTGGTTATGATTAGACTGGCTAGAGTCTGGAGACTTCAGACTAGGATGAGATGTCCCTTGCTTGGGTACATCTGGAGGATGGGCAGGAGAAGGGTGAAACCTTCTTTTCTTAGGGATAGAAGGTTTGGTAGGACACTTCCTACGTCCTTGGGAAAAAGAAGGCTTAGGATGGTTTCCAGAACCAGGGAAGTCAGTGGAGCAATGAGCAAGCTGACGTAAAGCCTCTTTATTGAAGAGATTTTCTCCAGTACAAGGAGAATTACCCAGTGTATGCTGTGCCCATCTGCTAAAGTCTGAAGCTTGCAGCCAGGCTATACGACGTGCTCCAATGGCAATAGCAGAGGATCTGCTAACAGACTCAAAAGAGTCTACAGAAGCACGAGAAAGAAACCAAGAGATATTCCTGCTATGATTAAGAAGCAAGGAATAGTCAGTGGCCTTAGGTTCTGACAAAAAAGGGGACAAAAGAGATAATTTCTCTGTGACCTCCTGAAGTGTCAGACTCATATAAAAAATATATGAAATAATTCTTGAAGCCAGCATAGAAGTTTGGAAGGTTTGACGTCCAAAGGCATCAAGTGCTTTAAATGCACGACCTGGCGGATAAGAAGAATGCTTCTTCTTGCTTCTTACCTTCCTCATTGCTGATTCCACTACAATGGAATGATGTGGAAGTTGGTTTTTTTGAAACCCCGGAGAGGGAGGCACCTGATACAGAACATTAATGGCTGTAGAAGGTGAAGGAACCTTTAAAATCATCACCTCTTCCTCTCTAGTAGACCTCGTTCAGACTGTTCCACCCAATAGATCCAGGAGAACGATATCAACAAATGCACTAGTTATCCCTAAAGCAGCGACAAAATGCCTATCAACGACATCTAACAGGGCCTTCAGATTCTATGCCCCTAAGTGCTGGAACGCCCTACCTCCAGAGATTCGTGCTATCACTGATCTATCCCATTTTAGAAAGGCTCTCAAATCCCACCTTTTCCCCCAATATTACTTGACCAGCTAACCAATCTCGATCCTTACCCTATAACTAATAACAAATCCTGTTGTGTATACTTGTAAATACTCATGTAAATAGTTGCAGTAATGACGTCCCATGTTTTATCCAAGTTCTCTGACCTTGTTCTCTGTAAAACCAAACAGTTTGTTGTTCTGGTCTGTTGTTATATTGTGAACCGCGCTGATGCTGAATAGAGCGGTATATAAGAGCCTGTAATAAATAAATAATAAATAAATAAAAGGTGATTCCCACATCCTCAGAAGAAGATCCTGCAAAGAATGATGTAAAGGAAGCATTATATTTTCCTTTTCTGCAGGATCTTGGTCAAGAGTAGAGCCAGGAATAGGAATGGCAAGAAAGGTTGCCATGTCAAGGAGAAATTTCTGAAAAGAAGGATCTCCAATAGGAACTATTCCTGGGTAAGCTGAGGTTGAAAGAGCAGCTTGAGCACCAGAAGACATACTGGACTGGTGCAGAAAAAGAATCCTGCTAGATGGATAGTGATACTGACAGTTCTGATTCGAGGCAGTTAGTACTGCATCATCAGTGCCCGGTATCGATTCCAAGCTAGGCATAGAAAGGATCGAGGGCACCGATGGAACTGCAGGAATCGACATCGATACCGGAGACGATAATGTCATCGAAGCAGTAATCTGGGGCTGCTGAAGCGGTACCGAGGTAGCCAGAGAACCTTGGTGAATATCCTCAGTACTGCGTAGTCGGAAACGATATGGATCAGTTCCGAAACACGTCGGTACCAAATCATCTAGACTGGAGATCGATTCTAGACTCGGCATCGAAGGGAGCGAGTCTATCGATGCATGTCTAGAAGGTACCGACGTTGGTGGTGGTATCGGCGATGCCGATACAGGAAAGTCAATCGGAATCGTATCGATCGGTTCCGAAGGTACCGAGGACGTCCGAAGACGATGCCTGGTGAAGAGAGGAATACTCGACACCGGCACCGATGTCGGGGTATCGGTACTGCTCGAAGCCGATACCAACCCCGAGCATGGCGAAGATACAGGAAAGTCAATCTGGGTGGTATCGATCGGCCCCGAAGGTACCGAGGATACCAGATGACGATCCCAGGTGAAGAGTGGAACACTCGACACCGATGCCGGGGTATCGGTACCGCTCGAAGCCGGTACCAACTCCGAGCATGGCGGAGATACAGGAAAGCCAATCTGGGTCGTATCGATCGGCCCCGAAGGTACCGAGGACACCAGATGACGATCCCTGGTGAAGAATGGAACACTCGACACCGGTGCCGGGTTATCGGTACCGCTCGAAGCGGATACCACCCCCAAGCACGGCTCAGGTATGTTCTGTGAGGGGTGAGCCCCAGGAACAACCTGAAACCCCGTAAATGCTTTGGAGCCCAAAGACTCCCGCCGGGGTTTTATTGCCAATGGGGTCTTGAGGGCAAGGCCGGAGCCGTCATCATGCTGGGCATGAGACTTACCCTTCAAGAATTGGCTATTCTTAACAGACTGTTTGTGGGTTACCTGATCCTGGAGAGAAGAATAAACCGGTGTACTCACCTCAGGAGGAAAAACGGCATCGAGGGAAACTCGAAAAAGGGAAGGTCTTCTCCCAATAATACAGCCTGATGGATCAGGGAAAAAAGGGTCAGGACCCAAACAGGTTAGACACCAAGCATTGGAGTCTAAAAAGAAAACTATGTTTCCACAGTGAAGGCACTTCTTAGGGGAAGAAGGCTCCATGTTGGAGAGGCCTAGTAGGCCCAAAAAGTTAAAACAAAAAACTGAGGAGAAAAAAATGTCTCTACGTTTAGAAAAGAAAAGAATAAAGCACCGGCGGTACCGGTATCGGCGGGAAAGACAGCCGCGACCACAAGAAACAAGGAAATAAGAATTTTAAAGAAAAAGGTTTCTGCGGTGACAGGAGGACGTCCTGTCGGCTCCGCGGAAAAACGAAAACTGAGGAGAGGCAGTGGGAAAGGCGGGAAGCTAGCGCGCAGGCGCGAGGGATGCTCCCAAAAGCTTTCTAATTGGATGCTGGGGAGCATTCCCGTGCAGGCTCCGTCGGTACCGACGTACCCATATGTGAAGACTCATTCCTGCTTGTTCCTGGAGATGATGTATTACAACTATTAGATAAATTGAAGAGTAGCAAATCACCTGGGCCGGATGGTATACATCCAAGGGTGTTGAAAGAACTGAAATATGAGATTGCAGACCTGCTATTAGTAATCTGTGAACTATCATTAAAATCATCTCTAATACCTGAAGATTGGAGGATCGCCAATGTAACACTAATTTTTAAAAAGGGTTCCAGGGGTGATCCGGAAAACTACAGACCGGTGAGCCTCACGTCAGTACCGGGAAAAATGGTAGAAACCATCATAAAGAATAAAATTACTCAGCATGTAGATAGTCATGGCCTAATGGGAGACAGCCAATATGGCTTTAGACAAGGAAGATCTTGTCTTACTATTCTGTTATGTTTTTTGAAAGTGTGAATAAACAGGTGGACAAAGGTGAGTAGGTTGATATAGTGTATCTGGACTTTCAGAAAGCCTTTGACAAGGTCCCTCATCAGAGACTTTTGGCAAAACTAAAGAGTCATGGGACAGGAGGCAGTGTACTACTGTGGATCAAGAATTGGTTAAAAGAAAGCAAGCAGAGGGTTGGGCTAAATGGCCAATTTTCCCAATGGAGAAAGGTGAATAGTGGTGTACCCCAGGGATCTGTGCTAGGTCCGCTGCTTTTTGACATATTCATAAATGACCTGGAAAGTGGAATAACGAGTGAGGTTATCAAATTTGCAGATGACACAAAACTATTTAAAGTTGTTAAAACCCAAGAGGATTGTGGAAAATTGCAAGAGGATCTTGATAAATTAGAAGACTGGGCATCAAAATGGCAGATGAAATTTAATGTGGACAAGTGCAAAGTTATGCACCTAGGGAAGAACAACCCAAACTATGGTTACACAACGCAAGGTTCCACATTAGGAACCACCACCCAGGAAAAAGATTTAGGCGTCATTGTAGATAACATTTTAAAACCCTCGGCCCAGTATGCAGCGGCGGCCAAGAGAGCAAATAGAATGCTAGGTATCATAAGGAAAGGAATGGAAAATAAAACAAAAGATATTATAATGCCTCTATATCTTTCCATGGTGAGACCGCACCTTGAACATTGTGTGCAATTCTGGTCGCCGTATCTTAAAAAGGATATAGCGTTATTAGAAAAGATTCAGAGAAGAGCCACCAAAATGGTAAAGGGGATGGAAGGATACTCCTATGAAGAAAGGCTAAAAAGGTTAGGGCTCTTTAACCTGGAAAAGAGACGGCTGAGGGGAGATATGATAGAAGTCTATAAATTAATGAACGGAGTGGAACGGGTAAACGTAGATCGATTGTTTACGTTATCAGAATATAGAAAGACTAGGGGACATGCAATGAAGCTACAGGGTAAACTAAGACTAATAAAAGAAAATATTTTTTCACTCAACGTGTAATCAAACTCTGGAATTTGTTACCGGAGGATGTAGTAAAGGCTGTTAGTATAGCTGGGTTTAAAAAAGGTTTGGACAATTTCCTGGAGGAAAGGTCCATAAACCATTATTAAGAAGGGACCCAGGATATCAATGCTTGACCCAGTACAAGCATTGCGGAACCTGTGTCTTTTGGGGAAACTGCTAGGTACATATGACCTAGATTGGCCACTGTTGGAAACAGGATACTGGGCTTGATGGACCTGACCCAGTATGGCATATCTTATGTTCTTACGCTTTCTCCAGGAACAAGCAGGAAGTCAGTCCTCACATATGGGACTCCCCAGCTATAGGCTACCGAGAACCCATAGCTGAAAAACAGGCTCCCTCTACGAGAGCCGCAAGCAGCCACAATAGGAATCTAACTGAGAGAGTAACACTCCGGTAGCCTGACACCAAAGGGTCGGAGGGTAGGAGTTGCCTAGACCTCGAAAAGGTTACGGAGTACAGCCTGGCCGAAAACACTGTCCCGTTGGGACTCTCTGTCCAGGCAGTAATGGGTTGAGAAAGTCTGGCCCAAAGACCAGGTGGCGGCCCGGCAGATGTCTGCCAGCAGAACAGAGCGTAAGTGAGCCACTGATGCCGCCTTAGCCCTTACCTGGTGGGCCGTAACACGACCCTGCAAGGGAAGGTCGGCCGCCCTGTATGCACAGGCGATACAGTCCGCCACCCAGGTAGACAGCGTACGTTTGGAGACGGCCATCCCCAGTTTACTGGGGTCATAGGATACGAAGAACTGCGAAGCCCTTCTATGGCCTTGCGTATGCTGAATATAGAAGACCAGCGCCCTCTTACAGTACAGAGTATGCAGAACTGTCTCTGCCCAACTAGCATGCGGCCTGGGAAAGAAGGTAGGTAGTATTACCTCCTGAGTGAGGTGGAACGAAGAGACCACCTTAGGGAGGAACTTGAGGTGAGTGCGGAGCACTACCCAGTTCCTACAGAACCTTGTATAAGGCCTATCGGACACCAGGGCCTGAAGCTCACTCACTTGCCGAGCCGACGTGAGTTCCACCAAGAACACTACCTTCCAAGAAAGGTAGCGTAGGTGACAAGTTGCCATCGGCTCAAATGGTGGCCGATTAAGCTGTCCTAAGACCACATTCAAATCCCATTCGGTTGCCGGAGGGCAAACTGGGGGCTTTAGAAGAAGTAGGCCTGTTAGTAACCTGGACACCAAAGGATGTGCAGACAGAGGCTTTCCCTCCACTGGGAAGTGGTGTGCCGCTAAGGCACTGAGGTGAACTCTGATGGAGTTGGTCTTAAGGCCCAAATCCGAGAGATGGAGAAGATATTGCAAGACCAGTGCAACCTGGCAAGAGAAAGGATCTTCTTTCTGCTTCTCGCACATACCCGAACCTATGCCACTTGAAAGTATAGGTCCATCTAGTTGATTGCCACCTTGAGGCCAGCAGAACCTCTTCCACATTTCTGGGAAGGAGAAGTGGTGCGAGAACTACCCTTTCAGCAGCCATGCCATCAGGTTGAGTGATCTGAGGTTGGGGTGCAGAAGAGTGCCCCCCTCCTGATACAGGATGTTCAGATAGGATCCCAGAGGGATTGGGGCCTCTACCGCCAGTTGAAGTAGTACCGGAAACCAGGACTGTCTTGGCCATCTGGGGGCTACCAGAATGACCGAGGCCCTGTCCTGGAGAATTTTGAACAGAGTTTTGGCCACCAGAGGTGTTGGAGGAAACGCATACAGGAGGGCCCACAGACCATGAGATGAGAAAGGTAACGGCAGCCACTCTGTTTGGATGTGGCTACCTGAAGCAAAACCTGGACAACTGGTAGTTGTGTGGGCTCGCAAACAAGTCCAGTTTCAGCTGTCCCCAGACGTGAATGAGCCATTGGGCCATATTCGTATCCAGCTGCCACTCGTGGGGCTGGAGAATCCTGCTGAGCCTGTCGGCTAAGTAGTTTTCCTGGCCTGGCAGATAAACTGCTTTCAGATGCATGTCGTGCTGGGCTGCAAAGGAGCACAGTCCAAAGTTTCCTGATACAGACTGCGGAACCCTGTGCCTCCCTGTTTGTTCACATAGAACACTGCAATTTGGTTGTCCGTCTGTATTAAGACAAATTGATGAGCCAAAGCTGGGCAAAAAGCTCATAGAGCTAGGCGAATGGCAAGAAGTTCCAGGAGATTGATCTGCTATGTGGTCTCGTGCGGAGACCACACTCCTTGAGTGCACAGTCCCTGGCAATGGGCTCCCCAGCCCAGCAAGGATGTGTCCATGATTAGGATCCTCGTGTGTTGAGGAGCTTGGAAGGCGACCCCTACCTCCAAGTGTTTTGGTTGAAGCCACCAGGCCAAGGCCTGTACCAGTCTTTTGGACACTTTGACTCTGTCTAGGAGTCTGCCTGTGGCTTGAATCCACTGGTCCCTGAGACACCACTGAGTTGTTCTCATGTGGAGGCGCGGGCATTCGGTGTCACATGTACCATGGAGGCCATGTGGCCTAGGAGGCTCAGAAAATGTCTTGCTGATAGCTGAGACCTGCAGCTCACTTGATGTACCAGGGCCAGGAGTGTCTGTGCCCTGTCCACTGGTTGTTATGGAAGGACAGACTAGATAGGCCATGTGGTCTTTTTCTGTCGTCATATTTCTATGTTTCTATGTTTCTAAGTAGGCCCTCGCCTGAGTGGTATCTAGTTTGGCCCCAATGAACTCTAGTTGTTGAGTGGGGACTAAGGTAGACTTTGGATAGTCGATCACAAATCCCAGGTTTTGGAGCACCTGAATGGTGTGATCTGTGGCTTGTTTTACCTCCCTGGCTGACGTGGCCATGATGAGCCAATCGTCTAGGTAGGGGAAGACAAAAACTCCTTGTATTCTGAGGAAGGCAGCGACCACCGCCAGGCACTTTGTGAACACCCTGGGGGCGGAGGCTAGGCCAAAGGGAAGCACTCTGTACTGGTAGTGTTTTTCCCCTACCACAAAGTGTAGATATTGTCTGTGGTCTGGATGAATTAGGATGTGTGTATACGCATTCTTTAGGTCTAAGGAGCATAGCCAGTCTCCCTGGCGGAGGTAAGGCAGCAATATTCCAAGTGAAAGCATTTTGAACTTCTCCCTCACCAGGAATTTGTTTAAGTTGCTCAGGTCGAGGATGGGCCTTAGGCCTCCTGTTCTTTTTGGTATTAGAAAGTACCTGGAATAGAAGTCTTTGCCCCGCAGGTGGTGGGGCACCGGTTCTACCGCCTGGTCCTCGAGGAGACCTGCTAATTCCTTCAGAAGAAGGAACCAGTGAAGGGGAGACCTGCAAGGCTCTCCTGGAAAGTAGGGGGGTGGCACTTGGGTCAAGTGAAGTAGATAGCCCTGATGGACTATCTGAAGAACCCAAGTGTCTGTGGTGATGGCCGGCCACCTGTGGGCATACAGGGCAAGCCTGCCCCCTGTGCATTGCCTTTCTCCTATGGTGAGAGGGGCTATGTTCTGAGAGTCAAAAGCCACTACCAGGCTGGGCTGGAGCCGATGACTGGGCTTTGGGGGCTTTCTGTTTATGCGGGCCGTGCCCCTGTCCCTTGGCCTGCTGCCCCTGTTGGGGAGCTGGGGAGGCCTGAAATGCTTCACTAAGCAGCACCCTTCCTCGGGAAAAAGGGCTTCTTATCCGAGCCCTTCTTTTTAGAAGGGGCAGAAGTCTTCTTCGAGAGCCTTGCCCTGGTCAGGTACTCGGACTCGATCTCAGCAGCCTTCTCGGTCAAGGGTTTGCCGAAGAGGTTTTCACCACAGCATGGGACATCGACCAACTTGTCCTGAACTCATTGTTCCTGGTCTGACGACTGTAGCCATACATGGCGGCGTGCACTGTTGCCAGCCGCAGTCACTCGGATCGACGCCTCAAACCCATCGTAGGATGCTCGAGTCATGAACTTCGAGCACTCACGGACTCCAGTGGACAGGGTCTTGAAGCGCTGCAAAGGTCCCTCGGAGAGTCCAGCTGAGAACCCAGTGATTTCCTTCACCAGGTCTCGCAAGTATATGCCCATGTACAGCTGGTAAGCCTGGATCCGACATGCCAGCATAGAACCCTGATAGCACTTCCTGCTGAGGGCGTCCAAGTTGCGGGTCTCCCTGCCAAGAGGCACCGAGGAGTGTGTCTTCTGGCTCTTGAGCCGGTGCATGGCCGATTCCACAATCATGGTGTTGTGCGGCAGTTGAGCTTTTTGGAACCAGGGCTCTTGCGGACTCGATACATCGAATCGAGCTGCCTACTGATCACCAGCACCGATGCCGGCATCTCCCACATCCGGAGTATCAGTCATTCCAGGATTGGAGGCACTGGTACAGTAAGGGCTTCCCAAGGGGGAAAGTCATACTGGAGGATCTCGAGCTCGAGGCTCCTCCTTGGACTCCGTAGGGAATGCCAAAGCCTTTGATATGTCCCTAACGAAGTCCAAGAACCGAGTGTCCTCCGGGGGGGGGGGGGGGGGGGGACGGGGGGGCGGGGAACCTTCTCCGAGGTTCGAACCCCGGGGAGTCAGATGGAACATACCTGGTCTTGTAGGTGTCCGGGGACTCTTTGTCCTCAGTCTCCCAGCCCGACTCCGAGGAGGAGTCGAGTGGCTCCGGCCTCGACCGCCCGAATGCTGGTGGCACCGGGGTCGACAACCTCGGTCCCAAACGGGAGGTCGAGAGGGACCTCGGCTGAGGATCGACTCGAGCCCGTATGGTCCCGAGGATCGGCTCGGCCTCCGGGGTCGACTTGGATATCGGGTGCCCGGTGGTCAGGGCGGAAGGACCGGTGAGACCAGCTATCAGCGCCCGCTGCTGGTCCATGAAGGCAGACATGCTGCGCTCCAAGGCCACCATTCTGAGACCGAGCTCAGAAGGCTCTGCAGCCCCCGGGTCGGGTCCTGACACCGTTGGGCCCGACGCCGGTTCTCCCGGAGGAGAGTCCTCAACAAGGACAGTGGTTACTTGCCTCAGCTGATCCAGGTACCTTTGAGGAAGTTTCGCTGGGCGCTCCAACTCCAAGGATCCGGGCCGATGGTTGGGGCTCCGTGACTGATCCCACGAGGATCCAGGTCATTCGGAACCATCCAACGACGCTGCCTTAGAGGAATTTTTCTTCCTCCGATGTTCCCGTGAGGGAGACCCCCTCTCAAAGACACATGACACTGCTCAGGCACAGAAAGTTCCCGAGATGTCGAGGCCTCGGATGAGGTCCGGGCCCGGGAGGGTACGGACTCACCAAAAAACCATCGTGCTGCTGCTGGCAACTTCTCAAGGCCTTCGAGGACATTTTCCTGCACGGGCCACAGACCTTCATGGTCGGGTCCGAGGCAACAGAGGTAGCAGTCATGTGTGTCGGTGAGGGACATTAACTTTGTACACCGATCACGCTTTTTGAACCCACTGGCAGCCATCGGGGAAAAAAGGGCCCCTGCAAGGTCAAAGAACCGGGCTGCCAGTGAAAAGAAAAAAGAGCGCGAACGCTAGTCACGAAGGACAAAAACCGAAAAACTTGACTGGACTCGATACCGGCGTACCGAGCCGAAGACAGGAAGGGGAACCGGTGTCGAACCGAAGGAAGAGAGAAACTTTTCAAGTATTTTTAAACACCTTTTTCACGATGGCACAAGCACCACGTCCGAAGGGCTCCGCAGAAAAAAGGAGACTGAGCAAGATGACATCCTTGGGCGGGAAGGGGACCGCGCATGCGTGATGCAATTCCCAAAAGTTTTCTTAGAAAGCTGGGGATTTGCTCCATATGAGGGCTCCGTCGGCACCGACGTCACCCATATGTGAGGACTGACTTCCTGCTTGTTCCTGGAGAATGCATCTATCTGAAGTGAGGGCAATAAGGAAGATGATCTTCCATGATAGAAACTTTAGCAATCTAGTGGCTAAGGGTTCAAAGGGCAGCTTGAGAAGTTGTCCTAGAATGACATTGAGATCCCATGCCACTGGTGGTGGTCTGATGAGAGGTTTAGTGAACAAGAGGCCTCTCATGAAGCATGCTACAAGCGGCTGTGAGGAAATGGGCTGTCCATCCAAGGGATGATGAGAGGCTGCAATTGCACTTAGGTGAGCTCTTACCGAGTTGGTCTTGAGACCGGATGAGGATAAGTGGAGGAAATAGTGGAGGAGCGCCTCCACTAGAATTGAGAAGAGATTAAGGTCCTTCTGGGAATAACAGAGAGAAAATCTATGCCACTTGAAAGCATAAGAACATCTGGTGGATGGCTTTCTAGAGGCCAACAGGATCTCTTTAGCTTCCTGGGTAAGGTTAAGATCCTGCAATACTATGCTTTCAGCAGCCATGCCGTGAGGTGGAAAGACTGCGGATTGGGATGGGGCAGCGTCCCCTCCTCTTGAAAGAGGAGATCTGGAGCAGATCCGAGATCTAGGGGTTGAGTCTGAGACAGATGTAGTAGGAGAGGAAACCACGGTTGACGTGGCCAACACGGGGCTATGAGTATCATGGAGCCCCTATCTGCTTGGAGCTTGAAAAGCATCTTGGGAATCAGGGGAATGGGAGGAAAGGCATACAGGAACTCCCAACCTCAGTGGAGGTAGAAAGCATCCACCTCCTCGCTGCCCGATATGGTACTCCTGGAGCAGAAGCGAGGAAGTTTGGCATTCTGCGGAGTAACGAACAGGTCTTTCTCTGGCGTCCCCCAGGTCTGAAAGATGAAGGATGCTGTCTCAGTGTGGAGAGACCATTAATGGGGAAGGAGGATCCGATTCAATCTGTCTGCTAAGACATTTTGCTCCCCTGGGAGATGTACCGCTTGGAGGGGTATCTGATGAGTAATGGCAAAGGACCAGAGATGGAGGACCTCTCTGCAGAGAGGCCAAGATCCTGTTCCTCCTTGTTTGTTCAGACAGAACATGGCTACTTGATTGTCCGTCTGGTCCAGGACCCTTTGTGAGCTTAGATGCCCCTGAAAGACCTTGAGGGCGTTGAAGACTGCCTGAAGTTCCAGCAGATTTATCTGGAGCTTGGACTCCTCTTCCATCCAGAGGCCCTGAGTGGAGAGGGTCCCTAGATGGGCTCATCACCACAATTTGAAGGCGTTCATAGTCAGGGTACATTGATGTGGAGACATCTGGAAAGATAACCCGACGAGGAGATTTTCTGGGGAACAGAGATGTGAGATGTGGCCAGAGGGGCAGACACTCGGATTTTGTCTGGGAGATGGCCTGAGGCCTGTTTCCATTGGGAGACCAAAGCCCATTGGGCTATGTGCATATACAGGCAGGCATATGGTACTACATGTACTGTTGAGGCCATATGACCTAGAAGCTGCAGCATTTCTTGGACACAGTTAGGTGGTCTCTGAGACGTATCTGAGATGCCAGCTGAATGAGATGAGAACAGCGAGGTTGAGGTAGAAATGTCCTTGACTGTTGAGTATTTAAAAGACCTCCTATGAACTCTAGTGTTTGAGTAGGAGCGAGATGGGACTTTTGAAGATTTATCCCAAATCTCAAATGTTGAAGTATCTGCATAGTACAGGAGAGAGACAGGTGGACCTCTTGGGAGGTGCCCGCCTTTATGAACCAGTCATCTAAGTAAGGGAAGACAAATATCCCTAGAGATCTTATAAATGCAGCCACGACCGCCATGCACTTTGTGAAGACTCTTGGGGCAGAGGCAAGTCTGAAGGGCAGGACTTTGTATTGATAATGTCTTCCCTGAAACATGAAGTGTATTTCCTGTGTTCTGGATGAATGAGGATATGTGTATATACTTCCTTTAGATCTAGAGAACAGAGCCAGTCCTGACTCTGGAGATAGGGTAGGAGGGTCCCTAGAGAGACCATCTTGAACTTCTCGCAGACGAGAAACTTGTTCAGGTTTCTGAGGACCAGAATGGGTCTGGTCTGTGTCTCTGGTTTTCTTTGGCATGAGAAAATACAGAGAATAGAAACCCCATCCTTGTTGAGATGCTCTGACCTCTATGGTGCCTTCTGATAGAAGACAGGTCACCTCTTGTAGCAAAAGAGTTGTGAGAGGAGGCTGAGAAAGATATTCCCCTATTAGCATGGAGGGGGGCAGAGTTTCCAGGTGAAGCCTGTACCCTTCTGTCACTATGGTCAGAGTTCACTGCTCTGAAGTGATTAGATGCCACCTATGGGCATAATGACAGTCTATCAACAATACTGGGGGGGGGGGGGGAGAGGGGTGTGTAAGAAGGGTAAAACTTATTTTTCTTATTGAAGAAAGTTTTCTTTGCAGCTGCTTTCTTCTTAGCCAGTTTGGCAGTGGTTCTACATAGCCTATTCAGGTTAGTATTCTCAGATTCTAACTGAGAAGCTTTATCCTGCCAATCCTTGCCACAAAGGTTCTCACCTGAGCAAGGAATATTACCCAGTTTATTTCGAACCCATTGTTCAAGATCTTATTTATTTATTTATTTCTCTTATATACCGCGCTCTTCAACATCAGCACGGTTTACATGGAACATTTAGGTTTTACGGTGGGGGTTACACTGTAAATTACAGATAACAGGTAGCTCAACTTGGATAACCATAATTAACTATTTACACATATTTGAACACATAGTAGCATTTACATATTATACAACATTTGAGGGATGATTACAGTGGACATGGAGCTTATTTGCGGGTAGGTCGAGATGGCGCACCTTCATTTGGGTAACATTCGAGGAAAAGGTGGTGCTTCAATGCCCTTCTGAATTTAGTTAGTTCCGGGATTGCTCGTATGTTGGGAGGCAGGGCATTCCAGTATCTGGGAGCGCTGATACTAAAGGCCCTGCTTGCTGTAGCCTGTGTACACTGGGTCAATGTTTTGGGGATTGCCAAGGTGTTTATTGCTATAGTTCGTCTGGCCCTATTGGGGGAAGTTATGTGTGTGAGACAAGCGAGTGATGGGGGGGGAAGAGCCCATTTATGGCCTTGAATGTTAGTAGTAATGTTTTGAAGATGATCCTACAGTGGATAGGGAGCCAGTGGAGACTTTTGAGGATGGGTGTTATATGGTCTCGCCTCGAGGCCCCATTCAGAACTCTGGCTGCAGTGTTCATGGCAAGCTGGAGCGGGCTCAGGGTTGATTTAGGGAGCCCTTGGAGGATCGCGTTGGCGTAGTCAAGGGGTGGAATGGTTAGAGCCTGGAAGATAGTTCTGAAGTCGTCTGGTTGTAAAAGGGGGCATAGATGTTTGAGTGTCCTGATTTTATGATATGTTGATTTGACCATGTTGCCAATGTGTGTCTTCATGTCAAGCCTCTGGTCTAGAGTAACACCCAGGTAACGGATTGTGGGCTTGGTTTGCAGCTCTACTTCGCCGACTTTTAGGTGGGTTGGTGGGGAGAAGTTAGAGTTTCTGGTGATGAACAGCACTTCAGTCTTTTTGTGCTGTATGCAAAGATTCTGATTCTGGAGCCACCTTTCTACTGCGCTGAAACATTCCGTAAGGGGTGAGAGGTCAATCTAATGCTTGAAGCCAAGCAATCCTGTGTGCTCCAATGCAGATTGAGGTGGCTCTACTGGTGCATTCAAAAGTTGCCCTATTTACAAACTTTGAGACGTTTGTGCATGTTTGACCAAAGTGAGATAGTCAGCTCTCTTATCATCAGGGAGAAGAGGGGACATTTAGTAACCTCCTTGAGGAACATACCCATGTAGAGTATGTATGAACTTATTCTGGCTGAAAGCATGGAAGCCTGAAAGCATCTAAAGTCCTCGAAGGTTAGAAGAATGCATATTTGAACTTTTAATTTGACACATTGCTGATTCCACTACCATTGTGGAACTGTGTTTTTTGGAAACCGGGAGATGCCGGTACTCAATACATGGTATCGAGTCATTGAGTATGGGGAGAAATGGTAAGGGGCGTCTCCATATCCAGAGGATGAGATCCTGGAGAATGCAGTGAATTGGAAGAGTGTCCGTCTCCTTAAGAGCCGTAGGGTATTGGAGGATCTCCAATTCCTTTGCTCTAGGTTCTTTCTCGGATGTTACCGTTATGGAGGGGCCTCTGGCTAGGTTGAATAAATTCTTTAAAAGACATATCCTCCAGAGGGGACATGTGCCATTCCGGAGAGGGAGATGGATCCTGTGGCATACTTTGAAGTCTTCGGGTATCGACTGATTCATCATCGAATGAATCGGAATCGGAAGATTCAAAGTTTCGGAGCGAACAATGTCCATGTTCCGCTAAGGCTCGGTACCGATCAAAATCAATATCAGACCGGAAAACCTGCCTGGACGAATCACCGATATCAGGTATCGATTTGAGGGCAGGCATGAGTGGGTGGTAGCGGGTCGAGCGGTACAAAACCCAATGCAGTCTGCATTGGTACCGTAGACGGTGCCAGCGGCACCGCCAGTAAGGGTTTGATCAGGACCGATGCTGCTAGTAGAGCTAAGCTGTGCTCGATAGCCAGGATACGTTGATCCACAGAGCCCGTCGATGCTGGCTCACGGAAAACAAAGAACTGAAGAGGGAGAGTTGAGAAGGCGGGAAGGCAGTAATGCAGGCGCGGTGGGGATGCTCCCAAAAGCCTTTCTATTGGATGCTGGGGAGCGTTCCTGTGCAGGCTCCGTTGGTACCGTCACCCATATGTGGATTACATTCCTGCTTGTTCCTGGAGATCTTCCATTACAAGTAAGCAACTATGCTTTCTCCGGATAAAAGCAGGGGGATGCGGGCACACTCCATTGATGAGTCCAGAGCTGAGGGCCGCTTGGAAAACTGAGGAGGTTTAAGACTGGGAGGTGGACGAACTAAGCAAAGAGATTTCACAGGACAGGCTGACCAAAGGCAAAGTCAGAGGCTGAAGAGCGATCCAGACTGTAGTGGTTTCTGAAAGCGTGCACAGATGACCATGTAGCAACCTTGCACATCACTTGAGGAGGAATAGCAGCTAAATTAACAACAGTAGCTGCTGTGGCTCGGAAGCAGTGAGGTCCCATCCGTCCAGAAGGAATGTGATCTGCTTGAAGGTAACAAAAAGTAATACAGTCAGCAACCCAGGAGGAAATAGTGTGCTTAGATGCAGGGTTTCCTGGGTTGTTAGGGTTAAAGGTGACAAATCTGGGAAGACTGACGGAGATGTTTGGTAGCTTCCAGACAGTAAAGCAAAACTTGACGACGGTCCAGAGAGTACGGTGCTTGTTCTGGTGAATCTGGCTGTGCTGCTGGGAATAATGTAGGAAGCACAATGGATTGGTTAAGATGAAAACTGGATATAACCTTTGGAAGGAACTTAGGATGTGTACGCAAGAGTACTTTATCATGATGAAAAAGGGTATATGGAGGATAATGAACAAGAGCCTGGAGGTAACAGCAACTAGGAAAGTGTAGTTACTCACCTGTAACAGGTGTTCTCCAGGGACAGCAGAAATCAGTCCTCACTTATGGGTGATGTCGGCAGTGACGGAGCCCGTGTGGAGCAATTCCCCAGCATACAAAGAAAGCCTTTGGGATTGCTGCCACCCAAAGGTGCCATCTTGCTCAGTCAGGTCCCCTAGCTAGAGCCCTACTAAGCAGATGTTAAGGGAAGGACAAAAATAGCAACTCTTCAGGGGAGGTGGGAGGGTAGTGAGGACTGATTCCTGCTGTCCCTGGAGAACACCTGTTACAGGTGAGTAACTACACTTTCTCCAGGAACTAGCAGGAAGTCAGTCCTGTAACCCAAAATCGCCTCTGCGAGGCCATGAGCAGAAGTCGATGCCTGGAGGAGCCCGAGTTTTCAGGTCCCCGGTGCAAAGCTCTCAGTAGCCGTCGAAGAAGGGTCGGAGGGCAGGAGTTGCCCCGAACAGATTATGGAGTACAACCTGGCCGAAGGCACTGTCCCGGCAGGACTCCCTCTCCAGTCAGTAGTGGACAGCGAAAGTGTTCGCTGAAGACCAGGTCGCAGCCCGGCACATGTCTGTTAGAGACACTGAGCGCAGCGAAGTCACAGAAGCTGCCTTGGCTCGGGCACAGTGCGAGGTGACCCGCCGATCCAGGGAGGTGCCCACCTTAGCTTGGGCGAAGGCAATGCAGTCATGCAGTCCGCCATCCAGACGGAGATGGTGCGCTTGATGACTGCCTGCCCTAGGCGATTGGGGTCATAGGCGACAAACAGCTGATAGGACTTGTGATAAATCTGGGTATGCTGCAAGTAGAAGGCAAGAGCCCTCTTGCAGCCGAGTGTATGCAACACCGCCGATGCCTGGTCGGCATGTGGTCTCGGGATGAAGGTCGGTAGGACTATCTCCTGGTTGAGATGAAAGTCCGAGAACACCTTTGGTAGGAACTTGGGATGGGTGCAGAGGACCACCCGGTTCCCGTAGAACCTGGTGTATGGAGCCTCAGCCATGAGGGCCTGATGTTCGCTGACTCGGCGCGCCAAAGTCAAGGCCATCAGGAAGACCACCTTCCAGGAGAGATGCCGAAGCAAGCATATCGCCATCGGCTCAAAGGGTGCTCACGTGAGCTGCATCAGCACCACGTTGAGGTCCCACTCTGCTGGCGGAGGCTGGATGGGAGGCTTGGAAAGCAATAGACCTCGCATGAAGCGAGAGACAAAGTGCTGCCCCGAGAGGGGCTATCCCTCGACGGGGAGGTGGTTCGCCAAAATAGTGCTCAGGTGTACCGTGACTGAATTGGATTTCAGCCCTGCCTTTGAGAGGTGGAGGAGATACTGGAGGATCCACCGGTAGCGCAGGAGAACGGGTTGATCTGAAGCTCGGAGCACCAGGTCGAGAAGCGTCACCACTTAAAAGCATACCCCCGTCTTGTTGAGTCCTTCCTCAACGCAAGGAGGACCTCCTCGACAACCTCCAGGAGACGCAGCAGAGCTAAGGCGACCCGTTCAGCCGCCAGGTTGCAAGGGACAGCGAGGTCAGGTTCGGGTTGAACACCCGACTCTCCTCTTGCGTCAACAGGCCCAGGGCACAGCCCAGGGGAACTGGAGGCTTGGACGAGAGCCGGAGGAGAAGCGGGAACCAAGGCTGCCAAAGCCATGAGAGAGCCATGAGGATTACTGAAGTTCAGTCATGCTGAACCTTGTGGAGGGTCCTCGCAATGAGAGGAGTGGGAGGGAATGCGTAAAGAAGGCTGGAGATCCAGCTCAAGAGGAACACATCCGGGGCCACCCTGCTCGGGTGCGGAACCGGGCTGCAGAAGCGGGGAAGCTGCGCGTTCACCAGACTGGCAAACAGGTCCATGGAAGGGGTCTCCCACCGATGGAACAGGACGCTGGCAACCTCTGGATCCAAACGCCACTCGTTTGGGCGTAGGATCCTGCTGAGTTTGTCCGTGAGGACATTCTCCTGGCCTGGGAGGTAGACCGCTCGCAGGGTCAGCCTCCGGCGAGACGCAAAGGAGGATAGCCTCTCGGAAGTTGTACAACATGGCTACCCTGTTGTCAGTCTTTACGAGCACCGACTTCCCCCTCAGGAAGCCCTTGAAGGCCCTCAGGGCCCATCGGAGTGCTCGAAGCTCAAGCAGGTTGATCTGCTGGTGAGATTCCTCGGGCGACCAATGTCCGTCGTTAGGACGAGCTCATGCTGCGCGGGTCTTAAAGGGCATTCCCTGAAGGAGACTTCGGCATCCTGCCACCAACTGAGGGAGTCGTGGAGACTGCGGGAGACCTGGATAGGGTGTCTAAGGTGGACAAAGGCCTGGCTCCATTGTGCCCTGAGGCACCACTGGGCTGTCCGCATGTGCATGCGGGCATGCAGGACCACATGGACGGTGGAGGCCATGTGCTCTAGGAGGCGCAGCATCGCCCGCACAATAACCCAAGTCCTGTTTTGGATCTGGGACGCCACGGCCCGAAGACTGTCTGAGGGAAGGAAGATGGTCGCCTGCACCATGTCAAAGTGTGTGCTGATGAACTCCAGGGGACTGCACCGACTCGAGGTGGGACTTGGAGTAGTTGACCAGAAAGCTGAGGCGCTCAAGGAGGATCGTGCGCGATGCCGCCAGACAGGCTTTGCCGATCGAGGACCCCAAGATGAGCCAGTCATCAAGGTAGGGGAAGACGGGTATGCCCTGCTGCCTTGAGGGAAGCAGCGGCCGCAGAGAGGTACTTTGTGAAAACCCGCAGTGCAGACGCGAGCCCAAATGGGAGCATCCTTTACTGGCAGTGTTCCCCCCGCACCCTAAAGCGCAGGTATTGCCTGTGCTGGGGGTGAACTAGGATGTGGGCATAAGTGTCCTTGAGGTCCAAGGAGCATAGCCAATCGCCCTGCAGAAGGAAGGGCAGCAGGACGCCAAGTGATAACATTTCGAATTTCTCCCGCACCAGGAACTTGTTGAGGTTTCTGAGGTCAAGGATGGGGCGTAGGCCCCCCGTCTTTTTCGGGACGAGAAAGTAGCGGGAATAGAACCCCTGACCTCGAAGGTGTCACGATACCTTCTCGACTGCCTGTTGGGCAAGGAGGTTGGGCAGTTCCTGCTGCAAGAAGGTCTGGTGCGCGAGGAGCCAAGCAGGCTCCACTGGGGAGAAGGGAGGAGGGCGCCTGTCCAGGCAGAGACGGTATCTGACCATATTACCCGGAGGACCCAGGTGTCTGACGTGATCGATGCCCACTCCAGGTCGAACAGGGACAGGCGCCCCCCTACTGGCGGAAGAGCGGCTAGGGGGGGGGGGGCGGGGAGAGAGGCTATGCCAACGGCGTCAAAACCCCTGTGCAGGCTGGGGCAGAGCCAGTGGTTGGGCTTTAGACCCTTTAGGTTTATGGTGGCCATGCACACCTCCCTTCCCCTGCGTGCTGGGAGCCGGTGCAGAGGTGGGCAGGAAAGTCAGGTAACCCCGGTAAGGGAGCCCTTTCCTTTGGAAGAACGGCTTCTTGGGCTGCTGCTTCTTCCTAGGGAGGGAGGAGGTTTTGCGCGAGAGACGAGTTCGAGTCATGAACTTTGTTTCTATCTCAGCGGCCTTATCCTCCATAGGTTTACTGAACAGTTGTTCACCAAGGCAAGGGACGCCCTGGAGCTTCTCTTGGACCCACTTCTCCAGGTCCGAAGACTGGAGCCATGCCTGGCGCCGGGCCCCGATGCCAGCCGCTGCTACCCATGTGGAGGACTCAAACCCATCATATGTGGCACGGGAGAGATACTTTGAACACTCGACGGATTTCCACAGGTACACCTATAAACCATGCCACCCTTCCTAGCCCCAATATACCTCCTAGCACCATTCTTAACCCTTTACCCCTCCACTACTGACACCCCCCCAACCACCCCATAACAAGCGTCACAACCATCCAAACCACAAACACCAACAACCCCTCCCCCCGCATGGTGCAACACCCACACCATTCCACACCCCCAATCCCCCAAACAACAACCCTCGCTCCAGCACACTAATAAATGCTCGTTCAGTCAGAAACAAGCACCACATGCTCCATGACCTGATCACAACTCAAAAGATTGACATCCTATGCATAACCGAAACATGGCTAACGGATACCGACACTGTGCTCATGAACCAACTAACACCAAAAGGATAGAGTCTTCATCACTGTTCTCGAGCCCACACCAGAGGAGGAGGAGTAGCCATCATTGCGAAAGCCAACCTCCATCTCAGAATCCATGCCTCAGAAACAACCAACGAAGAGGACATACTCACTCTCACCAACAAGCACCTCACCATATGCCTAATTTACCGAGCACCCACTCCAAGCACCGACCTATCAGGCATATTACAACACATATCAGAGAGTGCCATCTCCACAAAAGAACAACTAATCCTCAGAGACTTCAACCTCCCAACACTCCAGGACAAATATGCCGAAGCCTTCATCAAAGCCATGGAAGCAATGAACAACCCAGATCATACACGAACCAACACATGAAAAAGGAAACACACTCGAACTCCCAAAACGCCACCTCATACAAAAACCCAGAGATCACATGTGTACCATGGTCAGACCACTATCTCATCAGCATCTCCCTCATCCACCAGCACACCAGCGTCAAAGACAGCAAACAACATACAAGAAGATTTAAACCATTCATCAAAGAAGATTTCCTGGCACAAATACTACCTAAACTCCAAACAAGCTCCACCAACATCGATGACCTAATCCACAACTGGAATACTACGATCTCCTCTGCATCTTGTGCAACGGCAAACTGCACCAAAACCAGACATACCTCAACAAAAGCCCGATGGTTCACCCCCAAACTACGATAAAGACCCAACTAAGAAGAGCAGAGAGAAAATGGAGAAAGACAAAAAAAAAGAGGAAGATAAAACAAAATACATCAGTGAACTAGACACGTACCACACAGAAACTGATAAAGCAAAAAGGACCTACCACTCGAAGATCATAAACACCTCAATAAACAAACCACGTGAGCTCTTCGAAATCGTCAAGAAGCTAACAAAAGCACCCAACCACTCCAACCAACTACCAAACATCCCGCCAGAACTACTAGCGCGCCAATACAAGCAGCTTCAACAACCTCAAATTCCGCAACTGAATGCAGAGACAACAACCCGCCCCACTTCCATAGTTACAGACTGGAGCACATTCAAAACAGTCAACAAAGAAAAAATAGAATCCACCATCTCCTGCCTAAACACTACCACCTCCCCACTTGATCCATGCCCTGTGGAATGGATAAAGAAATCCAAGGAGGACATAAGCACACCCCTAACCCACATCTCGCTGCTGGACTGCTGTCTGCATCTTAGTTTTAAGATTGTGTTTAGGTATTTAAGTTCTTTACTTACTAAGGGTTGCTAGGGATACTTATACTAATAAAGATGAAATTAAACCTTACCTGCTAATTGTCTTTCCTTGAGTTCTCTCCGGGCCAGTCCAGGGAACGGTAGGGTTGTCAATCCCCTTCAGCAGCTGAGGACTGAAAAACGTAAAGTTTTGCTGACTGCTTAAGCCACTCCCCCTCGTGTTAGTGCTCCAGTCTTCTCTTGCCAAAGCAGCCCCACCTACAACTAGTAACCAAACTCAACAACTGAAACCAAAACGCTACAAAAACTGCATACTTCCCCAGCAGAGGAGCGCACATGCTAAAAACCATGTGATCCTCTAAAATAGGTTTGACAAAGATCTCTAATCCGCATGCTGTGTCATAATCTTTTCCTCTTTTACCTTTTTTTTTCTTTCCTGTTAAGCATCAGACAATGCTCCTGCACCCAGGTAGACGTACAGACTGCAGAACCAAAGCCTACTAAAAATCTTGGGTGGGCCCTGGACTGGCCCGGAGAGAACTCAAGGAAAGACAATTAGCAGGTAAGGTCTAATTTCATCTTCCTTATCGTTTCTCCGGGCCAGTCCAGGGAACGGTAGGGCAGTACCAAAGCAGTACCTAAACATGGGAGGGACCCGCGAGCCCCGCCCCCACGGCCGAGACCCCAAACCTAGCATCCTCTCTGGCGTGAACATCCAGTCTATAGTGTTTAGCAAAGGTATGCAGCGAAGACCAAGTTGCGGCCCTACAAATCTCCACCGGAGGAACCAACGCAAACTCTGCCCAAGACGCCGCTTGGCTTCGTGTGGAATGAGCCTTGAGACCCTCCAGAGGCGACTGCCCTGCGGCCACATACACCGCCCCTATCGCCTGCTTCACCCAGCGAGCAATGGAAGCTTTCGTAGCAGCCTTACCTTTGCAGGGGCCTGCGAAAATTACGAATAACCTGTTGGACTTGCGAAATGATGCAGTGGCCTTGAGATACCTCCGCAAAACGTGCCCTAGATCCAATTTCTTCAAAGAGCGATCCATTGGAGAGCCCGAGAGATCGGAAAAAACAGACAACGCTACCGTCTGATTTACATGAAAAGACGACACCACCTTCGGAAGAAAAGAGGGTACTGTCTGCAAAACCACCTTTTCTGGCAAAAATTGAAGATACGGCTCCCGGCACGATAGTGCCTGCAAATCCGAAATCCTCCTTACCGAACACGCCACCACCAGGAATGCCGTTTTCCACGACAGTTCCCTCAAACCTACGGACGAAGCCGGCTCAAAGGGCGGTTTCGTTAAGGCTTCCAGAAGGATGTTCAAATCCCATGGCGGCACCACCTTCCGCACCGGAGGCCGGATGAGCTTGGCCGCTCGAAAGAAGCGCTGCACATCCACATGAGCTGCCAAGCTGCGACCCTGCACTGATCCCCTGAAACAAGATAGAGCCGCCAAATGAACCTTGAGAATGCTGAACGCTAACCCCTTCTCCAGACCGGTCTGCAGAAAAGATAGCAGCTCTGGCAACGCCGCTGCCAAAGGCCTAATGCGCCGCTGAGCACACCAAGTCTCAAAAACTCTCCAGACTCTGACATACGCTAGCGAAGACGATCTCCTTTTAGACTGCAGCATAGTGGCCACCACCGACTCGGGATAGCCTTTCCTTCTCAGCCTGCCCCCTTCAAGAGCCAAGCCGTAAGCAAGAAGTGACTGACCTGCGGCATCAGCACGGGACCCTGGGCCAGCAGATTCATCTGGTCGGGCAGCCGCCAAGGTGCATCTATGAAGAGCCTCACCAGGTCCGCGTACCAAGGCCGTCTGGGCCAATCCGGAGCTATGAGAATCACCTTCCCGGCGTGCTCTGTTATCTGCTGAACAACCTGACCGATCATCGGCCAAGGAGGAAACAAATACAGCAGTTGGCCCGCCGGCCAAGGCTGGACCAAACCATCCAGACCCTCGGACATGTGCTCCCTGCGTCGGCTGAAAAAGCGAGGCGCCTTGGCATTGTGTAGCGTAGTCATCAGATCCATCACCGGCTGCCCCCAGCGCACTGTGATGTCGTGAAACACCGCCGCGTTGAGTTCCCACTCCCCGGGATCGAGAACATTGCGACTGAGAAAATCGGCCTTCCAACAGGGGTACACTGCCGGTCCCGCCCTGCCAATTGATATAGGACACCATGACCAAATTGTCGGAGAAAACCCGAACCGCCTTCCCTTTGAGCAAGAACTCGAAGTGCTGGAGCGCAAGACGCACCGCCCTGAGCTCCAACCGATTGATGGACCATGAGCTTTCCTCCGTGGACCAGAGTCCTTGTGCTATCTGAGCCTGACAATGAGCCCCCCAGCCTGACAGGCTGGCGTCTGTCGTCACTAGCATCCAGTCCGGATCCTGCAAGGGGATCCCTGCCCGAAGATGACTCGCATCCAGCCACCAAAGCAGACTGCTGCGGACCAACTCCAGACAGACCAATTTGGACAGCAACGCCTGCTGCAGCGGACGCATCCGCGCTCTTGCCCATGGCACGAGATCCAAGGCTGCCGCCAAGGACCCCAAGAGTTGAAGATACCTCCAGGCCGAAGGAGCTGCTAGCCGCAAGAACGCTCGCACCTGAGCCAAGATCTTCTCTACCCTGTTCTCGGGAAGGAATACGGAACCCACTTCCGTGTCGAACAAAGCTCCAAGGTAAATAAGTCGCCTCACTGACTGTAGTTGACTCTTGGCGCAGTTTATTACCCACCCGAGTTGTTCCAGCACCTGAACAACCAGAGAGGTTGCCGTAAGAGCGTCCTCCCAGGGCCCGGCCCTAATCAACCAGTCGTCCAGGTAAGGATGGACCCTTATCCCTTCCTTTCGCAACGCCGCCGCCAATACCACCATAACCTTCGTGAAGGTCCGCGGCGCTGTTGCCAGACCAAAGGGCAGAGCCCGGAACTGAAAATGTCCCATAGGCACGGCAAATCTCAAAAACCGCTGATGATCCTCTCTGATCGGAATGTGCAAGTAGGCTTCCATGAGATCTATAGCCGAGAGCAGCTCCCCCGGGCGCACCGCTCGTATAACCGCTCGCAGCATCTCCATCCAAAAATGAGGCACTCTTAACGTGCGATTCACGTGCTTGAGGTCGAGAATCGGTCGAAAGGATCCCTCCTTTTTAGGAACCACAAAATAAATCGAGTATCGACCTAATCCGTATTGGTCAGGGGGAACTGGCACGACCGCCTGCAGCCGTAACAGACGCCACAGCGTGGTCTCTATGGCTTGTCTCTTTGGCCCCGGACCACACGGTGAAGCCATGAAGGCGTCCCCCAACTGGTGAGCAAACTCCAGCGTATAGCAGTCTCAAATGATTTCTAGTACCCATTTGTCGGTAGTGATCGCAGCCCAGGCTGAAAGAAATTACCGCACACGGCCTTCCACAGGAATTTCCGCCTGGGCCAGTTGACCTTCATTGCACCTTTTTAGAAGTGCCCTGCTGGGCGTTGAAATAAGTTCTGCCGAACCCTCTAGCACCTCGAAAGGACTGACCTCTAGCACCAAAGCGACCTCTGGGATAAGGAGCAAAGCGTGCTCCTCGAAATCTTCGAGCCTCTCTACCTTGCCCCCATTGTACCGGTCCCGCTCTGGGAACCTTGGGCCGATCCTCCGGTAACCGACCCCCCTTGGCGTCACCGAGATCCTTAACAATCTTTTCCAAGGCCTCCCCAAAGAGCAGCTTGCCCTTATAAGACAGTTTACCGAGCCGTGACTTAGAAGAAGCGTCCGCTGCCCAATTCCGTAGCCACAGGAAGCGCCTAGCCGCTATTAGTGACGCCATGGACTTCGTTGAGATTCTAACCAAATCATAAAAGGCATCCGCTAGGTAATGTCATGAGGCTGGTATCAATAAAGATGCAAAGTTGAAAAGAAACCCTGTTTCTCAGAGAAATCTAGATGTGCAATTACCGCAAGGCACAGCTAGAGGGGGCAGAAGTGATCATACAGGAGCTAATGAGCCTAAGAGAGCTAACTACTTGCACCTGGGCGTGAGCCCGAGAGTTTCAAAGGAAAGATTCCTTTATAAGCAGAAGCTGAATGCTAGCAAAGGAGGAACAACTCTGAGAGGAACAGCTCTGAGGAGAGGAACACCTCTGAGGGGAGAAACAGCTCCAGGAGACAGACAGGAAGAAGGAACAAGTCTGAGAGGAACACCTCTGAGGAGAGGAACAGCTCTGAGGGAAGGAGCAGCTCTAAGAGAAAGAGAAGGACTTGGAGAAGGAATCCTTCTTGAGCAAGCCCAAAGGAACAGAGTTCACAAAGGTGGAGTTCAGAGGGGCCAGGCTACAAAAGCAGCTGTTCAAAGGGAGACTGCTGGAGAAAGCGGTCAGGCTAGAGAGTGTGCCACTCCCTGCTCATGTAAAGTTCCTGAGTCCAAAGCAGAGAGACGTAACCAGAGAATCAGAAAGAGAGGTTTGGAGGAAAGCCTGCAGTCTCTGGAAAAGGCTGGTCAAGTTTTGCCAGGTACCAAAGGAAAAGCAGTTTCTGATAAAGCTAAGTTGTTACTGAAGCATACAGGTGAATCCACACCAGGTTTTAACAAGCTGCCAGAAAGCACAGCCCTGCCTAGAGGCTGTCGGCAGAGAACCTGTTACAGGAGAGACGTTCCTGGGAGAGAAAGCTCCACGGATTCAAATTACAGAGGCTCCAGGTATGAAAGCTTTATTCATGATACAGAATGCTTAACTCCTAGAGGCATTGCTAAAACAAATACTCAGTTTGTTAGAAGAAAGAAACCAGAGTGGTTTCAGAAGATTCCCAGAGAACTTAAAACAGTCTTATTGGAGGCAAGAGCCTAGAGACAGTCCACGTAGATCTGTAACAGACAGGGACAGTGATTACTCTGAGGAGGAATGTAGTGGGGCAGAATACATGGAAATTGAATATATAAATGCTGTTCCCATTTCTCAACCAGAAGAAATGGATTGTGGTTTGTGCATGGCCACGAGCCTAGAATCTGTAGCCACTGTATAAATGAGAAGAAGTTTGTTTAATTCTTATTGTGTTGGAATGAAGTGAATTCCTCCGGTTAACCCTTGCACTAATTGTGGAGATTAACAATTAGTCAGCCTGTTAATACTGGTACCTTTTGAAACAAAGGACATTCTTTTGATTTTCCACTGTCTTATTTGAACCCTTGCAGAGGGGAAATAAAGCCTTGTTTTCCCTACACTTGGTTTGATTATTGAGCTCTCATAGGAAGCTGGAAATAAGTAAGACCATTCGCCATTTGTGGACCTTACATTTCATCACGCTCCCTAAAATACTTCTATCGTGGAGCATGCCCATACCCCAAATGGCCACCAGGGGATGCCCTCACGACAGTAAGCAGCCGCTGATTCCAACTTAGCACCCTCACCGGCCGCAGGTTCCCCTGCATCCGCAGCGGAATCCCCTTGGAGCCAACGAATTGAAGCTCTCGACACATAGGACCCCACAAACGGACGCCTGTAGGGCAAGCGCACTAGAATCAAAGGCCTGCTTCAGTAGAGCCTCCAGCTTGCGATCCTGCAGATCCTTAAGTGCTACTCCACCTTCCACTGGAATTGTGGTCTTTTTGGTCACCGCAGCCACCAAGGCATCCACCTTAGGCATCTTCAACAACTCCCTCTCTTCCTGTGGGACCGGGTAGAGGCGACCCAAGGCGTGACTACCCCTCAGAGTTGCCTCGGAGAACTCCCACTCTATCATCTGCTTGATTACGCGGTGCACCGGAAAACACCTATGCTCTGCTTTGAAGCCCTGTAATAAGGGATCTTCCAGCGGGTCTTGTGACACTGTAGGCAACGGAAGATTTAAAGCCGCCAGCGATTGCGAGATTAGCGCTCCCAACTCCTCCTTGCGAAAACCCCTAAAGACATTAGGGTCTTCGCCCGGAGCAAGCTCCCCCTCTTCGAGCTCCCCAGTCCAAGGGTCAAAAGCCGCCTCTGAAAGAATTTCTCCTTCCTCCAACCCTTGAGGGACTGAGAAATGAGGCTCGCAGCCCTCTAAGCTTGATACTGTACCTAGCAGCTGTTGGGAAGAACCCTCCCCAGGGTCCATTCCACCCGAGCTAGTGGAGCCCATATCCAAAAGCTGGGAACTTGGGGAGCTACTGGCTGCCTGTGCGGATTTTAACAAATAAGCCTTATGCAAGGCCAAGATAAAATCGGGAGAAAATAAGGCATTCAAATCCTCCTAAATCGCAGGAGCCGTCTTTGTCAGCTTACTAGCAGAAGCAGAGCCCTTATCCGATTTCGCTTTTCTTTTGCCCTGCTTATGATGGCAGCGGGAGGACCGGTGGGCTCCCCCAAAATGGCCGACGTTCCCACCTTTTCCGCAGAGACCAGAGGTCTCTCTGCGTCGTTTAAAGGCTTTCCTTCCATTAGAGCAAGCAAGAACCCCGCCGCTTCAGAAACGGCTCCCTGGCTTCTACAGCACACGCGGTACCTGAAATCGCACCTTCCGCTTCTGTGCCAGTCTCCCCAAGCCGCTCGGTGCTGCGCACGCGGCCCGCGAACTGCACCAGAGCTCCACTCACAGCAAATACACCCACCTGAGGGCAGGGCCGCTCTGCCGCGTTCCCACTCCCCCGCTGCCCGTGGGACTAAGGAACTCGCGACTGACCGGCGCAGAGAGGTGGTAACCGGGGCTCCCAGCTCCAACAAAACCGTCTCTGCAGCCAGCAAGGACCGGAAAAAAGACAGGCTCTGTCCTTCCCGCTGCTGTCCAACACAGCTCAGGTCCGACTCCGTTAACTTATAATAATCCCCCCCTTTTTTTTTATATGCCAGGGAAATATAGCAGTTTAAATAGCTGAGCTAGAGCTAAACTGCTGCAGAAAGCTACTGAAAGAAAAAGTCCTAACAATCAACTTGAGGGAGAAGAACAGCTTTGACGTCCCTTTCAGCTGCTGAGGACTGAAAGACTGGAGCACTGACACGAGGAGGAGTGGCTTAAGCAGTCAGCAAAACATTATGTTTTTCAGTCCTCAGCTGCTGAAGGGGATTGACAACCCTACCGTTCCCTGGACTGGCCCGGAGAAACGATAAGGAAACTATACCTAATACCTTTAATGTACTTTGTTCACCTGAAGCTTAATTAATCTCAGGTCCTTAATGTATGCCTGATGGGGATAAACAGCTGCACCTGAGAGTGAATGTGGCACTCCTTTCCTTTAAGAGATTTAAGCACCTATAAAGCTACGATTATCCCAGAGGTGGGTGGGTGGGTGTTGGGGAGGGAGGGAGGAAAAGAAGACTTATTAAAAAACTGGCTGCTACACAGTATCCTGTCCTGTGCTTCTAAAGTAATCTGTGACCAATTTATTGGGTGATTCATGCAGCTCTTGCTTGGATTGAGGGAGTCTTGGGTTATAAATTTAATCAGAAAGCTCTCTGCTGTGTTTTAAATTTAAACTGAAAGCTCTTTGCTGCTGCTAGGTCCTGACTGAGTGTTAAATTTAAACTAGAAGCTCTCTGCTGAGTTCTAAATTTAACAAGAAAGCTCTCTGCTGTATTTTAAATTTAAAATGAAAGCTCTTTGCTGCTGTTAGGCCCTGACTGGGTATTAAATTTCAACTAGAAGCTCTCTGCCGGATACTAAATTTAACCAGAAAACTCTGTGCTGTATTTTAAATTTAAACTGAAAGCTCTTTGCTGCTACTAGGCACTGACTGAGTATTAAATTTAAACTAAAAGCTCTCTGCTGGGTTTTAAACTTAAATTGAAGGTAAAGCTATTTGCTGATACTAGGCCCTGACTGATTTAAGAAATACACTGGATTCACAGATTAATCAGCTTTAATCTAAAGAATTCCTTTTTCAGCAAGATTTAGAAAAATTCCCAGAAGTAAATACAATTGCAGATCTCTCTCCAGAAGTAGAAGTTCCTTTTTGTAGGGCAGTAAAGTTCCAAGGGAGAGCATCTTGAACTTCTCCCGCACAAGGAACTTGTTGAGATTCCGCAGGTCAAGAATGGGCCAAAGGCCCCCTGTCCACTTCGGGACGAGGAAGTATCAGGAGTAAAATCCCCATCCTTGGAGGTGCGGTGGAACTAGTTCTACTGCGCCGTCCTCGAGGAGGCCTGCGAGCTCCTGACTTAGGAGGGCCTGGTGCTGGGGAGGACGATGTGGCTCCCCGGAGAAGCATGGAGGAGAAGCCTGGTCCAGATGGAGGCGAAAGCCTTTCTGAACGACCTGGAGAACCCAGGCAATGGTGAAGATCAGAGTGGAGTGGAGGAGTGGCCTAGTGGTTGGGGCAAGGTACTTCAGGCCAGAAGGTCGGGGGTTCAAATCCCACTAGAGGACAGCAACCTTGGGCCGGAAGGACTGGGGTTTCTAGTCCTACAGGTGCTCCTTGTGGTCTTGGGCAAGCCACTTAACCCTCCATAGCCCATGTTCCCTGTAAAATAGTTATCTCCAAGTTATAATGCCCTGTTCAATGTAATTTTAGTTTGTTCAATGTAAACCGCACTGATGCAGAATAGCGCGGTATATAAGAGAATGTAAATAAATAAATAAAGATGGACTCCCACATGTAGGAGAAATGGACCAGGTGCCCACTGACGGAAAGTCACCCTGCCGGAGGGGAAGAGACTATGCTGGTGGCGTCAAAATCCCAAGGCTGGCTGAGCCAGAGGTTGGGTCTTGGGGCCTTTCATCTTGCGAGGGCCATGGCCAGTGGACTTGCCCTGGCCACTCTGAACAGGGGTTGATGCCGGAGGATAGGCTGGGTAGCCTCTGTACGGGAGTCCCTTCCGCTGGACGAAGGGCTTCTTGCTCTGTTGCTTCTTCCTGGGGAGGGAGGACATTTTACGGGAGAGGCGAGTGCGAGACACAAACTCTGTCTCAATCTCTGTGGCCTTGTCCTCCATGGGTTTGACAAAAAGCTGCTCCCCGAGGCAGGGGACGTCTAGCAGCTTCTCCTGGACACACTGCTCCAGGTCTGTGGATTGGAGCCAAGCCTGCCAGAGGGCTCTGATGCCAGCCGCCACTTCCCGGGTGAAAGACTCGAAGCCGTCGTATGCTGCTCGTGAGAGATACTTCTAGCATTCCCGATGGACTTCGAGAGGGCTAGAAAATGCCAGAAATGGTCTCCATCCAGGCCTGCCGCAAAGCCTCTGAGCTCTCTAGCAAGGTCATGGAGAAACATCCCAATGTATAATTGATAGACTTGGATGCGCCACGACAACATGAAGCCCTGATAAGCCTTGCACCTGAGGGCATCGAGGGTACTCCCTCTATCCACAGCCTTTGCTTGAATAGAGGGAGTCTTGGGTTCTAAATCTAACCAAAAAGCTCTCCTCTGTGTTTAAATTTAAATTAGGCCCTGACTGAGTATTAAATTTAAACTGGAAGCTCTCTGCTGGGTTCTAAATTTAACCAGAAAGCTCTCTTCTGTGTTTTAACACTAGAAGCCCCAAAAGGACGTCAATTGATGCATTATCACGATGACTGCGTTTAGCATGAAATGCAAATGTAAATTAATGTGACGTTACTTATTTGTTAAATACGTGCAGTATGTGACGTCATTACATGACGTCATCGTGTGTTTATTGTTTGTAATGTCGGAGTAAAACTGTAAACAGTGATTGAGATGCGCCACCTAGTGGGAACATGAATTTATACCTAAAAGCCCCAAAGTACGTCAATTGACACATCCAAGACAATTGAGTACATCAATTGACGTACTTTGGGACTTCTAGGTATATATTCATTTTCCTGCTAGGTGCTGCATCTGTCATTAATTTTCGATGCACATATTTGAACATCTTGACCTTGCTAACAAAGTCATGGAACATGACTGACATGGTTCTAGCAGTGGCACTGGTATACAAACTTCGAAGATGCATTTGCGTCAATTGACGCACTTTGGGGCTTCTAGTGTTAAATTTAAACTGAAAACACTTTGCTGCTACTAGACTCTGACTGATTTATAGTACACGATGTATAATAGCGCACAATGTACATAGCTCCATTTAAATCAATTACACAACGCATCAAACGCACAAACGCATCACTGCATGAAAACACATGATCACTCCTTTGATTGTTTGCAGTGAGACCGCTTTGATTGTAGGAGAAGGAGGTATAGAAACACTGTTAAATAAATAAATAAATAAATTTAACAAATACACTGGGTTCACAGATTAATCAGCTTTAATCTAAAGAATTCCTTTTTCCCCAAGATTTAGAAAAATTCCCAGTAGTAATACTTACAATTGTAGCTCTCTCTCCAGAAGTAGCAATCCCCCTATTGTAGTCCTTCAATAGCAGTAGCAGCTTTGAGACCCATAGGAGAGAGGTGGAAAAGGTACAGCAGGAGATATTCTACTAGACAATTGAAGGGGTTGAGGGTGTGCTGAGAGCAGACAGCCCAGATGAAGAGGTTGTTGCTGAGTTAGACGAAGAAGCAGGGGAAATCATGGTTGTCGTGACCAGAATGGGGCTACCAGGATCATGGTGCCCCTGTCGACCTGCAGCTTGAACAATGTTTAGCTTTTAGCAGAATGGGTGGAAAAGGGTAAAGCAGAAGCGTTCCCCAATACAGGAGGAAAGCATCTAGGGCTTGACAGTGTGGAGTCGGCACCCTGGAACAAAAGCGAGGGACCCTGTGCATTGAGCAGGGTAGCAAAAAGGTCGATCTCCAGGATTCCCCATAGTCCGAAGATGCAATTGACTATTCTGCTATGAAGAGTCCATTCGTGAGGTCAAAGGACCTGACAGACTGTCTGTGAGAATATTCAGAACCATTCCATGAGCCAGGGCAAAGGTTCATAAGTGGACTGCTTCCCAGCAGAGGAGGTGAGAGTCCATGCCTCCCTGCTTGTTGACATAAAACATAACAACCTGGTTGTCCATCTAAATCAGAATAGATTGATGTGATAACTGATGGCAAAATACCCGAAGGACACTGGCTATTGCTCTCAACTCCAAGAAGTTGATCTGATGTGAGGTTCCTGTTGAGACCATAGGCCCGTCATGCCCAGGCCATACAGATGAGCTCCCCAGTCCTGTTTGGATTCATCAGTTATTAGCATCTGTTGAGGTGAGGACATCTGAAAGGGTAACCCTGTGAGAAGGTTTTGAGGAGAGAGCCACCACTGAAAGGAGCCCGCTAAAAGAGGGGTGACTACTACCACTCTGTGTCTTGAAGTTGGCCCTTTGCTTGCTTCCATTGGGCGGAGAGAGTCCACTGTGTTTGGCGCATGTGGAGACGAGTGTAGGGGACAACATAGACTGTGGAGGCCATGTGACCCAACAGACAAAGCATGCGTCTTGCTGTGGTGTGACGACTGCGTTGCAGGATACCTGCCAGTTCTGTGAAGTGTTTGAGACGGTCCTTGGGTAAGAACACTCGAGCCTGAGTGGTGTCGAGTACAGCACCTATGAATTCTAGCTTCTGAATTGGAGAAAGGTGTGACTTTGGAAAGTTCAGACAAATCCTAGTGTTTATGCACTGAGACGGTGCATTGAATGGACTGACACACCATATGTGGTGTCTTACCCCTGATGAGGCAATCGTCTAAGTAGGGGAAGACAAAGACACCCAGGGTGCAGAAATAGCCCACGACTACCACCAGACATTTTGTAAAGACTCTTGGGCTGGATGCCAGGCCAAAGGGCTGGACTTGATATTGGTAGTGCCTGCCATCGAATATGAAACAGAGTTATTGCCTGTGAGATGGGTGAATTAGGATGTGTATGTACGCATCCTTTAGATCCAGAGAACAGAGCCAATCGTTCCTCTGAAGGTAGAGCAGTAGGGTTCCTAGAGAAACCATCTTGAACTTCTCTAGTATTAGGAACTTGAGGTTCTGGAGGTCTAGGATGGGACGAAATCCCCCTGATCTTTTGGGGATAAGGAAATATCGAGATTAAAACCCCCTACCTTTACTGTGTGCAGAGAACAAGTTCTATTGCACCACCCCTTAGTAGGGTGCTGAATTCCTGCTCTAGCAGAGACTGATGGAGAGGTTCGGGAGGATACTTCCCTGGAAAGAAGGGAGGATGTAACGGAGTGAAATGTAGCAGGTAGCCCCTGAGGACGACCTGTACAGTCTACAGTTCTGATGTTATGAGGGGCCATCTGTGGGCAAAATAGACCAGCCTGCCCACTATGTGAGTAGGTTGTGACTCTTTTAGGGAAAAAATGGCAATGTTCTCCAGAAAGTAGTCAAAAGCTAGCCCCAGATTGGCGTTGCGGGGCTGGTTGAAGCTTAGGAGGCTTTGGCCTCTTTGGTTGGTGAGGAGTCTGAGACTTCTGCTGACCTTCGTGAGCATGATAGGGCATGTTAAGCCGGATAAGAGGGGTAATATTTCTTTAGGATAGAAGGGTTTCTTAACAGAGACCTTCTTCCTAGAAGGATCAGCTGTTTTGGTAAGGTCAACCAAGCTAGCCTTCTGGCCCCAGTGCCCTCTGCTGCAGCTTTGCTGGTAGACTCAGAGTCAAAAGATGCTCTGGTGATAAACTTGGGACAGTTTTGACCATGCTTGACCAGGGTCTGGTAGGTATCCAGCTTCTCTGGGCAAAAAGAAGAATAAGCACCCCGAAGGGCACAGAAGAAAAAAATTATATCTACGGTGTCAGGAGAAGTGTCCGTCGGGCTCTGTAGAAAAACGACGACTGAAGAGAATCTCTGGGAAGGCATGCACGCATGCATGGATGGATGCTCCCAAAGGCTTCCTCCTGAAAGCTGGGGAGTGTTCCCATGCAGGCTCCGTCGGAGGACATCATCCATATGTGAAGACTACATTCCTGCTCGTTCCTGAAGATACAACTTTTATTCTCCCCTCCCTAGAAGAAATCCAGACTCTCCTCCTAAAATGGATCTCTCAATGTCCAGCCAAAAGTTATTCAGGTAAAAGTTATGTGCTTTCTCTTCAAAATTTTGAAAAGAAACGATTAATGTAATTTATTGCGGTTAACTATAGAAATAATTTTGAATTTTCTTTTCAAATAAAATAGCATTAATGAATTGAAACCATATAGTATTCAACTGTAATATGTTTTGGTACTGCAGATACTTCCAGAATTACTACATACCTTTATTGTGCTTTTTGTGCAGATCTGTCAATAATTCTGCTTGTTCCAGAATGCGTTTCTGCAGTACTTCCTTTTCCTGTTCTAGCTGTTTACAAGATTTTATCCACAACTCCAGTTTACTGTGGCTAGTTTCATTTTCTTTTGTCAGCTGAAGAACTGCAGTTTTAAGATCGTCAACCTACAAAAGATAAGGTTCTATTTACAGGCTTGTAAAATCAATATGTATTCCAATTTATGGGTGGGCCCTTCAGATCAAAATGTGGATTATTCGTCCATCAGGATCTGGACCTAACAAAGAGATGATATGCTCAAGCCTGGAAGGAATGGTTGCTGGCACTAGTGGAAGACCACAATGGAAAACAAATGGTACAGAAGCTGTAGCTCAGAAGAGGCAATTCTCAAACTACAGGCTAAGAAGCATAATGGCAAAAAAATGCATAAACTTGGAGGACAGTAGTTTATGTCAACATAATGGTTTCCAATACTAAAAGGAAATTAGAATGGGAGGAAGTATAATCTAGTAGATTGAGAGCAAATGAAAAAGAACTCAGGAGTTCCTGAAAAGCATAGCTGCCGCTACCATAAGGTGACCTAGGTGTCTGCCTAGAGCATTGGACCTTCAGGGGCATCACTGCCACTCCTGTATGGTGCCTGCAGCGGCGGCAATGGCTCAGTAAATACAGTTAAAAAATGGTCCTAATTTCTTAGAGTAATACCACTGTTAAGCCAAAAATAAATCTATTACTCTATCATTATGAGAATATCAGATGATACATCAAATTCAAAACTTTTTAAAACTTTTTTTATGGAAATTCGGGTCTCAGACTATAAGGAGCCAAGGCTTTAACTTTTTAGCCAGAATGCTCCATTTTTGCATCAACGACCCCCCTTTTTTTTTTTTCTATATAGAAAAAAAAAAAAAAGGGGGTCGCTGATGCAAAAATGGAGCATTCTGGCTAAAAGGTTAATGCCTTGGCTCCTTATAGTCTGAGACCCGAATTTCCATAAAAAAAGTTTTAAAAAGTTTTGAATTTGATGTATCATCTGATATTCTCATAATGATAGAGTAATAGATTTATTTTTGGCTTATCAGTAAATACAGGGCAGCACTTACCTCAGGTCGCTGGTGCTACCCCCACAATTCCTGTGTTTTACAATGCCTCTTCTGTCCCCCTCCAATGCAGACTTCAAAGTCGGAGAGGACAGAAGAAGCATTGTAAAGCACAGGAACTGCAGAGGCAGCATCGATGACCTGAAGAAGGCACTGTCCCCCATTTACTGAGCCATTGCCGATGCTGCAGACCCTGGAGAGAGGCGGTAGCAGGATGGAGGGGCCCGCCTAGGGCATCTCCAATCCTTGCACCGGTCTTGCATAGCTGCATATCTGTAACAAGACTTTTCCATAAAGTGTAGTTGCTTACCTATAGACGGTGTTCTCCGGGAACAGCAGGAATCAGTCATCACATATGGGTGACATCACTGATGGAGCCTGTGTGGTAACACTTCCCAGCTTCCAAAGAAAGCTTTTGGAGTGTCCTCTGTGCATATGTGCTGGTCTTCCCGCCCAAAGGAGCCATCTTATCTCAGTATGATGACATAACTTAATGAAGTCCAAAAATGAAAAAAAAAACCAACTCTATGGATAGGAGAGAGAGGAGAAAGGGTAGTAAGGATTGATTCCTGCTGTTTCCAGAGAACACCTGCAACAGGTGAATAACTATGCTTTCTCTGGTATCAAGCAGGAAGTCAATCCTCACATATGGGACTTCCTAGCTACAAGCTACTGAAAAACCCTGCAGACAGCCCAATAAAGCAATTGGGGAAAAAAAAACGAAATACTGAGGTTCCAAGAGTCAACTCCAGCCTCAGACACCAAGCAACAGTCGACTCTTCGATATCCTGGACAGACAGAAGGGCCAGAAGGAAGGAGTTGCATTAATTCTCAAAAAGGTGTCAGAGTACGGCTTGGCTGAAGGTGCTGTCATGCCGGGAATCCTTATCCAGGCAGTAGTGGGCTGCAAAGGTGTGAATAGATGATCACATAGCAGCCCTACAAATCTCCACTGTGGAGATGGAGCGCAAGTGAGCCACCGAGGTTGCCATAGAGCGAACATTATGTGCCATAACGTGGCACTCCAAGGTAAGCCCAGCCTGGGCATAAGCAAAAGAGATGCAGTCAGCCACCCAGATGGAGAGGGTACGCTTAGAGACGGCTACCCTCAGTCTGTTAGGGTCGTAAGAAACAAAGAGCTGATTGGAACAACAATGGGGCTTCGTTCGTTTAAGATAGAAAGGGAGCACTCTCTTACAGTTAAGAGTATGGAGACAGGCCTCTATCCTGGAGACATGAGGCCATGGAAAAAAGGACTGCAGTACCACCTTAAGGAGAAACTAAGGATAAGAACATAAGATATGCCATACTGGGTCAGACCAAGGTCCATCAAGCCCAGTATTCTGTTTCCAACAGTGGCCAATCTAGGTCATATGTACTGTCATGCAGCGAGGGCTGATGAAAGCCAAGATGAAAAAAAAGAAGCTGTTTGTCAGAAAGGAAAAGATGTGCACAAGGTGCAATATTCACAGGGACCAGCTAGAGGGAGCAGGAGTACATTCAGAGAGACTGAAGGGCCACGCCCAGCTGGTCAAGAGCACCTGACAAACAGTTCACATTCCTCAAAGGCAGGAGTCCTTTATAAGGAGAGGGAGGAAGACTGGAAAGAAGGACCACCAGGAGTTAAAGGAGGACCACCAGGAGTTAAAGGAGGACCGGCTCAGGCTAAGGAAGGACCGGGTCAAGCTCGAGAGAAAGCTGTTTGCTGGCAGAGGCGAAAGCACTACACTGATTGCAAGCAGGAACCAAAGGAGAAGCAGCTGGGAAAGCAGAGCCAGGCTGAGCAGGGAAGCCAGGAATTGGGCTTATGCGGAAGCAGGCGCTTACCAGGGGAATTGATTCCAAGGCTGAAAGGTAAACCAAACTTTCAAAGAAAAGAATGGCACCAAGCTTCTGAGTGTGGGAAGCAAGCATAAAGAGAAAACTTCTCGTCTTCATGCTGCTGTAATACAAGGTATGCTAACTACATTCCTAGGAGGAAAGCTGTACTTTTTAAAAGTTCTTGTGAAGGTAGTGTAAAACCTTTGAGAAAAGAAAACACAGCTAATCCTAATATAGCACGTGGCCAACGCCACAGGCTAGGCCCAAGACACTGGCAAGTGCTTCAGGAGATATATAAACCTCCAGAACGTATTATCCAAGAAAGTGATGACACAGAGGTAGACATATCTTCTCCAGAGCCGATGCAAGTGGAACTGGTTGAACAGTTATCAGAGGAAGAGATGGATTGCTCTCTCTGTTTCCAGTAGCATAGAGTCTTTGCTAGACTTATGAACTGCCTGTACTGTCTTCAGAGTGTCTTTAATTTGTTAAGCTGAAGAATAATGAAAATGTGGTTTCAAGCTGGAAGCTGTTTTTGAGCACTGCTAACACTGTGAAGTTTAACAGTTTTTCCTTAAACACCGAGTTTCTTTCATTCCTGAATTTAAGGACATTTGCTTTGAGTTGTAACCCAATTTTGAACCCATGCGTAAAGGGAATAAATGCCTTTTTCTTCCCACCACTCTGCTTTCATGGATTTCTTTAAAGATTGGAGCTAAAAACCACTAAGACCAAGTTCCACTTGGTTCTTAAATGACTCTCCTATCATAATAATAAAATTTTATGTCCCACCTGCCCTTGCGACCACCAGCCACCAGGGGGGTGCGCGACAGTACCTAGCAGTTTCCCCAAGGGACACAGGTTCCACAATGCTTGTATTGGTTCAAGCATTGATATCCTGGGTCCCTTCTTAATAATGCTTTATGGGCATTTCCTCCAGGAACTTGTCCAAACCTTTTTTAAACCCAGCTACACTAACAGCCTTTACTACATCCTCCGGTAACAAATTCCAGAGTTTGATTACACGTTGAGTGAAAAAATATTTTCTTTTATTAGTCTTAAATAGTTTACCCTGTAGCTTCATTGCATGTCCCCTAGTCTTTCTATATTCTGATAAGGTAAACAATCGATCTACATTTACTCGTTCCACTCCGTTCATTAATTTATAGACTTCTATCATATCTCCCCTCAGCCGTCTCTTTTCCAGGTTAAAGAGCCCTAACCTTTTTAGCCTTTCTTCATAGGAGCATCCTTCCATCCCCTTTACCATTTTGGTGGCTCTTCTCTGAACCTTTTCTAAAATCGCTATATCCTTTTTAAGATACAGCGACCAGAATTGCACACAATATTCAAGGTGCGGTCTCACCATGGAATGATATAGAGGCATTATAATATCTTTTGTTTTATTTTCCATTCCTTTCCTTATCATACCTAGCATTCTATTTGCTCTCTTGGCCGCTGCTGCACACTAGGCCGAGGGTTTTAACATGGTATCCACAATGACGCCTAAATCTTTTTCCTGGGTGGTGGTTCCTAATGTGGAACCTTGCATCGTGTAACCATAATTTGGGTTGTTCTTCCCTAGGTGCATAACCTTGCACTTGTCCACATTAAATTTCATCTGCCATTTTGATGCACAGTCTTCCAATTTATCAAGATCCTCTTGCAATTTTCCACAATCCTCTTGGGTTTTAACAACTTTAAATAGTTTTGTGTCATCTGCAAATTTGATAACCTCACTCGTTATTCCACTTTCCAGGTCATTTATGAATATTTCAAAAAGCAGCGGACCCAGCACAGATCCCTGGGGTACACCACTATTCACTTTTCTCCATTGGGAAAATTGGCCATTTAGCCCTACCCTCTGCTTTCTATCTTTTAAGCAGTTCCTGATCCACAGTAGTACACTGCCTTCTATGAGTGTGTAGAATCCCTCTAGTGTTGTAAAACCTGGTATAAGGTGGGTGTGCTATAAGCACCTGCAGCTCACTGATTTTGTGCGCTGAAGTAAGTGCTACCAAAAATATGTCCTTCCAAGTGAGGAACTTGAGCGGACAAGTGGCCAGCGGCTCAAAGGGTGCCGAGAGCTGCTGTCCATGGATGACATTGAGATCCCATCCTGCTGGTGGTGGTCATATTTTTTTTTCTTTTAAGTGCCATCAAGTCAATGCAGACTCCTGGCGACCCAGCAACCCTTGGGTTTTCTTGGCAAGGTATGACCAAAAGTAGATTGACAGACCTTTTCTTCCGAGGCAATGGAGGGTATCGTGTACTCAAGGTCACAAGGAGTACCAAAGGGAATCAAATCCAGATCTCTTGGGTGCTAGGCTGTTGCTCTAACCACTAGTCTACTCCCCCATATAGGGGAATGTAAAGAGCATTGAGAACAGCTGTCTGAGGACAACATTAAGATCCCACACCACCAGTGCTTGGTCGTATAGGGGGATGAGATAGCAGAAGGCTGCACATAAAGCAACCTATGAGTGGGTGAGCAGAAAGGGGCTGGCCCCCCAAGTTGTGGTGATAAGCTGAAGGGCACTCAGGTGCACCCTGACAGAGTTAGGCTTCAGTCCTGAGTTGGAGAGATGAAGCAAGTAAGCCAGCACCATCTCCACTGAGAAAATAAAGAGATTGAGGTATCGGTCTGCATAGCAGACCGAAATTCTGTGCCACTTGAAGGCATATGTCCTCCTACGGGAATCCTTACAAGACGCCAGGAGAATGTTCCCAACATCCATAGGCAGATGGAACTCCTCCAGAGCTATCCACTCAGTAGCCAAGCCATGAGCGAGAGGGAGTGGAGGTTGAGATACAGGTGTTTGCCCTCCTCCTGCGAGAGTAGATCTGGTGCACCATCATCCAGGCGAAGGGGCGGGGCGGTGCCCAAGACAGATATAAGTAAGAGGGGGTACCACAATTGCCAGGGCCACCGTGGGGCAATAAGTATTAAGGAGGCCCTCTCCCCTTGGACCTTAAAAAGGGTCTTGGCCACCAGGGGAGTCGGTGGGTAAACATAGAGGAGGTCCTCGCTTCAGTCCAGAAGAAAGACATCGGATACCACCCGAATGGGACAGGGCACCTGGAAGCAAAACAGCAGCAGCTGAGCACTGAGAGGAGAGGCAAAGAGATCCATAGTGGAGGTGCCACATATCTGAAAGATCTGGCGGACCACTTGGGGATTGATAGTCCACTCATGTGGTTGCAGGACTCTGCTGAGCCTGTCCGCCAAGGCATTGTCCTCTCACGGGAGGTACACTGCCAGGAGGAGCATGTGGTGCTTCACGGCAAACTTCCAGAGCTGGAATGTCTCCCAACAGAGGACAATGGTGTGCAAAGTTGTATTGTAAAACTAAGGTCTCGACGCTCAGCTCCGGCGCCTCAATGGCGTTTCAAAATTTTTCTTCAGGAGACCGTGATCCTATAAACAAATAACATATCAATATCCTCACCTATAATACAGTTAAAAACACAAACATAATAACATCATATTATCTAAAAACTCAAACTACTTACATCGGTTTATGCTGCCCGCGCTTGCCCTCCTTAACTATACTACGGAAAAACGCCGCGCATGCGTGATGGTAACTCCTTGTCTTATTTAAACCCCTGTAGAGTGTGTCAAGCAATTAACTCGCCAAGCTTCCACCCGGAAGTTACTTCATACCACGTCACAGCTAGTTAATGAAAATTACAACCATCTGTTATGTGTCAAACTAGGGCATGAGAGTTCTTCGTTCTCAATTCCCAAAATAAAATTTAAATATTTTTATATTTATCCATCATTCCCCTTACTATTAGCTGCATAGTTCTCATTAACAACATGGCCTAAAAACAGGACGCCCATTCGATGGATACATTTAAGCCCTTTGGAGCAACTGTTTGCAATTTATGCATCCACCATTGTTCCCGCAGTAACAAAGTTTCATCCAGTGTTTTGCCTGCCCTTGGGACATGGATCTGCTCTATTACAAAGCTTCGAAGCTGGTCAAAAGTATGTCCCAAGGAGAGGCAATGGTTAACTATTGGGGCTTCAACTCGACGACATTTTAATCTACTTCTGTGCTCTCTTAGCCGAACTCGTATTGAACGGATTGTCTTACCTATGTAGTATAATCCACATGGGCATACTATCGTATATATCACTGTCTCCGAATCGCATGTAGTTTGCGATCTAAGGTAAAACGTTTTCCCCTGATGCATAAACTGCGACTGCTCCATCATGACCATACACACATCACAACTACCACAACTGCTGTGCCCTCCTATTATTATTTGTTTATTTTTTGGAGGAAGCACCGCAGGGCTCAAGTACTCTTTCAAATTTACACAGTACCGAAGATACACAAGAATAGACAGGCTCCCCCTGGTCGACCTATAGTGTCCACCAGGGGCACTGTTTTGGAGCCTTTATCAATATACCTGGACTCATTTTTACGTCCCCTACTTCCCCGTATTCAGTCATATCTAAAAGATACCACACATTTTTTGAATGTGTTGGAAGAACTAGCATGCTGGGTTGAGCAAGACAATATTTGGCTTGTTACTTTAGATGTATCTTCGTTATACACTAACATACCACAAGAGGCTGCAATAAATGTCATCAAGAAAACATTACTCTCTCGTGGTGATTTGTCAGCTCCACACATTGATTTTTTATTGGAAATAGCAAAATTAGCTATTTATCAGAATCATTTTATTTTTGAGGGAATAATATACCAGCAAATAGCGGGGCTGGCCATGGGGGCAACGTGTGCCCCCTCAGTGGCTAATTTTTATATGGAGAATTTTGAGGTATATCATCTCTCCCGGTCCCCATATATATCTAATATCATTACCTGGCGAAGATACATAGATGACGTCTTTTTACTATGGAAGGGGACGTCTAATACTCTTGAACAATTCTTGACATGGCTGAATACTCGGGAAGATAATATAACGTTTACATCAGTAAGTCATCAAGAGAACATTACATATCTTGATGTCCGAGTGAGTAGAGGGGCCCATAGATGGAACACATCGGTTTTTCGAAAAACCACTGATAGGAATACATTTCTGGAATTTTCTAGTAAACATCCACATAAGCTTAAACAATCTTTACCGTTTTCACAGTTTTTGCGTTATCGACGAAACTGTTCGAATGTGTATGATTATAAAAGCCAGGCACGTATTCTGAAAGAAGATTTCCTCAATAGAGGGTACCTTACAGCGATAGTGAAACAGGCATATCGTAGAGCCTTGTTTAACCATAGAGCTAATTTGTTAAGACAATCATCTAATTCTAATCATTTAAAACAATCATCTAATTCTCCACAACAGGAAGAAGGCGAAGAGTATGTTAATTTTATTACAGCATACACTCCGTTAAGTTCTCGTATACAAAAATTGATAAATAAACATAAAAATGTCTTAGCAGCAGTTCCAGGTTTAGAACAGAAATACATACGATGTGTTTGGAAAAGAGGACGAAATTTGAAAGAGTACTTGAGCCCTGCGGTGCTTCCTCCAAAAAATAAACAAATAATAATAGGAGGGCACAGCAGTTGTGGTAGTTGTGATGTGTGTATGGTCATGATGGAGCAGTCGCAGTTTATGCATCAGGGGAAAACGTTTTACCTTAGATCGCAAACTACATGCGATTCGGAGACAGTGATATTTACGATAGTATGCCCATGTGGATTATACTACATAGGTAAGACAATCCGTTCAATACGAGTTCGGCTAAGAGAGCACAGAAGTAGATTAAAATGTCGTCGAGTTGAAGCCCCAATAGTTAACCATTGCCTCTCCTTGGGACATACTTTTGACCAGCTTCGAAGCTTTGTAATAGAGCAGATCCATGTCCCATGGGCAGGCAAAACACTGGATGAAACTTTGTTACTGCGGGAACAATGGTGGATGCATAAATTGCAAACAGTTGCTCCAAAGGGCTTAAATGTATCCATCGAATGGGCGTCCTGTTTTTAGGCCATGTTGTTAATGAGAACTATGCAGCTAATAGTAAGGGGAATGATGGATAAATATAAAAATATTTAAATTTTATTTTGGGAATTGAGAACGAAGAACTCTCATGCCCTAGTTTGACACATAACAGATGGTTGTAATTTTCATTAACTAGCTGTGACGTGGTATGAAGTAACTTCCGGGTGGAAGCTTGGCGAGTTAATTGCTTGACACACTCTACAGGGGTTTAAATAAGACAAGGAGTTACCATCACGCATGCGCGGCGTTTTTCCGTAGTAAAGTTAAGGAGGGCAAGCGCGGGCAGCATAAACCGATGTAAGTAGTTTGAGTTTTTAGATAATATGATGTTATTATGTTTGTGTTTTTAACTGTATTATAGGTGAGGATATTGATATGTTATTTGTTTATAGGATCACGGTCTCCTGAAGAAAAATTTTGAAACGCCATTGAGGCGCCGGAGCTGAGCATCGAGACCTTAGTTTTACAATACAACTTTGCACACGATAGTTCACCTGGGAACTTCTTTAAGGAATTAATTATTGACAGATCATTTTGAAATAAGTTATATGTAGAAGCCTGGAAAAACATTGTGTTTTGTGAAAAGCATTTGAAGAATAAAAAATAGAAAAAAGGAAACTTTACATTTTCAAGTTTTGTGAACGTATTAACTACAAGCAGTTGACAACTCTACGTTCAAAAAAACGGACCATAATTTAAAGTATTTGTGTCCCAACAGAGGAGGCATGAGCCCATGCCCCCTTGTTTGTTGATGTACAACATCACTACTTGGTTGTTGGTCTGATTGAGAACGACCTGGCTGGTCAGCTGCATTCAGAAGGCCCGCGGCACATTTGCAAACACTCAGATTTCAGGGGAGTTGATCTGGTGAAGGCTCTCACTCTGCAACCAGAGGCTTGCATGCAGAGGCCGCCGAGGTGAGTGCACCAGCCGAGCTTAGAGGCATCCATCATCAGCACCTGTTGGTGCAGAGGTGCTTGAAAGGGCAGTCCTGCCAGTGAATGCACTGACTGCTGCACCAAGGGAGGGAAGCGAGCAGTGATGGAGTTATGCGCACTCTGTCGGATAGACAGCCTGACAACACTGAGAGCAGAGGGTCCATTGTGCCTGCTGTATATGCAGGCAGGCAAATGAAGTGACATGGACTGTGGAAGCCATGTGGTCGAGAAGGCGAAGCATCTGGCAAGCGGACACCATCAAGCAGCACTGAACCTGGTGTGCCAGAGATATGAATCGGTGGGCCTGGTCTGTCGGGAGAAATGCCCTGGCCACCGAAGTATTGAAGAGAGCCCAAATGAGCATGAGGCGTTGAGCAGGTTGCAGGTGGGGCTTTGGGTAGTTGATCACGAAGTTCAGCTGCTCCAAGACCTGGATGGTACACTACACTGAGAGGCTTGATGAACCTAGTCTGGAGAGTCGCCTCTCACCAACCAGTCATCCAGGTAAGGGAAGAAGAATATCCCCTGCACGCAGAGAAGAGCAGCCACGACCACCAAGCACTTTGTTAAAACCCTGGGAGCGGATGCGATTATGAAGGGAAGAACCCTGTATTGATAGTGCCTGCTGCTGAGGATGAAGCAGAGGTATTGCCAGTGCAGGTGGTGAACGAGGATGTGGGTGTGGGCGTCTTTCAGATCCAAGGAACACAGCCAATCTCCCCGGTGGAGGTATGGCAGCAACGTTTCAAGGGACACCATCTTGAACTTCTCTCTGACTAGGAAGCGGTTGAGATCACGAAGATCCAGAATGGGTCGGAAGCCACCCGTTTTCTTGGGGACCAGGAAGTATCGGGAGTAGAACCTCCTTCCTGTCTGAGACGGTGAACCAGTTCCACCGCCCTAGCTTCCAAAAGGTTGGCCATTTCCAGTTGGAGAATTTCACGATGCTGAGGATCCAGAGGGTATTCTCCTGGAAAGAACGGAGGCGGGATCTGCTGGCAGTGCAGGAGATAACTCTCCTTCACTATCTGCGATGCTCAGGTGCTGCTTAGCCAACGGTGGGCAAAGAAGTGGAGACATCCCCCAATGTGCTGTGGAACTGGGCCTGAAAGGGGAGAAAAGGCCGTGGTCTGGGAGTCAAAAGCCCCCTCCCAGGTTGTGGCTGAGGTGCTGGTTAGGGCTTTGGGGCCTTGGGCCTTAGGCCTACGCTGCTGTCTTTGGCCTTGGCCTGCTGCCCACATGGGTGTTCCTGGTAAAAGTGATACAGGGGATAGGAACTGTAGGTCGTCTTCTTCTTCAGGTAGAAGAATTTTTCCCTGAAGCCTTCCATTGGGAAGGGTCAGCAGTCTTCCTAAAAAGCCTGGTCATGGTGAGTTGTTCAGTCTCCAACTTAGCAGCCTTGTCCATCATGGGTTTGCTGAAGAGATTCTCTCCCCAGCACGGCACATCAGCCAATTTGTCCTTGACTCATTGCTCCAGATCCGAGGACTCTAGCCAAGTCAGGCAGCGGGCACCAATGCCCACAACAGCTACGGACCCAAAGCCATTATAGGCTGCTCGAGTCACAAATTTGGAGCAATTCTTGATTTTACTGACCAGAAGTGCTCGAGATAGTCACCAGAAAGTCCAGCCGAGAACCCTGCAAGCTCCCCTGCCAGGTCTCTCAAGTACATGACCCATGTACAGCTGGCATGCTTGTATATGGGCCACGGGCATTCAGCCCTGGAATACTCTCTGCCAAAGTCATACATAGTGCAGGCCTCCCGCCCAGGGGCACAGAGGAGTGAGTCTTAATGCTCTTGATGCGGCGCAAGGCTGACTCATGAAGTTATGAGGCAGCTGTGTTTTCTCAAAGCCCAGGCTCTTACAGACTCAATACATGGAATTGAGCTGCCTGCTCATGTTGGGTGCCGTAAGTGGGGTCTCCCACATCCTCAGAAGGAGCCGCTCCAGAATGGGGTGTATAAGGACTGTGATGTCTTCCTCTGGTGGAGAAGGATACTGGAGGATCTTCAGCTCCTCCCCTCGAGGCTCCTCTTCCGCCTCCAAGGTAAAAAGCAAGGCTTTTCCCATATCCCTTACAAATTCCAGGAAGGAAAGATCCTCGGGAGGGAACCTCCAACGTTCTGGAGGAGGGGAGAGATCCGAGGGAACATCCTGGTGCCTCACTATCTCTGGAGACTCATCCTCAGTCTCTCAGTTGGAGTTTGAGTCACTGAGGAAATCAAAGTACCGCTGGGGTCGATGACAGGAAGAGGTCCTCGGTTCCCGATGTTTGGAACTGCAGGCACCAGAGGAGATGGGCTGTACCGATTGGAAGTGGGAGCAGTCTCAAGATCCCAAGGAAACTGCAAAGGTTTCGAGGATCTGTTGCACCTCAGCCAGTGAGGCCTCTGCAGTGGACAGGGCTGTCACAGGCACTGAGGAACTAGAGTTACCTGGTTCCTCAGGGTTGGGGGGTTGGTGCCATAAAGGCAGCAAGGCTGTGCTTGAAAGCTAGCATCTTCTCCACAAGGAGGTATAGACAAAGTCAATGCCATTTCCTTCGCTGGGGACTCCACGAGGATTATATCCTCGGGAGCCCCACATCGAGCCTCCGATGTCTCAGGAGGCAACTCATCCCATTGGGGCAGTTTGGAGGGCCGCTCCTGGCCTTTGCCCACGGAGTCAAGTTGAGGGCTCCAAAGCCAATGCCCAGGGATTTTATCCCTGGAGTCGGCATCGCCCCTCAATGCCAACTCGGACGGAGTCCATTCTTTTAGGGGGTGCTCCTCGTTGAAGTAGAACCGCCAGTCCGATGCCCCACAACCTTCAGGCTTGGAGGCCACCCAATCCCCTTTTAGAGCCAGTACCTCAGACAGGGTCTTCAATCAAGGGTGTCAAAGCTGAGGTCGATGCCAGGGATGGTGTTGAGGACGACACACAAAGCGAGAGACGTATGTTGGTCACAGGTGCCTTTACTGGTAGACCCCAACGCGTTTTGGCAATGCTTCATCAGGGGGTATAAAACTTGATGCAACCTGTGGTAAACTTTTAAAATGTGGCTATTTGACTCTCTTGTCTGAGCAAATGCTGTAGACTTCACAGAGAAGCTTAGAGTGTATTCAAAAAATCCTCCGACGGAGCCGTAAATCTTAAAATGTATCCACAATCATAAAGAGAATGCTACAAGTTAAATCCTCCGACAAAGCAACTGAGGCGCAAGAAATAAACCCATGCACCAAAAAAGAAAAGGAAAAAGAAAGAAAGGCCGATGAAAAACACGGTGCTGAGGCACAGACAGTTGTTGAGACCTACAAAGATGGGAAGATGATGTGAATCAAGAGAGATAACAGTACCGGAACAGCAAAACCAATGGTGAAAAAAAACAATTTATCTTCAGGAATCAGATGGATGTCTGACGGGCTCGGTAGAAAACTGAGGTAAGATGGCTCCTTTGGGTGGGAAGATCACACGGATGCATGGAGGACACTTCAAAGGCTTTCTTTGGAAGCTGGGAAGTGTTCCCATGCAGGTTCCACCGATGACGTCTACTGACTTCTTGCTTGGTCCCGGAAAAGCAGAAAGATAAATCAGACAGGAGTGGATGACATAATTTGATGGCATTTATAGAAACAACTCACAGCTCAAAAAAAAATCAGATTTTACTGAGTTTGCACAGGAGATCTTCTTCTCATAAATTCCTACAGTCTATTTCAGACCTTTAAGAATCAACTCCATGGGACACTAAAAGAGTATGTGTTATTGATTTATCCTGTCTATGCAGAAAGAGAAATTAGCCTTACTAGCTAATTGTTCCTTGAGGAACTCCAGTCCAGTCCCACATCTCTGGGTAGTGGACCTCTTCCAGCAGCTTGGAGACTGAGCATGTCATCTTTTTGATGACACCAGTGTACTTATGCAGCTGGCACCGCCTACCAGCCTCAGTACCTATTGACAAAGCAGACTCACAGGAGCAACAAATAAGTAGTTAGACATGCAATAAACACTTCTATGCTTAAATAAACTAGTACCCCCTCCATCTCCTAGGAAGGATACCCCACACCCCCTCCAGAATAAGGTCTACCTGTTGAGTGCCCGAGCAACTCCAACCAGCAAGGAGCAAGCGACCAACTGCTCTTCCGATCAGCCCCTTCAAAATGCCGATTACACCCCACTCCTCGGCTCCTCCTGGTCACTTCCTCCACCAAGGGAACCAGCTTCAGGACTGGGGTGCGCACAGGGTTCCGGGACTTGACTGGAGTTCCTTAAGGAACAACAATTAGGAGGTAAGTCTAATTTCTCTTTCCTTATCATCCCTCCAGTCCAGTCCCACACCTCTGGGATTTATCAGAGCAGTTAAACTAATGGGAGGGGCCTGCACAACCGGCCTGAAGCACTGCCGATCCGAAATGAGCATCCCTCGCTGCCTGGACATCCAGGTGATAATGCTTAGAAAAAGTATGCAGCAATGACTACGTTACTGCCCTACAAATCTCCACTGGTGAAACTAAACTAAACTCTGCCCAGGAGGCTGCCTGAGCCCTCGTGGAATACGCCCGCAACCCTGCCGGCACTGCTTTACCCTTCAAGATGTATGTTGACACGATTGCCTCCTTGAGCCATCTGAAAATGGAGGCCGTAGCTGCCACCTCATCTTTGTGCGGCCCACCAAACAGACAGTCCGATCTCTGAAAGGACAATGCCCTTTTCATATATCTTTGCAGAGCTCTTTTAACATCCAGGTGGCACAGCTGCGGAGTGGCAGGGTCTACATCTGCACTCGCCAGAGCCAGTAAGGAAATGGCCTGATTTACATGAAATACTGACACCACCTTGGGCAAAAATGAAGGTACCGGGCACAGGACCACTTTCTCCTTAGAGAAGGAAAGGAATGGCTCCTGGCACGACAGGGCCTGAAGCTCCGAAATCCTGTGTGCCGAGCAAATCACAACCAGGAATTCCATTTTCAGAGTAAAATCCTTCAGGGAAGCTCGACTTAACGGCTCAAAGGGTTCCCCAGACAGCGCCATCAGCACCAGATTGAGATCCCAAGGCGGTACACCCCTACCCTCCTCAGCAGTCAGAGGTGGGTCACCGCCCTTAAAAATCTCAGCACGTCTGGGTGTGTACCCAACGGCACCCCATGGACTTTTCCACAATAACAGGAAATCTCCGCCAGTTGCACCCTCAAGGAATTGGCGGCTAGGCTCTTATCAAAACTGGATTGCAAGAACACGAAAATGTTTGGGACGGAGGCACTGGAAGGGCGCGCCTGTCTTTTTCTGCACCATGATCCAAAGATGCGCCACACATAGACCTCCTCCAGGCCTGTAGCAAGGTCGCTATCACCGAGCCTGAATATCCTTTCTTCTTCGAACTCGCCTTTTCCAGAGTGAGAATGGATTGACCTGGGGCATGCGAAGCAGCCCTTGCATCAAGAGATCCTTCCAAACCAGAAGCCGCCATGGTCAATCCGCCAGTATCCGAATCAGGTTGGTATACCATGGGCACCTCGGCCAGTCCAGTACCACCAGAATTACTAATCCTTGGTGTGCCTCTATCTGTTGCACTACCCGATCTATGAGCACCCACGGGGGAAAAACACAGAAGACCCTCTTCAGGCCACCGCTGAATTAAAGCATCCAGGCCTTCAGATATCCTTTCTCAACTTCTGCTGAAAAAACTGGCAGGCCTTCGCTGACTCAAACATTGCCATTAGGTCCATGACCGGTGTGCCCCATTGATAGACTACCTGCTCGAACACCCCCTGGTTGAGCTGCCACTCTCCGGGGTCTATGTGCACTTGGCTGAGATAGTCTGCCATCGCATTGCTGACTCCCGGTATGTGTGCCGCCGATAACGCCTGGAGACGAGTCTCTGTCCATTTGAACAGCCTTTTGGCCTCCTACTCCAGGGCTGCACTGCCTGTGCCTCCTTGCCGGTTGATGTAAGCTACCATGGTCGCATTGTCCGAGAGGATTTGGATCGCCTTTACCTGCAACCATGGCTCGAAACCTTTAAGCCAAGGTCACTGCTCACATCTCGAACCTGTTGATCGACCACAGGGTCTCCTATGGACTCCACTGTCCCTGAACAAAGCCTCCTTTGTAAAGGGCTCCCCAACCTGACAGACTGGCATTTGTCATCAATGGAACCCACACCGGGGACTCGAGTGGCATGCCTCCTTCCAGGCTCCCCGGATTCAGCCATCACCTGAGGGCTCTCCTGGTGCTCCACGGGCAGGGGAGTACTTGGGACAGGGGTTGACTCTGATGGGACCACCGCTGGTGCAGAGTCCTCTGCAGCAGTTGCATGAGCGTCCTTGCCCATGGGACTAGCTCGAGAGTGGTCGCCATGGTCCCCAGAGCATGCAGGTAATGCCACGCCGATGGTCTCGCCATCTTTAGGAACTGCCATATCAACTGTTGTAGCTCTTGCGCTCGGTGATCCAGCAGGAAAACCCTGCCCATGCGGGTACTGAAGTACGCTCCCAAATACTCTAGCTCCTAGGCTGGCCGTAACTGACTCTTGGCCTGGTTGACCACCCAGCTGAGACTTTGAAGAAACTCCACCACGCACGTTGTTGCTCTTTTACTGTCGTCCCTGGACTTTGCCCGGATTAGCCAATCATCTAGGTACGGGTGGATGAAAACCCCTTCCTTGCGGAGAGCTGCTGCCACCATCACCAAGACCTTGGTGAAGGTATGGGGGCCGTTCGCCAGACCGAAGGATAACGCTCGAAACTGGAAATGGCCCCTTGGCACCGCAAAGAGGAGAAACTGCTGGTGTTCTGGATGGATAGGAATGTATAGATATGTCTCCGTGAGGTCGAGAGACGTCAAGAACGCTCTGCTCCTTAATAACACTATTACTGATCTCAGCGTTTCCATGTGGAAATGCGGTACCCAGCAACAGCAATTCTTGCCCTTGAGGTTGAGAATCAGGCGAAAGGAACCTTCCTTTTTGGGCACCACAAAATAAATGGATTATCAACCGCAACCATACAGGTCTCACAGAACCGGTTCCATAACTGTTAGCAGTAGGAGATGAGTCAAGGTCTCCTCTACTGCTGCCGACAACGCTGCATCCACTTTGGGGATCAAAGGAGCTCTCGCTCTTGCTCCGGTAGTGGGTACAGGCACGTCATGGATCGCACCCTTTTAAGACCAGCCTCCAGCAGATCCCACTCATCCTGGATCATGTGTCATACTACTCTATGTACTGGGAAGACTTTCTGCGATTTCCGCACCACCTGCAGCAGCGTATCCTCCAGTACCTCTTCCTCCGCTGGGAGATTAGCGGGCATATTCAGAACCTTGAGGGACTCCAGAATGAGTGCTGGCTGTTCCTTCCAGAGGAACACCTAAACAATCTGGGCTTGATCCTCCTGTTCTGGGATCTCTACTTCTTCCAACTCCTCCTGCAGAACTAGCTCCATGTCGAGGTTTTCCCTATCCAGCCCCTCTAACAATGGCAATTGCTGCACTCCTCTGAGCCTCTAGCCTGCTTAGTCGCCACTGCCCCTGATTCGTGATCTTTTGCGTCCCACACCCTCTTAGCCCTGCTTTCTGGGGCTGAGGAGCCTCTTGCCACGCCCTGTTGATGTAGCAAAATGCTTTATGCAAAAGACAAACTCCAGTGAGAACTCCCCCGGGAGCCCTATTGCTTCCTGGGCTTGAGGGGTGGATGGTCTGGGCATCGCCTCAGGGACCGGATCCATTGAAGGTAACATGGTGCCTCCCACCTCCAGGGTCTCTTGACTCTCCTGCTTCATCTTGTCCTGCAGGCCCTGCTCCAATGACCTAGCCTCTTGTGTGCAGTCTAGGTAGACACCTGCCTCTGGGACCGCTCCCCGTTGGGTCCCGCATATCTTCAGGATTTTTAGATTGCGCTGCCGTGTTGTAACTCAAAGATATGAAATGGACCACACACTGATCCAATCAGACTCTGAAACTTTCTCCGAGTAAAAGTTTACATTTTTATTATAAGTAATACCAATGGCTGTAAGTAGTACAGCTTCCCGTACAAGCAATATAACAAATTTAGTAGGTACAGAGTCTGGGCTAAGGGACAAAAGATGATCTTTTCAGGTTACTCACTGACCATAGACAGATGGAAGGATTTCATTTGTCTCCTATCCACTGACTATCCCTGTCTTTCCAGTTATATACTTTTCTAGTATACAGGTGCTTCCTGTTTTACAGAACAAAACTGTGGCTACACAGCTACCCAGCACTTTTTCCTGCTTATCTTTCATCTATTTCTGTCTCTGACTTTTTTGCTTGATCGTTCTCAGGAAAAAAGTCAATGTTTCAATAAACTGTCACTTATATTTCCTGACCCATCTGACCAGGCACAACAATGGCTCTCTGAAATCTGTCCAGCATCAAGACAATGGCACATTTAGTTAGGCTTTTGCCACAGGTCATTGTGCAATGAATAGATTTTGAGCTGTATAATGCAAGGAATGTTTAAGGATGTGGTACGAAGTGGGATTCACCCCCTTTGATACCATCACATACCAGGCACTGCGGTATGGCCAGCATGGTGGGAAGGGCTGCAGGTACTCCCCAGGAATGCCCTCAATCTGTATCTGGGTAGATAGAAGGATCCCTAGCATAGTGCAACTCCACGGGCTCAGGCACGGAGCACTAGAGTACCGGAACTAAACTAAAATCAAATCAAATCTAATAAACAGAAACCAAAATTGAAAGGAAACTGCAAATGGCCCCCTAGGAAGAAGCTGCTCTGTCCTGCTTTATTCTCCAATGGCTGCCTCTCCTGGGCGCCCAAAATACAGCGGGGGGTTAAAACGCACAAGGGCCTGAAGAAGAAGAAATTGCGCTTAAACACAGCAGGGGGAGTTTCCCTCGCCGCTGCAGGCTCCCAAACACGCAGCTACAGGCCGCTATCTGTTTCCTCGTGTTCCGGCGGTTGCTAGGGGTTCCTCCTCTGTCCTCCCCCTGCCACCTTGGAGCCTCTTTACTGTGTGGCTTTTCTACCCCTCGCACTCAGCATTCCTTCCCAGCTTTGGCGCTGAGGGGGGCAACTTGGGGTTGCCGGCTTTCACTCCCGTCAATCCACTGCTGCCTCCATGGCGGCTCCTCACACGATAATGGGTTTGGGAGCTGCCAGAAGTCTCTGGCTGAGGAAGGCCTCCACAGAACTCCCCCCCCCCCAAATCCTGGGGGAGAAGGGGGAAAAGGAATATCCTCCCCTCAGTCCTGTTGTCCACCGGGTTCTTTCTGACCCATCTGTTCTTTTTTTTTTTTTTTCTTTAATGCCTTCAAAAACAAAGAAACCTGCACCTTAGCAGGGGAAATAAAAAGGTTTAGTTAGAGTTTCCTATCTCTTTACTTGTCCCTTCAGTGAGTCCAGCACCCTGGCTCATTACCTCCCTCAGCTGCTTCAAGACTGAGCATACTGGGGCTGGTAGACAGTGCCAGCTGCATAAGTGCACTGGTGTCATCAAAAAGATGACATGCTCAGTCTCCAAGCTGCTGGAAGAGATATACTACATAGAGGTGTGGGACTGGACTGAAGGGACGATAAGGAACCTCTATTACAGGTAAGCAACTGTGCTTTCTCTGTCAACAAGCAGATGAAATTTGCTACATAGGTTGGGGGTTCCTATAATTAAGGTTCACCCTACTTGTGCTTTAGTTTTGAATTTGAAGACACCCCAGATAGATTCCAAGTGGAGTTGACTAATTATATAGATCTTGCAAGATCATCTATTTAAATATACTGTGCAGATAGCAATGATATTTTTTTTAATTTCAAAAAAATCCTTTATTAATATAAAGTTCAAGAAACAATAAAGTCCACATCATGAGGGACACTACTGATAGTAAATACAAGAAAAATCAAAATCATTAGAAACTAAAGAACATCCTGACAATATCAAAGCCAAAGAACCAGCTCCCAATTAACTACTCCAATATCCCCTTAACAACATCAGAAAGAAGATAACAATATACCGAATTACTCCCTACCAGACAAATATGCCTCGGTTGTTGTGGATCAAAATAAACAATCAATTGACTGATAAGAAATCAAACATTTACAAGGATATTTTAAGAAAAATATTGCTCCTAAGGCCAAGACTCGAGGTTTAAGACCCAAAAATTCCTTCCTGTGTTTCTGAGTGAGTCTACACATGTCAGGGAATATTTGAATAGGGCTGCCACAAAAGTCTGCATTTTTCTTAGGAAAATACGATTTAAGTGTTCAATTTTTATCATCTAATGCAAATGTCTATCCATTGGCCCAATAATTTTTAAGGTCTTTGCAGTGGCCAAGGACGACGCCTGCTTTCTACGTTTACCCATTCAAGACCCAGTCAAGCTCCTCCAGGCTCCGAAGGGGCAGGGCGTGCCCCTTTGGTCACGCCCCTTCAGGCACACGCCCTTGGGCTCGTGCCTGCGGCAGCGAATCACAGTAGGGCAATGGTCTTTAACTGCCTGGGAGGTGACATCAGGCACCAGCTCCTCCTCCAGCCGCGGTTTCAGGGAGCAGTATCCAACAGTAAAATAATGCAGAAAAAGTTCCAGCCAGTAGCAACCCTCAGCAATGAAGTTATAAGATGTGAATGGAAGCCCATGTGACAGCTCTACATATTTCTTCAGTGGAATGGGGATAAAGCATAGTTACTCACCTGTAAAGCGTAGTTACTCACCTGTAACAGGTGTTCTCCAGGAGCAGCAGGAATCAGTCCTCACTTATGGGTGACGTCGGCGCCGACGGAGAACTCGCTGAGCAATTTTCCCCAGCTTTCAAAGAAAGCCTTTGGGAATTGCAGCGCGCATGCGCGGTCCTCTTCCCGCCCAAAGGTGCCATCTTAGCCAGTCAGATGACATAGCTAAAAAAGACAGCATAAAAATTTGCAAAAAAACTAAAGCAGACGATTGCAACTCCAAGGGGAGCAGGGAGGGTGGTGAGGACTGATTCCTGCTGCTCCTGGAGAACACCTGTTACAGGTGAGTAACTACGCTTTCTCCAGGACCAAGCAGGAAGTCAGTCCTCACTTATGGGACTCCCAAGCTTAAGGCTACCGGAGACCCTAAGCACAAAAATGAGCTCCCTCTAGCTCAGCAGCACAGAAGGAAAAGAATCTTCGCTGAATTATTACCCACCGGTAGCCCACATCCGGGATGGAGGGTAGGAGTTGCTCAGACCTCAAAGAGATTACGGAGGACTGCCTGTCCGAAAGCACTGTCCCTGCGGGACTCCCTCTTGAGACAGTAATGGACCGCAAAAGTCTGGCTCGAAGACCAAGTAGCGGCCCGGCAGATGTCTGCCAGCGGAACAGAGCGGAGGTAAGCCACTGACGTAGCCTTTGCCCGAACGCAATGAGCCGTGACTCGACCTTCCAAGGAGAGTCCGGCTGCCCCATAAGCCCAAGAGATACAGTCCGCAACCCAGATGGACAGAGTACGCTTGGAGACCGGGAGCCCCAATTTATTGGGGTCAAAAGACACAAAAAGCTGAGCAGCTTTACGGTGCTCCCGCGTACGGTCAAGGTAGAAGTTCAAAGCCCTTCTACAGTCCAGGGTATGGAGGACCGTTTCAGCTCGGCTGGAGTGTGGTCTGGGAAAGAAGGTTGGAAGTACCACCTCCTGATTGATGTGAAAAGGGGAGACCACTTTTGGAAGAAATTTTGGGTGAGTCCGTAGGACTACCCTATTTTTGTAGAACCGAGTGTAAGGGGGATCAGACACGAGGGCCTGCAATTCACTTACGCGTCTAGCGGAAGTGAGGGCTATCAAGAACAGTGTTTTCCAAGACAGAAAACGGAGAGAACAGGTAGCCATAGGTTCAAAAGGCGGACAGGTGATCCGCTGCAAAACCACATTCAGGTCCCAGTCAGGCGCTGGCGGGCGCAGAGGTGGTTTAAGTAGAAGGAGACCTCGGAGAAACCTCGCTACGAGAGGGTCGTTGGAGAGAGGTCTGCCGTCCACCGGCACATGATGTGCCGAAAGAGCACTGAGGTGAACTTTGACGGAGTTGGACTTAAGTCCCAGATTAGAGAGGTGTAGCAAGTACTGCAAGACCACCGACACCGGGCAGGAGAAGGGATCCTGAGACTGTTGGGTACACCAAACGGAAAAACGACGCCATTTAAGGGCGTAGCATTTGCGGGTAGAAAGTCGTCGCGAAGCCAAGACGACCTCCTCCACCTCTGCCGGCAGGAGAAGGGGAGCAAGGACTACCCTCTCAGCAGCCAGGCCATTAGGTTGAGAGACCTGAGGTTGGGGTGTAGCAGAGACCCCTGATCCTGAGTGAGGAGATCCGGTTGTAACCCCAGAGGGAATGGATCCTCTACCGCTAATTGCAGCAGGAGTGGAAACCACGGCTGTCTGGGCCAGCGAGGGGCCACCAGGATCATGAAGGCTTTGTCTCGGAGAACCTTGAAAAGAGTCCGAGAGACTAGCGGGATGGGAGGGAAAGCGTACAAGAGGCTCCCCGACCATGAGAGTAGAAAAGCGTCCGCCGCAACTCGAAGGGGGTGTGGCAGACGAGAGCAGAAGCGAGGAAGTTGCCGGTTGTGAGGACTGGCAAAGAGATCCACCGTGGGGAGGCCCCACTTTAGAAAGAGCTTCTGAACTACCAAGGGATCCAGGCGCCACTCGTGCGGCTGGAGGATCCTGCTGAGTTTGTCCGCCAGGCAATTCTCTTGGCCTGGGAGATAAACTGCCTTGAGGAGAACGCCGTGACTGACGGCCCAAGAGCAGAGCTTCTGTGCTTCCCGGCAGAGAAGGAAGGAGCCCGTGCCCCCCTGCTTGTTCACGTAGAACATGGCAACTTGATTGTCCGTCTGGACAAGGACGGACTGGTGGGAGGTCAGGTGGGAGAAGGCCTTGAGAGCCAGGCGGATCGCTCTGAGCTCCAGGAAGTTGATCTGCTGAGCAGACTCCCACGTGGTCCAAAGGCCCTGAGTACGCGCCCCTTGGCAATGTGCTCCCCAGCCCAGGAGGGATGCATCTGTCGTCAGCACCCGGGCCGGCGGGGGTGGCTGAAAGGGCATGCCGAGCACCAGATTCGGCCGATGTAGCCACCACTGAAGAGACGAGGCCAGCGGCTCGGAGACGCGCACTAGGTCTGCTAGGCCGCCTGTGGCCTGTTGCCACTGCTTGCGGAGACACCATTGAGCGGGTCGCATATTCAGGCGGGCATTGGGGGTCACATGGACGGTGGAAGCCATATGGCCGAGTAGTCTCAGGAAGCGCCTGGCGGAGACCAGGGGCTGGCTGCGAAAACGGTCGGCTAGGTCCATGAGCCGTTGTGCCCTGTCGAGCGGTAGGAACGCTCGTGCCTGAGGAGTGTGCAGCCTTGCGCCGATGAACTCGAGATCCTGTGAGGGGAGCAAAGTGGACTTTGCGAAGTTTATAACAAAGCCCAAGTACTGCAGAAGAGTCACCGTGCGGCGCGTGGCGTTGGTGACCTCCAGAGCGGACGCTGCTCTGATGAGCCAGTCGTCGAGGTACGGAAAGACATAGAGGCCGTGAAGCCGGAGATGGGCCGCCACCACCGCGAGACATTTTGTGAAGACTCGCGGTGCGGAGGACAGGCCAAAGGGTAGTACTCTGTACTGGTAATGATTTCCTGCCACCACAAACCTTAGGTATTGGCGGTGGCTTGGGTGGATGAGGATGTGCGTGTAGGCATCCTTTAGATCCAAGGAGCATAGCCAATCTCCCTGCTGGAGGTAGGGCAGAAGGATTCCAAGGGTAAGCATCTTGAACTTCTCCTGCACGAGGAACTTGTTGAGGTTGCGCAAGTCCAGGATGGGTCTGAGGCCTCCTGTTCTTTTTGGTATTAGAAAATACCTGGAATAAAAGCCTTGACCTTTCAGGTGGTGGGGCACCGGTTCCACCGCCTGTTCCTGTAGAAGACCTGCTAACTCCTGAAGGAGTAATTCTCTGTGCAGAGGGGGTCGTGGAGGTTCTCCCGGAAAATAGGAGGGAGGGACCTGGTGGAAGTGGAGAAGATAGCCTTCTCGCACGACTTGAAGCACCCAGGCATCTGAGGTGACGCTGGACCACCTGTGGGCGAAGTGAACCAGCCGGCCTCCGGTGCTGGGAGGAACCAGCTGGGGGGGAGAGGCTATGCTTGAGGAGTCAAAAACCCCCACCCTGCTGAGCAGGGGCTGGTGGTGCAGGCTTGGGGGCTTGCTGCCTACGGGACCCGTTACCCCATCCCTTGGCCTGCTGGCCCTGTTGGGGAGCTGCAGGGGCCTGATATTGGGGGTATTGTTTGTAGGCAGCCGCCTTCCTCGGGTAAAAGGACTTCTTTCCCGAGCCCTTCTTTTTCTGGGAAGGGGCGGAGGTCTTCCTAGAAAGCCTAGTCCGGGTGAGAGTCTCCGTCTCAATTTGTGCAGCCTTTTCAGCCATGGGCTTGCCAAAGAGGTTTTCGCCTCGGCAGGGGACATCGACCAACTTGTCCTGCACCCAGGGCTCAAGGTCAGACGACTGAAGCCAAGCCTGTCGGCGGGCACCGATGCCGGCTGCGGCCACTCGAGCCGATGCTTCAAAGCCATCATAGGCTGCTCGGGATATGAATTTTGAGCATTCCCGAATGCCAGTGGACAAGGCCAGGAACCTCCGCAAGGGTTCCTCGGACAAACCAGCGGAGAATCCGGCTAGCTCTTTAGCCAGGTCTCGGAGATACATGCCCATGTATAGCTGGTAGGTCTGGACACGACACGCAAGCATAGAGCCCTGGAAACACTTCTTACCAAGGCCATCCAGGTTACGGGCCTCCCTGCCAGGAGGCACCGAGGAGTGCATCTTCTGGCTCTTAAGACGATGCATGGCCGATTCCACTACCATGGAATGGTGTGGTAGCTGTGCTTTTTGGAAGCCAGGGCTCTTGCGGACTCGATAGATAGAATCGACCCGCTTGCTCAGGACCGGCGAGGTGGCCGGACTCTCCCACATGCGGAAGAGTAGTCGTTCCAGCATGGGAGGAACCGGTACAGTAAAGTGTTCCCTGGCGGGAGAGTCATACTGGAGGGCGTCGAGCTCTTCGGCTCGAGGCTCCTCCTCGGGGTCCGCAGGGAAGGCCAAAGCCTTGGCCATATCCCTGACGAAGTCCGAGAACCGGGCATCCTCCGGGGGGGACTGCTTCCGAGGTTCGGACTCAGGTGAGTCCGAGGGGACACACCGAGTCCGAAAAGAATCAGGCGACCCTTCCTCTTCAGACTCCCAGACCGACTCCGACGAGGACTCGGTGGGGTCGGCCCGGGCAGGGCGCGGCGCCTGCCGCCCCGACGCCGAGGGAGTCGGCGTCGGCGACCTCGGTCCCGAACGGGAGGCCGAGGTTGACCTCGACCGAGGATCGACTCGAGTTCGCATCGACTCGAGGACCGGCTCGGTCTCCGGGGTCGACTTAGACGTCGATGTCCCGGCGGTCGGGGCAGCGGCGCCAGCGAGCAGTGCCCGCTGCTGGTCCATGAAGGCAGACAGTCTGCTCTCCAAGGCCGTCAACCTGAGTCCGAGCTCAGGTGACCCAGCAGCCCCCGACTCGGGCCCCGACGGCGTCGGGCCCGACGTCGGCTGTCGCGGAGGCGAGTCCAGGAGGACTACGGGACTTACCCGAGCAGGCAGCTCCGACTGCAGGCGAGGTCGCTTCGTGAGGTGCTCCTTCTCCAAGGACCCGGGACGGCTATCGGGGCTATGCGACCTGGCCCTCGCGGAGCCAGGAGCGTCCAACGACGCCGCCCTCGCGGGTTTCACCTTACGTTGATGGTCCCCGGAGGGAGAACCCCTGTCGGAGGAACTCCGGCGACGGTCCGAGCTGGAACCCCTGGACGCGGAGGCCTCCGACGAGGTCCGGGTACGGCTGGGGTCAGCGAAGATCCTATCCCGCTGATGCCGCCGACTTCTCAACGCTTTGGAGGAGAGTTTGCCGCAGGGCCCACAGATCATTTCTTCATGATCCGGACCCAGGCAGCGGAGGCAATGGTCGTGTGTGTCAGTCAGTGACATATTTCGGTCACACTGACCACACCGCTTGAAACCACTGGCAGCCATCGGGGGAAAAAGGGCCCCGGCGAGGTCAAAGGACCGGGCTGCCAGGGAAAAACCGAAAACGAAAACTGACTAAGTCAGAAAAACCGAAAAAGAAGAAGAGGACTCGTGACCGGCGTCGCGAGTCCGAGCGGGAAAAAGACCGGCGTCGAACCGAAGGAAAAAAGAGTAAATTATGAAGAAATATCAACTTTTTCGCGGGGACACGACGGGTACGTCTGTAGGGCTCCGCGGAAAAAAGACTGGCTAAGATGGCACCCTTGGGCGGGAAGAGGACCGCGCATGCGCGCTGCAATTCCCAAAGGCTTTCTTTGAAAGCTGGGGAAAATTGCTCCGCGAGGGCTCCGTCGGCGCCGAGGTCACCCATAAGTGAGGACTGACTTCCTGCTTGGTCCTGGAGAACAGGTGATCTCCGGGAACAGTAAGCATTTAGTCTTCACATATGGGTATCGTCGGTACCGACGGAGCCTGCACGGGAACGCTCCCCAGCGTACTATAGGAAAGCTTTTGGGAGCATCCACAGCGCCTGCGTGCTGCCCTCCCGCCTTTCCCAACTGTCCCTCTCCAGTTGAGTTTAAAGCTGAGACAAAACAGAGAGGGAAAGAGAGAAAGATACAACTCCTAGGGGAGTGGGCGGGTTGTGAAGACTAAATTCCTGCTGTTCCCGGAGATCACCTGTTACAGGTGAATAACTATGTTATCTCCAGGAACAAGCAGGAATGTAGTCTTCACATATGGAGACTCCCTAGCTTTAGATGCCAGGGAGAAGGCCCCAGAAGTTGTGAGCCCTTGTGAAAGGGCTCCACTTCCCCCCATGGATCTCTGGCATCCTACCAGGGATGGTGGGTAGGAGTTGATTAAGTATGGAACAGGTGTTGAAGAACAGCCTGACCAAACAAGGCATCCCGGCGGGAGTCCTTGTTTAAGCAGTAATGGGTTGTGAAGGTATGAACCGAAGCCCAAGTAGCTGCTCGAAAGATGTCGGCGATAAACACAGAGTGAAGATGGGCCATAGAAGCTGCCATGGCTCTCACATTGTGAGCTGTGACATGGCCTTCAAGAGGAAGTTTTTTACTCTCATAGGCAAAAGATATACACTGTGCAATCCAGCTGGACAGTGTTCTTTTGGAGACTGGAAGTCCCAAATGACTAGGATCAAAAGCAACAAAGAGTTGAGAGGAATTTCTATGTTGCTGTGTCCTTTGCAAGTAAAAGGCCAAAGCCCTTTTACAATCCAAAGTATGAAGATTCCTTTCTGCATTTGAGGCGTGAGGCCTTGGGAAGAATACAGGAAGGTAAACCACTTGGTTTAAATGAAAAGATGACACCACTTTTGGCATAAAGTGTGGATGAGTCCTAAGGACTACCTTATCATGATGGAACCTTGTATAAGGAGGATCAGCCACCAACGCTTGCAATTCACTGATGCGACGTGCTGATGTGATTGCAAAAAGAAAGATGACCTTCCAGGAAAGGAATTTCAAAGGGGTAGTGGCTAATGGCTCAAATGGCGGTTTCATGAGCTGCCCAAGAACCAGATTTAAGTCCCATGCCACCGGTGGTGGCTTAATGGGAGGCTTAGTTAGAAGAAGGCCTCTCATAAATCTCACTATGAGAGGATGAGAGGAAATAGGTTGTCCATTTAGAGGCTTGAAAGAAGCTGCAATAGCACTCAAATGAACTCTCACTGAATTTGTCTTAAGCCCTGCATTTGATAAATGAAGGAGATACTCCAGTAATGATTCCAGAGGTATCGCAAGAGGGTTAAGACCCCTCTGCGAGCACCATAAGGTAAACTTTTTCCACTTAAATGCATAAGAACGTCTTGTGGAAGCATAAAGGATATCCTTTACCTGCTGGGAAAGGTTAAGACCGTGAAGTTCTAGGCTTTCAGCAACCAGGCTCTGAGATGCAGAGACTGGGGATTGGGATGCCACAGCATCCCGTCCTCTTGAGAAAGGAGATATGGAGCAGATCCTAACTCCAGAGGCGGAGCTTGAGAGAGATGTAGGAGCAGAGGGTACCACATTTGCCGTGGCCATCGTGGAGCTATGAGAATCATATGACCTCTGTCTCTCTGAAGCTTGAACAGGGTTTTGAGAATTAGGGGAATGGGTGGAAAGACATACAGGAAGTCCTGACCCCAATGGAGGAGGAAAGCATCCCTGGCCTGACAACCCTGAGCCGGAATTCTGGAACAGAACCGGGGAAGTTTGGCATCCAGCGGACTTGCAAAGAGGTCTATGTCCAGGGTTCCCCAAATTTGAAAAACTTTGGCCACCTGGTCTGCATGGAGAGACCATTCGTGTAGAAGCAGAACTCGACTGAGTCTGTCTGCCCAAGAGTTTTGAATGCCTGGAAGATACACCACAAGGAGATGAATCTGATGCTCTCTGGCTAGGGCCCATAGTCGCAAAGCTTCATTGCAGAGCGACAGAGAGCCTGTTCTGCCCTGCTTATTCACATAGAACATGGCTACTTGATTGTCCGTTTGAACTAGGACTGTCTTGTAGCTGAGCTGTGTGTGGAATACTCGAAGAACAAGGAAGATTGCTCTGAGTTCCAGGAGATTGATGTGTATATAGGCCTCCTGTGGAGTCCAGGTACCCTAGGTAGAGAGGCCTTGCAGGTGGGCTCACCAATCCACCTGTGAAGTATCTGTTGTTAGAATGGCTTGGGGTGGGGATTGCTGAAAAGGAGACCCCACCAGAAGGTTTTGGGGTGACTGCCACCATTGGAGGGACAAAATAAGGCGATCTGAGTTTGCTATTTTGTCTGACAGGCAACCTGACTCCTGAGTCCACTGAGTGGATAAAGTCCACTGGGCTGCCCTCATATGGAGGCGAGCATAAGGAATCACATGCATGATGTATGCCATGTGGCCTAGCAACTGTAACATTTCCCGAGCAGTGAGGTAAGGTTTTATCACTGCTTGGGAAGCTAACTGCACAATGCGAAGGCAGCGGGCCTGTGGAAGGTAGGCCCTTGTCTGTATGGTATCCAGCAGAGCTCCTATAAACTCTAGGGACTGAGTAGGAGCAAGGTTGGATTTTGGGATGTTTATGACAAGTCCCAAATACTGAAGGATGCGCATTGTGCGAGAGAGAGCAACCCTGGCCTCTGGCTCTGAAGGGGCTCGAATGAGCCAGTCGTCTAAGTAAGGGAAGACAAATATTCCCAGGGTGTGGAGAAATGCTGCCACCACAGCCATGCATTTTGTGAAAACCCTTGGTGCAGAGGCCAGGCCAAAGGGAAGAACCCTGTATTGGTAGTGCTTCCCTTGAAACAGAAAGCGAAGGAACTTTCGGTGAGTTGGGTGGATGAGAACATGAGTGTACACATCCTTGAGATCTACAGAACAAAGCCAATCCTGAGTCTGAAGGTATGGCAGCAGAGTTCCTAGAGAAATCATTTTGAACTTCTCTTTGAACAGGAATTTGTTCAATTCTCCGAGGTCTAAAATAGGTCTGTGTCCTCCTGTTTTCTTTGGAATAAGGAAATAGGGGGAGTAAAACCCTGTACCCCGTTGGGGAACGGGTACCTCTTCGATTGCCCCTTGAACAAGGAGCACAGTGACCTCTTGACCTAACTGGTTGATGAGAGAGGTCTGAGAATTGAACTGTCTTACCATTGTAGGAGGGGGCATACTGAGGAAATGAAGCTTGTACCCCTCTCTTACAATAGACAGAGTCCAATTTTCTTCTGTTATCTGACCCCATCTGGGGGCAAAATGACATAACCTTCCTGGGATGGTGGAGGTTTCTGGGCCGTTCAGGGCCAGGAAGGCAAAGTTCTCTAGAAAGGAGTCAAAGCCCCTGTGGAGGCTGAGTCTGCTGAACCGGTTGAGGCTTAGCTGCTTTTGTCTTTCTTTGCCTAGGTTGTTGTTGCTGTCCCTTTTGGGCAGACTGACCTAAACGATGCCCATGCTGGGTATAGGAGGGATAAAACTTCTTCTTCTTACTGAAGAATGGTTTCTTAGAGGATTTTTTCCTCGCAGGATCAGCTGTAGATTTAGACAATCTATCCAAAGTGGTATTGTCAGCATCTATCTCATTAGCTTTTTCCTGCCAATTCTTGCCAAAGAAATTCTCTCCTGTGCAAGGAATATTCCCTAGTTTATCCTGTACCCAATTTTCCAAGTCAGATGCCTGGAGCCAGGAAATCCTACGTGCACCTATGGCAATGGCAGAGGTTCTGCTTATGCACTCAAAGCAGTCAAAGGCTGCACGATTCAGAAACTTGGAAACATCCTGAGCATGTTTGACAAGGGTGAGGTAATCTTGCCTCTTATAGAAACATAGAAACATGATGACAGAAAAAGACCACAAGGCCCATCTAGTCTGTCCTTCCATAACAACTACAACAGTCCACTTTTTACCTTTAGAGATCCTCTGTGTTGGTCCCATGCTTTTTTGAATTCAGTTACTGTCCTCATCTCTACCACCTCCACTGGGAGACTATTCCACGGATCCACTACTCTTTCTGTAAAGAAATATTTCCGCATATCACTCCTGAATCTATCTCCCTTCACCCTCATCCCATGTCCCCTCGTAGCAGAACTTGCTTTCAATTGAAAGAGGCTCTCTCCCTGAACATTTATGCCACGGAGGTATTTAAATATCTCAATCATATCACCTCTATCCCGCCTTTCCTCTAAGGTGTACATATTAAGATCCTTAAGTCCTCATATGCTTTATAATGAAGCCCATTAATCATTTTAGTAGCAACCCTCTGCACCGACTCCATCCTGTTCACATCCTTTTGAAGGTGCGGTCTCCAGAATTGCACACCATACTCCAAATGAGGTCGCACCAAAGACTTATACAGAGGCATTATCACCTCCTTTTTTTCTGCTAGCCATTCCTCTCCGTATGCACCCAAGCATCCTTCTAGCTTTTGCCGTCGCCTTTTCTACCTGTTTAGCTACTTTAAGATCATCAGACACAACCATGCCTAGGTCCCGCTCTTCTTTAGTGGACAAAAGTACGTCACCTCCTATATTGTATTGCTCCCTTGGATTGCTGCAGCCCAAATGCATGACCTTACATTTTTTAACATTACATCCCAGCTGCCAAATTCTAGACCATTCTTCAAGCTTAGCTAGATCCCTCCTCATGTTATCTACACCTTCCTGGGTGTCTACTCTATTGCAGATTTTGGTATCATCCGCAAAGAGGCAAACCTTACCCGACAGCCCTTCCGCTATATCACTAACAAAGATGTTAAAAAGAATCGGACCAAGGACAGATCCCTGGGGCACACCACTGGTAACATCCTTCTCCTCAGAGTGAGCTCCATTTACTTGTACTCTTTGTCGCCTCCCACTCAACCAATTTCTAACCCAAGCAGTAACTTTAGGGTCCATCCCTAGGGTGCTCAGTTTGTTTATAAGTCGCCTGTGAGGAACAGTGTCGAAGGCTTTACTGAAATCTAAATACACCACATCTAGAGCTCTCCCTCGGTCCAACTCCCTGGTCACCCAGTCAAAGAAATCAATCAGATTTGTCTGACAAGACCTGCCTCTGGTGAATCCATGCTGCCTCGGATCCTGTAATCCGCCGAACTCCAGAAACCTCACTATTTTCTCTTTCAGCAGCGTTTCCAATAATTTACTCACCACCGAAGTTAAACTAACCGGCCTGTAGTCTTATCATTAGGAAGGAGAGGGCTCATAAGCTCTAAATCTCCTGTGACCTCTTTAAGGAACATTCCCATTTATTTATTTATTTACATTCTCTTATATACCGCGCTATTCTGCATCAGTGCGGTTTACATTGAACAAACTGAAATTACATTGAACAGGGCATTATAAATGGAAATTACACTAACCTGGTAATTGTAGTTCCTGGAGGGTCCAGTTTAGTCCTCCACAATCGGGTAGTGCCCCTCCTCCTGCAGCCGGGAGACTGGACCAATCAAATCTTCTGTAGTATATATGCAGACGGAGCTCCCAGAAGCCCCCAGTGTACTAGTAACAAAGCATACTTAACGAAGCAACACATTAGATTAATATACAAAATGACATAATTAAAGAACAATTTGTTCCCCCCAAGAAATATCCAACCCCCCCCCCACCGAGGAAGTCAGCACACTGCATTGCGCCGGTCCCGACGCCCCAGAACGCACACCACCGCGCCCCACCAGACTCTCAGTAGCTGCCTGAACCCCCGAGACCGGGAATAGCCTAAGCAAAAAAACGCGGCTGCAACAGAGGGACCGAACGGCAAGAGGAACCGTCTTATGAGCAACCGTTCGGAAAGCGCGCCGCATAATCATATCAGACCGTCGGGAGGGAAGGAGGACTAAACTGGACCCTCCAGGAACTACAATTACCAGGTTAGTGTAATTTCCATTTCCTGTTCGGTAATCCAGTTTAGTCCTCCACAATCGGGATGTAACAGAGCAGTTAAGACCGGGCGGGACCTTGCCATCCGGCGCGCAGAACCGCCGAACCAAAACAGGAATCCCGAGCCGCTGACACATCTAAGTGATAGTGTCTACTGAAAGCATGCAGAGACGACCAAGTGGCCGCCCTACAGATATCTGCCGGCGGAACCAGGCTATACTCCGCCCAAGAGGTCGCCTGAGCCCTAGTGGAATGAGCCCTCAGACCCTCCGGAATAGACCGCTGTTGCAACAGATACGCGGACGCGATCGCCTCTTTGAGCCATCTAGCAATGGAGGCTTTAGCCGCCGCTTCCCCTTTACGCGCACCCCCGAAGAGCACGAAAAGCCGGTCAGATTTCCGAAAAGACTCGGTAACCTTTAAATAACGATGGAGCGTACGACCCACATCGAGCCGGAGAAGACCTTTGTCCGTTGACCCGACAGATTGCGAAGAAAGCACTGGAAGAAACACTGCCTGATTCATGTGAAAGGGAGACACCACCTTTGGCAGAAAGGAAGGAACCGGACGGAGAACGATCCGATCCGCGGAAAAAGACAAGAAAGGCTCTCGACAGGACAATGCATGCAGATCCGAAATGCGCCGTGCCGAACAGATGGCTACAAGAAAAACCGCCTTCAGCGTGAGATCTTTCAGAGACGCCCTGCGCAGGGGCTCAAAAGGTTCACGAACCAGGGCCCTCAGAACTAAATTCAAGTCCCAAGGAGGAACGAAAACTCTGCGGGAGGGCCGCAAATGAAAAACAGCCGTAAGAAATCGGCGTACATCCGGATGAGCCCCGAGCAGACGACCCAAAACCTTGCCGCGATAACACGAGATAGCCGCCAACTGGACTTTTAGGGAACTAGCCGCAAGGCCCTTATCGAAACCATCCTGAAGAAAACTTAAAACGACGGGCACGGAAACCGTCGCCGCCCGGACTCCCCGCCGGGAGCACCAGTCTTCAAAATCCTCCAAATCCGAACGTAAGTAAGAGAAGTGGACGTTTTTCCTCGCCCGCAGAAGGGTAGAAATCACCGCAGGGGAGTAGCCCTTCCTTTTCAGCCGAGCCCTCTCAATGGCCAAACCGTAAGCGAGAATCGATCCACTTGGGGCATCCGCAAGGGACCCTGAAGAAGAAGATCCGGTAGCGCGGGCAGGAGCCAAGGAACGCCGTCGCGCAGCCGGACCAGATCGGCATACCAGGGCCTCCGGGGCCAATCCGGGGCCACCAGTAACACACGACCCCGATGGCTCTCGATACGTTGCACGACCCGGCCGATCAGAGCCCACGGAGGAAAGACATAAAGAAGACCGGACGTTGGCCACGGCTGAATGAGAGCGTCGAGCCCCTCGGACATGCGCTCCCTTCGCCTGCTGAAGAAGCGCCCTGTCTTGACTGATTGAAAGGTCGCCATGAGATCCATGATGGGTGGACCCCACCGCCGGGCGATTTGCGCGTAAACCTGTGGGTTTAGCTCCCATTCTCCGGGGTCCACCCGCACTCTGCTGAGAAAATCGGCCTGGACATTGTCTATGCCTGCAATGTGTGTCGCCGAGATTGCCGGAAGGCGAGTTTGCACCCAATTGAACAAGGCCGCCGCTTCTGCCTCCAGGGTCACGCTGCCGGTACCCCCTTGGCGATTGATGTAAGCTACGGTGGACGCATTGTCCGACAGGACTCGCACCGGCCGGCCGAGAACCAGGGTCTCCAGGGCCACCAGGGCTAGCTGGACTGCCCGCAATTCGAGACGGCTGATCGACCAAGAGGCCTCCAGGGGAGACCATTCCCCCTGTGCAAAGCAGGACTCGCAGTGAGCCCCCCAGCCGGTTAAGCTCGCATCCGTCGTGAACGGAACCCACAGTGGAGGCTCCAAGGGAATCCCCCGCGTCAGGTTCTCGGCGGAGAGCCACCACCGGAGGGATCGGCGACCCGTCTGTGGGCAAGGCAATCTCTTGTTCAACGAGTCGAACTGGTTGGACCAACGTCGCAGAAGAGCACTCTGCAGCGGACGCATGTGGAAGCGCGCCCAAGGCACCACCTCCAAAGTCGCCGCCATCGTTCCGAGGAGCCGCAGGTACCACCACGCCGCCGGAGCAGGCATCCCCCGGAAGAGACGGACCAGAGCCCGCAACGCCAGCACGCGTCGCTCCGGAAGGCACACCAAGCCCCGTGCTGTGTCGAAGCGAACTCCCAGATACTCGAGATCCTGTGTCGGAGACAGACAACTCTTGCATTCGTTCACCACCCATCCGAGGGACCGAAGGAGATCCACCACCCTGCTCGTGACTTGCACACACTCCCGACTGGACTTTGCTCGAATCAACCAGTCGTCGAGATACGGATGGACCAGGATGCCCTCCTTGCGCAACGCCGCCACGACTACAACCATCACCTTTGTGAAGGTGCGGGGAGCCGTGGCGAGTCCGAACGGCATGGCCCGGAATTGGAAATGGCCCCACGGAAGCGCAAAGCGGAGAAACCGTTGATGGGAGGGCCGGATGGGAATGTGTAAATAGGCCTCGGTAAGATCGAGGGACGTTAAAAATTCCCCTTGACGCACCGCTACGATGACTGACCGCAGGGTCTCCATGCGGAAGTGCGGCACCCTGAGAGCGCGATACACGCCTTTGAGATCCAAGATCGGACGAAGAGAACCGCCCTTTTTGGGAACCACAAAATAGATGGAGTAGCGACCTGCGCCTCTTTCCAAAGGCGGGACCGGAACCACGGCCCCCAGAGAGAGCAGCCGATCCAGGGTCACGCGGATGTCCCGCGCCTTTTGAGCTCCCTTGCTGGGAGACAGAACAAACGAATCCGGAAGTGGGTGCGCAAACTCCAGGGCATAACCTTCTTCTATAATCTGCAGCACCCACCGATCTGACGTAATTTGGGCCCAAGAAGAAAGAAAGTCGCACAAACGACCCCCGATAACCGGGTCTCCCTCTAGAGCCCGCCTCGTTTCATTGCGGCTTGCGATTAAAGGAAGAGGCCGAGGAAGAGGCGGCTCCGGAGAAGCCCCTTCCCGCTCCTCTGAAACCACGAAACCCTTGATGACGGGTTCCAAAACGACCGCGCTGCGATGTCCACAGCCGGGAAGGACGAAATCTGCGAACATCCCGAAACTGGCCGCGCGCTGAGGTGGACGACCTATTAAGCTTAGGCTTATCCTCCGGAAGCCGACCACCCTTAGACTCCCCGAGATCCTTCACCAACTTATCCAGAGCCTCACCAAATAACAACCTGCCCTTAAAGGGCAGTTTACTGAGGCGAGACTTGGAAGAACCGTCGGCCGCCCAGTTGCGCAACCAGATGGACCGTCGTGCCGCTACCATGGAGGCCATACTATTAGCTAGGGAGCGGATTAAATCATAAAACAGATCCGCCAAGTAGGCTGATCCCGACTCCACGCGGGTAACGTCCAACAGCCCCTGTTGGTCCATACCGGACCCCGAGCGCAGGTGCTGCGACCACCGCAAACAAGCCCGAGCTACCCACGCCCCACATATAGAAGCTTGCAACGATAAGGCGTTGGTCTCGAAAGCTTGCTTCAACAAATTATCAACCTTTTTGTCCTGAACATCCTTCAGGGCCGCGGCCCCTTCAACCGGGATGGTGGTTTTCTTGGTCACTGCTGAAACGGCAGCATCCACCCGTGGAGACTTAAACAAGTCCCTGTCCTTGTCGGCAAGGGGGTAAAGACGATTCATGGTCCGAATCCCTTTCAAACCGGATTCCGGCTGCTCCCATTCCGCATGGATCATCTGCTCAACCACGCGGTGCACAGGAAAAACTACCTGGGCATCCCTGACCGCCGAAATGAGAGGATCCTCGAGACCCTCCTCCTCCAGTGGCCGCACCGCAGAGAGGTTAAGCGCTTGGAGAGACTCCGTGACCAAAGGGACCAGCTCGTCCCTTCGAAACACCCGAATGATTCGAGCCTGATCTTCCGGCTCCGGGAGCTCCCCGTCTTCTAACTCCTCCGCCTCAGTCTCAGGATCCCCCTCAGCCTCGCAATCCGGAAGACAAAGGGCATCCTGATCCTGGTCCCCCAACCTGGGCCGCTTGACAGCGGGTTGGGAAGACCGCTGAACCCCACCTGCGGATCCTGGGGGGAGAGAGGCGGGCCAAGCCTCCGGCAAGTGACCGGACCGGCTTAAGCGGAAGGCCTGATGCATGAGAAGAACAAAATCTGGGGAAAAGTCTATAGGCGACGCTACTACAGCCGCCTGCTGGAGCTCAGGGACCGACGTATTAGACGCCGGGCCCAAACCAGAAGGGAGGATGCTCGGTGAAGGGACACTGTCCCCCGAAAGAGAAGGTTCCCCGGGCACATGCTGTTCCTTAACTTCAATAGGAAGCTCCAGGTCTGAAGAAACTGCAGCACAGCTCTTGCAGATTCCAGAGTCAGTCAATGTACCTCTGCGGGACCCACAAATTACACACTGAGGTTTGGCAGCCATGCTAAGGCAACCTGCTCTCAGGGAAAGAAGGCAACAGGAACAGGGAAGCCCACACCAAGGGGACTAACCTTATTCAAATCAGTACAGCTTTAAATTTAAAACTTTTTTTTTTTACAGAAAACAAAACACTCCCCAGTATCCTAGGGGTGCCCTGAGCAAAATCGCCAGGAAAATAAACCCCAAAAACACCAGGGGAACCCGTGCACAAGTGTTAAAAAGTGCCCTTAAAAAGCACACTTTATAAATCAAAAATGGCCGCCGCACTTTTTCACCCGCGTTAAAAAACGGCGCTAAAATACAAAGGTAACCAAATAATATGGAAAAGAAAGAAAACGACCCTCTAATACAGGGCAAGCGAAAAAAATCAGGAAAAAGTGCAATTTGGAAGCCAGGGGAGCCGACAGAGCCTCTGACAATGCACAGAACAGAGAGCTGAAAAGTTAAAGCAAGGAAAATTCCTACCAGCTCAGGGAACAGCAAGGAACTCAGCCCACTTCTCCAAGTGACAGGCAATGTTGCAGCCGGTATGGCTCTTCCCCGTACAGCCTTGGGGAGAGCTCAACCCAGGCTTCAGAGATTCCCAGGCAGGAAGGCAGGAGCCCAAGGCAGGTCTGGCTTCCCCCAGGATGTCCCCTGTGGCTTTTTTTTTTTTTTTTTTTTTTTTAAAGATACAGCTACCTAGCAAAGAAATAGAAAATAAAGGACCAGAAAGAACCCCAAAAGAACTAACTAACTAGTGTTGCTCCTTCAAGTGTCACTTAGCGTGCCCAGAAAGGGCACAGAAGTCCTCCAGCTGCAAGGAGACTGGACACACTGGAGGCTTCTGGGAGCTCCGTCTGCATATATACTACAGAAGATTTGATTGGTCCAGTCTCCCGGCTGCAGGAGGAGGGGCACTACCCGATTGTGGAGGACTAAACTGGATTACCGAACAGGAACTTGGAGATAACTATTTTACAGGGAACATGGGCTATGGAGGGTTAAGTGGCTTGCCCAAGACCACAAGGAGCACCTGTGGGACTAGAAACCCCAGTCCTTCCGGCCCAAGGTTGCTGTCCTCTAGTGGGATTTGAACCCCCGACCTTCCGGCCTGAAGTACCTGGCCCCTACCACTAGGCCACTCCTCCACTCCAATGTACAAAATATAGGAACTGATCCTAGCAGAGAGCATGGAAGCCTGGAAGGTTCGACGTCCAAAGGCGTCAAGGGTCCTACACTCACGTCCTGGAGGATTAGATCCATGCCTTTTTGCACTCTTTATCCTTCTCATAGCTGATTCCACCACCATGGAGTCTTCTGAAACCCAGGACAAGGAGGAACTCGATACATGGTGTCGGGTATTCGAGAGTGAGGAGATGTGATTAGAGGTGTTTCCCACATCCTTAACATGAGATCATGCAAGATCTCATGAATAGGTAAGGTAGCTGCCTCCTTGGGAGCTTTAGGGTATTGTAGGATTTCTAATTCCTTTGCCCTAGGCTCTTTTTCAGGAGCCACTGTGATGGAAAGACCTTGGGCCACATCTCGGATAAAGTCCTGAAAGGACATATCCTCTGGTGGAGACCATCCTACGTTGAGGAGAAGAAGAATCCTCAGGAAGAAGTACTCTGGTATCAGCAGAGCTTTCAGTGTCTTCAGACTCATCCGAGGATTCGAAGTATCTCCGATCCGGGTGATCGTGCAAGGCACGGTACCGGTATCGATCGAAGTCGGCATCGGAGTGGTCCGGTACCAACCTGTCGATGCCGGATAGACACGCATGACTCGGTCCCGGTAGAATACCTGCCGATGTCGATGCAGTCGGTACCGGCACTGGAGTTGGTGCTGGTACCGGCTGAGTTGTCTGAAGCGGTTTCAAGGGCATCGAGGCCGTGAGAAGAGCCATCAGACTGCGTTCAATAGCCAAGAATCTCTGGTCTATCGACGCTGCCGATGCTTGGGTATCGGTACCGGAAGAAGCGGCCGGCACCCCAGAGCATGGCACCAGTAGTTCTGCCGAGGTTGAAGCCTCGAGAACATCCTGGAGCCCCGTTAGTGCTTTGGAAGCCGAAGCCTTCCGCCAGGGCAATTTTGCCGGTGAAATTCCCTCAAGGGCAATGCCAGAGGCATCTTGATGTCTAGAAGGAGATCTACCCTTTGAGGACCGGCTAGGTTTATGTTTAGTTACCTGAGATCCATGGGAGGAAGATGAAGCCCTGGAAGACATCGATGCCACGGAGGCTGCATCGGAGGGAAAAAGGGTGCTAAGTTTAGCAGCTCAGTTTTGCTGGCCCCTTTTTGACATCATCCCACAGGCAACACACTCTGAAATAGAGTGGTCAGGACCTAAACATTTGAGGCACCACTCATGGGTGTCAGTGACGGAGATGGTACCGCCTCACTTGGAACACTTTTTAAAACCCGAAGTGGGTTTTTCCATTTTGAAGGAAAAAGTTGGGCCTAGTGCCCAAAATGGTGCGTGGCACCTGAAGAGAAAATTAATGGAAAGACTCCAGAAGAAAGGTCTCTTTGTTTTTGTTTTTTTTAAGAGAAAAAGAAAGAAGAACCGGCGGTACCGGTGTAGTGTCGAGGGAAGGCAGACGCGACCACAAAAAAGAATAGAAGGGATTTTTTTCTGCGGTGACAGGATGTGCGACCTGTCGGCTCCGCGGAAAACGAAGAACTGGAGAGAGACAGTTGGGAAAGGCGGGAAGGCAGAACGCAGGCGCTGTGGGATGCTCCAAAAAGCCTTCCTACTGGACGCTGGGGAGCTTTACCATGCAGGCTCCGTCGGTACCGACGATACCCATATGTGAAGCCTACATTCCTGCTTGTTCCTGGACATAGGTATAAACCAATGTTGCTTTCATTATATTATTCAATTGCAATTCTGCTAGTAGGTAGAAATGGGATTTCCTTTAGCTATGTTAATGCCTAGTCTGTTAAGATCAAAGGATATGAAGGATTGGCTGGCTTGATGATCTGGTTGAATTCTGAATGATCTGCTACAAATTGTGAGCCTGAAGCTCTGGGAAAAAAATAGCAAGCACGACAGATTGATGCAAAATGATGTTAAGAGACATTTTTGTCAGGAATTTAGGATGGGTTTAAAGGGGATATGGCAAACACATGATGAGAACATAAAGCTCACTAATTCTTTGTATGCCCATGTTATCACTACAAAGACAAGAACTTTCTAGGGATCAGGGTTTGCCCTGGTGAAAGAGAACTCACACCCTATACTGTAAATTTCAGAACAAAACAGGCAGTGAGAAAAAGCATATACCTTAATTTTTCTGAATTCCTCTAGCTTTCCTACAGCATCTTTCAAGGATCTGTTTAATTCTTCTTTATTCGATTTCAAGAGATCAATTTCTATCCTGTGAACACCGAGGCTCTGTTCAGCTGAAGTCAGTTTTTCCTGGTAAGCCTGGATCTCCAATTCATACTAACACATAAAATTCAGAATTACGAATTTTCATGAGAAAAGCAAAATGCTGAATAGGAATACATAAAGAGGTTCACTTTATACAAATTTTAGGCATGGAAAAGGTTTTCTATAAAATGGTGTGGTCATTTGTGCGCATATAAATATACGCTTACAAGATCACAAGTACTTATAGGCGTGGCAAACTTGAGGCCAGAGTTACAATGTATGCATGTATTTTATAAAATATGCAGGTAGCATACATACACACACACATACACACATTTACACTGTCTTCAAAGCAAGCATAAAATTTATGTATGTGTATTTATTTATGCGTGATGGTGACTGGTTCTGTATGCCTATTTTATACAGGCAAATAGGTGTCTGTTTCCTGTATAAAATAGATCTTCAAATATTATCTTAAATAAATGGATTATGCATCATCAAATCATCTCAAACACATAAATAATTTAAACTCTACTAAAGGAAAACCCTCTAAATAGGAGTGTGCGCTTCTTAAAAATACAGTTTGCCTAACCATAAGCTCATTATTGGTCCATCAGAGATCTTATACAAAATTCTTCTATTGTCCTTTTAGTGCTAAATTTATTGTGCAGAAATCACAAACTATGCTTCAAGGTGCAATGAAACTACTTTTCTCCACTTATGTCAACCAGTGTTTTTAAACTACTTCTTCCATATGCTTTTTCTACGTGGAAGAAGTGGATTTAAGTACATAATTTTGTTCTTTATTTTTTAACTTTACAGCGAGGTTTGCATTCCATGCCTCAGCAGGTAGCACGTATGCACCCACATTACCTGCTGAGGCATGGAATGCAATCCTGTGTGTTGTGTCTGCCCTGCGTGCTCAATGCAGAGCAGATGTTGAATTTAAGAGAGGTTTAGATAAGTTCCTGGAGGAAAAGTCTATCAACCATTATTAAAGTGGACTGAGGAAATCCACTGCTTACCCCTGGGATAAGCAGCATGGAATCTGTCTATCTTTTGGAACCAATAGCTACTTGTGACTGGATTGGCCACTGTTTGAAACAGGATACTGAGCTAATGGCCCCTTAGTCTGACCCAGTATGGCATATCTTATTTTAAGTTCTTACACTTGGCATGCCTCCAGCAATAAGCAGAACAGCTTTGCACTTACTGCATGTTATTTTATGCACATAACATGCATTAAGTGCAAAATATTTACCACACTTTAGAAAACATGCTCCCTAGTCCATAATGATACAAAGGAACTGGTGCAAGAGGTAATGGTGGTGGTGCTGCTTAGCAACGCTGATCACAGTGCAATGAAATTTACCATCACTGGAAGGAAAACAACTACTGTAGCACTTAATTTATAAAGGGAGAGTGATAAGAAGAGGAAATTAGTTAGAAAAAATGAAAAGGACCAGTTGCTAGTGTCAAAGGTCTGCACAAGGCATGAAATGATAATTACACTTACCTGGTAATTGTAGTTCCTTGAGTGACGACAGTTCAGTCCTCTACCTCTGGGTTGTCAACCTCCTCTGCAGCTTGGAGACTGGTATGTCAGAATCATGACATCACTGGATATAGCCTGCTGCTCACTCCTCCTCAATCCCAGTGTGAACTATTAACAAAGCAGACTCAAAGGAGCAACAAATAAGTAGCCAACAACAAAACAGAACCTAAACTATCTAACCTGAGAAGTTTACAATCCCTATCCCCTGGCAAGGCTTTCTTACACCCTGTAGTGCCATAGAAAGGATAGAAAAAAGAGAATGCATGAGAAATACCTCAAAACAGACTTACCTGAAAAACTAGCCTGCTGGCCGGTAGCGCTGAGCCCTTTCCGAAGAACCCTGGGCGGGATGGAGGACTGAACTGTCGTCACTCAAGGAACTACAATTATCAGATAAGTGTAATTATCATTTCCTTATCGTTCCTCCAGTTCAGTACTCTACCTCTGGGATGTGCCAGAGCAGTAATCATTGGGAGGGACCCCCCCATCCGGCCCGCAACACCGCCGAACCGAAACGGGCATCTGCACCTGCCGCGACGTCCAGACAATAATGCTTACTTAACTTATGTAGAGACGACCAAGTCGCTGCTCGACATATGTCCCCAGGCGGAACCAAACTGTGTTCCGCCCAGGAACACGCTTGCGCCCTGGTGGAATGTGCCCGCAACCCCTCAGGCACAGGTCGACCTTGAAGCAGATAGGCGGAAGCTATCGCCTCCCAGACCCATCGGGCAATAGAAGCTTTAGCCGCCGCCTCCCCTTTGCGCGCACCTCCAAATGCCACAAACAAACGATCCGATTTACGAAAACACTCTGTCACCTTCAAATAGCGCCGCAACGTCCTCTTGACGTCCAACCGGCGCAAACTGCGATCCCGCTCATCTCCTTCCAAAGAACCGAGAACAGGTAAGCACACCACTTGGTTCAAATGGAATGGAGACACCACTTTAGGCAAAAAGGAAGGAACCGGTCGAAGCACTACCTTCTCGCTTGAGAAGGACAAGAACGGTTTCCTACACGACAAGGCTTGCAACTCCGAAACGCGCCTAGCTGAACAGATCGCCACCAGGAAAACAGCTTTCAACGTCAAGTCCTTCACCGAAGCCTGATGCAACAGCTCAAAGGGAGGCTTGGATAACGCCGTCAACACCAGATAGAGATCCCAAGGCGGAATCAACACCCTACGCGACGGCCGTAATCTGGAAACCGCCTTCAGAAAGCGAATTACATCCGGGTGAGCTCCTAGAGGCACTCCCTGCACCCTACCGCGATAACAGGCCAGGGCTGCCAGCTGAACGCGCAATGAACTAGCTGCAAGACCCTTATCAAAGCCGTCCTGCAGGAACCCTAAGATGGAAGTAATGGTCACCGTAGCTGCCCGAATCTGATGCCTCGAACACCAATCCTCAAATATACGCCAGATCCTCACATACGCCAATGATGTGGACTGCTTCTGTGCTCTAAGCAGCGTAGCTACGACTGCCACCGAATAGCCTTTCTTCCTTAACCTAGCCCTTTCAATGGCCATACGGTAAGCGAGAACCGATCCACTTGAGGCATGAAGAGGGGACCCTGCAGCAAGAGATCTGCCCTTGCCGGCAACCGTCACGGTGGACCGTCTAGGAGCTGCACGAGATCTGCATACCACGGCCGCCGTGGCCAATCGGGCGCCACAAGGAGCACCTTTCCCGGATGAGCTCCAATCTTCTGAAGCACCCGGCCTATCAAAGCCCACGGAGGAAGGACGTACAGAAGCCCTGTGGTTGGCCACTGCTGCAACAGCGCGTCGATGCCCTCTGACATCCTTTCTCGCCTCCTGCTGAAGAACCGGCTGGCTTTCGCCGACTGCAAGGTCGCCATGAGATCCATCACGGGCATCCCCCAGCGAACTACTATCTGTGCAAAGACGTCGGGGTGAATTTCCCACTCCCCCGCATCTACCCACACTCTGCTGAGAAAATCCGCCTTGACATTGTCCTTCCCTGCTATATGCGCCGCCGAAATCGCAGACAACCGCTTCTCTACCCAAGAGAACAACAGATCCGCCTACTCTTCCATGGCTGCACTTCCTGTGCCGCCCTGGCAGTTTATGTAGGCGACTGTCGCCGAGTTGTCAGACAGCACCCGAACCAAACGACCCAGCACCAAGTACTCGAATGCCTGCAGCGCCCGCACCACAGCTCGCAGTTCCAGACGATTTATAGACCAGGACGTCTCCTGGGGAGACCAAGCTCCCTGCACAAACCTGCTCCCGCAGTGAGCTTCCCACCCCGCCAAACTGGCGTCCATTAACAACGGCAGCCATTCCGGTTGTTCCAGGGGCATGCCGGGTCGACAACGAAGTCTTGAGGAGCCACCACTGCAGGGATTGCCGGACCTTCAGGGGGCACGGCAAACGCTTGCTCAAAGGATCGGTCTGATGCGACCATCGGCGCAGAAGTGCCCGTTGCAGAGGCTGCATATGAAGTTTGGCCCACGGCACCGCTTCCAAAGTCGCCGCCATCGTTCCCAACACCTGAAGATAGGACCATGCCGACGGAGCCGGGACTGACCGGAACCTGCGAATGAGGTCCCTGAGCACCTGAGCTCTGTGGTGCGGCAGGAACACTAGTCCATTCCTTGTGTCGAACCGAACCCCCAGGTACTCGATGTCCTGAGAGGGCTTCAGACGACTCTTGGCTGGATTGACCACCCAACCAAGACTCTGCAAGAACTCTACTACTCTGCTCGTCACCCGAATGCTCTCGGACTCGGCCCGAATCAACCAATCGTCTAGGTAAGGATGCACTAAAATCCCTTCCTTGCGCAACGCCGCCGCCACCACCACCATAATTTTCGTAAAGGTTCACGGCGCCATAGTTAGGCCGAAAGGTAAGGCTTGAAACTGATGATCCCAAGGAAAGGTGAACCTCAGAAACGTTTGATGAGCTGCGTGGATCGGAATGTGCAAATACGCCTCCATGAGATCCAGAGACATCAAGTACTCCCCCTGACGCACCGCCACTATGACGGATCGCAAGGTTTCCATTCGGAAGTGCGGCACCCAGAGACAACGATTTACGGCTTTCAGATCCAAAATAGGTCGTAACATTCCGCCCTTCTTTGGCACCACGAAATAAATGGAGTACCGACCCATGCCGTACTCCGCTTTCGGCACCTCTATAACCATCCCTAAGCGAAGCAGTCGATCTAAGGTACCGCGAAGCGCTATAACCTTTTTGGCGCCCCTGCACGGAGACATGACAAATGAATCCCGTACCAGCCGTGCCAACTCTAGCGCATAGCCCTGCTGAATTATCTCCAACACCAGCGGTCAGAGATGATGTGGGTCCATGCCGGAAGGAACTCCCGAAGCCGCCCTCCTATGGGAGGCCCCTCCGCCGGGATCCCCCTCGTTTCATTGGGACTTGCGAGCTGCGGGACAGGAGTTGGCGGAGAAACTTCTATTAGCTCCCCGAAACCCACGAAATCCCTGGGCTCGAGCCAGAAGGCGACCCTGCTGGAAGGAGCTGTACCGCAGTGATCAAAATCTGCGGAAATCCCGAAACTGACCTCTAAAGGCTTGACCAGATTTCCCTTGCTTCGGCTTATCCTCCGGTAGCCTACCCGCTTTGGACTCCCCGAGGTCCTTCACCAACTTATCCAAATCCTCTCCAAAGAGCAAACCGCCCCTAAACGGCAGTTTGCTAAGACGAGATTTGGAAGAACCATCCGCCGCCCAATTCCGTAACCACACTGATCTGCGGGCAGCCATCACGGACGCGGTACTATTGGCAAGGGCCCTGATCAAATTATAATGCACGTCCGCCAGGTAAGCCGCTCTGGACTCCAGGCGACCCAGCTCCTTGAGCTCCTCAAGATCCATGTGCGGAGATCGCCTCAGCCTCTGCACCCATCGCAAACATGCTCTAGCTACCCAAGCTCCACAGATGGACGCCTGTAGCGAAAGTGAATCCGCCTCAAAGATCTGCTTCAATAAACTGTCAACTTTCCGGTCCTGGGCATCCTTTAAAGCTGCACTGCCCTCCACCGGGATGGTAGTCTTCTTTGTAACCGCCGAAACCACCGCGTCCACTCGCGGCGCCTTGAACCGCTCTTTATTCTTATACGCCAAGGGATATAGCCTGTTCATAGTCCGTATGCCTCGAAGACCCGCTTCTGGCCGATCCCATTCCTCCTGGATCATTCTGTCCACCACTCTATGAACCGGAAACACCATGTGTGTCTGTCGAAACGCCTGAATAACGGGGTCTTCAACTTCCTCCTCCGCGGCCGCTTGCGAGGAGAGATTCAACATCTGCATAGATTCCGTGATTAACACTGAAAGTTCTTCCTTACGGAATACTCTAATAATCTTGGCTTGATCCTCAGGCTCCAGGATCTCCCCATCCTCGAGATCCTGTGAGTTCTTATCCTGCTCCCAATCAACGTCCTCCTCCTCCGTCCAGCCGACATCCGCAGATGTCGACGCTCTGGTTTTCGCCCTTTTGGGAGCCGGCGGTTCCTCGCCAGACCCACCCCCCACCTCAACCGGCTGGGAAGGTCCGGGAATAGTCAAAGCGCCGGGTAACCTACCCTGACGCCGCAGACAAAATGCGTGATGCATCAACAAAATGAAGTCAGGGCTAAAATCTTGGACTTCTGCCGCCTGCGCCGCTAGCTGAGCCCCCGAAGGCCCTGCCAATTCTTCTGACGCTGAGCCTTGCGCAGGGCCCGGAGGAGACACAGCTCGCGTTCCCGACGGCACCCCCTGCGACTCCGTGGCCTCCTTAATATCCATCTGCTGTTCCACTGAGGAAGATAGGGCTGCACAGCCACATCACACCCCTGATTCCACTACCCATGCCCCTTCGTGTTCCACACACAACACACTGTGGTCTAGCTGCCATCCAGGAATCCAACACCATCCTAAGGCTGTTTTTTTTTTTAAGGTACAATAGAATTAAAAAAAACCAGACCTGTCACGTCCTACACCTGAAAGAAGGAACCCCCCCCCCCTGCAGAAGGCCCCCCTTTGCAAAAACTGCGGAGCAGCGCCAAAGAACAAAATAACAAAGGACGCTTAAAAGAAAATCAAAAAGAAAGCAAAAGGAGTAAAAACCCAGCAAATACCTTTGCCTTTCCAGCCCGGGATCTGCCTGCCGCCCGGCAGCCACGAGGCCTCACTGCACTGCCGAAAATGGCCGCTGCGAACTGAAGAGAAGCAAAAAGGCACCAAAACGCTCACCGGCCCGTGCAGTGGTCCTCGCCGGGACTCCTCACTCTCATACGCCGCCTGAAACCGGTTAAAGCCTACCGGCCAGGTCAGCGCCATGTCCCAATTGTTGTGCTGCAGGAGTCCCTGCAACAAGAGCTGCCGGCGATCTAATCAAGCCACGTCCCCTTCGGAGCCACGTGAGATTCGTCAATGCGGTCCGGTCAGAGGAGCGTTGTGCAAAGGGCTCTCCCCCGAACATCCGGGGGAGAGATCCTTGCCCTGAGAAAATGACAAACGGCTGGTAATTAACTAGGCTCTTCTGTCTTTCCTGCTTTTTTTTTTTTTTTTAAACAGGCAGGGCATAAGAAAATCAGTGCCCTGAATCAAATGCTCTTCTCTGCACTTTTAAAGAGATATCACTTTTAAAGAGATATCACCCAATAACAAAAAAACACTAATTTCTCAACCTAAGACCCATCTACCTCTACCTAAAAACTCCTTATTCGTTTCTCCAGTGAGCCTCTAAGAGGCTCACCATGTCCTCCTGCTGCATGGAGACTGGTCACACTGGGATTGAGGAGTGAGCAGCAGGCTATATCCAGTGATGTCATGATTCTGACATACCAGTCTCCAAGCTGCAAGAGGAGGTTGACAACCCAAAGGTAGAGGACTGAACTGGAGGAACAATAAGGAACATTAATTACAAAGACCATTTTGGACACTACCATAAAACATATTCCAAGTATTAAAAAATGTCAAAAAGGCAAAACAATGGCCAGCATGGTTTAGTTTCAATCCTTATTGTTATTCTCAATGGCAAACCAATAACAACTGGCAAGAGTAATATCACAACACCCCAGTATCTGTTACTTTCACAATGGGTGCATAATATTGTCATCTTCCCCATACTGCATACCTCCCTTCCCCTCATCCCCTTCTTAGAGGTGCTTTGGGGTCAACTCAACCACCAGATTTCATTCTAGCATATCATAGGGTGACCCCATCATATTTCTAGCACCCCTTTCCATGAGACATTAAGGATCACACCTCACTTTAGCTGGCAAACTTTGAAGGAGACCAAATGTCCACAAACTTGTCCATCACAAGTTTTTGCTGTTAGTCTCTCCATTTCCATCAACTGATATAAAGCATTTTTCCACTGTGTAAAAGTGGGTCCCTCCTAATTACCTCCAATTTACAAAAACATTTTTGCAATCAAAACACTGTTAATTACTTAGGTATATCTGTATATCTGGTCAGCACTGTAGGGCATGAGATTCAGGTATTTCCCAAACAGAGACATACTTTCTGAGAGATGCATATGTTGTTCAAAAATCCTACTGAACAATCTGCAGACCTTTTGTCATTCGTAGTTGTATCACAGTGCAAGACCAAAAGCAAAACAGAACGATCCTCTGACCAGTTTACATAGTAATCACAAATCACTACCCACCAGGGTCAAATAGAGTAGTTACTCACCTGTAACAGGTGTTCTCCAGGAGCAGCAGGAATCAGTCCTCACATATGGCTGACCGACAGCGATGGAGCCCCATGCGGAGCATTTCCCCAGCTTTCTAAGAAAGCCTTTGGGAATACACCCACGAATGCACGGTCCCCTTCCCGCCCAAAGGTGCCATCTTGCTCAGTCAGATGACATAGCTAAAAGACAGAACAAAAAACAAAATGAACTATGTACAACTGCAACTCCCAGGGGAGGAGGGAGGGTTGTGAGGACTGATTCCTACTGCTCCTAGAGAACACTTGTTACAGGTGAGTAACTACTCTTTCTCCAGGACCAAGCAGGAAGTCAGTCCTCACATATGGGTGACTCCCTAGCTCTGGGCTACCAGGAACCCAGGCTGAAAAATAGAGCTCCCTCTATGAAGTCTCAGCATCAGGGAAAGAATTTTACTGAGAAGAGATCCCACCGGTAGCCCAACAAGAGGGCTGGAGGGCAGGAGTTGCCTAAACCTCAAAAAGATTCCGGAGTACTGCCTGACCAAAAGCACTGTCCCTACGGGACTCCCTCTCCAGGCAGTAATGGGCTGCAAAAGTCTGACTTGAGGACCAAGTTGCAGCCCTACAGATGTCTGCCATCGTTACAGAGCGGAGATGAGATACTGATGCAGCCATTGCCCGGACACGGTGGGCTGTGACATGACCCTGCAAGGGGAGGTCTGCTGCCCTGTAAGCCCAGGTGATACAGTCCGCCACTCATATAGACAAGGTACGCTTGGAGACAGGCAACCCCAAATTGTTTGGGTCAAAGGAGACGAAGAGCTGAGTAGCCCTTCTATGACCCTTAGTACGCTCAATGTAGAAAGACAAGGCCCTTCTACAGTCCAGGGTATGCAGGACTTCCTCAGTCTGGTTGGCATGGGGCCTAGGGAAGAATGCTGGAAGGACCACCTCCTGATTGTGGTGGAAAGAGGAGACTACCTTCAGGAGGAACTTAGGATGAGTCCTAAGGACTACCCTGTTCTTATAGAAACAAGTGTATGGCCTGTCACAGACCAGGGCTTGAAGTTCACTCACTCGCCTGGCCGAGGTCAGTGCCACTAAGAAAAGAGCCTTCCAAGAAAGGAAGCGGAGAGGACACGTAGCCATCGGTTCAAAGGGAGGGCAAGTAAGCTGCTGCAAGACCACATTCAACTCCCACTCAGGGGCTGGTGGACGGAGAGCAAGAGCAAGCCTCTGAAGAAGCGGGACACCAAGGGGTGAACCGACAAAGGGTGCCCTTCTACCAGTGAATGGTGGGCTGTCAGAGCGGAAAGGTGTACCCGAACAGAATTGGACTTAAGACCTTGATTAGACAAGTGCAGCAGGTACAGAAGCACCACTGACACAGGACAGGAGAAAGGGTACTCCTGGCATTGGTCACACCACAAGGAGAACCATTTCCACTTCAGGGCATAGGTCTTTCTGGTGGATTGCTTCCTAGAGGCCAAGACCACCTCTTCAACTTCCTGAGGCAGGACCCAGGGAGCCAGCACTACCCTTGCAGCCTCCAGGCCATCAAATTGAGAGTTTTGAGATTGGGGTGCAGGAGGGAACCCTGATTCTGAGAAAGAAGATCGGGTTGCAACCCCAGAGGGAGTGGGGTGTCCACTGCCAGCTGTAACAGAAGCGGGAACCAGGGCTGTCTCAGCCATCTGGGTGCTACCAATATGACCGAGGCCCTGTCCCTTAGAATCTTGAACAAGGTTCGGGCCACCAGGGGCGTGGGAGGAAATGCATACAGGAGGCCCTTGGACCATGATATCAGGAAGGCATCCGCTGCTAATCTCGTGGTATGTGGTTGCCTGGAGCAGAACTGAGGCAGCTGCCGGTTCAGGGGACTGGCAAAGAGGTCTATAGATGAAAGTCCCCATTTCAGGAAAATGTGCTGAACCACCAAAGGGTGCAGTTGCCATTCGTGAGGCTGTAGAACCCTGCTCAATCTGTCTGCCAGGAAATTCTTGTAGCCAGGAAGATAGACTGCTCTGAGCAGCATACTGTGTTGAAGAGCAAAAGAGCATAGGGCTTATGCTTCCTGACACAGGAGTCTGGACCCCGTGCCCCCTTGTTTGTTCACATAGAACATCGCCACCTGGTTGTCTGTCTGCACCAAGACAGATTGGTGGGCCAGGGTGTGCGAGAAGGCTTTGAGGGCTAAGCGAATCGCCCGGAGCTCCAGCAGGTTGATTTGTTGCGTGGCCTCCCATGGAGACCACAGGCCCTGTGTGCACTTTCCCAAACAATGTGCACCCCAGCCCTGCAAGGAGGCATCGGTTGTGAGTACCACAGTGGAAACAGGTACCTGAAAAGGAATTCCCTGTAGAAGGTTGGGGGGGGGGGGTGTAGCCACCACTGCAGGGAGTTCAGGAAGAGTTTGGACACCCTTACTTTGTCTCCGAGTCTTCCTGTGGCCTGCCTCCACTGAGTCCTGAGACACCACTGTGCAGGCCTCATATGCAGGTGAGCATTGGGGGTCACATGTACTATCGATGCCATGTGGCCCAGGAGCCTTAGACAGAGTCTGGCGGAAACCAGTGGGTTGGTTAAGAACTGGCTGGCCAAGTCCATCAGCCTGCCCGCTCTATCCTCTGGCAAGTAAGCCTTTGCTTGCAGGGAGTCTAACCGTGCTCCTATGTACTCTAGGTTCTGGGAGGGGAGCAGAGTGGACTTAGTGAATTTATGACAAAGCCTAGTTGCTGAAGGAGAGAGACAGTATGGAGGGTGGCTTGCCTGGCCTCCTAGAGAGTCTGACCCCTAATGAGCCAGTCGTCCAGGTAGGGGAAGACAAAAATACCCTGGTTTCTCAAGTAGGCCGCCACCACCGCCAGGTACTTTGTGAAGACCCGTGGGGCGGACGTTAGGCCAAAGGGCAGTACCTTATACAGAAAATGGTTTCCTCCCACCACGAACCTTAGGTATTTTCTGTGGTCTGGATGAATGAGGATGTGAGTGTACGCATCCTTCAGATCTAAGGAGCATAGCCAATCTCCCTGCTGGAGGTAGGGCAGCAGTGTTCCAAGAGTAAGCATCTTGAACTTTTCCTTTTCCAAGAACTTGCTGAGATTTCTCAAGTCCAGAATGGGCCGGAGACCTCCAGTTCTCTTTGGCAAAGAAAATATCTGGAGTAGAAGCCCTGCCCCAGCAGGTGGGGAGGTACAGGCTCCACCGCCCTGTCTTGAAGAAGACCTTGCAGTTCCTGGAGAAGGAGTTCCTGATGCAGAGTAGGCCTTGGAGGCTCCCCTGGAAAGTAGGAGGGGGGTACCCGATTGAAATGCAGCAAATATCCCTTCTGGACTATGCTCAGTACCCAAGCATCTCTTGTGATGGGCGGCCACTGGTGGGTAAACAGGACCAACTGACCTCCCGTGCTGAGGTGAGCCAGCAGAGGTGGAGAGGCTATGCAGTGGGAGTCAAAAACCCCCTCCCTGCTGAGTAGGAGCAGGAGCTGGAGGCTTGGGGGCTTTCTGCCTACGGGGCCCATTTCCCTGCCCCTTGGCCTGCTGACCCTGCTGGGGAGCTGGGGAGGCCTGATAGTGAGGGAAAGGTTTGTAGGCAGATGACTTCCTCGGGTAAAAGGTCTTTTTCCCCGAGCCCTTCTTCTTATGAGAAGGGACAGAAGTTTTTCTGGACAACCTTGTCCTTGTCAGAGTCTCTGTCTCGAGCTCAGCGGCCTTTTCGGTCATGGGCTTACCGAAGAGGTTTTCACCCCAGCATGGGACATCGACCAACTTGTCCTGTACCCATGGTTCGAGGTCCGATGACTGTAGCCATGCCTGGCGTCGAGCACAGATGCCGGCTGCCGCTACTCAGGCCGAAGCCTCGAAGCCATCGTAGGCCGCCCGGGAGATGAATTTGGAACATTCCCGGATCCCTGAGGACAAGGTCTTGAACCTCTGCAAAGGTTCCCCAGAGAGGCCAGCTGAGAACCCGGCTATTTCTTTAGTCAGGTCCCCCAAGTACATGCCCATGCACAGCTGGTAGGACTGGACACGGCAAGCATGCATCAAGCCCTGGAAGCACTTTCTGCTGATGGCATCCAGGCTTCGGGCCTCTCTACCGGGGGGCACCGAGGAGTGCATCTTCTGGCTCTTCAGCCAATGCATGGCCAATTCCATAACCATAGAATGGTGCGGCAGCTGTGCCTTCTGGAACCCTGGGCTCTTTTGGACTCGATACATGGAATCGATCCGCTTGCTCAAAACCGGCGCCGAGGCCGGTGCCTCCCACATTCGGAAGAGGAGCCGTTCCAGCATCGGAGGAACCGGCACAGTAAAGGCTTCCCTCGGGGGAAGAGTCATAATCAAAATGGCAGATGAAATTTAATGTGGACAAGTGCAAGGTTATGCACCTAGGGAAGAACAACCCAAACTATGGTTACAAGATGCAAGGTTCCACATTAGGAACCACCACCCAGGAAAAAGATTTAGGCGTCATTGTGGATACCATGCTAAAACCCTCGGCCCAGTGTGCAGCGGCGGCCAAGAGAGCAAATAGAATGCTAGGTATGATAAGGAAAGGAATGGAAAATAAAACAAAAGATATTATAATGCCTCTATATCGTTCCATGGTGAAACCGCACCTTGAATATTGTGTGCAATTCTGGTCGCCGTATCTTAAAAAGGATATAGCGATTTTAGAAAAGGTACAGAGAAGAGCCACCAAAATGGTAAAGGGGATGGAAGGATACTCCTATGAAGAAAGGCTAAAAAGGGTAGGGCTCTTTAACCTGGAAAAGAGACGGCTGAGGAGAGATATGATAGAAGTCTATAAATTAATGAACGGAGTGGAACGGGTAAACGTAGATCGATTGTTTACCTTATCAGAATATAGAAAGACTAGGGGACATGCAATGAAGCTACAGGGTAAACTATTTAAGACTAATAAAAGAAAATATTTTTTCACTCAACGTGTAATCAAACTCTGGAATTTGTTACCGGAGGATGTAGTAAAGGCTGTTAGTGTAGCTGGGTTTAAAAAAGGTTTGGACAAGTTCCTGGAGGAAAGGTCCATAAACCATTATTAAGAAGTGACCGAAGATATCAATGCTTGACCCAGTACAAGCATTGTGGAACTTGTCTCTTGGGGAAACTGCTAGGTACATATGACCTAGATTAGCCACTGTTGGAAACAGAATACTGGGCATGATGGACCTTGGTCTGACCCAGTATGGCATATCTTATGTTCTTATGTTCATACTGTGGGGCATCGAGCTCTTCGGCTCGAGGCTCCTCCTCGGGATCCGCAGGAACATTCAAAGCCTTGGTCATGTCCCTGCCAAACTCCGAGAATCGGGTGTCCTCCGGTGGGGACCTACTCCGGGACTTTGACTGCGGTGAGTCCGAAGGGACACACCGAGTCCGAAAGGTATCGGGGGACTCCTCGTCCTCCGTCTCCCACGCAGACTCATCCAAAGAAGTGTCGAGGGGCTCCGACCGCACGGGCTCCGGTAACACCCGCCCCGACGCCGGGGCCATCGGCGTCGACGCCCTCGGTCCCGAACAGGAGGTCAAGGGAGACCGTGACCGAGTCCGGACTCGGGCCTTCATGGCTTCGAGAACCGGCTCAGTCTCCGGGGTCGACTTAGACGTCGACGTCCCGGTGGTCGGGGCAGATGCATCAGTCAGGCTGGCCATCAGCACCCGCTGCTGATCCATGAAGGCAGACAGTTTGCACTCCAAGGCTGTCAGCCTGCGTCCAAGCTCAGGAGACTCAGCAGCCACCGACTCGGGCCCCGGCGGCGCCGGGCCCGACGTCGGCTCCCTGGGAGGAGAGTCCTCGAGGACAACAGGATTTACATGCTTGACAGACTCCGGCTCTATACGAGGCACCTTAGGCGGCTTCTCCAGCTCCAAAGGCCCGGGGCGGCGATCAGGGGTCCGGGACTTGGCCTTTGAGGAACCAGGGGTATCCTCCGACGCCACCCTCACGAGCTTTCTCTTCCTCTTATGCTCCCGGCCGGGGGACCCCCTTTCAGAGGAACCCCAGCGAAGCTCGAGGTCAGACTCCCAAGACGTCAAGGCCTCTGACGCGGTCCGGGCTCGACTGGAGGCTGAGTCAGAAAAAATTCTCTCCTTCTGATGCTGCTGGCTTCTAAGTGCCTTAGTGGACATCTTTCCACACTGGACACAGACCTTGGGATCATGGTCCGACCCGAGGCAATGCAGGCAGCAGTCGTGTGTGTCGGTAAGAGACATTAGCTTCTTACAATGATCACACTTTTTAAAACCACTGGAGGCCATCGGGGAAAAAAGGGCCCCCGCGAGGTCAAAAGACTGGTCCTCCAGGGAAAAAGAAAAAGAGCGCGAACGCATGCCACGAAGGGCAAAAAAACGAGAAATAGAGATCGGGTCGATACTGGCGTACCGAACCCAGGCGGGAAGGGGAACCGGCGTCGAACCGGACAAAAAAGAGCGAAAATCGCAGAAAAAAATCAAACTTTTCCGGGTGACACGGACTCACGTCTGTTGGGCTCCACGGAAAAAGAAAGACTGAGCAAGATGGCACCTTTGGGCGGGAAGGGGACTGCGCATGCGTGGGTGTATTCCCAAAGGCTTTCTTAGAAAGCTGGGGAAATGCTCCGCATGGAGGCTCCATCGACGTCGATGTCACTCATATGTGAGGACCGACTCCCTGCTTGGTCCTGGAGAATTGCTTGTGCCATTCTGAAATCGCACCGTGACGTGCATCTTATTTGCCTCACCCCCATGCTACATGGACATTCTTGGAGTGGGGAAGTTTATATATCTGGTTTCTAAAATGAGTCCAGGGACATCTCTGAATTGCATGTCTCAATGCCCATTTTCAGAAGTCTAAATCACAAATAGAGCTTCTAAAATCCCTCCTCCCTCTCCATATCAAATTTGTGAACTCTGACCCACAAGGCCCTATATACTAACACTCCTTCTTACTTATCTTCCATTATTTCTTTTCACACCCCTGCTAGGGCTCTCCGCTTCCTCCATAACAACCATCTAGCAACCCTCCAGTCTCTCGAGCCAAACTAGACAGCACCAAATGCTCAGCTTTTCTCTTTTTCGCTCCTACCGTCTGGAATGCTCTCCTGCTTGCCCTGTTAATGGAACCATCATATAAAGCCTTTAGAGTGCCTTTAAAAACACATCTTTGCAAACTGGCATTTCAAGATGGATCATATACAGTATGACGGCTGGTCCAGAGGGGCGACACCTTTAATCTACAACTTGTAATTTTGTAGACTGCAGTGACTAATATTCTGCAGTCTTCACCTTTTCTCTTTCTTTCTGTCTCTTTCCTTTGATAATTTTACAGTTCTTTTTCTATTTCTTTTGTTTTGAAGTTGCAATTTGTCATTATCCACCGCCTTGCAGTCTATTCAAGAGGCGGTATGTTAAAAACCAATAAATCATTAAAGTCCTTGTTATGTAGATCATAGCATTGTTTTAACCCTTGAAAGGACTCTACTGTCTCCCCATCCTCCACCTTAAGAGCCATTACTCACCGTACACCTTTACTCATCCATTTACAGTATGTATAGCCTTAGACTGCATGCCTGGTGCAAACTTAGGTTTCTTCACTAGAGGAAGGAGCCCAGAGACTCGCCATGAACATTTCAGCTTATGACACAGTGTTTTCAAGGTCCTTCTCAAAATAAGAAAGAAAATGTTTATAGAGATGGGAGAAAATTCTACCACACCAGCCTGCAGCAAATAAACCCTATGCAGAATTGCTGACATCTGCTCCATCAATATGATTGAAATGCAACAAGAGGTGCCATTGATCATATCATTCAAAAGCCTGAATATTCGGTAGTCCTCCGTCCTCCAGCTTCTTGGTGAGCAACTATCAGGAATCACTCAAATTGTAACACATCTTTCCTATACAGGCTCAAGAACAGCTGCTGTTAGACATACAACCATCTCAGCAGATGCCTAAATCCGAAACAGATGCAGCATACCTATCAGGCCTAATTTTCCTCCATTTTTTATAGGGTTTAATATTGCACTCAAAGTTTTGTTTAACTTTATGCACCTGACTTCTCAAATACCTGAGTTCATCTTGTGCCCACTGTACTGGGAAATGCCGTGCCACTTCTCCCCTATGTTCCCTTCACCCTCTAGCACAAAAGACATATTGTTGTTAAGGGCTGTCGAGTCATAATGACCCTCTGGCTAGATGTTCTAAACTTTATTCAGTCTTCAGTCAGGCGGCTCATTGTTGATAGAGTGGCATCCATAGTTGCTGTTATTGTATTGATCCATCTCATTTCTGGCCTTCTTCTTTTGCTTTGCCCTTAAGCCTTGTCAAACATGTTGTCTTTCTCTAATAATCTCTCTCTTTGCATGATGTGTCCAAAGTCTTGTCATCTGACTCCTATATATATATATCTGCAACCGGGATAACTTCCCAAAGTCCTTAAAGATCTAAAATGCTTGCAGCAAAATATAATTGTAGAGAGGTGAGACTAAGAAGCAGATCATTGACAAAGGCACAGATATTCATCTTCACAGTTCCAATGTGCACCTCCATCGTATCTAAACTTTTGAAGTAGTACTTCAAAAAGAATGAAGGAAATTGCATTGAAGGGGGGCAGGAATGACAGACCATGACTTATGCGCCACGGGTTCCAAAGAGTATGGCCTGCTGCAGGCACCAGAGTGGCAACACAAAGCTGCTGCTTTTAAAAATCATGCTGTCCACCCAATAGGGTCTGCCACCCTAGGCAATCGCCTAGTAGATGACCCAGCCTTAGAGGGATAAGATGGGATGAATTTTAAATTGCTGACTCCACTTTGGCCCTCAAAGCACTGAATGAAACAAAAAGAAGTAGGCAGGCAATATTTGCAAAAAAAGCTTTAAGGCCATCAGTGATATGACTACAGAAAAATGCAGCAGCAATATTCAAAGCAAGGAAATCTAGCACAAAACAAATTAAAGGTAGAAAAGCAAAATTTGGTAGCATTATTCAAGAGAGCAAAAGTACAGCAGCAAGGAAAACAGCAGCACTTGGTGTGCAGAGAGTTGTAAATTTTGTTCCAAAGGAATTTTTTCTTATCTCTATTAAAGCATTAGTTGACTCCTTACTAACATTTTTGGAATGTTCAGCAGAAAAATAAAACCTCTGGGACTTCTGTCTACCAGTTCTATTACCTGTTTGTTTAATTCCCCCAGCAAAGTTTTCTGACTTATATCTGCTTGATGAAGTTTATGCTGATATTCTGCTATTTCTTCTTTCATTTTCTTTACTTTGCTGCCCAGTTCTTCTTGAATACTAACCAGGTTCTTTCTTAGGCCTGTGTTTTCTGATGCAACAAGTTCAAGCTGAATCTAGAAAAGGGAAATATGCTTACTTTAATATATTTATTTGCAAAATTTATAAACCACTTATTTATCACACAGTGAAGGTCTAAGCGGTGTTCTGGTATTAAAACTCCAACAGTAGAACTAAAAAAAACCCAAGATGTGACCAGAATTTGCATGTCAAATTCATCAATGTTTTTATGATACAGAACAATTTAGAAGCATTATCTGTTCCCTGGAGAATGGAACATGCTCAGTGTGTGTGTCAGCTATGCTATGCTATTCTGTTTTCTCAAATTTGTGTCCAAGTAATAACAGTTTCCTGTTTTGTGATTTTTTGTTCATATTTGGGGCATTATCAATAGATTGGGTATTAAAAATTTCATTAAAGACCACTTTAGTTTCCACTAATTGAGCACTCTTATTTTCCAAGGCAGAGAAGGCATTATGCAGGATTTCTCTTGATGGAGAAGGTGTCTTAGTGTTACAGGTCGCAACCTACCAGAGCCCAATGTGATCCATTTGATTCTGGGATTCTTTGGTGGTGAACTGTTTTCAATGAAACACACCTCCCTTAGGGTACAAATTGAAAACAATTCACCACCATTTCTACAAAGGGTGGTGAATTCAAGGGGAGAGCCAAACATGGCAAAATGCAGATACTTTGCTGATTCTCCTGGATCGGGATATGAAAATACGCCTCAGCCAAATCCAGAGATGCCAGGAATTCCTCTTGGAGCACTGCTTGAAACATGGATTGCAATGTTTCCATCCAGAAGCGCATGATGCACAAGGGTTCATTGACACTTTTGAGGTCCAGAATGGGCCGGAAAGCTCCTTCCATATCGGCACCAAAAAACAGATGGAATACCTGCCCTTTCTCCAATTGTTCGGCGGAATAGGCACCACTGCCTTCAGCAGAGGCAACCTGTTCAAGCTGATCCACACAGCAGCCCTGCTGTTTGTAGACCCACAAAGGGAGAGGATAAAGGTGGCCAGGATCGGCTCTTTGCATTCCAGGACACAGCCATACTGAATGGGAACTAGCACCCAGCAATCCTTGGTTACCAGGTCCATTCCTGAGAGAAGAGGCGCAGCCTGCCCAAACCGGAGGAAACAGGGACTGGGCCCCCAAGAGCTTCATTGCATAAGCTGGGAAGGTCCTCCTCTGGACAGGACCGGGTCCCTGGGCCCAAATGCTCCACTAAGGGACTGAGAACAAGCCAAAAGTTATTGGTTATCTGTATGCACTGTTGATAATGGACATTGTAAATAGTTCTGAAAAGTTCTATGTAAGCAAAATTTAAGTTCTCTGTAAACCGCCTTGAGAATCTGAAAGGTGGTATATAAAAAATGTTAAATAAAAAAATAAAAGTCCTTAAGCAGTAGCCATACAAGCAAAAGCCACTACCCTTATACTACCCACCCAAACTGAAATGGAACTAAGCGCACCATGGTAACACAGCCACAAATAATCAAACAAGAAACCAGACACTCATACAAATCAAAACCACCAGACACCCACACATTCTCCACACCAACTCCCTCCTGACTGCACTAATAATCAATGTCAGGTCGATGCGTAAAGCATAGTTACTCACCTCTAACAGCTGATCTCCGGGAACAGCAGGAATTTAGTCTTCACATATGGGTATCGTCGGTACCGACGGAGCCTGCACGGGAACGCTCACAGCGTCCAATTAGAAAGCTTTTGGGAGCATCCCACAGCGCCTGTGTGCTGCCTTCCCGCCTTTCCCAACTGCCTCTCTCCAGTTGAGTTTAAAGCTGAGACAAAGAGAGAGAGAGAGAGAGGGAAAGAGATAGATAGAGAAATACAACTCCTAGGCGAGGTGGGTGGGTTGTGAAAACTAAATTCCTGCTGTTCCCGGAGATCACCTGTTACAGGTGAGTAACTATGCTATCTCCAGAAACAAGCAGGAATGTAGTCTTCACATATGGGGACTCCCTAGCTTTAGATGCCAGGGAGAGACCCCAGAAGTTGTATGTCCCTGTGACAGGGCTCCACTTCCCCCCATGGATCTCTGGCATCCAACCAGGGATGGTAGGTAGGAGTTGATTAGGTATGGAACAGGTGTTGAAGAACAGCCTGACCAAACAAGGCATCCCGGCAGGAGTCCTTGTCCAAGCAGTAATGGGCTGTGAAGGTATGAACAGAGGCCCAAGTGGCTGCTCGACAGATGTCGTCGATAGACACAGAGTGCAGATAAGCCATTGAAGCTGCCATGGCTCTCACATTGTGAGCTGTGACATGGCCCTCCAGAGGAAGATTCTTACTCGGATAGGCAAAGGAAATACACTGAGCAATCCAGTTGGACAGTGTTCTCTTGGAGACTGGAAGTACCAAATGAAAAGGATCAAAAGCAACAAAGAGTTGAGAGGACTTTCTATGTTGCTGTGTTCTTTGCAAGTAAAAGGCTAAAGTTCTTTTACAGTCCAAAGTATGAAGATTCCTTTCTGCATTAGATGCATGAGGCCTTGGAAAAAACACAGACAGGTAGACCGCTTGGTTTAGATGAAAAGGCGAGACCACCTTTGGCATAAAGTGTGGATGAGTCCTAAGGACTACCTTGTCATGATGGAACCTTGTATAAGGTGGATCCGCTACTAGTGCCTGCAACTCACTGATGCGGCATGCTGATGTAATTGCAATGAGAAAGATAACCTTCCAAGAAAGGAATTTCAATGAGGTAGTAGCTAAGGGTTCGAAAGGTTAGAAGAAGGCCTCTCATAAATCTTGCTATAAGAGAATGGGAGGAAATAGGTTGTCCATTTAGAGGCTTGAAAGAAGCTGCAATAGCACTCAAATGGACTCTTACTGAGTTAGTTTTAAGTCCTGCATTGGATAAATGAAGGAGATACTCCAGTAATGATTCCAGAGGTATCGCAAGGGGGTTAAGACCCTTCTGTGAACACCATATGGTAAACCTTTTCCACTTGAAATCATAAGAGCGTCTTGTGGAAGGCTTCCTTGAAGCATAAAGGATATCCTTTACTTGCTGAGGGAGGCTAAGGTCATGGAGATCTAGGCCTTCAGCAACCAAGCCCTGAGATGCAGAGACTGGGGATTGGGATACCATAACATTCCATCCTCCTGAGACAGGAGATCTGGAGCAGACCCTAACTCCAGAGAGGGAGCTTGAGAGAGATGTAGAAGCAGAGGGTACCACACTTGCCGTGGCCAGTGTGGAGCTATGAGAATCATACGGCCTCTGTCTCTCTGAAGCTTGAACAGCATTTTGGGAATTAGGGGAATGGGTGGAAAGGCATAAAGGAAGTCTTGACCCCAGTGAAGAAGGAAAGCATCCCTGGCCTGAGAGCCCTGAGCCGGAATTCTGGAACAGAACCGGGGAAGTTTGGCATTCAACGGACTTGCAAAGAGGTCTATGTCCGGGGTTCCCCAAATTTGAAAAATCTTGGCCACCTGTTCTGTATGTAGAGACCATTTGTGTGGAAGCAGAACTCGACTGAGTCTGTCTGCCCAAGGAGTTTTGTATGCCTGGAAGATACACTGCCAGGAGATGAATCTGATGCTCTCTGGCGAGGGCCCATAGTCGCAAAGCTTCATTGCAAAGTGACAGAGAGCCTGTTCCCCCCTGCTTGTTCATGTAGAACATGGCTACTTGATTGTCCGTATGAATGAGGACTGTCTTGTAGCTTAGCAGGGTGTGGAACACTCGAAGAGCAAGGAAGATTGCTCTGAGTTCTAAGAGATCGATATGTAGATGAGTCTCCTGTGGAGTCCAAGTGCCTTGGGTGGAGAGGTCTTGCAGATGAGCTCCCCAACCCATTGGTGAAGCATCTGTTGTGAGAGTTGTCTGGGGTAAAGGTTGTTGAAATGGGGACCCCAGCAACACGTTTTGAGTGGACTGCCATCATTGGAGAGACAAAATAAGGTGATTTGTGTTTGCTATTTTGTCTGCCAGGCACCCTGATGCCTGGGTCCATTGAGTGGATAAAGTCCACTGGGCTGCTCTCATATGGAGGCGAGCATAAGGAACCACATGCACTGTAGATGCCATGTGGCCTAGTAGTTGTAACATTTCTCGGGCAGTGAGATGAGGCTTTAGCACTGCTTGAGAAGCTAACTGCACCATGCGAAGGCAACGGGTCTGAGGAAGATAGGCCCTTGCTTTTCTGGTATCCAGCAAAGCTCGTATGAATTCTAGAGACTGAGTGGGAAAAGACTGGATTTTGGGATGTTTATGACCAGACCCAAATACTGGAGGATACGCATTGTGCAAGATAGAGAAATCCTGGCCTCTGACTCTGATGGGGCTCGAATGAGCCAGCCAGGCCGAAAGGAAGCACCCTGTATTGGTAGTGCTTTCCTTAATAAAGGAACCGAAGGAACTTTCTGTGAGTTGGATGGATGAGAACATGAGTGTATGTATCCTTGAGATCTAGAGAACAAAGCCAATCCTGACCCTGAAGGTATGGCAGCAGAGTTCCCAGAGAGACCATCTTGAATTTCTTTTTAAACAGGAATTTGTTCAATTCTCTGAGGTCTAAAATAGGTCTGTGTCCCCCTGTTTTCTTTGGGATAAGGAAACAGGGGAAGTAAAACCCTGTACCCTGTTGATGAATGGGTACTTCCTCTATTGCCCCTTGGGCAAGAAGCATAGTGACCTCTTGATCTAACAGGTTGATGAGAGAGGTCTGAGAATTGAACTGTCTTACCATTGTGGGAGGGGGCATGCACAAAAAGTGAAGCTTGTATCCCTCTTTTATAATGGAGAGTGTCCAATGTTCTGCTGTTATCTGCCCCCATCTGGGGGGCAAAGTGACACAACCTTCCTGGAATGTTGGAAGGCTCTGGTCCATTGAGGGCCAGGAAGGCCATGTTCTCTAGATGAAAGTCAAAGGCCTTGTAGAGGCTGAGACTGCTGAGACGGTTGAGGCATAGCAGTCTTTGCTTTCCATTGTTTAGGTGGTTGCTGACTCTTTCGGGCAGGCTGACCTGCAGAACGTCCCTGCTGGGAATAAGAGGGATAAAACCTCTTCTTTTTTGAGAAGAATGGTTTCTTGAAAGATTTCTTTCTTGCAGGATCAGCTGTGACTTTGGATAACCTATCCAAAGTGGAGTTGTCAGCATCCAACTCATTGGCTTTCTCTTGCCAGTTTTTGCCGAATAGATTCTCACCTGTACAAGGGATATTGCCCAGTTTGTTCTGCACCCAGAGCTCCAAATCGGATGCCTGGAGCCAGCAATTCTACGTGCACCTATGGCAATGGCAGAGGTTCTGCTTATGCACTCAAAACAGTCAAAAGCTGCACGATTGACAAACTTAGAAACATCCTGGGCATGTTTAACCAGTGTGAGAAAATCCTGCCTCTTGTCATCAGGAAGGAGAGGGCTTAAAATCTCCAAGTCTCCTGTGACTTCTTTAAGGAACATTTCCATATATAAAATATAGGAACTGATCCTGGTAGAAAGCATGGAAGCCTGGAAAGTACGACGTCCAAAGGCATCCAAAGTTCTACACTCACGTCCTGGAGAATTAGAGGCATGCCTCTTTGCACTCCTGATCCTTCTCATAGCTGATTCCACTACAATAGAGTGGTGAGGAAGCTGAGTTTTCTGGAAACCAGGACAAGGAGGGACTCGATACATGGTATCCAGTCTGCGAGAGTGAGGAGAGGTGGTAAGAGGTGTCTCCCACATTCTCAACATGAGATCATGTAAGATCTCATGGATAGGCAAGATAGCTGCCTCCTTAGGAGCCTTGAGATATTGTAAAATCTCCAACTCCTTTGCCCTGGGCTCTGTTTCAGGAGTCACAGTAATGGACAGACCTCGAGCCACCTCCCTGATAAAATCCTGAAAGGAGATATCCTCTGGAGGAGACATTCTGCATTTAGGAGAGGAAGGCTCCTCTGGGAGAAGTACTCCATTACCAACAGAGCTATCAGAATCCTCAGATTCTTCCGAGGTTTCAAAGTACCTTCTGTCCGGATGCTCTTGTAGAGCCTGACACCCGTACCGACCGAAGTCGGTACCAGGGGGGATCGGTACCGGTGTATCGGTACCGGAAGGCATAGCAAGACTGGGTGCCGGCAAAGCGGACACCGTTGTCGATGCCGATGCTGTCGGTACCGGTACCGATACCTGAGTCGGTGCCGGTTGAGCTGTCTGACGCAGTTCCGAGGGTGTCGATGCCGCAAGGAGAGCTGCCAGACTGTGTTCAATAGCCAGGAACCTCTGGTCTATCGACGCTGCCGATGCCTGGGTATTGGTACCGGAGAAAGCAGCCAGTACCCCAGAGCATGGAACCAGTAGTTCTGCCAAGGTTGAGGCCTCGAGAACATCCTGGAGCCCCGATAATGCCTTGGAAGCCGAAGCCTCCCGCCGGGGCAATTTTGCCGGTACAGAACCCTCAAGGGCAACGCCAGAGGCATCTCGATGCTTGGAAGGAGATCTACCCTTTGAGGACCAGCTAGACTTATGTTTAGTTACCTGAGATCCATGGGAGGAAGACGAAGCCCTGGAAGACGTCGATGCCACAGAGGCTGCATCGGAGGGAAAAAGGGCGCTGAGCTTAGCAGCTCGGTTCTGTCGACCTCTCTTGGACATCATGGCACAAGCCATACACTCCAAAATGGAGTGGTCAGGATCTAAACATTTAAGACACCACTCATGGGTGTCGGTGACGGAGATGGTACCGCCACACTTGGTGCACTTTTTGAAACCCGAAGTGGGTTTTTCCATAGTGGAGGAAATTTTGGGCCTAAGGCCCAAAATGGCGCGTGCACCTGGAGGGAAAAGTTTGGAAAAAAACTATACTATATATATTTTTTTTTTTTTTTAAAAAGAAAGAAAGAAGAACCGGCAGTACCGGTAAAGCGTCAAGGAAGGCAGACGCGACCACAAAAAGGAAGAATAAGGAAAAGATTTTCTGTGGTGACAGGAACAACGACCTGCTGGCTCTGCGGAAAACGAAGAACTGGAGAAAGGCAGTTGGGAAAGGTGGGAAGGCAGCACGCAGGAGTTGTGGGATGCTCCCAAAAGCTTTCTAATTGGACGCTGGGGAGCGTTCCCGTGCAGGCTCCGTCGGTACCGACGATACCCATATGTGAAGACTACATTCCTGCTTGTTCCTGGAGATCAAAGTAAACACCATAACTGACTACTTACAAGAACAACAGACCAATATCATGTGCATAACGGAAACCTGGATAACAACAAACACTGATCACCCTGAATCAGATCACTGCACCCACATACACTGCCTACAACTGTTCACGACAGCACAAGAGAGGAGGAGTGCTTATACAAGCAAGGAGCCATTTCAAATTTAAAACCATCTCAGCAACCTGCACAGAAGACAGCAATATCATCATCATCGCCAGCAAACACATTACAATATGCCTCGCCTTCAGAGCCCCCAAATGCCAAATCTGATGAGCTCTCAGCACTATTGGAATCAATGTGCGCATCCACCTCTCCTGACAAACCTCTACAAGCCTTAGGAGACTTCAACCTAACATCTACATTCAATAAAGAAGCCAATGCTTTCCTGAGAGCAATGGAATCATTGCAATACATGCAAATACTACACAAGCCAACATACCAGCAGGGCTCAACCCCGACCTCATCTTTGCCCCAACACACTCAGAGAAAACAATGCCATACCTCTTTATCTTTATTTGTTTCTTTATATACCGCCCACACTATGGATACCAGAGCGGTTTACAATAGGCAAAAAAAACCAAGGGTCAGAACAAAATCGCTGCAGGAAGAAGAGGGATAGAAGAAACAGAACTCCATTAATGTGATAGGAAAGGGACAGAGGTAGAGAAAGAGAGAGAGTGTACGAGTGGGTCGAGGTCAGACAGACGGACAAACTGAGGTAGACGAGACAGGCCTAAGGAGGGGCCGTGGGGATGGAGTAGGGGGGTGGGAGATCGTAGGCCATGCAAAAAAGGTAGGTCTTTAATCCAGTTTTAAATTGCTAAAGGATAGCTCAAGAGGGAGGGCAGGGGGGAGCGAGTTCCAGAGCCTGGGGCCAAGGAAGAAAAAGGCAGAGGAGCGGGTGGATTCAAGGTAGGCAGAGGCTGGAGAGGGAAGAAACATACGGTTGGCATGAATAGAACATAGGGAACGTTGAGGGACATGAAGACGAATCAGGTCTGAGAGATAGTGAGGGACACCAGTGTGTATTTGCCTTATGGACAAACGTGAGGACTTTAAACTGAATCCGGTAGGAGATAGGAAGCCAGTGGAGACTGATAAGAAGGGGAATGATGTGGTCGTAACAGGAAGCATGAGTGAGAGGCCGAGTGCGGTGTTTTGGATAAGCTGCAGCCTCCGGACTTGATATTGGGGGAGTCCGGCGAAGCAGATGTTGCAGTAGTCTAAGCGAGAAAGAGTGAGGGAAAGGAGTAATGTGGTCAATGAGGAGACGGGGAGAAAGGGACGAATGGCACGCAACTGTCTAAGGGAGAAGAAAGAACATTGGACTACAGAGGAAATATGTTTGTGGAAGGACAGAGCTGAATCCAGGACAACCCCGAGGTAACGCAAGGAGGGGACAACGGGGATGGGAGAGGAAGAGAGCAGAGGGGAAATAGATGGTATAGGTCCACCGAGGGTGAACCAGATGGCCTGAGTCTTAGAGGGGTTAAGATGAAGAAAGTTGGTGGACATCCAGGAGGCAATGGAGGAGAGACAGGAGTTGAGAGGGGAGAGATCAGGTGAGAGCAGGTCACCTGCTTATTTCCAATACAGGGTGCTTCCCTTCGGCCTAGCCTCGGCCCCCAGGGTATTCACAAAGTGTCTGGTAGTGGTCGCCGCCTTTCTTAGACTCCAGGGGATATTTGTCTTCCCCTATCTCGACGACTGGCTCATCAAGGGCACTACAGCCCCCGAGGTGCAGCAGGCCATGACACGCACCACCCAGGTCCTGCAACACTTGGGTTTCGTTATAAACCACCCCAAGTCGAACCTTTGCCCGTTGCAAGGGCTGGAATTCATTGGGGCAAGAATTGACATCCTTCGGTCAAAGGCCTTCCTGCCCGCGGACAGGGCAGCCAGGTTGATGGCGCTAGCCCGAGATATGCAGCACCACCCCTCTGTGCCAGCCAGGCATCTTCTGCACCTTCTCGGGCACATGGCCTCCACAGTGCATGTCACTCCAGATGCCCGTCTCCACATGCGAGCAGTACAGTGGTGCCTCAGGGACCAATGGTCCCTGGTTACGGGACACCTCCAGTACAGAATCCGAGTGACCCGCCAGCTGATAAAGTCCCTGATCTGATGGCTGTCGCCCCAGCACTTGGAGGCGGGCATCAATGTTCCCTCTAATTTTCTGTAGGCTGTGTGCGCATAAAATATCAGCTGTGCAGCTTCTGAAAGAAGGTTAAATTTTTGTGCTCCACATAACGACACTCGGGGTTATATACTTTACAATTTGACTACACATCAAAATACAGTATGTATTGTACACCACATTGCTTGCACTAGAAAATATTGTACAACTTATGAAAACCATAAATACACAACACCTTTTTCAATTTTAAGATGTCTGTGTTGTTTTCTATCAGAATCAGAACTGTAATTTTTGTGCGCTCTGGTGTAAAGTATGTGTGCTCGCTCGGCGAGGTGTGTGTGCGCGCACATGCGCACAGCTTAGAGGGAACAGTGGCGGGCATATCTTTCCAGACCCCCAACCACTCGAGGGTCCTCACCACAGATGCCTCCCTGCTGGGCTGGGGAGTCCATTGCGAGGGCTACCGCATCCAGGGCACTTGGTCCCCGGACAAGAGCTCTCAGCAAATCAACCTCCTGGAGCTGCTAGCCATTCATCTCGCACTGAAGGCCTTTCATCATCGCCTAGGCCACCAGTCAGTCCTAGTTCAGACGGACAACCAGGTGGCCATGTTCTGTGTGAACAAGCAGGGAGGCTCGGAGTCCCATACCCTCTGCCAGGAGGCCCTGTATCTGTGCTCTTAAGCAGTCCAACAGGGCATCCTCCTCAGAGCAGTATACCTGCTGGGCCAAGACAACTTGCTGGCCGACAGACTCAGCAGGATTCTCCAGCCACACGAGTGGCAGCTGGACCCAGGGGTAGCCAGCAGGCTTTTCGAGACCTGGGGGAACCAGTGATGGACTTGTTGGCAAGCCCAGACAATCTCCAGTTACCCCGCTTCTGCTCCCGGCAGCCTCACCCCGCCAGGGTGGCCGCCGATGCTTTCCTGGTTTCATGGTCAGAGGGGCTTCTGTACGCTTTCCTTCTGACACCAATGATCGCCAGGACTCTGTTCAAGACTCCACGACAGGGCCTCGGTCATCTTGGTAGCTCCAAGGTGGCCCAGGCAACTGTGGTTTCCACTGCTCCTGCATCTGGCGGTGAAGGATCCCATACCCCTGAGGTCTACCCTCCGACTCCTTTCCCAGGAGGGGGGCTTTCTCCTACATCCCAACCTGGGCTCCCTCTCGCTGACAGTGTGGCTGCTGAGAGGGTGACTTTAGCCATGCTCCACCTCCCTAGAAAGGTGGAGGATGTTCTGCTGGCCTCATGCAAGGTGTCTACCCGATGGGCCTACGCCTTTAAGTGGCGTAGATTTGCACTTTGGTGCACTGAGCGGGGGGCAGACTCCCTTCTCTTGCCCGGTGGTCATGGTGTTGTAATACCTGCTCCACCTCTCTCATGTGGGGCTGAAGTCTAACTCTGTTAGGGTACACCTCAGTGCACTAGCGGCGAACTACCATCAGGTGGATGGGAAGACCCACTCGGCCCACCCAGTGATGTCCCGCTTCCTAAGGGGCCTACTCCTGACTAAAGCCCCCAGTTCACTCCTTGGCAACCAAATGGGATCTCATTGTGGTATTGGGACAGCTCACCTTGCCACCATTCGAGCCCCTGGCTACTTGCCACCTTCACTATCTCTCCTGGAAGGTGGTTTTCCTGGGTGCACTCACTTCTGTCCGTAGTGTAAGCGAGCTTCAGGCCCTGGTGGCTGAGGCGCCTTACACCAGGTTTTACAAGACTAGGATGGTGCTTTGCACGCATCCCAAATTCCTTCTGAAGTTTGTGTCCTCTTTCCACCTCAACCAGGAGGTCGTCTTCCCTACCTTCTTTCACAGACCGCATGCTAGTCAGGCAGAGACAGTCCTCCATATCTTGGACTGTAAGAGGGCCCTTGTCCTTCTATATTCAATGCACTCAAGGCTACCGAAAGGTCTCTCAGCTTTTTGTTTCCTATGACCCTAGTAAGCTGGGGGAGACGGTGTCCAAGCGTACGCTGTCCACATGGGTGGCAGACTGTATTGCCCGGGCCTATGAGGAGGCAAGGCTTCTGTTGGAAGGCCGGGTCATGGTGCACTGGGTCAGGGCTATGGCGACCTCAGTAGCCAACCTGCGTTTGGTCCTGCTAGCAGACATCTGCCGGGCCGCCACCTGGTCTTCAGTCCATACCTTCGCATCTCATTATTGCCTGGATAGAGTCCCGACGGGACAGTGCCTTCGGCCAGGCCGTGCTCTGTAACCTTTTCGGGGTCTAAGCAACTCCTACCCTCCAATCCTTCTGTGTTCGGACTACCAGAGTGCTAGTTCCATCGGACACAGGGGTCCTGTTTGGACTGTTTATACGGACTTCATGACTGCTGCTTGTGGCTCTCCACGAGGGAGCCCTTTTTTGGCTATAGGTTCTTGGTAGCCTGTAGCTGGAGAGTCCCTTATGTGAGGACTGACTTCCTGCTTGTTCTTGGAGAAAGCATAGTTACTCACCTGTAACAGGTGTTCTCCAGGGACAGCAGGAATCAATCCTCTCTCCTCCCCTTGGAGTTGCAGTCATACCATTTTCATTTGCTTTGCCGTCTTTTAGCTATGTCATTTGACTGAGCAAGATGGCACCCTTGGGCGGGAAGGGGATCACGCATGCGTGGTAGCAATCCCAAAGGCTTTCTTTGAAAGCTGGGGATTTGCGTCACGCAGGCTCCGTCGGCGCCGATGTCACCCATATGTGAGGACTGATTCCTGCTGTTCCTGGAGAACACCTGTTACAGGTGAGTAACTATGCTTTCTCATATGCGAGAAGTTCAAAATGGTCTCTCTAGGGACCCTGCTCCCCTATCTCCAGAGTCAGGACTGGCTGTGTTCTGTAGACTTAAAGAAAGTGTACGCTCATATCCTTATTCATCCAGAACACAGAAAATTCCTATGCTTCATGTTCCAAGGAAGACACTATCAATACAAGGTCCTTCCATTCGGACTGGCCTCTGCCCCAAGAATCTTCACCAAATGCATGGCGGTCATAGCCGCATTCCTAACTCTGGGGATATTTGTCTTCTCTTATTTAGACGACTGGCTTATAAGAGCAAGCACTTCTCAGAAAGCCAGCCTGTCTCTCTCATGCACCATGCAGGTGTTACAGCACTTGGGATTCGTCATAAATCTTCCAAAGTCCCAACTAGTTGCCCCTCAGACTCTAGAGTTCATAGGGGCTCTCTTAAACACTCGGCCCCAACTCTGCTGCACTCAACTCAATCAGCTGGCATCTCAAGCACCTCTCAGGGATTGTCTTACTGCCCGGGAAATGCTGCACCTTCTGTGTCATATGGCATCAACAGTGCATGATGTCCCATATGCCCGTCTCCACATGCGCACAGCCCAATGGCTTCCCAGTGGACTCAAGCCTCAGGCCGCCTCGGGAACAAGATGCTAGTACGCCCCCCTCCCCAGTGGCACTCTCCAATGGTGATCTTCCCCAGAAAATCTCCTTGTAGGGTCACCTTTTTAGATGCCTCCACATCAATGTACCCTAACGACGGATGCATCCAAACTGGGCTGGGGAGCCCATCTAGGGCATCTTTCCACTCAGGGAATCTGGTCACCATATGGTTCACGACTCCAAATAAATCTCCTGGAACTTCAAGCCATCTTCAATGTTCTCAAAGTATTTCAGGAACATTTTTGTTACCACAGAAACCAACAATCAAGTAGTCATGTTCTGTGTGAACAAGCAGGAAGGGACAGGCTCTAGGTCCCTCTGCAGGGAGGCTCTACATCTCTGGTCCTTTGCCACTGCTCATCACATCCACCTACAAGCAGATCTAGGCAAACAAAATGTCTTACCAAACAAATTGAGTCGGATCCTTCTTCCCCACGAATGGTCTCTCCATGTAGACACAGTATCCTACATCTTTCAGACCTGGGGAACTCCAGAGTTAGACCCCGCAGAATGCCAAGCTCCCACGCTTCTGCACTAGGACTCTCACACGTTGGATGGTCAGCAGGTGGATGCTTTTCACCTCCATTAAGGTCGGGAGTTCCTGTATGCCTTTCCCCCCATTCCCCTGATTCCCAAAACTCTGTTCAAACTCCAGGCAGACAGAGGCTCCATGATACTCATAGCCCCCATGCTGACCACATCAGCCGTGGTTTCCTCTTCTCCTACCTCTGTCTCAGACTTAGCCAATAGATCTTGCATCTGTACCATATCTGCTCTCTCAGAGGGAGGGGACACTGCTCCATCCCAATCTGCAGTCTCTCCACCTCAACATGGCTGCTGAAGGCATAGCTTTTCAGCACCTTAACCTTTCTCAGGAGGTTAAGACATCATTTTAGCTTCCAGAAAGCCATCTATCAGACACTCCTACGCCTTTAAGTGGCGCAGATTCTCACTCTGTTGTTCACAGAGGGATTTTAATCTCTTCTCGGCTCTGGTGGAGGCACTTCTCCAATATCTCCTCCACTTTTCCTCCTCTGGTCTCAAGACTAACTCGGTAAGAGTTGTAATGTAGTGGATCTTCCAGAAGCTATGGATCTGGGTGAAGCTAAAGAAAGTGTGTCTGAAACTGACAGCATAGAAAAGCACATGGCCCAGGGTTGCCATGAGCAACGTAAACAAAGAGTGTCACGAGGGGAGAGAACACGCCCAAACTGCAAACAAGCCCCGAGCTCAGGGTGTAATGAGAGGCAGCTGGATGAGGGCGGGGTGCAGTTAAGCCCTAGGACACACGCACATAAAAATTACTCACCTGAAGATAGTGAGAGAAGCACAGGAAGGAGAACAGGAGCAAGAGCAAGCAGAATCAGAAGGAGTCTCAGCAGGAGAGTTGATGAGAGACCCAGCTGTAGGACTGAAGGAAGCCTTGGTCGTAGGACTAGTTGGGGAACCAGTTGGAGAAAGGGACCAGAGGAAAGTGTCCAAGTTGAAAGCTGCAGGTCCAGAGAAGCAGAGACGTCCTGGCCCAAGGACATTTATATGTCAGAGAGAAAGCAAAGGGTAAAAGGCAGGAGAACGCAGCCGTGCTGTGAAAGCCTTATTGACCCAGCTGTGCTGAGAGGTTCCTGTGTGAGAAAGCCGGAAGGTAGGCTGTATAAACCTGATAGAAGAGAAACTGAATGTAAAAATTTTCCCTGTGACTGCCAGAGTTTGTGGGGCTCTTCTATAGCAAACTCCAGTATATATGGTAATCTTCCACCCTGCTCTGTAGCAAAGGGGGAAGGGAAGTCTCGAGGCAGTGAAGAGAGACTGCACTTTGGAGGGATGTATAATAATCCACAAGAATACTTAGCTGGGGGTGAGTGTGAAGAAATGCAAACAGAATTTCTTATGGAACAAACCCCAGAAGAAGAAATGGATTGTATGCTGTCTGTAGCAGACCATGTCACGTCTCTATGCTAGAATAGCTGTTAAGAGTTTTGGTAAAACAGCATTGAAAGCAAGAGAGTTTGCCTTTGATAAAAGCGACTGCTGCTTCTACGTTTTTGTTCTACTGTTTGTTTATAAGAGCTGAAGATAGAAGCTGTTTCTGTTCCTGTTTCGTTTCATTTTTGTACCAGAAGTATGGTCATTTTTGTTCTTGTTTTTCTTGCAATGAATCCACCCGGAAGAGGAAATAAAATCCTGTCTTTTGCCTAACTCCACTCGACTACAACTCATTCCTTGCTTAGTAAGAGGGACTACAACACCCAGAAGGCAGTGCAGGGCCAACTGCACTCCCTACTTGCTAGGTTTGGACACACCCAGGCTGACCTACCCCCATGCTTTTGCCTCTGGGGAGGGTTACTGGTGACAGAGTACACAAGTGTAATTGCAGCCTCTCATTATTCCTTAGATGGGCAGCCCCTTTGCTCACAGCCGCTCATCTCACGCTTTGAGAGGACTTCTGTTAACAAGCCTCCCATCAGATAACCGCCAGTGGCCTGGGACCTTAATGTTGTTCTGGGGTAACTTCTCAAATGGCCCTTTGAACCTTTAGCCACAACCTCGCTCAAGTTTCTAACATGGAAGGTCATCTTCCTCATTGCCCACACTTCAGCAGGACATATTAGTGAGCTTCAAGCCTTGGTGGCCGACCCGCCTTACACTCGGTTCCACCATGCCGGAAGTGGTTTCGCCCTTTCATCTCAATCAGGCAGTTTACTTCCTGTCTTTTTCCCCAGACCACATCATCTAGGGCAGAGGTAACCCTCCACACTCTGTATTGTAAACGTTCTTTAGCATTCTACCTTCAAAGGACTCGAGAACACTGAAAAGCTTCTCAATTCTTTGTCTCCTGTGACCCTAGTCATTTGGGGTTGCCAGTATCAAAGCGTATCCTCTCCAAATGGATAGCAGATTGCATCACTTTTGCTTATGATGTGGCATGCGTATCCCTTGAAGGTCATGTCACTGCCCATAATGTTCGGGCTATGACCACCTCAATGGCAAACCTATGCTCTGTGGCTATTGACGAAATCTGCAAAGAAGCAACTTAGTCTTCCGTTCATACCTTTGCAGTTCACTACTGTCTGGACAAGGACTCCCACCAGGATGCCATGTTTGACCAGGCTGTTCTCCAGCATCTCTTTCAGACTTAGAGCAACTCCTACCATCCGTCCCAGAATTTTCTTTCGATACCAGACATCCATGGAAGATTCATAACCTCTTTTAGCCTCTCCTGTGGTAAACCACTACTGGTTTGGGGTCTCTTTCTGGTATCTTACAGCTAGGGAGTTCCATATGTGAAGACTACATTCCTGCTTGTTCCTGGAGATAGCATAGTTACTCACCTGTGACAGGTGATCTCTGGGAACAGCAGGAATTTAGTCTTCACAGCCCACCCTCCTCCTCTAGGAGTTGTAGGTTTTCTTTTTCTCCTTTCCTTTTATCTCAGCTACAAACTCAACTGAGGAAGGAAAGTGGGAAAGGCAGCTACACAGGTGCAGTGGGATGCTCCCAAAAGCTTTCCTATTGGACGCTGGGGAGCGTTCCCACGCGGGCTGTCGGTACTGATGTCACCTATATGTGAAGACTAAATTCCTTCTGTTCTCGGAGATCACCTGTTACAGATGAGTAACTACACTTTCCTCCGCAAGGTATCTGCAAAGCTTGCCACATGGTCATCTGTGATTGGGGCAAGTTACTTCAGGCTGGAGGGCCAGGGGTTTGAATCCTGCTAAAAGAGAGCAACCTTGAGCCAGAAGGAGTGGGATTTCTAGTCCCACAGGTGCTCCTTGTGGCCTTGGGCAAGCCACTTAACCCTCCGTTGCCTCAGGCACAAAAACAGAGATTGAGAGCCCTTTGGGGAGAAGGGAAATATATATAATGTATATATATAGTATCTGATTGTACATTGCTTTGACTGGTAGAAAAGTGGTATATAAACCTAGATAAATAAATAAATCTGTCATATCTTCGCAAACACTATAGCTTGGATTGTTCTTCAGCCACTGACTTTGCCTTTGGCCAGGATGTACTGTGGAACCTCTTTGCCTAAATTCTCTGCCTCCCATTTTTCCTCCAGGCCACACATACTGATGAACTTTCAAGTGGCCCTCAGCTTTGGACTCAGCTAGAGTATGCCTGCATCCTCCTGCTTGTATCCAGAGAAAGCATAGTTGCTTACCTGTAATGGGGCTTCTTCGTATACAGCAGGGGTATGCAGCTACACTCACCCGCCCGCCATCCCCTTATGAAGAACTTATAACTCTCTCGCCATCTCTACAATCATTCTGCTGCAGACAAGACACAACATCTAATATGTTGCAGCTGCCTCACTTATGCTCCTTTTTGAACCTTCATTACTTTACTTTTGGTGGCCCACTCTGAGTGTTCTTTAACACTGCGCTTGTCCGCTTTGAAACCAACTGAGGCAGCTCAGAGCAGGATGGCAAGGCAGGAAGCAGCGCACATGCTCAGAAGTCCAAAGGACTTCTTTGAGCTCAAGGATAGCCAGGCACACAGACACTGCATACCCCTGCTGTATATGGAGACCCCCCGTTACAGATAAGCAATTATGCCATCTCAGCCTAAGAGGAGTCAACAGGAGGTAGCAAAGAGATATCATACTAAATAGGCATGCTGAAAAGCTGTCTCCGATTTCAGTCACACATTGCAGGCCCCACACCAGTTACCATTGGTTCCCTCTTGTTTACTGCACTGAGGGAGCGGGACTCCTGTGATAATGGGGCTATGTGCAGTAAACACTCCTGAACATGCCTAGGGCCGGCCCTGCTTAGAAGGGTTCATCTTGTAAAAAAGAAAATCTTTTAAAAGTCTCAATATGTTTTGTCTTATGAGGTAATTTCTAAGCATATTATTTTTCAGGGGCATTTTCATTTTTTTGCAAGAGTTACATTGCATTCTTTTATAAGGGGAATCAATTGTACCATATTGAGGTAATTTAAAACGCACTTCCATGGGTAAAACACCATTTTTTATACACAGAAATAGCCTTTTATAAAATTTCTTTGAGAATATATATGTAACTGATGAGCATACAGCATGTATGCGCATCAGTTTACATGTTTCTCCAGGACCAAGCAGGAAGTCAGTCCTCACATATGGGTGACGTCGATGCCGATGGAGCCCCCATGCGGAGCATTTCCCCAGCTTTCAAAGAAAGCCTTTGGGAATGCAGCGCGCATGTGCAGTCCCTTTCCCGCCCAAGGGTGCCATCTTGCACAGTCTTCATTTTTCCGCGGAGCCCGACGGATGTGTTTCGTTTTCACCCAAGGAAAAAGTTGATTTTTCGGCGTGGACCCGTATTTTCTTCGGTTCGGTGCCAGTTTCCCTTTCCCGCCTGGGCCCAGTACACCAGTATCGAGCCCGGACTTCATTTTTCGGTTTTTGTCCTTAGTGACTAGCGTACGCGCCTTTTTTCTATTTTTCACTGGCAGCCCTGTCGTTTGACCTCGCAGGGGCCCTTTTGCCTCCGATGGCTGCCAGCGGGTTTAAAAAGTGTGATCGGTGTAAGAAACTTATGTCTCTCGCCGAACACATGACTGCTACCTCCGCTGCCTTGGGCCCGATCATGACCCGATGATCTGTGGCCTGTGTGGGAAAATGTCCTCGAAGGCACTGAGGAGCCGGCAGCACCAAAAGGAAAGAATTTTCTCTGACTCTGCGTCCGGCCAGGCCCGGACTTCGTCAGAGGCCTCAACGTCTCGGGACTCCGATCCCGAGCATCGCCGGGGTTCCTCTGAGAGGGGGTCTCCCTCGCGGGAGCATCGCAGGAAGAAGAAACCCATGAGGGCGGCGTCGGTGAACGCACTTGGTTCCTCCGGGGCCAGGTCGCATAGCCCCGAGCGCCGTCCCGGGTCTTCGGAGTCAGAGCGGCCTGCTAAACAACCTCGTATAGAGACGGAGTCCCCGGGTCACGTGAGTACTGTAGTCCTCATGGACTCTCCTCCGGGGGAGCC